>CM052717.1:36625018-36729765 GCA_028551405.1 Uromys caudimaculatus | reverse complement strand
TCAGACAGATGGCCAATGGAAAACAGCACTTGCAGAGAAAACATCAGTCAAGTTTAAGAGAAGAATAAGGCAGGAGAAGAGATAATGACAGCCTGCAACTGGACAAACGGATGGCTCTTTCTGCTACGGAAAACAAGCCAAGACATATTTCTACCCAATTCTACGAGACTTCTCATTTCAATTTAAGCAGTATATTATTCAACAAAATGCAGACTAAGGTAGGGAAGGTAGAGGTTGCAGAGGTAGAATACACTGCTTGCTGGTCATGAGTTCAACAGTCAACTGAAAGCGAATTTACTGACTAAAGTGTTAACACACACTGTTTATCCTGTGTGCTGGGACCAATCTCACCCTCCCTGACATTAGCCACCACAGGCAACTTCAAGCATACAAATAATTTTATACATATGTATACTTATGTATGTATGTGTACATACACATATCCATATTCAATTTTAAATTCAGAAATATGAGGAAAACTGCATATATATATATATGCAGTAAAGCTTTAAAGCCATTTTTATTAATATCTCCCTATATAGTTAATGAGGCAGGCAAGGAACTTTAGTAAAAAAAATACCAATACTTAAGCCACTGGATTAATTTTCAGCATTTTTTTAAAAAATACACCATCAAGAGCATTACTATTAAAATGTCATTTACTGAAATAAAAATAAAAAATATTTTTTTAAAAATGTCATTTACTGTCGCAGAGAGCCAATTTTTACAGCCTCTTCTCTTCACATTCCCAAATTAATTTAAGAAGGCTTCCAGAACAGAATCTGGTTGAAATGAAGGTGGAAAGCTTCTTTCTGGCTGGCACCCATGATGGGTGTGAGCGAGATCTCATTTCATGCTAGGATCGGGACTACTAGCGCCTTGGCTGCAGACCATCAGCAGAGGACTCCATATCAGGTAGCCCACAGGGATTCTCTGCCAACACCAGACACTGGGGCTGTATGGGGAGCCAGGGCAGACCTTATCTAGGGACCTTCAATGTAGCATTTTTCTGCCACGCCGACTGAAGCACAGAAGCCACTCAAGTTACTTTATCAGGAGTGAAGGCAGAATTGCTGAGACAGCAGACTGGCTGTGGACAAAACAAAAAACAAAAAGCCTTTGTTTAAACAATCCATGCTGCTTTGTTCAGACCTGGATCATCTGAAGAGCTGTACTTATGGGTCTATCTTTTGTATGATAGTAGCCATTAAAAATGGGGGAAGGGAGTCCTCTTTACCTATTGAAAAGCAATGACAGTTTCCCAGCACCTGATTTCTCACAGGTTACACCAAGGAAAGCACCCATCAGGGTCACTGTGTATGAAGTAGTTACATCAAGTCCAATGGAAGACATTTAAGCTGCGCACTTTGGCCACAATTTCCATTTCGTTAGCCCCATATTTCTGTCTTTGCTCCTATTTCTTAATAAGGGATTTAAGGCCTTGTTTCAAGTCAAACATTTTCCCCTAATGACAAAAATTCCACATTTAATGTTGCCAAACACATTAAAAAAGAGGAGTGGCTTCAATTACATTATCATGTCCTTTAAAAAGTCAACCTAACTCAATGTATAAGCACTGGACACAGATTAACAACTGAAGTCATCTTTCTCACCAAACGGCTATTAATACAGTAGAGCCATATTTCCACCAAGCCTGCAGCACCTCTCTTAAGGGAACCACATGGCTTCTGGTTCCAACACAAACGATCATTCTCCAATTCCCTAAAAAGACACAGGTCACTGCTCTGGCACTATACATTGTTTCCAAGTTCACTGCCTTTCAACTGCTCTTTCAAAGGTTACCAGTGGCTTCCAAGTAACCCATCCAACAGCCTCAAACTGTTCCCATCCATAAACATTAGGATGGCCACCCCATCCCGGTGACTTTCTCCTTCCACAGGTGCTCTCTTGCAACTTTTATGCCTGCATCCCTTCAAACATAGAAAACAATTTAGGCTTACAGGGTTAACTGAAACCCACTCCCCCAGCCTTCTTCATCCCCACTCTTGCTACCACAGCCTTACAGTTGTTGGCTCTGACTTAGCTCCTTAAAGTTGCTTCCACAGATGGAGTAGGATATCTAGTCTTATTTGCTGGACTGTGGGCTGAGAATACACAAGACAGGGTCCTGTCACTAAAGTTCTTGCTTTGGGGGGCGAATACATGTGGAAACACAATTACTCCACTGTTTTAAAGCTGCTTGCATAGAGAGCTATAAGGTTCTGTGGGGACGTGTAGAAGGGCAGAGAAGGGCCACTGGGAAGTCCAGATACCCATGGGACTATCAAAGAGGTGTAGTGCAAAGTGGCCAGGTAAGAGAGGTCATGGTTCAGAAAAGATTGGATTGGAACACACAGTGGGGGGTAGAGTGGGGCAAACTAGCATTCTAGTTAAAGAACCTTATCAAACTTGCCAGTAAATATGATAAGGTAAAGACCGTACCAGGGGCCTGAGGTACATGAAAGAGAACAGGTGATTTGGTACAGGGTCATAGACAGCAGGGGTCACTTCACACGGGTTGTGGTATTAAAGATCTGAACAGGAGCTATAAAAGAATCTCAAATGAAGCAGAGAAATGATTACGCTTATGTTTTAAAGCCTACGCCCAAGGGTAGGGTAAGGCTCAATAATACCGCCATCGTCAACATGTACCAGTTATTCCTACAGTCTTATCTCTCCGCCTGGCTTGAGCTGCTGGAAGAAAACAGCAGTTACTCATCTTTGGCTCTATTACAATATCCAGCCCAGTGACTCACTTGCAATACTTGGCCTGGAAAAAAAATTATGAGAACAGAAACTTGATTTTAGACAATTTGTCAGGGCTTAGGCGCAGCAGTTGGTATGTCTCTGACAATAATCTGCACATTTATCACACTTACAGAGTCGAGCCGATCAGAATTTTGGAGCTAGGGAAAAAAACATAAGCTGTTTTTCAGAAGCCAAGAACAAAACTGAGCTATGATTCCCAAGATGGCCTTGCTGTGTACTAACAGCTCTGAGATCAGAAACTTAGTGTCCCATCTCAGTTTCTGGAGTATTTATTGACCACAGAGCAAGACTCTAACCCATTGCTGCTGTGCTTAAGGGACACAGGAGAGCTGTATCTCACACTTGTGTTCTGTGGTTTTATGGTGACTAATATTTTATGGCAACCTCTGCCCCAATTTTACCACCATTTTTGCTTAAACTAGAAAAATGGGAGCCAGGCATGATATTGTGTGCTTAAAATCCCAGCACTCAGGAAGCTGAGACAAGTTGCTCACTATGACTTTGAGACTAACCTGAACTACATAGTAAGTTCATAACTAGGCTAGGCTGCAAATACCCTATCAAGAAAGAAAGAAAGGGAGAGAGAGAGAGAAAGAGAAAGAGAGAGAGAAAGAGAGAGAGAAACCACCCTAGAACACGATTTTGAACAATTTGTAAATAAATTACTTTCTTATAGTTTTTCTTTAGCTAGCAACACTCTGCTTTTTTTTTTTTAATATCTCAATGTTCTTCAGGAAGTTGGAAGCTAGGCAGAGTGCCAAGTGCAAGTGGTAAGTCGTTTACCTATTATTTCTAAGCTTTTATAATGTTCCCTTGTAATTTATACTTCATATATTTTAAGTCTATTGAGTTATAAGAGCCAATTATAACCTTAGAAACAAGCACCAAATGGCATTAAGATGCGCCAGTCACACCTGACACCACACAGTGCTTCTTTGTGCCTCTTGCACTAGTTTGAATGCTAATGAAATCTGGGTGAGTGAAAAGAAGATTCCAGGAACAACTGTGACATCGGAATCTTCAAAATGAACTGCCTCAAGGAACCAAACCTGCCTTGGACATTAAACTCCCAGGGTGAGCCCTGTCCCTGTGAACTCTCAGGAAGTTGACAGCAGTTATACAAGTCTCTTCGGGATGCCCAGGGGACTGAGATCACAATAGGCCTGCAGAGTGGACATCCCTCAGCTTCTCGGGGCTTTGGTTTGTCTGTCTACAGAATGTGAGAGGGCTGACCATCAAACTGACTGCATCTACCAGATCTCTACTGTAGGTGTTATTCAGAGATTGCCAGGAAATGGGGATGAC
This sequence comes from Uromys caudimaculatus, assembly GCA_028551405.1. Lineage (NCBI taxonomy): Eukaryota > Metazoa > Chordata > Mammalia > Rodentia > Muridae > Uromys > Uromys caudimaculatus. The sequence continues at coordinate 36,725,691 of CM052717.1, read as the reverse complement.
ATGAACTATAGCATCATGACTATAGCTTTCAGTGTCAACTTACATCTCTCCTCCTCCTCCTCCTCCTCTTCCTCCTCTTCCTCCTCCTCCTCTTCCTCCTCCTCCTCCTCCTCCTCCTCCTCCTCCTCCTCCTCCCATAGTGCATGATGGGAGTAAACCATTCAGGGATAGTACCAACTAAAACATGGCAGCCATTTCAGAAACAGGCTTATGTTCTACTCATTCATATCTGTGTATCACCATACCAAAATTCAAATGCACCCTTCCACAAACACCTCTTCCACAATGACGGGCAGGTAGGTATTTTGAGATTCCTGTTACAGGATCTCCAGGACAAGAATCTATTGCCCAAGACACAAAATATATCTGTGAGGTCTCAGAGACCCAAGTGCCCAAAGAAGATGGATGAGACCATTGGTCTGTTGCATCAGATCCAGAGAAAAGACTGGGTTCAGAAACCTGGCTGAATTACTCAGAAACCTGGTCCAGGATTTGAAGAAAGCTATCCTACACTGAACTTTAAACAGGCTGACATATGAATACATATACTTCTCTCTAAGCATCCGAGAAAAGTCGTCTCTTTATAGCAACATAGACCCTCAGTTCTGTTCTTTCACGTGCAATGAATGTAACTCTGGCTTTAAAAGAGCAGGGGCCAAATTGAATACTCCTCCCTGTGCTTGAACTTCTGAATCTAGTGCCACGGAGCAAGCTGACCTGCTAAAACGCATTTCTCAGCAAGGAACTTTGACTGCAAGAACATTCCTGATACCAACAGCAGATGCTCTGTGAACTAATTCAGGCAGCAGTGTACACAGATACAGTGACTAAACTGTCTGTTAAACATACTGTAAGAAACTGTATTTATATCTCAGAGTTGAGCTTTTCTGAGACTTGAACATGATGTCTTTATTTCAGTCTTTAATATGCTTACTATTGTCAAATGAAGCCTGAAAACTGTAGAGAAACAAACAAGGACCCGCTCTTGGAGCCTATCCCTAGCTTCCAATTCCTCTTCCTGCTCAACTGAAAGTCTTTCTAGAAAGTTAAAGGCCGTGTAGATAAAATGTGATTATCAAGAGGGTATCTTTCATCAAAGCTGTCTCCAGTAAAGTCATAAAGGTTCATGTACTTATGGAGTCGTCTTAGTTAGGGTTTCTATTGTGTAGAAATACCATAACCAAGGCAACTCTTATAAAGGCAATGATTTAATTGGGGCTAGTTTATAGGTTCAGAGGTTCAGTCCATTATAATCATGACAGGAAGCATGGCAGTGTCCAGGTAGGCATGGTGCTGGAGTAGGAGCTAAGAGTTCTACATCTTGATCTGCAGGCAGTCAGGAGAAAACTAGATTCCAGGAAGCTAAGAGAAGGGTCTCAAAGTTCACTCCCACAGTGACATACCTACTCCAACAAAGCCACACCTACTCCAACAAGGCCACACCTCCTTATAGAGCCACTCCCTGGGCCAAGCATATTCAAACCACCACAGGAGATAAAAAGGGTAAAACCTTCTGGGAGTTCAGTACCTTGCTGAGAGAATTCTTCACGGATAAGGAATCCATCTTCGACCTCTCTATTCTCTGTAAGCCAGATGTCTTATTAAATAAAACGGGGACTGGAAAGATGGCCCTATGGCTCTGTTCCTAGCACCCACACCATTACAACCATCCATAACTCCAGCTCCAGGGATTTAACAGCCTGTCTTGGCTTCCATAGGCGCCAAGCTTACATGTGATTCACAGACATACGTGTAAGCAAAACACTGATACACATAAAAATAAGAAAAGCTTAAAAAAAAAAAAAAGAAGAAGAAAATCCTAGAAACAAACCAAACAAACATCAAAATACTATTTTCAAATCTAGGTAGCATATATCTTCAAGGGTAGTAAATCATAACCTAAACCACTAGTAGCAAGTGAACAAAGCCAACATTTGATCTAAAAATGTGTCCATTCTGTTTTATCAGGCAGTCCAGAGACTGACAATGAATACAAATAATCTTCGCCACATTCTGAGTGCAGTGAAACTGCACAAGGGATCACTTGCTTCCAGATGCGCCATGTTAGACATCTGGAAAGACCACTCTCCCTATAGTGTGGAAGCTAAGGAACACTGATGGAGACCTGGAGAACAGGGAGGGCCTCCTGGTATTCTCACTTTCAAGATTCCCTACGCACCTGCTACGTACAAAGCTCACCTCACCTACAAAGCTACCTGAGTAGTTAGGACACCAACCTGAGCCCCTTAAACAGGAGAGCACCTCACTCTAAAACTCCTCGCTTGAAGATGTCCATGGAGGCATAGGTCCCAGCACGGGGGAGGCTAAGGCAGGAGAAGTCTAGGGCAGCCTGGATAATAGAACAAGATGCTGTCTAAATAAGGAAGTGAACAGACAAGCAAGCAAACAAGGAAGTTATCTGCCTTTGAACAGTAACGTAAACCTAGCTTTTGCATAAACGTGTGCCTTCCTTAGGCACTGCACTGACCAAAAGCATTTCCATGTTACTTTAAGAAGTTATGTTTGGTGTTTACTTGTTGACCTTTTAGTACTCACTGTACTGCCATTTGCACTTCGTAGTTCTTAAAACTAGGCAAGCCTAGCTTGCTCTCCTACAGAAAGGAACAAAATAATTCATAAGAGTACTTGAGTGATAACAAAACAGCACTCACATATTTAGCAAAAATGAAATGTTACAATGTCTTTAAAGACAAGGTCGCAGAGAGATTAGAGGGAGAACGAAATAGATTGCACACTACAGATAATTATACTTTTCTACATTTTTGAGCAATAAATAAATAAATAAATAATCGATCCGGGAGAATTAACTTAAAGTGATAGCTCATACAAGGTCAAGTTTCCACAGCATGCACACGTGGAGATACTCAGTGTGGCCACACTGTGTGGCCACATTATGATGCTCTCACTAGTGTTTTCCTGCCACTCTGAACCTTCACTGGCGTGGAGGCAATGCACACCCTCGTTTTGTTTGCTAGATGATGCAGGGGAAGAGGGACATGAAGTTCTGAGTGGATCAAAAGTGATCAGAAGTAAATACAGAACAGAAAAGAACAGAGTCACTCTTTGTCATTTTATCCTATCCAGCTGTGGTTCACAAAGTCATATTTAAAACCTCAAAAAAAAAAAAAAAAAAAAAAAGACTTTAAAAAGGCGCCGTCCAAGAATTTTCCAAGGTTATTAATTTTGTGAATAGAAAATCTCTCTGATGCAACTGTTGCAGGCTTTAAAACAAACAAACAAACAATTGGAATTATCTTTTCAAAATAAAATTTCAAGTTTTGGCAAAATGGGGTGATGATATCTCCTGTGTGGTACTGAAGAATCCATGGACATAGGCTCTGCCCTCTAAGGGAAGGAGAGCTCTGATGTGGGACTTGAAAATACATGAACTTGAGAGTGAGGCATAGTTTCCTGGAGAGTAATCAAAAGGCGGGTGGGCCTGAGTAGTCAGACTCAAGCATACCATCACAGAAAATCTCTCTGCAAGCCAGCCCATGCAGTGCTTGGCTGCTCAGGAGCTGGGCAGAGCAATCTGAGCAAAGCACTGCCTCAAGGATTTGTCCTGGGAACCCTGCCAGGGTCTCATTAATTATCTGGCGGAGGAAGCTAAGCTATATAAAGTAGAGATGCTGCCTGCTACAGCTGACTAAAGATGAACCACTGGGGACTGAACGGTTCTCCACTGAGGTTGGATTTAAGTGCACTAAGCAATCGGTATCATGAAGGTGATTGAGCTCAGAGTATATAACTCCAAGGCCATGCAACTGAGCAAAACTAACACTGTTCTCATTTAAGCTTGTAGTCACTGTGCATGTAAGTTACTCTGGCTTAATGGAAAAAAGAACTTGATAATGCCCTACATTTTAGAGTCTAAAACAAGATACTCTAAGACACATGAGAAAAGCTATGCATTAGGAAAACTGAGGGGAAAAGAAAGTGGGTAAGATGGTTCAGCAGGGAAAGGGGCTTGCTACTAAACCCAGGACCCATATGGTGAAAGGGAAGAATTGTTTCTGTAAGTTAGCAGGTTGCCCTCTGACCTACACACATTTGCCATGGCACATATATGTACATAGACAGACAGACAGACAGATAGTTGGATGATCTATTATATAGATATAAAAATAATTTAAGATATAAAAATAATTTAAGGAAGAAAAAAACAGCAATAATTTTATGACAAATCTACAGCTTGTCTGCCAGTCTCTGAGCAAAAATTATCTGATTTTTTTTTTTTTCCATTTCCAAAGAGCAGTTTTGGGCATATCTCCTGAGTATTTTTTGTGTTGTGATTTGTACTATAAAGTATAAATTCCAGGATAGTCAGAATTTTGCCTTCATATTCTATACTTGTTTCAAAACAATAGATTCCCCAAAAATAGCTATTACAGTCAGTTTAATAGAGTGATGAGCTCCACAGCCTAAGGGGATCCAAGTTTAAGTCCTGGTTGTTACAACTAACTTTGGGATGACAGAGAAGGTTACCTTTATGAATTATTGCTTCATCTAGGTGCAGAGTGAACACTAGAACAACTATGAAGATTAAATGAGATGAGACATTCAGTGGGCCTAAACTAGTTCTTGACATTGTAATGAACCAGCGGTTCTCAACCTATGCATCACCACCATAGAAAAATACACATTTCTGATGGTCTTAGGAACTGAGACAGGGCTCAGAAGCAAAATTACCATTGTGAAGTAGCAATGAAAATACAGTTATGGTTGGGGGTTCTGACCTGAGAACATTGAAAATATGTTACTTCCTGATGGTCATGTCCACAGGCTGAGAACACTGTAATAAACTATTTAACGGTCATGCATTGGTATCGTTGTGCTAAAACACTAACAAACCACTTAGCAAATGACAGACACATAAGTAACAATTCTTATAAAGCCAGAGGTTTCTCACACTCCTTTGCCCTTGGGTCACTGACAGAACTGTTCAAGATTCAAATTTACTACAACTGGATAAGCAAAACGGTGTTCAGAGTCATTCGATTTCAGGTAAACTACAAATATTTCTTTGATTTATTTATGTCCCAAATGTCACATGATAAGTAAGAGAGATCTGGAGGAATGGTGTGCTGTAGGGTAAGACCTTCGGTTCGTTGTTATTACAAAGTCTCTCCACGTCTTTCCAAGTGAACCTGTCCTTCAGGAGAATCCCCTGACCTCCCACTTTACTGTCTATGCAGACATGAAAACCTTTCACTACTCATTTCCTGTTTTCGACATCAACAGTTAAGAGTCTTACCGTCTCTGCAGAAATGCACACTTCTTATACTTCCTAGCAGCCACTGCCAACAGAGTCTATGGTCAGAAGAGCCCTGCTGGGCATTAACCAATTCTGATACCGTAATTATTTAGCATCACGTCAAAGTTTACACATAGGTGCACCCCTTGCCCTGCCTTCTAACACTAACCAAACAGAACAAACCATTTAAAAGCACCAGCTTTAGCAAATTTACTTTCAGTACCTACAACAGCTTTAAAAGGCAGTGGCAAAATCCCATGTCAGCACAAGTTTATTTGGATTAGATTAATACTGGCGGTTGGAACACGTGGAGGGGATTGTAAGCATCACTGGGTTCTTTGAAGGCAAATGTGCAAGCCAGTAAAAAGAGAGGGTCTTATAAGGACCAGAAGTTTCTTGACATATGTAACGTTGTATTTATGGAGACATTCGGTGTCCATACCTTTTCTTTTACAGACACTGATTACCTGGATGCTGTCAGTTCCTAACCATTAGCAATTCAAGTCCAGCAAGCCCAGAGAGAAGACTGTCTTACCCCTCAGCACTGATTTGAGGTTGAGCTTGGCTTGGCGGTGCAGGTCCTCAACACAGGGGGGTCTTGTGGTGGGAAGGAACACATTCTCCTGCTGATGCCATGGTGCTGTGTAGTGGACAGTCCATCGACTCTCCTCGTCTAAGTTGGAAACGGCTACAGAGAAAAAGAACAGATTCACATGTCAGCTGTTGATGCGTCTCAGCCACCAGGCATGGCAGTGCATGCCTTTAATCCAAACCATTGAGAGGCTGAGGCATGAAGATTACTAAAAGTTTGACACCAGCCTGAGTCACACACTGGGTTCCAGGCCAGCCTGGAATACACGGAGTGAGACTGGTTCAAAAAGAGAAAGCTGTGGTGTTTAACACACTTTTCAGGCAAGAATCTGCCTGGAACAAAGGAACAAGCTCTGGTGAGACTCCATCTCAGGCTCCAGGGGTTTTATCCACTGAGCTACATCTGTAGCGAAAACGGTTCGTCTACCACACCATACTTTCACAGCCGTGTTGCTCAGCTTCCTGCGTCCCAGAACTAGGGCTCCTCTTCCTGCTCCTGGCTTAGAAGAATGATGAACAAACTTGACAGAGACATCTCATTCCTCTTTATCCACACACAACAAACTCAAATTTACTAACTGTACAAGGCTGAAACAAATTCCTCCACCACAAGGTTGGAATCAACTATCTCTCTATTGAATAGCTAAAAATCACCATTGTTACAAGTGTAAATGAAAACTTTTAAAACCTAGTATGTTTGGTTTGAACACCATCTGTGCTATAAAATTCTCTGATTTATGCTTTCATGGGATACTTCCGTACTAAAGGTTTTTACACAAACCAATTCACTTGCAATTTTTCAACGCAAAACAGTCCAAAACTTTGCTGGGAAGGAAACTCGCAGAGACACTGAACCTAAGATGAATTTTTGAGATAATTTTCTTACACTCTCCTAGGGTTTGAGATCTCTTCGTTCTGTATTTCCCATCAACACCAACTATCTTGGAGTATGAGTGGCCGTCTAGAAGCTGGCAGCAGCCAAACACGGTCACCAGCGATGATTCAATACTTCTATATATCTGCCACATGCTTACGCATAGGAGACACTAGACATATGTAAAAGCAAGCATTCACCTGGGTGGCAAGTCTAACTCATGTAGAGCCAGGAAATGCTATGGTTATGAGTCAGAGGTAAGTCTACCCTGACTGTGTCCTGCAACGGACAGTTGCCCAGAACAACAGTGTATATACCTGGTAACTAGATGATAAAATACAATCTCAAAAGACCATGAAAAGAAAAATAAGTGAACCAATGACTCTGTTTGAACATACTTAAACTAAACATACCCTATAATGCAGCAATTAAGACTACTATAGAGCTCAAATAGACTAAGGTTGCTCATGAAATAACCTGTATAAAGCAAGGCTGTGGCACAGACAGTGAATTCTAAAGGAGCCCCCAGAAGTATCTCCATGGACGAGCAGTGCCTTCTTTAGACTGGCTCCCATACACCTAAAACCCACCCCGCTAACAAGTTTTCCTGCAGTTACCACATTTTAAAGGCCTATGGATCTAAAAAGACTTACAGCAGCTACCTTCTCTATAAATTGCTAAATGGTTATAAACATTGAGAACCAGATATAAAGTTAAAAACAGAAATGCTGTTTTCTGTTTCCAATGTTCGACAAAGATGGTATATAAACGAGCCCCCTACTATTTTACATATTGAACAAGCAATCTGCAAGGTTCATAACACCACCAGCCTTAAGACATAACCTCCTAAAGCATGTTCGGCTGTCTGGTTCAGAGAGTACATAGCTCCCAGCAGCCAGAGGTCCCTCGAGGTACACACAAAATTCACTACAATGTTTTTGCTAATGTCTATTTATTTTAGAGTTTTAATTGCCTTAGATGGCAAAAGGAGAATTTCCCTCTTTGCTCATTACAAATCAAATCCAAGTGATGCTGTGGTCTGAGGCCCTGTAATTGTACCATCAGCCCCAGGGCACAGATACAAACTGGCTCCTCTGAAAGAGCAGTTGTCTCTTCCCGCTGTACCTGCCAGGGCAGATTTCAATCAGTCCGGCCACAGACAGGCTTCGAGCTAGAGAGACGCACATGTGAGCGAGAGTGTTGTTCTTCGCTGTAGTCTCCGATCCCCGTGCACAGAGACCCTCCCTGCATGTTTACCCAGGTCCTGTCACTGATCAAAAGGCAGCACAAAGCCACACAGAAATAAGCTAATAGAAAAAAAAAAATCCATGTCACTGTAAAATTAAATTTTCACGGGCATGAAGAAACACCTAGATTAATGTAATTTAAACTGACAGGAAGTACACAACGAAGCCACAACACAAAAGCTCACTGCTTTGTGACAGTCATCCGTCTAGACAGTTTGTCCTCAAGCTCTGAAATCCATAACACAGAATACCAGGGGGCTTTAGAGGATCATTCCCCATCAGAACTATGTGACCCAGTACACACTGGCTCTTACCTCAACCACTCATCCAGCTCAACACTCAGAACTCACATACTGTATATCAAGGCAAAGAGTCGACACAAAGGCTTTCCCCTTCCTTAAAAGAAATAAAGCCATGTAAAACCCCAAACATAAATAAGACAGACAGACCATGGGCACATAATACTGCCCAAGGCATTTCAATGACCTGTTATACTGTAGAGATTAATTTAAGGCTATTGAGCTCTTTCACTGTGATTTTAGCACTCCGAAACACACACAGACACACACACACACACACACACACGCCCCAGAACTACTTACTTTTCTTCTTAAAAAGTTTTAAAAAAGATTTAATCTTTGCATTAATGAAGACCACCATTTCTTCTCTGCGGCACCTACATAGGTTCAGAATTAGAAGTCACTTTTAAACAAAAGCTGAACAAAAGCTGGGTCCAGTAGGTCGGTGGCAAACTGTGCCCCCACTGCTCCCGAGTCCACCTTTCTTCCTCAGGTGGCAGTCCTTCGACATCTGACTGCCAAAGCTGCTGTAACTCTGAGGTCAAGTTTATAGTCAGGTGGTTACAAACCATTAGCAATCCTTGAACCAGAAAAACTCCCACTGAAACCTAATCTGAAAGGCTGGGAGCAGCCAGCGACAACAGGCGGAAAGAGAGAGCCAATCACAGCCTCATTTGCATGAGCGCTGCTTCAAGCGCTCTGCCTCAGTGCCCATTCATTTCATTTCTGCCTCACACATTAGAAGTTTCTCCTGTCCGGAGTCCACAAATAGACAAATAGCAGATTTTGCTTTCTGGAAGTCACGTCACGACGAAACAAATGTGTGCTCCGTTTTCACGAGGCTACTGTGTACATCCAGATTTTTTTTCTTTCTTTTAAACAGGAGCCAGTAAGTCTGAGTGTAGTCCCACTCTGGGTGTAAGGGCTGTGAACTAATACAGGGGAAAAGAACCAACCTTTGTTTCCCAGCCACGCCCTCCAGGCTCTGCTTCCTACACCAGGGGAACTTTCATAAGCAGCAGAGCTTTAGAACAGAATCACCCGGGAGCTTTGAGAGATGACTTAGAAGCATTTTTATGCAAATGAGGGTGCCCTGTCTTCTCACCCTTTGCTAGTTCCTGGGCTCAGCACTGGCCTTGGAAGTGTGATCTCATTTGCATCTAGCTGACACAACTCTTAAAAAACAAACAAAACCCTTAAACTTCCTCACTCCAAAGGAGAAATTAGATACATTACTGGAATTACTTTAATCTCTTTTAAATGCAGTAATTACCTAACAGCCTGGTTCTAACAATTCCACCCCAGCTTTACTGGGTAGTAGTTTTAAATAAACATTATTTGGATTACTCTTTAGCTCTCAATGTAACCGAAGGGAAATCAAGGCACTGTTGGGAAAACACAATCCCAGAGGAAAGAGATACACGTGAAAATCTGAAGAAAACAAACCAGAAAACAAAGGGGAAGGCAGGAAAAGTGCCCCACACCTCACCCCATTCCACACAGAACAGTCTGTGAAGCAATTTAAAGGACCTCTTAGTTCATAGCTTGGGGCCAAACTTGTTACTGAATGGAAAAATGCAATAATCCTCTAATTCAAAACATTTACTTTATAATAAAGGCTCTTAGTCAAAGAATAGCAGTCTATATATGGGGCTCCCCTTAGGGAAAACCTGGTGATGGTGGCTCCTCAAACGTCCTGATCCTTTTAACCATACTTTTTGAGTAACAAAAGCAAACAAACAAAAACCAGAGAAACTAACCTATCATTATCACACACAGAGGAATTCTGATGTGAGTTCTTTAGTCTTTTACATAGCTTCACTTAAAAGTCATCAAAGTGTTACATGGCAAATGAGTAACAACCAAGACTGTAATTCAAATTATATGGCTGTCTTAAATTGAGAGCAATGTCCCCCTTCAGACATATCAGTGACTGTGACCTTGCTCTGTGTGTTGTTAGAGAGTTAGAGTTCCAGAAAGAAACAATCCTGTAAGTTCTTGAAGTTCAATGTCACCACAACAAGTATCCAAATGAAAAGTAGAGACTGTTCAAGAGAGCAAACCTCCATCCTGTACAACAAGGGACCGTACACACGGATATATTCATTAAATAGCTAAGTATCGAGCACCTACGAAGTGCTTCCTCAGGCTTACATTATTTGACAAGGAACTAATCATGCGGCAGATCAAGAGTGGTTAAGTTCAGTGGGCAAAGGAAAAGTTTGACAAAAGCAGAAGAGAAGAGGACTGGAAGAAAGGTGGATGGGTCTTGATGGATTTTAAACAAGTCAGGGTGGTCCTCCCTGAAATAATGAGGTTTGAGTATAGACTTAAAGGCGAAGATACAATAAAACAGAACTCAGCGATAAATCCCACTGGCTCTCATCTTCAAAACAGAGGGCTGTTCCTCAACTCCAATCCTCCTCTCCCCAGCAGTTAAGAGAATGCTCTTTCCCTTCTTAGAAAATGAACTGCAACAAGAGTCAAGCATGGAGCAAAATATTTCCTTCTCTCTCCAGACTGTCTGGTGAGCCACAGTTGAGAAAGGGAAGCCCCTATTTGTAACACACCAGCCAATGGTAAACTCTGGGACAGGAGACAGACTTCAAGCCCCAGATCCAGGGGCACTTTGTCTTCTATGCATGTACTTCTATGTATGTACTATGTATGTATGTATGTAAGTAAGTCCACGTCTTCAAGCAACAAATCAGATAAATTCTCATGTTTGTTAACTGTTACACACTTTTATATCTTGGCACTATAAATTTTATTAACTTTTATTAATTGTAAAGCCTTCCCCAATAATATCGCCATCTCACGCTTTACGTCATACAGATGAGCCTAAGAGCTGGGACATATGCCTACCATACATAGTTGTCTGAATGCCTTCTTGTCATGGTTTATTTAAGCAAATGTCTAGTATTTTGAAGTTGCTTAGTTCATACATTCAACAGGGAATATATGTCTCTATGGTACTTCCTATTCCAGTTGTAGACAACCACACTAACAGCAGCAGAAGCAAAACATCTGTAATATCCTAGACTCTGGAAACTTGGCAGAAGAGCACAATAACAAAGACCCTCAATTCTGCAACCAACAACCTCCTGTCCCAAGACAGAAGCTGCACACAAGAGGAGACACGCATGTCATGCTTTGGTCAGCTGGACAGTGGAGGTAAGGATGGTCTTTTCGACCAGGGTTATTATCAGAACTTAAGACATTATGATTGGTAAATTCCATGGAGTATTTCTTGGTATGTGGTAATAAGCATTTGTGTTGATTAAATATGCAAATAAAATCAGCAAACAGATAAGCACCCTTATGCTTAATAAAGAATTATGCTTATTTTTAAAATTTTATTTGTGTATGGGGTGTGTGTGAGTGTGTAGTGTGCTTGTGCAAATGTGTGCATGCGTATGCATAGATGAAGATAAGGCAACTTGCAGTAGTTGGTTCTCTCCTTCCACCACAGAGTGCCAGGGATCGAACTCAGATCCTCAGGCTTGGTGGCAAGCACCTTTACCTGCTGAATCATCCTGCCAGTCCAAGAGGAACGCTCGAGTGGAGAAGAATCAGTTTTGCTGACACCACAATTATCTGTCCTCCAGCCTCAGAGTTAAACCATCAGCTCCTCAAATGACTGCTCTAACAACTGCCCATACAGCATTCTTTTCTTTCACCTCCACGTGGAAATTTTCCCAAAGATAGAGAGCTGGGTTAGTCAGTAAAGTGTTCGCCGCACAAGCATGGAGACCTGAGTTCGATCCCCTAGCGCCCCTGTGAAAAGGCAAGTGTGGCAGTGGACCCTGGGGGAGCAGAGACAGGAGGACCCTTGAGGCCTGCAGAGCAGCCAGGCTAGCTCCCGGTTCATTGGCATTGAACTCCAATAAGCCTACCGACTCATCCTGATAAAGAACTTTTGAATTCTGTTTCTATTACTGTGCTATGAAATTTGTATCCTTATGTATAAATAAGTTCCATTTTTTTCTGCTTATACTTTTTTACATTAATACAAATCTTCTTAGTAATAAATGTTATATTTAAAGTTTTTTTCTTAGCCAGGAAGGAGTACCACACATCTTCAATCCCAGCAGTCTGGAGGCAGAGTCAGGTAGATCTCTGAGAGCGCCAGGCCAGCCTGGTCTAAGCTCGAGTTCCAGGATAGCCAGGGCTACACAGATAAATCCTGTCTCAAAAAAAAAAAAAAATTAATTAATTAAAAAAAAATAAAAAAAATAAAGTCTTCTTTTTCTCTTCTAGGCCAGATATGGTGCTATATGCCTCTATTTTTAGCTACGCAGAGTGAGAACACTGGCTTGAGCCTATGAATTCAAGCTCAGGACTGCCGCAAAATAGTGAGAGTATCTTTATTAACAATAAATTTTCCTTGCGACATCATGCTCTCACTTCCTCTGGTAGGTATATCCAATATATCAGTTAAAAAAACACATTAACTATGACAGTGGTTTATGTTCAATCTTTACAGTTTTCTGCCAAACACTCCTTAGTTCCCTTGTATGTCCAGGATAAAAGTGTCTCACGCATGGCCACAGAAGTGCACATACCTACAATCCTAGCACGGGTCAGGTCAAAGCAAGCATTGCTGAATTCAAGGCCATCCTAGGCTAACCAGAGAAACCCTGTCTTAAAAGCAATAGTCTAGAGATAGAGCTCAGTAATTAATTATGTGTGTGGAATGCTCACAAGGCCCTGGATTTGACTGACTCCTTTAAAAAAAAAAAAAAAAAAAGAATAACAACAGGCCTTCTTAGGAAGTTCACAGTCCAGTGGGGAAGACACACCCTAAAAGATAAAAATGGTAGTAAAAGTGAGTAAGACCAGAGAAGTGAACAGGAAATTTCTAGTGGAATTGATGAAGGATCCCTAATTTATTTAGAAGAGGACAAACAGCTGAGATGCTACAGAAGGGGGTCTCGGTGAAAAAATAAAGGAGGGACTCTGGTTAGACTCAGGTCTATGTACCACACTGTATGAAGACTCTGGGGACAACGGTGAGTTAAGGACAGAAAAGCACAGGACAAGAGCATACCAATACTGCTTGTCACCAGGAGCCAGGCAGTGGTTAAAGAAAGGCACTAGGAAGCCTGTGTGTGTCAGCATCCATGCTAAAACGTGAGGAGATCTGGAACTCATTCACAGCTAACTTCACAGTGCTTCACTCAGCCTGTGATCATAGCGAATAGATACACTCTAAACATCTGAACATCTCAAACACACAGTGGTCCCATCTGAACCTGCCTGAGCTCCTACAGGGCATCATTAGTAGAAAGCTCCATGTCTGCCATGAGCCTGAGACGGGTCACAGTCAAAATTGAGGTGCAGCATGAGTATCCCCCAGAAATCCCTTTAGGTGGTGGTGTGCGGTGGGTAAAAGCACCGGTTGAATTCTTAGTTTAGAGCTGGACACCCAGATATCTCTCAGTGTAATGTACATGTTTGAACTCTGAAACACTGTTCCACAGCATTGAGAATGCTACACTATGTTTTAATAGTCACAGACAGACACCTAAAGTACGAATAAACAAACAGGGCTTGGGAGCTATTACATCAGGGTTGGCTTCTACCTTAAACTTCACAGTACGAGGGAAGGAGACAGAGACCCCCCACTCTTCACTGACTGTCCATGTCACCATCCACCCTTTCATCTTTAGCACAACCAGTTCATTTTGAGGAACAAAAAACACCTACCTGCTGAAACTAAAAGCTTCTAAACAGCAAAGGCATGGAAGCTTCCAGAACTCTGTCACAGAGCCTCCGCCCCTTTATCTTCTCATCCCTACTTTCATCAAATTTCAGGCTCCTTGGTACATTAAGTACAGTGGAACATTAGAAGTCTTTTCAATCTCTGAACTTTCATACTGTTAAACAATATTGATTTTAAAAAGGGGCCATTTTCAAACATTATACACAAGAGTTACATGAAGATATGAGGTAAGGTTATATAATATTTTATACATATATTTTACATATATATATGCTATATGTATAATATATCATATCGAAATATTATATGTATATTATGTACATATATTCATTATATGCACACACTGAAATCTTTATCAGTTGAAAATAAAATACATAATTACTGAAGAGTATATGCTTGACTAGGTTGGAAATAGAAAGAATGAAAGACTACCAAAAAAACCCCATATTTAACATATATTTAAGGTTAGAGCTCTGTAGTGCACAGTAAATATAACACATCTCAGGGAACTTCAGCTCCTCAAATAGAAAATTCCCCAGCCCAACCTCATCTATAAGTAGCATGTTTACTGGTTACTAACCTTAAGGCTATTTTTTAAAAATCAAGTTTAACATCTAACATCTAAATTAGAAAAAATAGAGGGCTGGAGAGATAGCTCAGCAGTTAGGAGACCTGGATTTGATTCTAAGCACCCATATGGCAGCTCACAACTGTCTGTAACTCCAGTTGCACAGGATCTGCCATAGTCTTCATGCCTTCTCAGGCACTGCATATACATAGTGCCCATACATACATGTAGGCAAAATACTCAAACACATAGAAATAAACAGTTTTTAAAAAATAAATTGGAAGAATATATACAATTATTTTATATATAATATATAATGTATAATATATATATTATATAATATAAAATCCATAGAAATTTTTCATCTACTATGTTTTTGAGGCTCATTGGGCAAACTGAAAAACATCATACAGTATAAGCCTATCAGGCCAATTTAATTAAATTAAATGTGCATACTTGACAAGAGATTGTAGAAAATACTAAAGGTTAACACAATTTACTTTGTATACACACACACACACACACACACACACATCAGAGATACTGTTCCCAGAAAGAAACCATGCCACAAAACTTCATGCAGAACTATTTTAACTGTTGTCATTCACTAATGTCATTTCACAAAGCACATCTAAATTCATCAATACCCCAGGACACAGACACAATGAAATGATCTTCTGTTTCCAAATTAATTTTTAATGATGTAGCCATGATATATTTGCAAAGGGTGGCTAGAAATCCCCCTTCACCAGTATGTGGTGGAGATGGTGAACGGCAGGAAGAGAGACCTTCAGAGATGATGTCACATCTGTTCTTTGCAGGGAACTTGATCTGGTATCCGTTCTGCCAGTTAGTTCTGGTGCCGAGAAACCCCCTCCACTCTGCATGTGGATCCTGGTTAATAATTTAACCCAGTCCCACCATTCCCATCTGCTCAGTCCATTTAAAACCGTCTGCTGTGGCTGTGGCTAGTTCAGGCAAGCCACAGTTCAGATGACAAACAGTGAGCACATCAAAGGCCAGGCAGACCTGCCCTTCCCAATCAAAAGTGCCAAAAAAGGAGTCGCACTCACACTGAACAAAGTTCAGCTGGCCTGCATGGGCGGAAGGGTGCGAAGTCTTCCCAGATAGGGTAGGGCCATCCGGGGCTATCCTGAGATAGTAGTAGAAGTGACTTGTGGCCCACATGAGGTGGCTCTGTAAGGAGCAAGCCTTGGTAATGGCGTGTAAAAGCAGCACAATCCGAAGGGGAGCTTTGAGAGTTCGAATGGGAAAGAGCCACACCGAGCATCAGACCGCCTTGCTTCTTTAATAAGCAGCTTGCAGTGTAGCTGTGTGCTACACTGGCTGAAGTGAGTATCTTGTCTCTGGTTTGTGGGATCCTACATGCTGCCCGTGCTGAGAAGGGGTCATGTGACTGGGGAACCCATTCTTATTTTTTTCCCCTCAACATCTTTGAATAGGCTATTACATTAATCTCCCTAGATACCTGATCCCTGCCCTACGACTGGCATGTCTCTACTCACTGTTCAAGTAATGGCCACATGTGAACCTTCCTGAAGCACTCCTTGATGCAGCTTTAATAACTTTATTTTTTAAATGTACCATTTTACTTCAAGGACAGCAGCCTTAAAAGCAATGGTTCTGAAACACTGTACAAGAATAGGAAATGCAGTTAAAGTGACCACTGGGAAATCAGATTTATCACTGCCCAATTTCTTCACAATCAACTATCAGTAAGGATTAACATGGGGCTGGAGAGATGGCTCAGTGGTTAAGAGCACTGACTTCCAGAGGTCCTGAGTTCAATTCCCAGCAACCATATGGTGGCTCACAACCATCTGTAACGGGGATCCGACGCCTTCTTCTAGTGGGTCTTAGGACATCGACAGTGTACTCACATACATGAAATAAATAAATCTAAAAAAAAAAAAGAATTACCTAACACTTGAAGGCTGCCTAGAATTTGGGTTTGGTGATGCTGGGGATGGCACTCAGTTCCTGAAGCACACAGAGCAAGGGCTCTGCCCCTTAACTTCTTGCCCAGCCCTTCACAGCTAAGAATTTAGCAGGTAGCGGAAGAATCATGTATGGATTTGTATTCCACTGTGTTGTTCAGCCACCCAAGTTTCCTTTTCTCCTTTTCTTGTGATTTCTTATATCTTCCCACATATGGTTCTGATGAATGTTGCAATTAATAAGTTGCTGTGCTCAACCGCTCTGGGGAAGAGGCCTGCCGGTTCGCATGCTAAATGATCCTTACTGACGAACTGACAGTAGTTTAGAGTTCAAAGTCCCACTGTATTTGATTTCCTAATAATGAAAAAGATTCAGCTGGGCAAAGGTAATGTCCATCCAAATCATCTCATAGCTTCATTTTTCATTTGTGTCTTCCAAAATTAGGGGAGAGACAGCAGCCAATTCTTCAAACACAAACCATCGAGTCTTACTACATGGAAAGGCATGAAGCGGTGAGAGGTGAGAGACAGAGCAGTGGCCCAGCAGAAATGGGCACTTGGAAGTCATCTGGGCCTCGGACGGCATTTACTACCTATCCAGCCAGAGACTAAAACCTCGCCACAACCCCAGTGTGCAATGATTGTCTTGGTAACAGGGTTGGCACGGCAGCTGTACCGCCATGCTTGTTGGCATTCCTAAGAGTCGATCAGGGCAGAACTGGGAAGGGGGACGCGGTGATCACAGAGCCCTAAGAATCAGTGTGCAAAATCAAAATGACACTCAAAAATGGATGGCTTATGCCAGGCAACTCTCAGGATTGTGAAAATGCTATGCTTGGCCCCTCCCCCTCAGCATCATAGCTGCTCAACATAGGAACAAAAAAAGGTATTGTTTCCCCACTTGGCAAATAAAGCAATCACAGGCAAGATTAAGATGAGCCATCTTCTTCATGTATCTAATAATGTGTTTAACTTATGGTCGACTCTGAAGCTTAGAGTGTAAAAACGTAGCTAGTTCATAATTTGGACCATTATTTCATTACACGCCCCCCCCTTTCCTCTCTTTTGAGAGACTGTCTAAGTTAGTCACCTAATCTGGCCTGTAACTCAAGAGCTTCCTGATTCAGGCTCCCAAGTGCAAGGTTACAGAACTAAGCCACCTGTTATCTGTCTTTCACTATGGGGAATGTGGGGGGGAAATATTCAAAGAATCTAACCAACAGTGGGCTGGGGAGATGGCTCAGTTGGTAAAGTGTCTGCCACACAACCATAAAGACCTGAGTCTATGTCCCAGTACCCTTTTAGATAAAAGCTGGGCACAGATATGGGCTCCCAAAATCCTAGCCCTAGAAAGACAGAAGCAAAGGGATCCCTGATCTTGCTGACTCAAACGATAAGTCTGAATAGACAGTGGCTCAGCAACTGGAACAATGGATGCTCTTCCAGATGACTGGGGTTTTATTCCCAGCACCCTTATTGCAGCATATAACCACCTGTAACTCCAGAGCCAAAAGGACACGATGCCCTATCTGGCCCTATCCTGTGGGTTTCAGGCCTGTACAAGGTGCACAGACATGCATGTGGGCAAAACACCTATATACATAAAAAATAGTAATTTAAATGATCAAGTGGAATACTCTGTCCTACACACACACACACACACACACACACACACACACACACACACAAATTAGGAAAAGGTAAAAAGAATTTAGCTAACAGTTAAGACATAAACAATCAACCCTAGAACTACAAATAAAAAACAAACAAAAAAGGGGTAGACATGTAGCTAGCTAGGTCTGGTGGTATTCACCAGTAATCCCAGCACTCGCTAGGCAGACGCAGGAGCCCTGATCTATACAGTGAGCTCCAGGTCAGCTGAGCTAATAGTGAGAACCTGTCTCAAACAAACAATCCAAAGATATCTGCAAAGAAAATGAATAAAATCACTCCAATACTCCATAAAGTCTCCTAAAAATGTCAGATGAACTGAATTTTATTAGTAGGTCTGAGATACTTATCTCTTTGAATGCAGCAAGTCACAGAAATTACTACATGACAAAAACACAAAGTCCTGGGTTTGATCCTCAGCACTGAAGAAAAATGAAATATTTGTGAAACTGCCACAGTCAATTTTCACATGCAGAGTGTATTTAATCATATTTTCCAGCTATCGATGTGCTTTAAAATACTTACACTTTCCCTCCGTTGCTACATGTTTTTACACAGTCACCTACAATCTGACTGACATTTAATTATTTCAGCTGGAGAGAGACATACTCACCAACGGCACCCCACTGGAGAGCGGAATCAGCCACAGACTCCAGACGGTATATCACATTCATCATTAGAGTAAATTCCCAGGGGTTTTATGCAAAGCACACTTCATCAGGACGCTGCTCCATGCTAACACCACGTAAAAGGCACTTCTTCCTTGGGTAACCCCGTATCAGCTACAGACCTAACTCCTTAACTGGATACCTCTACATTCTGAACTCTCAGCTTCACTGAGATTGCATTTCATAGACACACACACACACACACACACACACACACACACACACACACACACCCCAATAGGGGGAAAAAAAGCCCCTTCATTTTGCAGCTGCTGAACACTACAAATAGCTTCTTGTATAATTGGACTTAGAATGCACCCCAAACCAGACATGCTGAATGGCAACTTGAATGCCTCATTCATAGAGAGCTCAAATGTGTAGAATGTGCTAAAAACATCACAGTGGTGAAGGGGATCATTAGGAAGTCTTAGAGCAGAAGACTGCTTTTCAGCAGCCCCCTGCAAATTCTCCTCAGGTCTATGCAAATGGAGAGAGAAAGAGGTTTCAGAAGATTCCCACAGTGATCAAAGGAGGACTAGAAAATCCCCCTGACCATGACCTCTAATCCCCACAACAAATGTGTATTCCTAATAAAACTCACTTGCCCTGAATCCATTCACATTGCAAATCAATTATCCATCCCTAAACTCAAACATTTTTAAGCAGCTTTATTTTCTTCCCAAAGTGCTTTACACAGGGCAGACCTGCCGTTGACATTTCCTAGAGGGCCAGAGTCAAAGACGCACCATTCACTTTGCACAGTGCCAACCTTGGTGCCAGGCCAAAGGGATAGAATGTGACAACTCGGAACTGTAACAGAGATGTGTGGGGTCAGAAAGAGCTAGAGAATTTCAAAGGGATATATGTGTTAGGCCATGATTTTCTAACCTGTATGAGTTGTCCCTTAAGAAATAGCTTGCAATAGAGACCATGACTAGAAAATGAAAATACTTAACTTCCAAGATGGTTGGCCTTCTTCCTCACTTTCCTGACTTGAAACAAAAACCTGGAAACTTAAGCTGGACTGTGAACCGATCTGACAAACTCAAGACCAGACCAGGATGTGTTTAACCCAAAACTTGTGGACCTATCATCCTCTTTGTCTGTCTTTGTTCAAATTGACCAAACCTAAACGGGAGTAGGAAGAACCCCTCAAAGACCCTTAAAACCCTCAGCCTTCGAGGAGAGACCAGACTTGTGCTTCCCGCGACCCCCTTGTGTTTCCCAGAGTGTCTTTTCTATGTGCTTGCTGTTTGCATGAGTGCTGTTTGCTCACCCCTAATAAAAGTCTTTCTTTCCTGGCAATCACATGAGCCCAGAGATGGCGAGCTAAGGCAGAGGACTTCATGAGAAAGCGCTTTGAGGCTGCTGTGGAAAGACGCTGGCGGAAGAAACCGTGGAGTACCTTTTCACAGTTTTCTTTCCATCATCCTTTGAGGCTCTGATTAGCTTGTCATTTCTTCAGACAGTAAACGTCCCCTGACTCTTGAACTCTGTTCAGACCCTTTCAGTGACATCTCTTTCATACAACTATGACTTGTCTTTGTTTAGTGGTCTGTTCAGTGACTGAATCTCCCAGGTACAAATGACCTTGACCATTCCTTAAAGGATAAAGTTCACTGACTCTTCAGGGTCTAGAGGAATGACATATTGAACACTCATGGGTATGCAATTAATACCATTCTATTATATTAATAAATTCCTACATGAAATGAAACAAGGGGTTGAAAGCACTTGTTAAGACCTCTTACAGAGGACCTGGGTTTGATTCTCAGCATCATAGGACAGCTCACAACCTCCTGTGAGTCCAGTTCTAGAGGACTCAACACTCCCTTCTAACACCCATGGCAGGAATCTCTTCTAGACCCATGGGCACTTTGCACACACAGTATGCTTATATACATGTAGACAAGACACTCTTACACATAAAATAAAAAATAAAAAAATCTTTAAAAAGAGAAAAAACAACTTAAACATTACAGCTTGATAGGATTCATTCTTGGTGGAGCACACCTTTAATCCCAGCACTTGGAAGGCAGAGGCAGGCAGATTTCTGAGTTCAAGGCCAGCCTGGTGGTCTACAGAGTGAGTTCCAGGACAGCCAGGGCTACATAGAGAAACTGTCTCAAAAAACCAAAAAAAAAAAAAAAAAAAAAAAAAACAAACAAACAAAAAAAAGGGATTCATTCTTATTTAAAAAACAACAACAACATTAAAGTGCCTGTGAGTTCTCAAATCAATAAAAAGCTTTTAACCTGAGAGAAAATCACTACAAGGAGATAATTCAATTCACTTGCAGACTTGCAATTAATTAAAGCTTCATCCCATTACGCTGCCCTAGGCTCTGCAGATCCTAAGATGAAGACCACCTCTCAGGAAGCCTTTCCTCACCTTCTATCTCACGGCCACTTCTGGAGTGGAGTATCCATTCCTCTGACACATATTTATGCTATTTTGTCCCACTACTAAGACTGTGCTTCTGGGAGAATTCTCCTTAGTTTGTCCATCAAATGACATGAGCAATGAGTAACCTCTTCCTTAGCCCAAAAGAGTCCCATTGACTAAAAGATGACATAAAATAAAATAGTAAATAGGCATAAATTAGAGAGTTCATACCTGGAATAGTTAGTAGTCATACAGAAGTACCATCAAGGCAAACTTGATGGAACAGGTGATGCATGAGCTAGACTCTGAGGAGGGAGAGTTTGCTAGAAGGAGCATGTTATACATTCCAGGTAGCAAGGACAGGAGCACAAGCATAAAGAAGACATCATGTGACTGGCAACTCAGGAGATATGAATATACAACGGTACACAGTCCCTGTCACACCACCTCTCCCAGGCCCAGACAAGCTGCCTTCTCCAGCACATTGCTCTTCACAGATGCTCTTGCACATACGTATGAGTGCTGAGTCTAGCCTTTGCAAAGTAGGTGCTCATTGTGAACCGGACTATTTCTAAGACAACTCTGACTGTTGAAGTAACTGAAGCGACTGTGTCAAGCCTCTAACCTCATGGAGGTTGGAAGCACGTGGCACTTATTTGGCTGGTAGGGCATTCAGCTAAAGCAATGTCGTCATGGGTTCAAAAACTGGTCACTGGCTTTGCCAGGAGTGAGGGCCAGCTCAGCTCCCTGGGTCAGCCTGTTCTGAGAGAGTCATTCCTGAAGGTTAGGCCTGGGCCTGACTCCCCAGACTCTTCTGTTTATCCTCTAAGTACCATGTACCCAGGTAACATGCCCTTCTGCTTACACTTGGGTCTGCAACCTCGTCACACCACCTGGTGCCAGAGGGGTGACAATGGGGGAGGGGGGGTGCAGAGTTGTCGTGAGAGATTTCTAGCTGCTAGAGTTGGATCATGGACAGAGGTGAGGTGCTCTGCCTGCTGGGCTTCACTCAGCTGGAAAGAGTTAAACATCAGAATTTTTTCTATAAGATAGAGATCTACATATTGAAAAAAAAAACTACAGGGCTGGGGATATAGCTCCATTGGTAGAATACTTGTCTAGCATGGATGGAGCCCAGGCTAGACCCCCAGGACTGCATTAGCCAAGAGTCATTGCCTACCTGTTGTCCCAGCCCTTGGGAGATAAAAGTAGGAGGAACAGAAGTTCAAAGTCATTCTTGACTATACAGTGAGTTCAAGGCCAGCCTGGGCTACACAGATATCCTATCTCAAAAGAGGGTAGGAGATGGCAAGATGACTCGGTGGGTAGTGGCACTTGCCAGGTAAGTCTTACAACCTAAGTTCAGCCCCCAGAAACCATGAAAAGGTGAAAGGAGAGAACCAACTCCCTAGAGTTATCCTCTGGCCTCATGAAGCCCCCCCATACACATACACACTTTTCAAAAAAACGGTTTCAGATATGGGTGAAAATAACTTGCAAAAACAACAGAGCAAATGTAAACTAATGTTGACAAAAAAGAAATAGAGCAAAAAGATTCCCTTTTGGAGTGGGGGTTACAGAATCTACAGTCATGACCAAAGTCACTGTCATAAAGGGTGATCGTTTTTTAAAATGCTCATTTCCCACCAACCTTAATCATATACAACCCTGAAGTATGAAAACGTTTTCCAATAAAGAACACAGACACACAAATCAAAGCAGTATCTTTATTCTGGTAAGATATATCAGATCTTTAAACCAAAACAGATAGAGCCTTTTAAAAGTAGATATGAAAGTAACGCCAGAGTACATACAGGCAAACAACAGAATCCACTCTAGTAATATTGAGAAGAAAAAAATACAAAACGCACATGCTCGTGTGTGCACATACACACAATATAAAGGATATTAATTGTTTTGCCAAATCTCCAGACAGACAATAAATTTACCTTCTACCCAGCCAGGACTGCCGCGTCAAAATGCAGCTGCTGCCACCTGCTGGTCAGCGCTGATGGCATGCAAGTCTGTCTACCCCTTCCAGACTGGCAGACCAGGGCTGTTCCAGTTGCCAGTAGATCCAAACAACCTGCTATGTTACTGCCTAACACTCCTCAGTATGGCATCCAAATTCAGAATGTGAGCCTGTTGGAAGAGCCTTGCTTGCAAACCTTATATGTAATTGCAGGGAAGTCTGGAAGGCAGGCCAGCCTGGTAGGATAGGAAATGAGTAAAACTGTAACAGTCCCCACTGCAGGCCAAGGAGCATAGGAACAACTACTGACATGCTCCAAAATCAGCTTGGACTTGTAGGTGCCCCACCCATGATGCTTGATGTAAACTCAGTAGGAGCTATTTACACTGAACTTCCTGAATCAGAAGCTAAGTAAATCAGAGCAAATTCCATCAATGCTCAAATTCCATCAATGCTCAAATTCCATCAATGCTGAAATTCCATCAATGCCCAACAAGCATTCACCCAGCTGTGTTCACTACCCCAAACACTGTCTCAACTCAACACAGTCCGGGTATCTTCTCATGGATGGCATTTCTAGGGAACTGAAAAGCAAACCACAAGATCAACTTTAAAGACATGCTCCAAACCCATCAAAATGTTAAAAAGGCAACAAATTAAAAGATACAAAATTCGTAGAAACAGCATTCAGAAAGGCAGAGTTCTCCATGGACTTCTGTACCATACAACATCAACTTGTGATTCCTGCAGCTGCCCTACTTAACTAAAGCTGAAGGCAATTAACACACAACTTCAAGTGTTTGCTCTTGACTCCTGTGTGTCCTTATGGAGAGGGGCGGGGCAACCAAGCACTGGCACAGTAATAGTCTTAAAATGTGTACTTGTACACACACACACACACACACACACACACACACGACGTGGGGGTGGGGGGAGGGGGAACCATTCTTTGTTCAAGGCCCCCACATCATCTTCTCATTCCTTCCAACAAATCCTTCCCTAGTCCGTCCCCTGCTTCCATGTCCTTGGTTTTGGTTGCTCACATCATCATCAGGGTTGCCTGCATCAGTGGGGTTGATGGTTATTTGACTGAGTAGCCTCCTCACTAAGGAATATCACTCCCCCTCCACATGCAACCTTCTACTACCTATAGCTCAGTGGGACCTCATAAGGAGACCCTTCACTGACACAGTAACTTTAACAGTCACAGATCCAAAAATACTAAAAAAATTAAAAATAAAAAAAATAAAAAAATAAAAAATAAAAACAAAAAACAAAAACTGCTCCATGGCTAAGTATCTATTAAGTGAATACATTTTTTTCAGAGTAGGGCAGCATAAATAAGTCTCTCCAAGGAAGGCTGAAAATTGCTTTACCATATATGTAGTAACAGCATCAACAGCAACAGTATTTTTTTCCAAAGCATAATTTACTGGTTGGTAACTTAATACAAAGTGAATCTTGTAAAGAAAAAAAATCTGCAGTACAGTTTTTCATCGGATAAGGTAAGGATTTGTTAGTTTAAGTTTTATTATTAAGTTAGCCATGGTGGCATATCTGAAATCCCAACACTCAGAAGGCAGGAGGATCAGAACTTTGGGCCAGCCTGGGCTACAAAGCATACTACAGAGGCCAGCCTGAACAACACCCACTCCCTTCAGCCCATCCATCTCAAAAACCAAGTCAAAGCCCAAGTTAGGGTTGGAGGTTGACTCTGGCAGAGTGCTCCCCTAGCGTGGCCCTGTTAGATGCTCAGCACACCACAAACGGAAAACAACAAACTGGCAAAACAAGTGGGATTTTTACACGTGATGTGACTCACAAATATTGATTTCCTCATAAACATCCAAACACTATAACGACACATTAAATATTCATACTCCTAGTTTTTTAATCAGAGAAATATTATCTTGGATGAAGAGAGTGATTTGCAGCCATCCCAATTCCTGAAGGCTAGAAAGAGACATTTGCACAGAACAGACTCACCCAGAGCTCAGCAGGGCAGCACAGGAGTAAGGGTTGGGGAGTCAGAGCATTGACAGACAAACATAGGGGCTGTGGGCTGACCAAGACGGTTGAACTCTGAGGCCCTTTACTAAAACCAGTGAGGGGCTCTAGCAAGGAGTTAAAAGAACCAGACCATTAGCAATGATGGTCCTTTGAATTCCTTCTATGCTTGCACTAAGGTGCAGAGGATTAGCAAATGTTTGCTTCACTACCCTATTGTCTATTAATTATTAGTAGTACTTATTTGAAAAGCTGGGAATCAGACCCAGGGCTTTCGTGTGCTAGGCAAGTGTTCTTTCACTGACCTCTCTTAAAGGAAACAAAGTAACAACAAACACTCCCAGAGCCATCCTTTTAAAAGTCAGCAGGAAATCCAGCCAATCAAAAATTTTTCCTATTACCTTTTAATTTTTTTCACACTTCATTTTTCCAGGTCCTTAAATGTTTTCTGGAAAAAGGGGGACACTCTAAGTGTTTTTATCATAAATGTTGATATTCAGCTTAAATTACTGCCCCCAATTCAGTTATCTTCTACATTAAGTTTAATGACAAAGCATAATGGCAATCACATACCAAAGCTCAAGAGTTGAAGTGAAGAAAATAAATAAAACATTGTTCTATAGAATCTTGGCATACAAAGAAAACTGCATAAACAAGCAAAAACCTTAAGAACTAATCAATAAACTTCCAGTTAGATACAACTCTCCTAAAGCCAGGGCTACAGACAGGTTTAATCCTAGCACTGCACTTGAGTAAGTCATCTGATCTCTCTGGGCTGGGAAACAAGACAGCAGGGATTCTGAAACCCTCTTTCCAAGGTCAATTTTTTTTTTTTTTTCATTTTTTTAGTTGGATATTTTATGTGTTTACATTTCAAATGTTATCTCCTTTTCCAGTTTCCCCTCCAGAACCCCCTTCTCCCATCCTCCCTCCCCCCGCTTCTGTGAGGATGCTCCCCCTCCCACCCACCCACTCCCACTTCACCGCCCTAGCATTCCCCTACACTGGGGCCGCCAGCCTTTACAGGACTGAGGGCCTCTCCTCCCATTGATGCCCAACAAGGCCATCCTCTACTACCTATGCAGCTGGAGCCATGGGTCCTTGCATGTGTACTCTTTTGTTGGTGGTTTAGTCCCTGGGAGCTCTGTGGAGTCTGGTTGGTTGATACTGTTGTTCTTTCCTATGGGGTTACAAACCCCTTCAGCTCCTTCGGTCCTTTCTCTAACTCCTCCACTGGGGACCTGTGCTAAGTCCAATGGTTGACTGCAAGCATCCGCCTCTATATTTGTCAGGCTCTGGCAGAGCCTCTCAGGAGACTATCTGTCCTGCCTGTGTCTTAGGTCTGGTGAACAGAGGCCACTTGTACTTCTTGAAGTACTTCTGAAGCAACTGCATGAATTCCTTGACCACTATATATGGAGAAGTTTACATAAGGACGGAGTAAGAAGCTATTGCCACAAAGCCAACAAGAGATGGACTGCTGAAAATGGAATAAATGGGTGGATCTCAGGTACATGCAGAGGAAGATTTAACTGTCCACTAAAACCAACAAGACAGATAACTCATGAGCAGAATTCTGGGAGGAGAGTGACTAGGTGGGAGACTGTTGTCACCGTGTGGTTGAGAGGGAAGAAAGAGTGGCTGGAGGGGACAAGAAATCAAAATAGCTAGACAGGCAAGGGGAACACTCCCATGAGCACAGGAGTCTGTACTCATAAGACAGGCCACAGAGGGTGCAGAAAACTGACCCCTGCCATGAGATCCCAGAGGGCATCCGGTGTGACAGAAAAGCCCTAACCCTGGACTTTGGCATGCTAAAAAGAAGAGGTACAAATTAGGGAGACAGAACAACTTCAGGCACCTCCAGTGTCTGGCTGGGTTTGACGCACTCATTTGGACAGGGTGCCCACCAAAGTACATTATAACTCAACTTGTAGTTTTTTTAGTAATGGCAAAAAAGACCAGCAAGGTGATTATCTGAGGATTTAAGGTTGGGAAAACCCAAACCCTAGGCAATGGGTCTGTGCAGATGTAGGTCTAGCCTGAGGCCAGATGGCAAGATTGCTTCACATTGTAAGAAGCAGAGTACCCTTTAAGGAAACAAAACAAAAATACCAGCTAGAAGTGAGGAGCCCTCGTTCTGAGCTAAGTAAGCACTGTGTGTGCATTACCTCACTGAGATCCCATCACATCCTGGAGCTGCATCAACTCTCCTTAGTCCCATGTTTTAAGATGAGGAAATAAATGGGAGACTACAAGAAGCAAAGCCATTTTTCAAGCTAACCATCTTGAAACAGACTAAGATTCTGGAGGCTGTTCTTTACTGCTCATTAGACAGAAGAAAAAATACTCACCTAAGTAAATACACCCCACTCAGAGCAGAAGCAACAAAAGCTTAAATCAAGCCTAAATCCCAAGCACACTTTCTACTGGGTACAGAGAAGTGCACAAGCTATGTCCACATCTCCAGAAATCACCATGTCCTGGGTGTTCACAGACTACCACCTCGGGGCTCACACTGTTGCATTTACTAATCTACTCCAGAATTGAAATCCAGACTGAACCAGTAATGGTTTCCTTTCTGGTTTTGGAGCTTTGGAACTGGAATCACACTCTTTGACTGTGAGATTCAGCTAGGCAGCTGCATGAGATAGCACATTTATTCTTACCATTGTTTGATACAAATATAGTATAGAATAGAATGGTATGGTATTAGCTTCCGGTTTTATTTTCAGTGAATGTTTGTTTTGTCTAAGGTGTTTGGAAAAAAGTGCAACTACGAACATTCTCATACCAGTATTTGGCAAGCATAGGTTTGACTTCTGGTGGGTCCGCACCTGGC
This sequence comes from Uromys caudimaculatus, assembly GCA_028551405.1. Classification (NCBI taxonomy): domain Eukaryota; kingdom Metazoa; phylum Chordata; class Mammalia; order Rodentia; family Muridae; genus Uromys; species Uromys caudimaculatus. Next base: position 36,697,609 of record CM052717.1, on the reverse strand, counting down.
AGAAGAATTTGCTGGGTCAGAAGGTGAGCACACAGCTGGCTCTCATAGAGACCGCCATATGATTTTCCAAAGAGGAAATACCACTGGAATGATTTAAAAGCTTTGTCCTTATCAGATGGACACACAGGCAAATAAATAAATAAATAAATAAATAAATAAATAAATAAATAAATAAATAAATTTAAATTAAATATACCATAGGGCTGAGAGACAGCTCACAGTTAAAAGTGCTAATAACTCTTCCAGACAACACGAGTGCCATCCCCAGCACCCACACTGGGCAGCTCACAACCACCTGCAACTTCAGCTCCAGAAATCCAGCACCCTCTTCTGTCCTCCGTGGATAACTGCACACAGTGAGAGAAACACTCACAAAGACACATACACACAATCTTTTAATTAAATGGATAATAAAACATATCAGAAATCCATCCACAGATGTCAGAAATAGACTTTAAAAGGCTTAATAGTCATCTGAATGTTTTCAAAGCCTCCTGTAATCAATGCTAAGGAAAAAACTGGAGGAAAGGTTCTCCAAAGGGGTTTATGGTCTGGCTACAAACTCTGGTGAACTTTGGGTGAGCCTCATGTTGCTCAGTGAAACCAAGATAGAGCTCCCAGGCCTCTGGGCCTTGGGCTTTTCACCTCCACAATCACCTTGGTGATGACAAGGTTGTACTAGTAAACTCCGACTTCTATTTTAGGCACTCTATGGTGTGGTACAGATAAAGAGAATATTTCTGGCCTCTGAGAGATAGAAAGGACTCACTCCAACAAGTTCACTATATAACTCACCCAAAGCTAAAGTGAACGAACAGGGAATGTACTCTGCTACAAAATACAAAACCAACAGTATGGAGAAAAAAAAAAAAAGGAAGGTTAGCTGCCCAGATAAATACACCAGGACACACAGGAGAAAGCTCAGGACTGGATAAAGAAACTTTTAGAGGGAAGGATTTGAAAATATTTGGCTATGATTATAATCATGAAAATTAAGATGTAAATATACCCTAAGTTGTTGTATTAAGACCTATTTTTCCACATACGCTCCCAATTGTCTTCTCTTTCGATAGGGTCATTCCCCTCTCCTCTCCTCTACCAAGAAAACCTTCAAATAAGTAAAGCGCGCATCAGTGAGTTTGACATTTCCCCTCTATTTTTACTATAACCCCCCCAATAGCTGGGTTTTTATATTTTTCCCAAGATGAAACCTTATGTTTGTTATTGTTTGAAATGACACTTTGAGCCACCTGTCATTAGTTTTGAAATGAAAGTTTCTATCACCATTTCTAAGTGCTTTTGTATTTAAGTATGTCTTTTTCCTTCTATTTTAAACTCATATAATAACGAATTTTAAAATAAACTGACACATGGTTTTATGTCAAGCAAAACCCCAACCTGGGGGCACGGATACATCTCTGTTATTGTTAGCTTTTAAAATTCCGCCGGCATCTCTCCTGCTGCTTGATACTTGAAGATAGGCTTTAAAGGGGCTACACCCTGTCATGTGTCTAACATTAGCTTCTTTGTCTTTGGTTTGTAGTGTTTAAACAAGAAAGCAAGTCGAGCCAGCTGTGTAAGCACCATGGGAATCCCTGGGGAGGCTCTTCAGCCCCACTCCTTAACCTGTTGACACAGACAGTTAAGCCCAGAGCTGGAGGCTGCACTCTAGATTCTGTACCAATAAATAAGGGCATCTTTTGTAGTTCTGTCTTTTGGAAGTTGCATATAGACACAGAAGAAAGAAACCATCGAGACACCAGAGCTCAGAAGGCAGTTAGGTGGTAGTTTGAGAACTGGATTCTGAGTATCTCACCCAGGGAAGGCAAAAGTGAAAGGGGAGAGGCTCTTTTTATTTAAAATCTAAAATGACAAAAGAATGTAATAAGGCTTCTGAGGCCGGCAGCAGCCTCATTTACATCTGTGACTAGGAGCTGAATTCATAGCTGAAGATGAATGGCAAGTCAGAGGGGCAGGATTACCTTGTCTTGGCATTTGTGGGCGTATTTACATATGAACAGTGGCGAGAAAGGGGTGCACACTCTGGCCCATGCCAATCCACTTAGGAAACAGAAAACCCAGGGTGAAAAGAGCCTCTTTGGCACTGCAGTGTGACAAATACCGTCAGATGTCCAGGGGCCATGCAGCACTGAACACACATAGAACAGCAAAAAACACTAGTGGTTAACAATTACTGGGTGTAACCAAGTTCCAGACAAGCTGTGCATGCATTACCCCATTGAAAGTTCATAAGGCTCTGAGGGCCTAGGGACCACCCATTTAAGAGATGAAAAGAGATGGACTCCAGGAAGTTAAAGGTCCTGTCCCACTGCCGTGTACTTCTAGTGACGGAGCCAAAGTTACTAGTGATTAGAAAGCCCACTCCTGCCCCCCATCTGTACCTCTCCTACAGACCTCTGAAGTACACGGGCTGCGCTACAGTGGGTATTTTCAAATCTAGTAGAAACTAGTGAATTATGCACATAGACTCAGATGTGATAATTATGCAGAGAAAACAAGCTATTTTGACATAATTATAAGGCTGTATAAGTAAACATAATTCCAGATGATTACATGATAAGCCCTAAATACCAAGACTCTGTGTCTTACATTACTTTTTAAATATATCCCTGATACTCAGAGAGTCAGTCTAGTAACAGAGAAGTAAAGGAGAGCGGCAGACTAGAAGAAAGAATATGTGGGTTTTTATTCAGAAGGAAAAGATGAAATGGTCTTTAGTGAAGAGGAAAACTCAAAGCAGATCTGCGTTATCAAGATTGCTGTGTGCTGAACAAGAAAGGATCTAGAATGACAAATACCGGCCAGTGTGGCCTTCAAATGGAAATGTGCAGCAGGTGTGCTTTACTCTAACTCAGGGCTTCTTTGGGGGAGAAATAATTCTGCTAAGGTAGAGGTGGCTTTGGGAGGCAGGAAGATGCATACCTTACCTAAAGGACAAACTGATGCACAGGAGCATTTCAGAGTAGGGCTGGAGCTAAGTGGTGGGTCACATGCTTGGCCCACACAGGGTCCTGGGTTCAATCTCGGCCGAGCGCGTGCGTGCACACACACACACACACACACACACACACACAATCAGATCATTTCAAAAGTGAGGAGTAGTTTTCTAATTCATTACACATGTAAAACAACAAGCAAGGAAAAAACCCACCTATGTTTTCATAACCTTGGTATAGTCAGCAGTCCGTCTTAAATGTCTATTCATGGACTCGTCATTCAAATGGGTTTCTACAATCGTGTTATCTGGTGTTCTAAAGGGAATCGTTCCTGACTACTCCCTTTAAAATGTGTGCAGGAGTCACCTGATTTCTACAAAGGTGAGAACATGAGTGGGAGGTATGAACTATATTTATGTCTAACTACCGTCGCCATCTGACACAGACATAACTGTTCTTTGCTTTGATACTAAGCCGAGTTGTTTCACCAACTGCCAAAGACTCAGCCTATACCGTTTATAACAATTTAAATGAATGGCTTTTAATGCTGCAGTAAGAAAGTTCTGTTAATGTTTCTAAAGGGGGGTAAAAATCAAATGTGTGTCTGATTGACAAAAGATTAGTATGTTTTAAGCATTTGGGGTTTGAAAGGGGTCCCTTTGACAAAAAAGTCTGCCTCTTAGAGAGCAACATGAGAAAAACAGGACTGCAAAGAAGTAAACATCTCAAATATGCTTCGACAAAACACTTGGAAATATTGAGAATGAGTCTTTGATATCCCACCACCAAAAATAATCTCCACTCCTTTGATTTATTTATTCATTTATTTATTTATCTATTTATGTAATTATTTTGGCTTTTCGAGACAGGGTTTCTCTGTGTAGCCCTGGCTGTCCTGGAACTCTGTAGACCAGGCTGGCCTCGAACTCAGAAATCCACCTGCCTCTGCCTCCCAAGTGCTGGGATTAAAGATGTGCTCCACCACTGCCCGGCTCCTTTGATTTATTATTGTCAACTTTCCTGAACAAAGCAATAATAGCAAACGGTTTCTTTGGTTGCTTTTTCATGGAACCCTAAGAGGTCTGAGACACACTCAGGACTGTGCCTTGATGTTTCAAAAGTTATAGAAAGGTCTCGGATCAGCCAGAAATAAGGGCCTCACACAGGTGTAAGGAAGGGCATTCAATTCATTGTCTGTCAGAGATTCAATATTAGGGCCTTGTGGAAGTCAGAGCTTCCTAACTGAAGGGTTCGAGTAGAGACAATCCCTTCTCTGACCTCATGTAGTGTTCGCTTGATGTATTTGTTTTCTATTGCCTCTAAGAAAGGCCATTCCCAATCAGTGCTGTCTTTATGAAAGCCACATACTCTAATTCCAAATTACCATGAGTCTGCACCTTGAAACACCCCTTTATTGTCCACATCCCAGTAAGGTAGTGATCCACCAGCTTGGCTGGGACTGTGGCTAGTCTCATAGGCCTAAAGCAAGGAGTGGGAAGGGTGGGCTTCAACCTAGGAGCCATGAAAAAGGAGGTTTCCCGTTGTGTATTCCGGTTGGTAGCAGCACCCATATCTTGACTTCCTAGTGCCCAGCTCCTTCAGGCATAAGCACACTGACTCTTTCTCATATTCAGTCTCTAAACTCTCCCTTATGTCATCAGCTGGAGGTAGCTCTACTTCTTAAATGCCCCTGTGACCACATCAGGTCAGCCTGGATAGTCCAGGCTGAACACCTGCTTTAAAGTTGCTCTGACATCTGCAAAGTCTCTTTTTACCATATAGTATAACATGCTAACAAGGCATGCTACCATGAGACAGCGATCGTGAAGGCCAAAAACGTTACCCATTGCAACGGACACAGAGGAATAAAAAATGTTCCGCTACTCATATTCATCAATTCAAGAGAATACGTACAGATCATCTGATTTAACAAATCAATTACAGATGGAAATGGAATGCCTGTCTCCTCCCAAATCCCCATGTTGAAACTTTAGCCCCTGAAGTGACCATATTAGGAGGTGGTTAGGTCAGAGGGTGGAGTCTTCATAAACAGGACCTCGAAGAGTTCTCTCACTTATATGGAAGTAAAGAGGCTGCAGCCCACAGCCTTGAAAAAGAACCTCTGGAGACCCCACACTGGAACCCCGATTTCAGACTTCCACCCTACAGAACCACAAGCAATAGTTGTTAGTAAATCAACCAGTCTATGAAAGTTTTTTACAAGCGACTGAACTAGGATATTAGTCAACCATTCAATGATTTATCTACATCTGGGTAATAAATCTTATACACTTAGCCTTGAACACCTTGATTTGGATGGTAGTATCCATACTAATTTACTTACAGGATTTTATGGCTACATCCTAAACAAAATTCTCCAGGGGAAAAAAAAATTCCAATAATTTTAGGATTTTCTTTTTCCTTTCTGGCTTAGAATCTTCCTTCCCAAATACATAATCTGACTTGAGAGTCTTTGTTAATCTCTACTTCACAAAAACTTATTTACAGAGAACAGAGAAAGTAAGGAGTGATGGCTTTGCTGGAGTGAATAGCTGGTAACTTCTATGAGGGCGAAGGCTAATGCTTTCTATTTTGCTTCTAATACTAAGCCAGATGATATGCTAACATTCTCTATATTTTTATTTTTCAATTAATAATGAGTTGATTCAGCCAATATTCATGTGAATCTTGGCATTGAGCCTAGTGAGAAATTGAGAGAGCCTGTACTCTGGGTTCTTAAGGATTATCACAAGGAGACAGCAGAACAGAAAGGGATAATTAGTGTTATAGAAAGCCTCCATGAGGAGGAGCCATGTGAAGTGAGTCCTCTAAGCCCCAGCAAAATGCCAAGGTCCTTCTAGGCACAGGGTCATGGGACACGAACAGAAAGGTGAAGAAAGGGGAACAGGGACAAGGAAAGGGGTAGATTTGGAACTAGAGGGGAAATGAGCGAACAGCCTCCCACGAAAGCTTCTCCACATCATGGATGAACTTATACTTCATCCTGAAGGCTATGGAGTGGTAGTGGTTAAGAACTAAAGACTTTAAAAAAAAAAAAAAAAAGATTTATTTATTTCATTTATATGAGTACACTGTAGCCCATTACTTGGTGGTTGTGAGCCACCATGTGGTTGCTGGGAACTGAACTCAGGACCTCTGGAAGAGCAAGCAGCTAGTGCTCTTAACCGCTGAGCTATCTCTCCAGCCCAGAACTGAAGACTTTTAACCAAAAAGGAAAGACATTGTGTTCTGGTATTCCCATTAGAAGGGACTTTGCAGGATCTAGATAATGAATCTAGACTGTTCAGCAACAAAGACATAAGCTGATAATCACAACTTAAGCAGTGGTGACTTGCAGAATGAGGAGAGACGTGGATTCTGTCTATTAGTGGGGTAGCATTAGCAGGGAATAGAAGAGAAGACAAGATTCCTAGTCTCTAGTCCCATTCTAAGCATTGTATGGCCTTATATCCCATAAAAATCATTCCATCGGGTAGGCAGGACAGTTATCTCTATTTAGTAGGAGAGATACGGCAGTGAGTGGTTAAGTAGCTTCTTCAACATCAGTAAATGCTAAGCTAGACCCATGATCCGAAGCATTCTGTGATTCTTAGGTTAAAGGTCTTCTGCATCACATGAAAAAGTCTTATAGTGTATAATATCAGAGATGATCAGGAGAGAGAGAGAGAGAGAGAGAGAGAGAGAGAGAGAGAGAGAGAGAGAGAGGTGTGTGAGACAAGGCTTTCCGATGTACCCCAGGGTGGCCTTGAACTCATAATCTTCCTCTGCCTCTGAGTACTAGGATTATAGAAGCATACCACCATGACAAATGAAAAGCCTTTCATGATTAAGTAAGATCTCAACTGGGCACTAAAACAATAGATCTAGTTTTAAGACAAAAGCTATAAACATAACCTACATCCTATAATTTTTAATGCCCACAGGAAAGGGGGAAAGAAGAAAAATCAAGTGCCTATTACATTAAGCACCCAGGCACTTACTAGAGTAAAAAGAGTTCTAGGTGCTCTCTGAGATAGGTCCTGCATAATTAGCAGTTCATTAGTACCTAATGCAGACAGAAATGGCCCCAGCCAGTTGTAGATGCTTTTATAGAGGAAAACAGAGAACAAAGGTCACAATGAAAAAACAAAAGGGTGTGCCTAGAGTGGAGCCCTACAAAAGTGTCCAGGACATCTAAAAACATCAAAAGTGTCCAGTAGATCTAAAAGCATAACAAGGGACAGAAGAGTGAGTGAAATAAGGCTATAATAACATTTCAAATAGAAATTATGTGAAAATACTTCATATTTACATGATTATTTCACGAGAAAATAAGCACATATTTCCCATTTCCCCCACTCTGATCAACTGCCTATTCATTAAATAGGCACTTCAAAGACCAAGTGCACACCTGGGTCACATCTCCATCACCACAAAGCCTAGGCTCCTTTGCTCAAACACCAGAATTCCTAGAAACACATTAATCTTTCTTTCATTGACTCTCTTTACCAGCACTTCTTCCTGTAACTATGATTCCAGTAATTAGTGATTATTCTGTTTCTCTGTTTCTTCCCTACCTCCCTCTCTCCTTCCCTCCCTCTTTCCTTCCTCCAGATTCTCCTGAGGCCAAAGCTGGCCTTAATCTCCCTACATAGCCAAAGATGACAAAACTCTTGATTCTCTACCTCTAGCTCCCAAACCCTAGAATTACATTTGTGTGCCGCTATCCCAGGCTTCACTAGGTTTTTCTACTGGGTTGTTCTAGAAAATAAGACTCACAAAACAATACCAACAAAAGATTCAGAAAAATGACAGTGCTTCTTGTTTTACTTAATGCTTTATGTACTTTTAGTGCTGTTGAGAATAGTAAGCCTGCTTTTATATTTTACTCTATCTTCAAAAAAGTTCTGGTCATAGAAAGCAAGGGTTAATATCCTTTTAAATATTCCATTCCTTTAATGGGCAAGTATCCACAGAGCCCTTTCTTGGTTCAGTTAATGAGCTGAGTCCTGGAGGAACCTACTCAAACCCTGTTAGAGAAACCCAAGTTCCTCAGCACCTCCATAGAGCATAAAGTAGTCTCTGTCCCAAAGAAGACATGAATCCTACTCTGTGAGCCTGGGAGGAGCCTGCCCTTCATCTAATTGCTGATAGTGAAGAAAAAGTCATAATGACCTGTCCTGTCCTGCCCATGAGAGGACTTTTGTCATCTGACCACAAACCAACCTCAACCCAATGGCCATGCATAAACTTATCTGAGCTGTTAAGCATTTAAAAGTTTGCTTTCCAATTTAGATACACAACACACACACACACACACACACACACACACACACACACACACACACACACACACACACACCTATTGTTTGTCTGAACTGGATTACCATCAAAAAAGCCACTAGAATTAAATTTTCAAGATTCCAACAGGAATTCCATTAAACTAAGTTAATAAAGCCCAAAGGGAAGTCTCTGTAGCTGCATTTAGCATTTAGACTGTTATTCTCAACGATAAAACGGGATGGAGTGAAGTGGTTTTTTTTTTTTTTTTTTGTCCTCTCATATTTTGGGAAAATATGAAGTCACTTTAAAGCCATACCTTCCACGAGCACCAGATGAGAACATGGCTCACTTGGGACTGCAGTTTTGGCAGAGAACCCTTTTCCTTTTCTTCCACGCTATAGGATCAGATGCAGACAAGTTCTGAAGTAGAAAGCACTCCAGTCCACCTATGGCTTAGCTTTGGTCTGTGACTGGCACTGTCTAAGTAGAGCACTGGCCACTGTAACTGGCCTTTACAAGGAGTGAGAGAGTGGCTAGGCAGAGGAGCTGGCGGGCTATCTGCATTGAGCGTCACCGAGGAGTGTAGACTGCAGATACAAACTTTGGAGATACACAAAATACTGGATTGTCTAACCACAGGACTCTGCATCCAGGCTAGAACATTGCTAACTTGACACACCAAGAACCACTCCCCTCCTGCAAGGACAGCTTGCCTCTTATGTCTGTGGAGCATCTATTCAGTCTGACCCAATTCTCCACCACTCAAGGGCCTTGACTTGAGTTCCAAGTCAAGGCAGCTGGCTGTTCATTATGAGGCACAGAACTTAAAAGTCACTTCCAAAACTGAAAGGAGAAAACCCAAAAGAAAGGGATCTCATCAAATGAGCAGGCTGGAGAATTCCTGGGTACGTTACATACCAAGGCAACCCCATCTGCTGTAGGGGCCAGCCTCCTCCCAGGCTTATCTTGGATCCATTCTACGGTTTCATGGCGATAGTCAGCTCTAGGGAACAACCAGGGCACCCTATCCTCAGGAAGGTTGTTATCCTAAGTCAGAAAAGGAGAAAAAGACCAATAATATTTGCCACAGCAACACCACTCTCTCGGGTGGCAGAAAAGTCATGTTTAGCATCACGGGCATGGGGTAGCTAACACTAAAACCGTCAAAGACGGACGGGCCTCCAAACTCAGCCCTAAAACTAATGACAAATAGCAAACTGATACTTTAGATTTGACTTGCTGCAAGGTATCAAACTTAGTCATTGGTATCCAATTCTTACAGAACTTATAAATGCTGTGATTTTAGAGAGAGACACATGTAATGTCATCTCTTCATGTATGTGACAGGTTTTGGTCTCAAGATGCACAGGATCAAAAGCAGCTCAGATTTTATTTTATTTTTAACTTTTGAAGGCCAGGGCTAGTGGTATACTAAGAAATAAGACATCATGAGGTATGCCCCAAGTCTAAGAAAAAAACTCAGCTGTTCATATATATACCTGCGTATACAAAGCCTAAAAGTAACAATGGTATATAAGATTTTGGGTGCCACCAGTGTCTTTGACTGTAGCCAAACCGATGATGACACGTGTGGAATTTTCCTCTTACAGCACTGTTTTGGATCTGTGAGCATGTTGGGCCTGTGGTTTTCTGTTGAGGGTGTTCAACCTACTGTTTTGAACATACACTGTGATTTGCTACCATTAACGCTCACTCACCATTTCTCTCAAATGCAAGGCAGGCTAGCAGGTATCAACAGAAGCAATACAGAAAATAACCCCCAGGTCAAAAAGAGCCCATTAGCAGTCCCTCAGCACAGCACTCAACCTATATGGGAAAGAATTAAACTGTCCACCCTCACATTCCTCTCATCTGGCTCTGGAGAGATTTTGCAAAAATAAAACACTTTTTATAAAAGGCACCATCTGAGCATTCCAAATCTCGCTTTAAATTTTTTATCAAGTATCTGTTCTGCCAGGAAACATTTCCAAAAAACGAAAGGTTTTGTTTCAGTTGCTGTGGCAGCAAACACTTCCTCTGGAGCAGTTGGAGAACCAGCAGGAGACTCTTCCAGCTTACATGAATTTTAGAGTACTGTTCTACTTTAACACTCCTCTGCCAGAATATTCAACTTGTGAGACTGTTTCTTCACGTGGATGCATTTATACAACTCGGAGTCCAGAAAAGTTTGTAAAGACCAGCCTAAATATGCCGGATTTGCACATCATGCCACAAAACATTCTTCACTTTCACAAGTCCAAAGTGGGTCTCATCAACAAGTCTTTAGAATATCTGGGTCAAGCTTAAATAAAACTATTATAATACTTTATCCAAAAATGCCCAATTTCTATATAAACTATTATTGAATCTTCAGTGTTATATTAGATAGACTGTGGCTTAAAGCTTTTCCCTCAAAGGCTAAACTCATCTGATAAAAGACAGACTTGAGATTCCCTGACGATTCTTCACTAATGGATGTTAATCATTTTAAGATATCTGGGTCATGATTAGCAAGGAACTCTTTTTAAAAGACTCTTCCTTTACTTTGTTCTAAAGTCAATCTTGGTGAAGGAAGAATCCCCAAGCGCTGGTTATGAGCAAATGCACCTCTAGGATGGACAAGAAAGCTTCCAGAAGTCTTAGGCCCAGAGGGTGGAGTCAGCGCATCAGGGATGGGTCAGAAGGCTTTCCTGAAGAACCGGATAGATGGTCCTTGGCACATGGTGGTGGTTCATCAATATCAGTAAATTAGCTTTCATACCCAACATTTTATCAAAATATTTCTGTTAAACTTGATGTTTCAAATTTCAGGTGTTTCAAGAATGTCAACACATTCTGGATAATAAGTCTAGATATATAAATGAGCTCTCCTGGGATAATATTGGGCTTCTATGCATAAAATATTGGATATTCTGCTACTCTACTACATATCCAGAAAGGATGGACCAGAATGTCTTTTGCCCAGTTAAAATTAGACAAGGGTTTGCTCAAAGGGGGAAAAACCTGGCAGGACATGGCTTTGAAAGGTGGGATGAAGTGTCACTGTCCCTGGGTACTAGGTGTGTGTTTCGCATACTCATTTTCTTCCATCATGCCTTTACCTGTAACCAGCACCTGCTGTGTCCCTTTTCTAATTTTCTAAAAGTGACAGGATACAGAAAAGTCGCTACTCTCAGCTTCTAATGTAACCCAGCCTCCCTAGTCAGCTCCTCCTTTCCTGAGCAGTGCAGTCTGGCTTCCGGGAGGCTCCTCGGCACCCTACACCTTCTCTTTCTCAAGAGGACCCCTCGGGTGCCAATTCCTCCTGCTTCCACTTGTCCTCCAAATAACTGTCACAACTTTACAGTTTGGGCCCAGATCCTTCAGGGTGGGCTGGAACTCACTATGTAACTCAGAGCCCTCTCAAATTCTACACAATCTTCCTGGCTCAACCTCCCCAGTGCCAAGGTTACAGGCTTGGGCTGCCGCACCAAGATCTGTTTGTTACAACTTTGGTTTAAAAGCTTGAGTGGCTCAGTCAAATGAAACAGTAAGGGACCCTCACAGCCTCTTTCCATCACAAAAGAAGGTTGCTTTCCTAGTGATTTCTAAAGCTCTGCCTTGAAGTTTTTTCACTGGAACAAGTAGGGGGTCTTTAGGAAAAGGACTGTCTCCATAAATGTAAATTGAGGTGCATGACATTACAACTCGTGATTCCTAACAGCTCCCTGTGGCCTGTTCAGGTCTTTTCCATAGAAAGTACTCAAAAGAAACTGTGACCACAAACACTTCCATTTTCTCTCTTCCTGCACCCACCTCCCCTCCTACTCAACCCAATGCTAAACTAGCTCATCCCTTTGTTTTGGTTGCTCTGGAGATTGATATTTTAGTAGTAAGAGACATCAAGGAAAAAAGTCAACCTAAGCTAATAAAAAATGGATAATGACAGGCAGTCACTAGACAGAAGGGGAACACTGGTGACATCACACCAGACAGTGTCTTGTTGGGTGTAGCCAACTTACAACAAATAGATCTTATCTTTAATCGTTATATAGAATCTTATGAAGTTTACATCTTTCACTCTCCCATTCCGTACTCTCAAGACCACATCTTGCCAAACTGTTTAACTATGGCAAAGCTATCGCTTAAAGACTTTTAGACTGTTGTCAGCATTAATTCTGTTTAAGTAATGCTGTTCAGAATGCTACACTACATATCCCTGAATACCTCTGTGCCAGTCCACAGCCAGAGCATGCTGGCCTTGCTCACACTGCTCCAGTCACCTTAGCCCCTCCCCTATCACCTTTCCTGAGGCATGCTTAGCCTACTAATCACGTATTTGTACTAGGGCAGATGCAGCAGGACATAGGTATAACCAAGCACCTCCGTCTGTGTGGTCATGTGGATATGAAACGTCTGTAGGCTCCTATGTTTGAACACTTGAGTCCCCAGCTGGCGGAACTGTTTTGGAAGGCTGTGGACCTTTAGGAGGTGGAATCTCACCGAAGCTTGTGGATCATTTGGAGGCGGGTCTTAAGGTTTTATATCAAGGTCCCACTTTCTGGTCCACTCTGTACTTCCTAATGGTGAAAACTATATGACGCAGGCTCCTTCCTGTGTGCTTTTTCCATATCCCTTTTTCAACTACAAGCTAAAAGGTGGCTCTTCTCGGGTATTTTGTCACAGCAATAAGAAAAATAATTAATACAGACTGTAAGAGAGAAAGACAGCTAAGAAAGGAACTCAAAAAACACCAGAGAGACATGAAAATCAGCAAAGAAATGAAACAAGCACAGGTTAAAATAGAGATACGGATATAGCTCCCTTGATCAGATGTCTGCCTAGCATTCACAAGGCCCTGGGTTCTATACCCAGTGTAGCAAAAGTTGAACGGGTGTGATGGCACACATCTTTAATTCCATCACAAAGGAAGTGGAATAAGGAGTTAATTCAGGGTCCTCTTACTCTACAGAGAGAGGAAGGCAAAGCACGTGTTTGCCAAAGCTTTCAGTAACTAAAATCACTTGCTTTGGGTCCCCCAAAAGACCCACAGCTTTATTTTTGCACAGAGCAGGAACCACAAATGGACAGATCTCAAGGCCTGCACACTATTTGCAGCAAAACCAGCAAGTGCGCTTTCAGCCCTATGGGTAGCACTTCCTAGACAGCCCACTGCACGCTCTGCTTAGTGAGGGGACCAGGGTTGCCCTGCAACAGTCACATTAACAGGAACAGATACGGCTCTTAGTGAATTACCTGCTTTAAAAATGTGAGATCATACGGGAGTATTTATTAAAAGTGCTAATTTAAATGGCAGGTGTGAAGAACTGCCCTTGGTAGCCACAGATTGCTGGCTGCCAATCACAGACAGTTTTTAAATGAGTAAAGGAATGAGAGACACTTTAAGAGAGATGGTCTAAAGCATCCCCCTGCTAATTCACTCAACAGCCAAACTCTGAATGTGTGACAGCAAAATGCCCAGGATCCCTCAGAAGTGATATTCCCAGTGTTGCTTTGCTTTCCCTGCCTTCAAATGATGCTAAGAATAAAAGACGAGAGCAACAGGCACTCTGCTTAATGCCTGCTTGATGGCTCATTACCGGACTGAAGAAAGGGCTGGGTGTGGTACTCACCTACAATCCCAACCTCAGGAGGAGGCAGGGCAGGAGGAGTGTGAGTTTCAGGCCATCACAGTGAGACTGTCTCCAACAAAGGGGTGGGGGGTGGCGAGGGACCTTCCAAAGCAAATGGCTGCTTGTTAGCACACTTGAAAAATGCACTTGTTCCAGCACAAAAAAAACAAATCTGTTTCTGATTCCTGACATTGGTTTCTAAGTGCTGCCAAGAAAAGAATCTAAGGAATTCTTCTGCATACACAACATACACAAGACAACTGGAAAGGGGTCTGCGCTTCATCCCAGGGAGCGCGTCTAGGAAGGGCTAGGAGCTGTTCCCAGCAAGAGCTACCCTCGAAGGAGCAGCAGCACATGCCTGGAATGGTTCATGACCATTCTCTCGCTCTCTAACATAACTCTGCTATTATTAGACAACCAGAGGCTTTCCTAAATCCATAACTTGTGAAGCAGAAAAGAATACAGGCGAGGCTCTATCATGTGGAGCATGCAGGCAGCTGGGACACACCCAACTGCACAGAGCTCAGAACTCTCCCACTCCAACAAACTAGCTTTCTAGATCTTGGAAGACACTAATGCTGAGAAGAAAAAGAACCCAGCCCCACATCAATCCCTGCTTTCACATACCTGCTTAAAAAAAAAAAATAAGAGCCAGGGAAAAGCAAATATAAAAGTCAACTACTTGAGGCCCATAGTAATTGGGCCTTAAATGCTGAATTGATTTTAGGCCAGTCTGCATTTATCCTTCCCAAATCAACATTGTTTTTAACATATTGTCTTACTTTTGTAACTCCAGAATAACATAAACAAGAGCACCGTGAAAGGTGAATCATCCAACAGCCTGAGCTATCTAAGCAATTGTTTAAAGTTTGGCTCGCATTGAGCTGACTGCAGTGAACTTAAGTTCAGTTCCCCCCAGCCCCCCTTCAACAGGATAAAAGTTCATGAAGGAAACAGAATCGTGCAATGGAACTAAAGAGCCGACTTTTTGATTTTGCATGGCTGGACTTGAGTAGATTTCCAATCCATCTACGTACAAACTGGCCTTAAACGTGCATCGTCAGGTTGCAGAGGCATCCTCCAAGCAGCTATGTTGGGCAATCACAGCAAACCACTAGTATATCTCTTACAAAGCAACCCCAGTTTACAGATTTATGCGTAGTCTGCTCCGCTGGCTTCTATGGTGTCCTCTCAGAATCCACACCCACCAGAACTTCAAAACAGGACTTTATCTGGAAAAGGGTGCTTGTAGGTGTATTCGGTAAAAATGAGACTAGACATGAGATTAGAGTAGGTCCTGATTAACTGACATCCACCCAACACAAAAGCAACAGAGTACCATACAGAGAAGGTCTCTTGAAAACAGGCAGAAACTGGTGGGGTGCTGCAGCAATAAATGGAATATTCAGGTCCACCAGTCAGGAAAAGATTCGCTCCAAGCACCATGTTCCATGTTTTATTGGGAAGATGCTCACATTCAGTCCAGAAAGGGCACTGATGACAAACCAAAGAAGTAATTCTACCCAAGTCTAACTTGGTGGACTGGTGAGGTTAGTGGTACTGCCTACAGGAGCATGGTGACTCTAAACTAGCTGCATCACTGAAAAGTCCATCCCAGCACGGGCAACAGTTCACAAGAGCTACATCCTAAGTTAGAGCCCAGCTTGCCTTGCAGGGAGCCTCCTCTTCCCCAATAATAGCTACACACACACACACACACACACCCCACAGGCTTGCTTCATGCACAGGCACATACACACACAACCTTGAGACGAGGCCTTCTGAGCCTTGGAATTGTGTGTATGCATGTGTATAAGAAAGAGCATATGCGAATGTGGCTATGTACACAGCTTATGTGGAGGTCAAAGGACAGCCTCAGTTCTGCGCTACGCTTTTCACCTCTTTTGAGACAGTTTCTCTTATTGTTGCTACATAGGACAGACTAGCTTGGCTGTGGGCTTCCAGGGGTTCTCCTGTTTCCAGCACACCCCACCCTGCCCATCCTGCCTTAGGAGGACTGGCATTATAGACTTGCAGTATGGCGCACGCACGGATTTACAAGGGTTCTGGGGATCCAAACCCAGGACCTTGCTTTGCAAGGCAAGCACTTTACCAACTGAACCATCTCTGCTGCCCAAATCTCACCACTGTCTGAGCGTCCTAAGCCCTGAAAGTTCCCTTAGCTTCTTGAGTACTGTGATCCCCCTTCTCACCTCTCCCACAGAGAAGGTTTCAAATGAGTAGAAGTGCTTACATGCCAAGACAATATACCTTGATTTCATCCATCTGCCTTGTAATGCTGCTCTAATAAATTAATACAGGTTTTTCTGCTGCCAGCACTACAAGGACAATACTTTGTTGAGGTCCAAAAAGCAAGTATGTGATATTGTAATGACATCACATAACACATGATTTAATGTTTATGAGACATCAGTCTGTGATGGATTAGAATCTTTTTAAAACATCTGCCCGACATAGGAAAAGCACTTTAAGATAATATTTATAAAGATGAAAGTTAGTGTGCTGTATTTAATAAATTTCTGTTTTTAACCATCTTAGAGATAACTGGTATCCCTTGTGATTTTAGTGGTAAATATTTAATTCTGGTTTTTGAAGATAGTCATCCGTGACTATACACTTACGTGATAAACACATGGTAGCTTGTTATTAGTTATATTGTTCGGTCAGCTAGACACTTCCCTCTTGGACCTTGATGGATCACTGACCAGATAGTGCAGGAACCTTAGTTATGCAGTGCATTTGTTAACCACAGGGGCCTTGGCAGAACTTCCCCAGAGACTAGGAGCTCAGATGTTGCTCAGACAAATTAATTTGGGTGGGGTGGATATTCTAAGATACTTCAGTGGTGATAGCAAATGGTGACTCACATTATTAAAGAATCTATCAGTTTCATTGATATGGAACAACTGTATGCTATTCTAGTCACAGTAATGGCAAAGACAACTTCTACACAGACATTCAGTAGCACAAAAAGCCGAGAAAACATGACTTCAGAAAAAAAAAAAAAAAACAGCCTCCAGAAAAGGAAAATTGCATCAATGTGGGAGGGAGGCTATCTGATTAGAATGTTTTCTTCTAGCAATTATGAGAAATACACAGGAACATGATTTAAACCAGGGGGGGAAGCAATCATGTTTCCTTTAAGGTCAGTGTTAATCACAGTCACATACTCAATAGCTCCAGGACAAGAGCTAGCGATAGAAATAAACCAATTATCGAAAGCACCGATCTTTCCAGAGTGAGAACACCGGCCATCAACAAGTGATCCTTAATATTCCTGTGTTTAATCCTACTTTGTCATGGGCTTACCTCAATAGGGACACAAATGACTATCCACAGTGCATCACTGCGCACCAGTGGGCTGTAAGTCACCGGAAGAGTGTGCATTATCAGTAGTTTGATGCTTAGAAGTCTAAAAAGGGGCTTTATTCACTCTGCTCAAGCAAATTACATGTGAACACACACACACACACACACACACACACACACACACACACTTCAACATCAAGTATATATTGTCACTGTATGCCATACTCAAGTCTTAAACCTAAGTTGACTCTGAAACTGAGTCTGTGGTATATTGGTCAATTCTCTAATAAACTAAATGTGTTGTTATGGGATGTGAAATAAAATACATTGAGGCTCTAGATGTCGTACGCGATGGCAATTTCCCACCTGTATTCCATTGCAGACCCTTAACTCTAAGCTATCATAACGACGTCAGCTGCCCTGTGGGAACCACGCTGAAATAGCATGTTCTTTCATCCAATCATAATTGTTGACTTCCTACACCGTTTTCCCCCCAAGAAAATTAAGTTTAAAGGAAGCAATTTCACCAGAATTCATAATCCTCTTCATCAACAATTACTTTTTAGAAATTTTCAAACTCATTCAGACTAAGTCTCCAGAGAAATCCATTACAACTCTTTATTGTAAGAATTAATCAAGGCTGGGCAGTGGTGGCGCACGCCTTTAGTCCCAGCACTCAGGAGGCAGAGGCAGGTGGATCTTGGAGTTCGAGGCCAGCCTGGTCTACAGAGTGAGTATTAGGAGAGCCACAGAAACACCACATTTATTAGATAGATAGATAGATAGATAGATAGATAGATAGATAGATAGATAGATAGATAGATAGATAGAGATAGATACAATGTTAGAGAAGAAAAAATGTGATATCCTTTACATCCTTGTCCCTTCAATTTGGTCAACTCTGTACCTGGTATACCTACAAACATCTCCAACTTAAAGTAGAATATCGAAGACTCTGGTGAGTTTTAAGGTATCAAAATTAAGCTGAACACCACAAAGACAGAAACTCACAACTCACACCTATACCCCATTAACAGACTAAAACAAAGGAGTGGCCTACACAGCAAACAAGCCAGGAACACGTTCTTTCACAAAACTGAAAAGCTGTCAAGAGTTTAACATCACCAGAATTCATACACAGATATGATAGCCTGCTTCAGTTCCAAGGAAGCTCACCATAGCTCCTTCATGTCGACAGTCTCACAGAAAAAAGCACATTACTGCACAACCAGAGTTCTTGAGATTGTGACGAGAGCTGGAAGAAACATCACCTTCAAGGGATGAAATCGTTGTCCATTATCCAAGAATCACGGCAATACTCAGCCACTCGTCGGGTTAGAACACTTAGGAAGCCATAACTCACACGTCGCCGGAACAAGACGCGCCTTCTACAGTAAACCTGGCTTAATTTCTGAATTCATGCACTAAGACTGGAAGCAATGGAATTCTCCCCACCCCACCCCCCTCTGCTCTATTGTAATTTTGTGCAGGAGTGATTCCTAACATGAAAAAAAAAATCTCTCCTCTAGGACTCACAGTGCGGCACTAAACAATTCTTACATTATGGAACTTACTTTTAAAAAAAAAAAAACAAAACCCAACTCTTTATCTTCAACTTTTAACCACTTTCATCTATGACAGAATAATGCATACAAAACACAATGAAACGGAGAAATCTTTCTGTCTGAAAGAATTCCATCTTTCCAGCAGGAGGTCTTTCTGCTTGCAATCAAAAAAAAAGAACAATGACTTTTTTACTTTCCTACTTACTAAACTCCCTCAAATTCTAATCGCAGTGGATCCAACCACGACTTGAAGGAGTTTCCCAAAGCCCCCTCACCTTTCAGGCAGAACATTCTTCAGCAGTTCCATGGAGGGGCTGATGTTCTGGGAGCCGATGTGGCCTGCAGTGCTAGGCACAGCTGTCTCCCACCCACCTCTCAGCAGCCACCGCCAGAGAGCTGGGGCAGCCAGCCAGCGCCTGTTACTACAGGAAGCCACTACCCAATCCTAGCTTTCTGGTCTGGCTGCTGACACCTCCCTATCTGTCCGTTATTTCACACCAGGAACCAGCCCGGGATCCTCTAGAAAGAGAGGGAAGCCCAGGGTCAGCAGTCTCCGTTCATCCTGTCCGGTGCAGCCCCGGGACACAGAGAGCCCGTGTGTTTGTGTGTATCTCTCAGTGTTTGCCGTCACAGCAGATGTGGCTCTTCATGTGATCAACAGCACAGAGATCACTGGAGTCAGGTTAACTGTTGGCACCGATTACCACTAACCTTGTCTTCCCTGCTCCTTTTTGGTTACATGCTCTCCTCTCTTCTCTGATCTGGATCATATACTAGCTTGAAATTAACATTAAACATTAGAATACTAAACTCTCCACATAGTTGAACACACAGATCAGTGAATATATATGAAATATTCATATACCAAATAGCGAACTCCATGTACATGCTATCATTATTAGCCTCCAAATGCTATGAACAAATGTATTAGTATAGAAATGTGAACTATGTCACACTTCAATGACATTACACGTTTTCAGATGACGAAATGAAGTCAGCATTCGTGTGCGCTTCTAACCATTGTGGCACAACTAAGTCATTTAATCCCTTCACTTACAATGGAAAGGTAAACTCACCCTGGCAAAGCCTCCGTCTTAGGTTCTAAAGAAAAGAAATATAGATACTGACTCCAGGGTACTCTGAGAGCTCCATCTGAACCCTGCGTGGCCCTTGGGGTCCTTCCCCACATACACTGACTGCAGGAAGTGACCATTGTTCACAGGCCAAGCTGCTGCTGGCAGGTCTTCCTCTGGACACCACAGGATGCAGGAAACTGACTCACAGACCCAGTCTATCTGTCTGTGTACTGGATGCCAGCTGCAGTCCTTGTTGCACGGTGTAGATGGTCTATGCTTCTTTGCTTCCAGCACCTGGCTCAGCATAACCAAGTTAAATTACTCCTTAATATTCTGTACCACTTCACTACTTCCTCTGACCTGAAGGAAATAGAAAATGAGGTCTCTGGCCAGAAGAAGTTAAGACACGAAGAGCCTGGATGTGAAATGTTACCGTTACTCTGGGACAGTTATTCTTAGAACAGAACTACAAGAGCCTTCGTGGCTCAGCTAGTTCAGTAAATCACAAAGGAGTCTGTTTACCTAAGTAGCCAGCAGTATCAAGTTCAAAACCACACTGTGCTCTTTCATGTCACCCTGTGACCCTTACTCGACAAGCTGGGGTCACTCTTTGCCCCTCCTATCTGCAGGGAGCATCCACAGGATGTGTGAATTGCAAATGTACTCCTAAAATGTTCTTGCAAGTGAGATTCAACATTTTAAATCTACATCTTTATTTTTACTTTTTATGTCTGGGTGTTTTGCCTGCATGTTATGTCTGTGTACTATGCACATGCTATGCCCACAGAGAACAGAAGAGGGCGCTGGATCCAAAAGAACTGGAGTTCAGACCAACTGTTAGGGGTCATATAGGTGCTGGGAACCAAATCATGGTTGAGTGGCATAGATAAGTGGAAGAGGAGGAGGATTATACTTCAGTGGTGGGGCACTTGCCTCACATGCCGTGGGGTTGGATCCCAACCCTTGCAAAGGCTGGGGGAAGGGCGGAAAGAGGGAGATTGCTAGAATAAATAATTAGGACTCAGTTCTATAAGTAAAGTTAAGCAATAGAAGCACAAACTAATATGATCAATAATAGGTTCTTGCCTGTTAGCATCTAATTAGTTATTCTGGTTAGCCACTCACAAAAAAGCATGGATAACTTGGGGTTTGATTCATAGAATGATTGGACTACTGTATACGCACAAAGCACCAGACTCTATCTCCAACATCACATAAACTGGGCATGGTAGAGCCAACAGGAGGACAAGACTTTCAAAGTCATCTTCAGTGACACAGTCAACCTGAAACAAGCCCAGGATACACAAGACCCTGTCTCAATCAAAGGGGAGGGCAGAATAATTTTGTGAAGTGGTTAATAGTGCCCATCCAAAATTCTCTCTCTTCAAATGTGATGTCATCCCTTACAAAGTGATCTCATTGGGGGGGGGGGGGGGTTCGAGACACGGTTTCTCTGTGTAGCCCTGGCTGACCTGGAACTCACTCTGTAGACCAGGCTAGCCTCAAACTCAGAAATGCACCTGCCTCTGCCTCCCAAGTGCTGGGATTAAAGGCGTGCACCACCACTGCCTGGCAAGTGATCTCATTTTAAACAAGGTCTTTACAGATATGACTAAGCCCAGGATCTTGATGAGGTGAAATGGATTAGGTGGTTGGCCCCTGTATCCAATGAGAAGATCCTAGTCAGGAAGAAAAAGACATGCAGACACAGAGAAGGGCTTGTGAAGACTGGATAGACAGCAGCATGGTACATTCCACCGACCAGGAACACACGCAACCACCTGAGTCTGGAACAAGCGAGTAAAGAGTACCCCCTAGAACCTTCAAAAACAAAGTAGCCTGCTCCCTGATTTCAATCCACATCCCCCTGATCTGTGACACTGCTAATTCTTGTCATCCTAAGCTACTGCATTTGAGGTAACTTACTAGAGAGGCCCTACATTTCACAAGGCAAAAATCATGGAGAAAGGGACTTGATTTTTGAAGTTACCTTCAATGCATGATTACAGAGATGCTTAAATTCTCTTTCTTTCATACCCCTTTATTTCTGGGGCTACATTTTTACTTGGATAAAAAGGGATTTCTGGAATACAATACTCCTAGGTAACACAAGCACCATCTTTTATTAAATTAGTGAAACTACAGATATCACCACCAACAAAGTTCACAGCATTTTATCAGTCATGGCTGGCTTTATGACAATGCCCAATGGATTAGCATGTTTGAGAATCCCTTATTTCCAAGTCAGGCATAGTGGTACATACTTTTAATCCCAGCACTTGGGAGGCAGGGGCAAGCAGATCTGTGAGTTCGAGGCTAGCCTGATCTACAGAGTGAATTCCAGGGCTACACAGAGGAAACCTGTCTCAGAAAAAAAAAAAGAAAAGAAAAACAAAAAGAAAAAGAGAGGATCCCTTATTTCTGACTATTCAATTGTGAACACACCTAAGAATAAAACATGAAAAAACACAATGTTCAAACTTTGCAAAAACATTAAGGACCGTGCATTAAAATTATATTGTCTGTTGCTACTGATCACAGCCATGGAGGTAAAAAGTAGCTTAACTATACAGACTCGTATACAGAGAAGCAGGATGCACAAGAACACAAGTCAGAACCCTTTGGACAAAACAAAGAGCATCCCTGCCAACAAGCCAGGGCGGCAACCTCCGTACTCCCTTGTGGGATTACAGCATCCAGCATCATCTTAAAGTTTAACAGTATCTCTACAGGAGAGAGCGAGCGGTAGCCATAAACACAGCCAACCTTTTTCAGAGTTTTCTTCCCAAGTACTATACTTATATAAAAGAGGCTTTTTCAACAGTGGTAATGAGGAATGAATTTATATAATTTATACAGTTTTTGAGCCAAAGCGAGGCAGTGGTGGCATACACCTTTAAATCCCAGCACTTGGGAGGCAGAGGCAGGTAGATCTATGAGTTCGAGGCTAGCCTGGTCTACAGAGTGAGTTTCAGGACAGTCAGGACTGTTACACAGTGAAACCCTGTCTCAAAAACAACAACAAAATTAATGAGGCAAGATTGACTCAAAACTCTATTTCATTTCTGGAAAAATATGATAACACTATGGAAGGAAATAGGAAAATCGTACACTAAGAATTCTGGCTCTTCCTCTTATCAAAAATGCCACAGAGGTCTAATGACCCTAGTTAAATCCTGGAAACCACCTAAAAAGCCAGATGTCAGCTTGCATCTGTAATTCCAGCTTTTCTAGAGTAAAATTGGAGTCAGAATCCACCCGGAGCTACTACGAACAAAGCAAATAAAAGGGGGGATAGCAAGGGACCTTGCCTCAGAAACAAGGTAGGGAGAAGAAAACACTTTGCACAAGCACAAGGGCCCTAGTTCGAGCACCTCCCCACCCCACTGCACACCTGACTTCATCAATCGCTCAAAAACTCTCAGAGCGGAACTTAGTCAGGCCTTCCTTGCCCATACCCCCAGATGCAGAGAAACAGGACATGGAGTTGTGACAGCATAATAACTTTAAATGCATTAATTTTGCTTTTTCCCTAGTTGGCTCATTCATTTCTTCAACCACTCATTCATTCCTGCTGGGAATTAAAACTAGGTCCTTCTGCACAGTAAGCAGACTCTCCATCACCAAAGTGCTAGGAATTGAACCTAGGTCCTCATGCATGCTAAGTAGACTCCTAGCTCCTCCTGCGTAGTTTAAACTAGTCTGTCATTATGACCATCTCAATCTGGCCACCTCATAGACAGGGCAACCCAGAACATTCTTTCTGTCCTGAAAGCCGCTCCCCTCCCCTTCCTCCTCCTCCTAACAAGATCTCAGCCTGGGTCTCCAGACAAGGGGCCTTGGAAGACACTTTGAGACAAACATGCTTGGGTCTGAAATGTAGGTGGGAGGGGGATAACCCTATCTAGGTACAGCTTCTCAGTGAACTCAAGCAACACGTGACAATTTCCCAATATAATGTACATTACAGTGATTAATAAAAAAAAAAAACATCAAAAAACAACTTACAACGGAAAATCAGTACCAACAAGTAGGGTCCTTATTGTGGCAATATACCTGACCATGGGGTTCAGGCCTTTAGAAATTATCTGTGGAAGCAATTTGGAGACAGAGGATAGAGAATACTCAGAATGCCCCACAGGTAATGGTGGTGGGAGCCCTGAAGACTCAAATACCAATAAATGCAAACAACAGAAGATCACTTCACAGAGTTTTAGATATGAACAAGTACTCTTCTGAGAATTGAACTGGAGGCCATGCATGTCACATTCTGACAAAAAAACTTGGTCACATTTTTTTTTTCTATTTCCTGACACATTTGTATTGACATCAGACTGAATTTAAAATGGTGGACTACTTAATCCAATGGAAGAAGTTTCAAGATAGGACAACTTTCAGGTTGTGGTGTGAGTACTACTTCTAGCCAGAATTACAGTGAAAATATGAACTTAAAACAGATTAGAAAGATTTGGAAAGCTTGCAAGTAGGCCAAAAGAGAGCTGTTAAAGTGACAGATCAGGAGAGCACTGATGTTGAAGAGAGCTGTGCTTTTAAAGGGAAGCCAGGCACTCTGATGTGGTGAGGACAGGGAAGATGCCTGAGGAACTCTGGGAGTTAGGGAAGCCCCACCCACTGCAGGCTCAAGACTAGCCTGGAAAGACCTTTAAAAGACTTAGCTTGAGAAGTGCCCCTGCTTCACCTTGTTGTGAAAGCTGTGAGACTGAAGACAGAGATGCAAGGGAGACTCTAGAAAGGTAGAACACCTGTGGAGAAAAGCTACAGAACATAAGAAGACACAGTTCAAGATGGAAGTCATGTGGGCTGCAGCCAGCCAGGAAGCCGTAACTAGCACTTTCTCCAGCTGCCAAGCTTGGACTGTAGGACTTAACATTTAACTTGCTGAGTTTTGCTCTTGTTTGGTTCCATCCCCTCTTTCTATGACCCTGTCTTAGTTGGGCTTTTCTTGTGAACAGACACCATGACCAAAGCAACTCTTATAAGGACAACATTTAATTGGGGCTGGCTTACAGGGTTCAGTCCATTATCATCAAGGTGGGAGAATGGCAGCATCCAGGCAGACATGATACAGGAAGAGCTGGGAGTTCTACATCTTAATCTGAAGGCTGCTAGGAGAAGACTGGCTTCTAAGCAGCTAGGATGAGGATTCTTAAAGTGAAAGTGACACACTTCCTCCAACAAGGCCACACCAACTCCAACAAGCCACGCCTCCTAACAGTGCCACTCCCTAGGCCAAGCATATTCAAACCACCACAGTCCCCGTTCAGCTTGAAATGGGAATGCCTGGTCTGGACCATTGTACGTCCAAACTATATAACTAAAACAAATAAGCAAACAAAAACAAACAAAAAAATGGATTCATAGCTTGAGTCTCAGAAGAGATTTTAGGTTAGGATTTTTGAATAATGTTAGGAGTGTTAAAGAGCTTGGCAGGGCTTGCACTTTGCATTAGGAAATAGGCATAAAGCCAGAGGCAGGATTTGTTATGGTTTGGATACAGTATCCCCAGCAAAAGGCTTGTGTGCAAAATGCCTGTTTTCCAGCTGGCGGGTTACTGAAAAGTGATTAGATCATGAGAACACTAACTTCATTGAAGGATAAGCCCAGTGATGAGTTCATAGCTGAATGTACTCTAGGGAGGTAGGCCGAGCTGGGAGAAGCAAGTCACCACAGAAGTATGAAGTGTACTTCTCCTCTCTGCACCATGCCTTCCTAATTCCTTGCTGCCATGAGGTGAGCAACTTCCCCTGTGATGCCCTTCTGCCATGGTTCTGCCTTGACAATCAACTCCCGAACCAGTTGATAACCTCTGTAATCAAGAGACAAAATAAATCCCATTTTACAGCCAAACCCCAGATGAGTGCTTTCAGTTCTTTTGATTGAAGCTAGGCCATCCTTGCCATCTTTCTAGTTGTTTATCTTTTCTTACTAAATCTGACCTCAATTTGCTCCATTTATGTAATGTACACATACACATATGCATACCACATATACACACATGAATATACACACACATACACATATATTTTATATATACATATATGTGTGTATATATATATCACACACACACATACACACACACACACACACACACACACACACATACACACACAAAAAAAAAAAGGTCCCAAATCTCACACTCCTTCATCTAGCAATAAAACTTCCTCTAGAACTAGACTTGGTTCATTTAGCAAACACTTTTGGACACACCTATCCTTAAGTGGCCCCTTCAGTAGGCTTGTGTCACAGACCATACAGTCTCCTACCCTGGCTATCTTTGAGAACTCTATCATTTGCTTTGTCTGGAATGCAGGCCAGCTCCCACTCTGGTCTTTCGCCCCACTAAAGCCTTTCTTGAGCAGTTCCCTCTCTAGAAAGAACTAATCCCCTGTGCTCCCAACAACACTTTGTTCACCCAACTCTCTGTGTCACAGCTGCTCACCGGGAAGGAGAGTTCCTCAAAGCAAGGGTCTGCTCCACTGTAGTCAACTAGAACATGATGGGACAGGTGAACAATTACTTGTAACTTAACCACATAAAATCCGAGTTACTATGACTTCTCTAGTACATCCAAAAACAAAGAGTTAGTGGAAAGATACAAATCCCAGATGAGACATGTATGCCCAATAGTATGTATATTTCTATTTAATCATATTTAATGTATTTCTTAAAAATTAAATAAATGGGTATATACCCTGTATATACCTGTACTAAAACTCAGTATGTATGGGGCCTGGTGGCTCATACCTTTTATCCCAGGATTTGAGAGGCAGAGGAAGGAGTGTCTCTGTGAGTCTGAGGTCAGCCTGATCTACATAGCGAGATCCTGTCTCAAAAACAAGACAAAACTCATTATTAAGTAAGTCACTGACACTATTACACACGAGGCACATTGTCACACCATAAACCATAAATCTGTACAATCAAAAAAATACCCTCTTGAGGACTCAGTTGATGATTGTTAATAATTTGATTTAATTATAGAATCTTTCGGAACCATTACTTTGGTCCTTCTGCAGTAACTACATATTTGAAGGATGACAGTAGTGGGATGGGAGGAAGATAATTCTTCTGGAAGTATGTATTACAGAACTATTAAGGCTGATATGTCCAGCTGGAGGGCGGATTTCAAAAGATGTCACAACAATGACACATTCAAGTCCCACTTCTTAGGAGAGTTATAATGAAATACGTAATAGGACAGACAGACAAACCGCCGGACTCTATTTTCCTTTTCTCTCAAAGTTCTACCCTTGTCACTGTGTCTATGACACACAAATCATATTGTGAAGAGTCCAGGTTAAAAAACATCATAAACAACTGCACAGAACAGACACAGCATCCTGGACTCTCAGGCTCATCAATGCGCTCCTTGGGAGACTGGCTTCCAAAATACATAGATCCATCACAGCAAAATGGACTCCTCCAAAAAAAAAAAAAAAACAAATCACTGAGATCATGTGCTTTCCCTGAGCACCAAGTCATCCAGAGAGTTAAAGCTAAAGCTTCAAGAGCACAAATAGAGCCTACTCTTCCACCTGAGTAGAGGCCATCCTAAATGTTAGAAACCAGCCTAAGTCAGAATTACTCAAGTCCCTATGGCAGCCAACCACGAGAGCCCCGAATTCTGCCACAACGTCTGTAAAACAAACTCAAAACCAGAGAGCGCACCCAAGCTCTCTTACAATCAAGCAGAAAGATTCAAAAAATGAAGATGCCCTAAGATATTGGTTAGCAGGGTATAATAAACTAAATAAACTGTCCAGACACAACCTGGGCATGATGGTACATGCCTTTAGCCCCAGCACTCGGGAGGCAGAGGCAGGCAGATCTCTGCCAACCTAGTCTACAAAGCAAATTCAGGATAGCCAGGGCTTGTTACACAGAAAAACCCTGTCTAAAAGCAAGCAAGCAAACAAAAACAAAGTACAAAACAGGACAGATCCCTGACAATTTTTTGTCTAGAGAACTAAGTATATTGTTCTAATACTTAAGTTCCTTAAGATTTGAAATTTTAAGATAGATTTTTAAGGAAAAAATGTATATATTTGGAAAACCGAAAGCTCTACACAGAACTACAAAACTTCAGCTGGGCGTGGTTGCTCGTTCCTGTAATCCCAACAGTCAGGAGAAGACAGAAACAGGAGGGCTGTAGAAAAGGAGACCCTGTCTCAAAAACAAATAACTAAGAAACAAAACCTACAGAATTTCTATTAAAGGACAGCTTATTTCTGAAACCCTCATATTCGCCAACTTTTAACCTACATTAACCCCGGTGACCACACTTTAAGGAAGAAACTAACCATTTCCCTCTCAGCTGCCAAGTCTCCTAAGGAGCTGGGCAGTTTGAAACGGTGAAGTTATTTCGGGACCCACAGGCTTTGGGGACGATAATGGTTTGAGGAAACCACGGCATTGGCCTCCTCGTGTCTTTTCCTCTGTCCTTAGGAGTTTAAAAATAGGCACGAAAATGATTCTTCAAATTGGTAGGGTAATTTTAGGGGTGGAGTTCGTGCTGAAGCCCATAATGATCACAGAGTCCCCAGGTCTGCCGAGCCCAGACAACCCACAGCACAGCTCTCCTCTTTGATTAGGCAGAACATGGCCAGGGCCTCTTCAGTTTTCATTTCTACTATTCTCTCTCTCCTCTCCCACCCCCCTTCTCTGGCTTAACATCAATAAAGTTAAATTCCAATGCAAGTGACTTACAATTCTGTTATGGTTAAAAGGCTGAGATTTACTTTTGTTCTATTTTTCCCCTCATGTATCTACAAATTCGACCATTAAAAAACTCTACAACCCGTCAACTGGAGAAAAGGGTATCTGTCAAACGCAGTACGCCAGGTTGAAAGTTGAAAACTGTGTTTGCTTCTTTGGAGGCAGGTGTGACTCTGACAGCTCAACTAAAGTCACTGTCTCCAGGAACAGTTGGTGGTGTAGACAAAGGCTGCAGCCTGGGGTGCATGAGTTCGCTCCCCCAGCCTTCCCTTTTTTTGCAACAGAATAAATGCAGATTTTGTCTTCGAGTGAAATGAAATTGACACTTGAGACCCTCAAGGCTGAGGCTTCTGCCCCCTCTGTCTTTGCAATGCTAAGTTGCTTGTCCCTGGCACGCCTGCTTAAAAAACCTTCTTCTGGGTGACACAGAGTAATGGCAAACTTCCAAAGCCTGCCCTGTGAGGTCAGCAGAGGAATCAATCATTTGACCTCCACAGCAGTCAGGAACATCAAAACTAAAGATACTAATAGAAATGAACACATTCTCAAATAGCATTCAAAAGGAAAGAAAGAACAAAAGGCGATGACCCCCTGCTAGTCAGACTCACCTGTCTGCTCCTTCATTCTTCTGTCAGGCTGTAAGAGCCCCAGCTCTGAGCATGCTGGGAAGTATCTCTGCTAGGAGCCCTTCACATCCCTGACTTAGTTATTACGCACAAATATCTACTAAAACACTCAAATGGAGCGAAGAAAAGAAAAGTGATACGGTTACTGCTGTAGTAATTTCGCTTCACAAATTACTCAAGTTGTTTCTCAAATTAGAAAACAGAACTCTTTGATTTTTCATTTCATCAGAAAAGAAACTTTAAACATGTCATTTTGCCTAAGAATTATAACCAAGACAGAGTAATTGTGTTTGGGATGAGAGATTTTCCTCTCAGGAGTAAGACTCCTTGATGAATTCTCCAATATTTAGAAAACAAGAAAACTGTTATTTTTCTCAGAGCCTCAATTCTTATGTCACAAAAATTATTAAGTTCTGTTGTCAATGAATCTAAATTGCATTTAAACACTTTTGTATCTTTCCTATACTAGAGTACAAATTAAAATGTATTTAAACTTTTTTTTTTTGGCAAGTCTTTTACAAACAAATGGAAGTATGGATCCAAGATGGGGCTTACATCATTTCAATAAAGATTATGTGAGTGTTGCATATTGAGATTATTAGTAGTTCACATAAGAAAAATAATGAAAATCAACTTTCTCAGTCTTAGTCCACACAATTCCTCTTTGTATTAATGAAAGTCAACTGTTTTTTGAGGTTTAGAATCAAAAAGGTTGATTGGACATTGGGATGGTTTCTATATGCTCAGTCCAAGGAGTGGTACAATTAGGTGTGGCCATGTTCGAGTAGGTGTGTCACTATGGGTGTGGGCTATAAGACCCTCATCCTAGCTGCCTAGAAGTCAGTATTCTGCTAGCAGCCCTCAAAAGAAGATGGAGAATTCTCAGCACTTCCTGCACCATGCCTGCCTGGACACTGCCATGCTCCCACCTTGATGATAATGGACTGAACCTCTGAACCTGTAAGCCAGCCCCAATTAAATGTTGTCCTTTATAAAAGTTGCCTTGGTCATGGTGTCTGTTCACAGCAGTTAAACCCTCACTAAGACAAAAGTGTACCTGTCAATAACAGAAAGTTCTCTTTCTTCACCATTTTACTTTTTAAAAATCAAATGATGTGAATTAAGATATGAAATAGTAATTTTGGCTAGCCATAGTGGCACTCCCCTGCAGTCCCAGCACTTGGGAAGTAGAGACAGGATGATCACAAGTTTAAATACACCATAGACTACTTACTGAGTCCTGGTCTCAAAACCTTAGGAAGGAGCTGGAAGGGGGAAAGAGGGGGAAGAAAACTTGGGAGAGAAATTTCAAATAAACAAGTATACTTATATACCTGACTCAATACCAGATGGAGAGAAGCAAAAGTGGGAGAAAGAGGGAAGGGAAACTCCGTGTTGTTAGGGAAAATGGTTAACTGCGGGGCCAGAGCTTAAGAGGCTAAGTTACGCAGAGGACGGTGATCCAACCTAGAAACACTGAGGGATTACAGAGGTGTTTAAACCTCAACGTTTTACAAACAAGAATGGGACAGTCACGTACAGCAATAGGACAGTGCAGTGACGCAACATGCTCGCTGGAAAATGACAGCAAGATGGCAGAATTACACTGGCCTTTGACCAGGGTACTCAGGATGTGGTGTGCCATCTGAGTAGTCTCGAGGTCAACACAGTTGGGATCAAATGGACTGCCCAGACCCTGCCTACAAGATTACAAATTAGAAACACCAAAGCATACAGCATGGTGATCCAAATCACCATGATTTTATTATTAAGGGGCACAGCAGTGGTGATTCAGTTCCTGTCAAAATAAAGATATTCATAAACCCTGGTGCTCAAAGGAACTATACCAGATGACTCATGATGACTATTCACGGACATACCAATGAGTCTAAAAAATAAATAAATAAATTGCACCCCTGGACTTCGAAGAGTTGTTGCGGTATCATGGAAACAAGGTGGAACTAAACCACAAGAAGTGGGTTCAAATCCCTTCTATATCATTTCTCTCCTGCTGGCTACAAATCAGTCATTTAATCTTCCAGGACCTGCCTGCTGGCTGCGAATCAGTCATTTAATCTTCCAGGACCTGCCTTCTCGTCACAGAAGGAGATAATGCCACCTGTCCTAACCATTTTACAGGACTGTCATCACAATGAAATGAGAGCATATGTGTGTGGGTACCGTGTAAACTCTGATCTGCAAACAGGCTCTAGACACAGTGCAATGAAGAACCAAACATTTCAAACCATTTTAGCTTTCCACAAGGTAAAATTCCTTTCTTCCTGATTTGAAATCGTGCTCATAGAAATCCCACCAAATTAAAAAAAAAAAAGTGTTTTCCCTCTGATGCAGGCTAGCCTAGTGTAACAGGATTATCTCTGACCAACTGCCAGTTGACAATACTTGAGGTTGCTAAGAAAACACTGCTTCTCCTCTAGTTAATGGGCTCTTCGCTAAAGACAGGCTAGAGTCTAACAATTCAGAGGTAAATTTCAGTGCTAGGGAGATGGCTCCGGGAGGAACGTGCCTACCATACAATCATGGGGAACAATGTGACATCCCCAGCACACATGGTAGCTCTATAACCACAGCGCTGAGCTGGGTGGGCTGCAGGGCGCTTGTATGGTGACCAGAAGATCTCTGGAGCTCCCTGGCCAGACATTCTATCTTAATTGATAAGATCCAGATCAGGTGACAGACCCGGTCTCAGACAGTAAGGTGGAGTGCAACACAGGAAGACACTCAACACTGACCTCTGGCTTCTGCATGCACACACATATACATGTACACACATGAACACAGAGTAAACTGATGCACACATATACACACGCAAAATAAATTTAAGTGAATAAAATGTCTCTACTAATTTTCCCTTTCTGGGGGATGGACAATAAGCTTAATGAATAAGGTAGGCAGACACTGGCCAGACATTGCTATTCACAGATTTCCCCTAGGGTCAGCCAGCAGGTGCAAGTAATCAGCCCACATGATTATCAGTCACTTCAGTGTCACATGGTGTCATGCTGAGGCAGGCGATGAGGCTCGCACTGGGAATCGCTCAGCCCTGCTGCCATTTTTCAAGGGCTGCTTCTTACACTTGGTCCTGAGCTAGTGGCACGGAGGAAAACTCAGAAGGCATTTCAGCACCAGGGAAATGCTTCAGTGTCACAGGGTGTTTTTCTTGGGTGCACCCCTAACCCACGCTGAATCTCAGGGTGCCTGAGGTTTTCCAGACCTTTCTATGCTGTGGAAAGAAGTGACACTGGCTGAAAGTATCATTTTATTGACTCAAGGCTGCGATCTAACAGGGAATAATACAGCTACCTAGGTCAGAACTAACGGTCTCAAAAAGGGCGGATAAATCAAAACTAGGGGTATCCATGCAGACATGCAGGGCAGGCGATTAGTTTCCCAGAGTCTTCGTGTGTGCACAGCTCAACCACATATAGAGAAACAAGGAGAAGAATATTTATTATCCAGATTCAAGCTAAAGTTGTGAACATCTCTGACGGATAAACAACTACAACCAACATGTTGGTGACTGAGAGCCAAATACTCAAACCATGGTTCCATTGTAGAAGATACAATTTCCCTCTTCTAAAATGAGCCTTTATTTCTGGGGTGCTGTGAGGGGAGTCCAACTTAATTTTCAGAAGCTAGTAAAAAATATTTCTAATCATATTTTTGTCCGGAGTATTGGTGGTTGAAGAAAGAATATGAGCATCAGTGTTTCTCAAGTAAAGTGGTGTAAGCAGTCCCCGGTTACAGTAACTTAAACCAATCCATGTCTCAGACACTGAGATGTGACCAAGGTCACATGAGCCAAGGGAACACATGGGGGGTGGGAAGACACATACATCTTCACTCTAGCCTCACAATGAAAGAATTAGTACACACCATCTCAAAATCCTCTTATAAGCCAGCCAAACAAGCCGGGCGGTGGTGGCGCACGCCTTTAATCCCAGCACTTGGGAGGCAGACGCAGGTGGATTTCTGAGTTCGAGGCCAGCCTGGTCTACAGAGTGAGTTCCAGGACAGCCAGGGCTACCCAGAGAAACCCTGTCTCAAAAAAACCAAAAAAAAAAAAGCCAGCCAGACATAGAAATCTCAGGTCAGGCAACATTCAGGCAAACACATTAAGGAAGCTAATGGGGGGCGGGGGCGGGGGCGGGGGCGGGGGCGGGGGCGGGGGCGGGGGATAATTTCAAACATCTTTTTACACTAGGAATAGAGTGTGTTGATTAACTAAGCATTAAGATGACTGTAGCGTAGACATCAAATCTTTCTCCAGGAAATCAGAGCACTCTCTGTACTTTCTTTTGCAGAGGGAAAAAAAAAATTATGTAAATAAGAACCCAACCAGGCAAGATGATCACAGCAACCAAAGAAAGTGCCGGCCACAACCAGCCACAACCAGCCATGAAGGTAACCTTGCCGACTGTAAAAGAATCTTCGACCAATTAAGACTAAAGCAATACTCACCTGGGTGCAAGGAAGACTTTCATCTTATCTCAGAATGCACCCCAGGAACACTGGAAACCCAGTTTCTGCCAGAGCTGACGAGTTTCTGGTTACAAAATGACAGCGAGCCTCAGGGGACAGAGGTAAGACACCGGACAAAAATCAAAGGATACAGTTTACTGAAACCTCAGCTGCCTGTGGTTGTTGCTTTAAGCGGTCCCCCAGGAAGGACAAGAAGACGTGGAACTCACGATTGCTGGCTTCCTTCCATAACTCAAATTCTTTAGAGTCCACAGTCTTTCCAACCACATAGAGAAAATGCCAAGCTGTGTCTTAAGCCACCTGAGACGCACAACTGGTCATCCTGGAAGCACATTTGGAAATCTGACCAAGTCATCAGAGATGGGCAATCCTTTACAGGAGAAAACTCTCAGCAAAGGGGAGACAATGCCGACGAGGACTCTTGATCTCTACTCTCTTCTATTGCATCTACTTTATTTACCTACCATCCCTCTCCTGTTATCTTCTACTCATTACGGCTCTATATGGTCTTTTCCAAAGGTAAGAGTGCAGGAAAATGGCAAGGTTGAATGCCACCCTACTGTGTGACTGCTAAGGAAAAGTCCAAGACATAAGCCACTCCATGTGACCTCTAATTTAGGCCCACAGTGGACCTGGAAGAAGTTTGCTATATTGAGTTTGGCTTTCTCAGAAGGCTGATTTACTATCTCTAGTAAGCAACAGAAGCTCTAAAAATATGTGTATTCATGAATGATGGAATAAAATGTTCATAGGAACTTGAGGAATTATTCTGGAAAGTAGAGCGGCTGACATAAGAAGTGCCAACTGAGAAACCAAATTAACAAACTCCTGGAGGAGACAGCCTTCAACTGGATCTCACTGCTTAACTGGATAGACACCCTCACCACTTAGCAGTCGTGTTTGAGCATTCAAAATATGATCTTGAAGCCAAGAGTAATGGGTTTTCAAGAGATCCAGACAACTCCTGGCTTAATATCCATAACTAGTCAGTCATCAGACAGCCATGAAATGACCAGGACTGCTCTGACAATGCTGAATTTGATGGCACAGAGGTGTGAGTGTGGAATGTCAAGGTCTGATCAGAGACATCTCGTCATAGCTAGCTCCAGGCTCCTCTAGCCTCACACAAGGCATATGCATGCATAGAAGCAAAATGGGAATTGGTTATTAAAACATCTTCCAATCACATGCATTAAGGCATTGATCACCACAAATGACATAGTTATTAAGAAAGAGTCAAAATCTAATGCAACAAACCCCTGCCTTTCATACGGCTAAAACAAATTTAACAGTACTTTTTAAAAACCCAGGCGTCAGTATTCCAGGAACATGTCACTCTAAACCTATGAGGTCGCCTAATAAAGACAGCCTAGCGGGATAATCTGTAGCTCCATAAATGCTCTCCTTGGGTTACTATATAATAATTTCAATAAGTGCTTCGTCTCCTCTCATGACTCCAGCCCCTAGGTGGCCTGGCTCTAACTCTCTGTGCTCTGTTCCATTTAGCCCATCATGCCCCCATGGTCTACTGACTCCAAATTCCCACAACACCTGTGCACTGGCTTACAAAGTAAGGGTGAGGCACAGAGGAGACTTCAAAGAGCTGCAAATCAAGGAGAGAGGGGAAGCACATCTCCCTGAAACCAAAACATACTGAGTCCACGACCCCAAAATGGCCAAGGTACTGCCAATGTCACGTCTCTGTCTGAAAAATTATACGGGGCTTCCTGTCTTCTTTCAGGGAAATTTCATGACCAGTTCCATTCTAATAATCTTGCCCTATCCTGATTATCAAATCAATTGCTACTTTCATTGGCCATTTATCTCTCTTTTTTTGTTTGTTTGTTTTTTTCAAGACAGGGTTTCTCTGTGTAGCCCTGGCTGTCCTGGAACTCACTCTGTAGACCAGGCGAACTCAGAAATCCGCCTGCCTCTACCTCCCAAGTGCTGGGATTAAAGGCGTGCACCACCACTGCCCGGCTTCATTGGCCATTTATGATACCTAGACAATATCTATTAATTAAGTTAATTCACGTACAGTGTTATTAGTAGTATTTACCAAATACCAGCTAATGCTAACAACTGAGGCTGAGCTGAGTGATTCAGACATGGTTTTCAATGTTAACCTTTGGTTATCTCAGGATCTGACAAAAATACTAACAGATAGGTTCTTAGGAGTACTACACAAACTCAGTCATAGCTTACACCTGATTATACAACCGCTCCAAAGATACTTGCTTTACGCTGAAACTTTGCACTATATGCTATCCTAATAAAAAGTATGTTCTGACTCTCTTGACTGTTGATAGTGAGGAGATTACAGCCAGTACCATTACATCCAGCCACATCCAATCTCCAAGGCAGTGGTCCTCAACCTGCAGGATACAGCAGGGAGATCGAATCATTGTAAAGAGTGTATGTGATTATCCCCAATCACACAATTAGCAGGTAACAGGAACAAAATGTCTACATTCTATGTAGACACCAACACCATTCGCTCCTTCACTTAAAAGACATCGAGCTAGGGAAAATGTCACTTACCAAGCTGGCACACATCTCTCCTGTTTGGGAGGCAAAATTCTACTCGGAGGAGATAGATACCCGTGAACATAAACACATAAAATGTATAACATATTAGATGGCGGTGAACGTTTTGGAGGGGGCAAAGGGGATGGGGGCAAAGGTCAGGAGGAGAGCCCATTGTGACCATCTAATAACAACCACTGAGCCAACTGCCGACTGAAGACTGCAGAGGTGACAGAGAAGGAGAAACAGGTGCAAAGCTGCTCTAGAAAAGAAAGGCCAAGTGCCACCACATGCTGCCAACAGCAAGAAGCTTAGTACCCTGGGAAGGGAGGGGAGGGGAGGGGGGGTGGGTGACAAGTGGGAAACACATGGCATCGGTCTTAGGGAACACTGTCAAAGACATGGCCATTAAAGTGTCTAAGAAGGAAACCTACTGAGGGGGTCCAAGTAGAGACGCGCATTTGCATTGCTCAGGACTCCGGATGTTGTCTGTGTTAGAATTAGCCTGGCCTTCACAGTGAAAGCAAGGGAGATGGTTGAGAGAAGACCATAGTAACACCGCACCACAGCCTCTCCTTACCAGATGGCCATCGCTCCTCTCATAACTCATCGATGCTCGCTAAACTTTACTCAACAGTCAAAATAATCAGATGTTTCTAGAACGTGCGTGATGGTGGAACACTCTGAGAGCAGCTACGGTCACCGGCAAGCTGCCACCAACATGATGTTCCTACGGCATGAACCTTGTCTTCTGCTGCACCCCGAGTTCAGATGCCAAGCACCTAGTCACTCTAACCTGTTTCTTTAGCCAAATTCACAAGCGTGTCTGTAGTTGCCTGGCCTGTGCAAACAGCACCATCGAAGACTCCAAATAGGTCATGTTCTGCTATTCCGATGTAGCTTACTAAGCACCCAGCCTTGGCCGGAGGAGGGATAAGTTTCTGTCCTAAAAGACTCGGCTGTCAAGTTAAAGAGCCAGACTGGATTTGTGACAGAGCAGTAAGCTTACACATACACACACACACACACACACACATACATACATACACACACACATCACAGTGTAAGGGTTAGGGCGCCAACAGGTCAGAGAACATAACTTCTGTGCTGTGTTAAGAGATGGGCTCCTTTCTGTAGACAGTGGTGAGCCCCAGAGATTAACCTGAGTAAATATGCATCTTAGAAAAATCACTCTGGAAGTAGTGTAGACTCAAGGATGACTCAAAATAGAACAAGAATGTAGAGAGCAGATGAGGAGAGAAACCCAAAGATAACAGCTGTATAGCCTGACCTACATAGTACACTTCTGGACTGCCAGAGCTACATAGTGAGATTCTGTCTCAAAAAAACAAAACCAAAGAACAACAAACTTTTAACTTGATGGAAAATCCCTTAAAATTACAGAAACGATATGGAACACTTGTAAATGTATAGTATTCTCAAAATTATAAAAAAAATTTAAAAAAAAAATCCTCAAAAACTGGGTTTGGTACACACATCGTTAATGCCAGCACTTGGGAGGCAGGTGAATCGCTGTGAATGCAAGCAAGGCCAGTTTGGTCTACATAGCAAGTTCCAAGCCAACCAGGGCTACATAACAGGAATCAGCCTCAATAAATAAATAAGTAAATAAATAAACAAAACAAAAAATACAGTTTCATAAATCTTTGATCATGTAGTAAAGAAATTTCAACAATGGAAAAAAGCAAAAATTACTCACTTCCAAGCTGAAGCCCTAGCAGGAAGCCCATTTTTTTCACTAGCAAGACACTTCAAGTCATTTAAGGAAGTGTCTAATCTTCAGACTAGTCCACAAACCTTTTAAAGGTAAAAAAGGGACGATATTGATCAAACATCATCTCAATAAAACATCCACAATTTAATTACCATAAAAAAAGGTCGTTTTTACAATAAAACAAGATACAGGGGCAACTGAGACTGCCAATCTAAAAGGAAAAAGAAATAATCAAAGGTCAATAAAGGGTAGTCTCCGTGAAACAGATAAAATATTAAGTAGCACTCTCTGGCTCTTTCACAGAATGTCAACTTCCATAGGAATTTAAGAAGGAAAACAAGCTGCCATGCACTGAGAACATTTGTCTTAGTGCATTTGTTAAGATAAAAATCCATTTAACTGCTTTCCTGATAGAGTAACCCTCAGAATAAATAAAGCTTGTTTAGTTTGAAGCACCAATTTGGAATGTTACTTTAATAATATTTACCAGTGCTTTTTAGCCTTTCTTAATGTCAGTGCTGTTCCTGAGTCTCATAATCTTAAAATGTGCTTTACTATTACAAATAATAGAACCCAGTTGCTAATATGAAAACAAGAATTTGAACTTGCCACATTAGGTCTTGGTATACTATTTTCCCCCATTATAACATCTGGTCATTAATAATCCGACTGTGCACAGTGGGCCTGTTTTCTGCTACTCTCTTATAAGGAGGGACACTGGGATAAAATAAAACATACTTCCTACACACAATTTACATACAGCTCCTCCATGCAAAAAAATGATTATCTAGTATACAAATTGTTCATTATCTCTGATGCCTCAAAGGCTGCCCTCTGACTTTTTGGGGGGTAGAGGTGGGAGGGTTGGGGGGGGTGGGAAGATTAGGGGGGGGAGGGCAAGAGGTGCCAGAGATTGAATCCAGGGCCTCACTCCTAGGATGTAGTCTACAAGAAGCTGTATCTCTAACCCCACATTTGAAATTACAAGCACTGAAATACAGACAAGTCAGATGTGACCATGTTACCAAGTTCAGATGATGGTAAAATCTACATGGAGAGAATAAAAAGGTTATTTAAAACAAGGCTTTGCACTTGGTCAGTTAACCTCCCTATTGGTAGACCTGTCAGTTCCAGAATCATCAATCATGCCCCCCCCACCCAAGGAGAGCTGGGGGGAAACAAAAACTTGCTCTAGGCAATGAGAGGACACCCCACCGCTACCTCACCCCGTTTGATTTCCTGTCAGTGAGCAGGAAAGGGGAAGCACAGGATGGAGACGGATCATTAGTTTTCCCTGAGAGCCTTCCGTGGTTCTGGTAAAGAACCACTCACTAAACTCTGGTTAATTCTATGCTTACAGCAAGAAGACCATAGAAAACACGAAAAGGCTATTTCAGACGAAGTTCCTTTTCTGGACCTTCTCTAAGCTATTCACGTTGTACGTTTCCACAGTTAGTGTTTCTGACTGCCTCTCAGACAGCTTCTGTGCTTTTCTGTGGAAGCAGACACGCCAAGGCTGCAGTGCGGGGCCTTCATGTCCTCCATCCAGAACGCAGTAAGCAAGGTTCCTCCCATGAGCCTTTCTTCCCATCTCAGCAAAGGTAGAGAGCTACCCGGAAGCCTGCTGTGCGACTACATCTCACTTTCTCTCACTCGGGCATCTAACGATAGTGTTCCTGATTCACTGACTCTCGCGCTTTCATATTCTGGTTTTTGTAATTATGTTGAAGCATGGAATGCTGAAGTGGGTCACATCCCAGCAAGAACAAAGGAACATCAGTGTTAACCACTCACTCTTACTTCCCCAAGCACACAGGTCAGGACAAGAGACTTTTGCAGTTCATAGGTACTGTGACAAAATAAGATTAAATACTTCGTGGTGATTGCTTTGAACCTATTTATATGAATCTTCGGTAGCTTCCCTTTTTTCAATTATGTGTACAATTATGTGTAGGGAAAAGAGAGATATGCACTTGGTGTAGATGGCCCCAAAGTCCCAAGACAGTGTCAGATCCCCTAGAGCTGTAGTTACAGGCAGCTGTAAGCCACCTGACCTAGGTCAAGGGAATGGAATTCAGGCCCTCTGCAAGAGCAGTAGGGATTCTTAACCTCTGAGCCCTTTCTTCAGCTCCACTTCAGGCAACTTTTTAAAGGTCACATAGCAGAAAGATACCTACTGGTCACTTCTAACCTCACAAATAGAGTCTTCCAAGAAATCTTAAGCTATTATTTTACCTTAGTTTCTGGAGTGTAAGTAACAAAGTCAAAGGCTTTTTGCTTGCAGTGATACATATCTTCAAAAGTAACCGTGCAAAGCCAGGCATGATGATGCAGGCATGTCTTTAATTCTAGCACTCAGAGGGCAAAGGCAGATCTCAGTGAGTTCGAGGCCATGCTGGTCTATAGAATGAGTTCCAGGA
Organism: Uromys caudimaculatus; assembly: GCA_028551405.1. NCBI lineage: Eukaryota > Metazoa > Chordata > Mammalia > Rodentia > Muridae > Uromys > Uromys caudimaculatus. The sequence continues at coordinate 36,657,240 of CM052717.1, read as the reverse complement.
CAGCAAGGGCTATGTAGAGATACTCTGTCTCAAGAAATAAGTAAATAAATACCACCCCCCAAAGTAACCATGTAAAAACTTGTATTGAGACTGTTACTGACCAGCCTAGAGATTCACGTAAAAAGGCCTTCTACTTTGTAAAATGAATGGATGTGTTATACAACTTACTGTTCACTAAGGATCCAGTGGGGTGGCCGTGCTAAGAAGTGTTACCTGGTGACAATGGGCAGGAACAACAGACAGTCTGTCCTTGAAGCAGCTGGGAACAAGCAGAAGTACCTGCAGAGCCAGCCTCCCCAGACCCCACTGGGCACAAGCAAGGTTGACTTTCCCTGTGACCACTGCCCCACCTCCATCTGTCAGGGCTGAAGGGAGGGGGAAAGGACAACAGTTCTTTAAAAGCATATCAATCAAAAGTCTATTCATGTTCTGGGAGTTAGAGCTGGAAGTCAACTCACACTGCCGTCATACCAGTAAGTCTTAGGAGCTTTTTTTTATCTGTGACCCTATCTTAATGGTCACCCACTGCAGTGGCTGCTAATCCAAGTAATAGAGATTCAGCTCCTTTGCTAGTCATCAGAATAAAAACCAAAACCTTGCAGGATCTTCCTTAAAGATGGTTCCTCTTTTGATCTACTAGTTTAAACAAATGTCACTTCTCCATTTCTCCAAAGGAAAGAATTATGATGAATAAAGACCAACTGTTAGAACATGCCCCTAAGATAGTCTGTCAAGGGTGAGAGCCAACTTTTCTTTTGTAAGCTACACATAGAAACAATATAATTCTGTGATTTGAAATGTATAGGCATCTTTTTATGGATTTCCCCTAAGCCCATATGTCAAAATGATAATATTTATTCTGGGGCAGTTATTTCTAAGAACCTATAAATGTACACACCATAGTAAGCCCCCATTTAGATATAGTAGGCTAGAGTGCCCCTATTACATGAAGGGATAAAAGGCACGAATTATAAATAAACAAGTCCTGCCGTCCTTTAGAACTTGGCTTTGCTCTTCACAATGACTTCTTTATTTTCTACAAGTCAAGTATACACTACTTGCTTCCCTTTCCAACTAAACCTAAGGCATACAAATTCAGTCTCTCTCCCTTTAATGTTAACTTACAAGAAACCATAAGCAGTGAAAGTCCTAAAGAAAGCCACATGCTCACACGTACACACTCTTCAACAGAAACCTGATAGCAGTTGGTTTGAAGAAAAGTAAGTTCTGAGTAGCAACTTCTGGCAAAGGCTAAAGGGAGTAGTCAGAAGTGTACCCCCTTGTAACCACAGCACAATGGTGTCCACCCTACAAACTTGTTGGGTTCAAGCATTACAGCCCAGTCACTTACCAAAACCACAGCTTATTCCTGATTTAGAAAAGTAGTTCACAGATGTAAACTCCACAGCTTCATCTGGAAGGCAAATGGCTATTTCGATGCTGACAATTATACAATGTGAACTCAAAAACCAGGTTTTAAAGCTCAGTATGGGTAGACCACTGGTGACCACCTCCTTGATATAATAAATAACTGACATCTTCAAAAAATATTAACCAGCCCTTCCTCTGCCAGTTCAACAGACAAACACAATCGAGTTAACATCCATTGTCCTCGAAAAAGGGCTGGGCTTTAATTCTCAGAGTGCTCAGAGTACCAGAAGCATGCAGGTTAGCTTGTTCTCACATTTCTGCAGTTTGGGTTCCCAAAAGAAAGGGAAGCGTGGGTCCCTGGGATGTTCTAGCAAGGCTTCTCTTGGCAGAGAGAGAACACAGTAAACAAGTTACACAGTCCTGGCAGTGTCAGGACTAGGCTCCTTTGTAACACACAGGAGTACTTCCCTGCTGGACTCTGGACAACATCCAACTAAGAAACCATTTCAGAGCTAAACAATTCAATCCCTACAGCAGACATCCTAATAAGCAGACGTCAGAAATTCTATATAGAAAATAGGGAGTGTTATAAAATACTAGAATGCACCCTGTCCTCCAGCAGGACTCTAGTTTCCTTACCTTCCAGGGGAGACTAACATGCTAATCCTGAGAACAGACACCAACACTGGTCCCACAAGGAACTTGACAGAAATCCAAAACTCTTTTGGCCAAGGTAAACCCCTTGTGTCCATTTTCCTCCGTGTTACACTCAACACCTGTCTAAGTCACACCTTCACCAAACTCATTCATCTTCTCAGAAGAAAGATGCAGAAAGACCATCCACAAACCCCCAAGCTTTCTCAGAGCCGTTACAGGAGAGAGCTCATGACTTGCCCCAGACCAGATGATGCCATCTGGGGCGATACTTTCTTATTGACTTACTCCAGGTCACAGGTGAGCATGGACCGGGAAAGGGAGGGAGAACACCTGCAGTAAACAACAGCTATTTAACCTTCTTGGAAGGCTACAGTCTCAAGTTGGATCTTGGTGGAGCAGTTTTTATTTGAGACATGTAAACAAATGAATGGTGCTTAGTTCCAGCACAAAATCAAATAAACTCCTCATGGAGTAGGAGAGGTCATGACAGGAAAGCACTGGCAGAAACAAAGAATTCTATAGAGCAAACTTTTTTAAAGATGCTTACATTAAGAATAAAATAAAGTCACCTTTTCTGGGCTGGGTCCTGTATATCCAGTTCTCATCATCTGCTTCCACCTGCTGCCCACAAACGGACAGCTCTCCATCACTGCGAAACAGCCTCTTTGTCTGCCTGGACAGGGAGGAGAAATTTATCCAACTCACAGCACGTGAGAGGGAGCCTGGGTTTGCCTTGATTCTGAAGGAACCTGAGGAGCCTTCCTTTTTCATCTTCTTTCACATCAAAATCCTCTAGAGACAAAGGGCAGCCCAACAAACAAAACGCTGGCTTTTTAGAATTGGCCCGGATCCTTGAAAGGGGCCTGCCCCTTCCCACTTATCCAGACAACGCTGAGAGTCAGGCAGGCTTTGTGCTTCTGCGTGCCCGATTAAAAGGAAAATGAAGGATTAAAGATATTTAAAAAAAAAAAAAAATGGTTTACTTTAGCCACATTGTAGCACCAAGATCTGGCGGGAGGTCCACAGGCAAAAATAAAAATAATAAAAATAAATAGAAGCAGAAGCTTTAGAAAAGGAAACAGTATAGTCATTTCAGACACACTTGCCAAGACTTTGCGAAGAAGAGCCAAGGTACCCCGACTCTTGGCTGTATGGCTAGCATCCCTAAATGTAATCCTACGCCTCTCCAGGGCATCTTTCCTTCTAAAGGCAGAAAGCCAGGCTTCTGGAACTAACTCCTCACCCTGCAGAAAAAGATCCAGCGTCAAGCAGGCCCCCAGTTTAAAGTTCACCCACACAGGTTACTCAGGAGAAATCAAAGGGTTCGGCTCTGTTGTCCCGGCACAGGGCAGAATCATAAACCGCCCACTTGCCCTCCTTCCCGTCTGGGAAGCGCTCCTAGCCGCAGGACTCCACAAACAATAAAACAGGCTTCGTGGCTATTGCTTGGATTACAGAGTAAGCACTCCTGCGAAAGATGATAGGCTTGCCCGACACTGAAGGCACCTCATTGGAGACAGAGAGCCCCGCCCCTCCACAGACCATACTTCAGTGGTAGCTCAAACTTCTGAACTCCGGCAAAGCAATGGAAAAGCAAGCCTGTTCAGAATGTAGACATCTCTCTGCAGTTCACAAAAAGATTTTGATTACCGATGACTGGACCCACTTCTGAAAAAGTGTGATCACCAGAAGCGCTTTAAATGCGATTTCTAGTCCAGCATTCGGGGGGGGGGGGGGGGAGCGCGGCACGGGTTAAGGAATGCCACGATCAAGGATAAGGTAAGCAGTTTCACTTCACTTCCTGCTTTCAGCAAAGGTGAAATGCAGTCATGTTTGCACCTGTTCCTGTCTCCCCTCCTGCCACCAGCAGGCAGAATATGGAGCCAAGCACACCCCTTCAGGCTGACCCCAGGAAGCAATCTTCCTCAAAGGCCACCCAATCAGAGAGAATCCTATGAGGGGTGTGGGGGGACGACGGGACCCATGACGCTAAAGCAATTAGCTGCTGGTTAAAGCAAAGCACCTAGAAACCCCACTTTGCAATGCATCGGGGTAAAGCACCTCCCCTAGTTTCTTGGGGTGCCCAACACCATCCCCTGGCCCAGAGTGAAACTCTGAGCAAGGCAGACAGCAACAAGCAAAGAATCAGTCATATAAACACTAACACATTTACTGCAAAATAAACTGATTAAAGGTTCTAAAAGCAACTGGGCAGAGGTAAATATCTTTGATCCCAGCTCACAGGAAGTAGAGGCAGGAGGATCTCTGAGTTCAAGGCCAGCCTGGTCTACACGGTGAGATCCAGGACAGCCAGGGCTACACAGGGAAACCCTGTTCTGGAAAACAAAAAGTTCTAAAGGCAAGCTTTGTGTCTGTCACAAGTCTATTCCAACTCTCTGAGACCAGGTTCTTCAGGCATACCAGGGCTGGGATGTTCATTGAAGAAGATACAGAGCAAAGCGTCGCTAGGACAGTGGGTTCTCATGCTACACAAGACCAAGAGCCAATTGAGAAAACAGTCCTTAGCACTGGTGAGGTCAGAAAAGATAAAGGGTTCTCAAGAGACCATGTTGCTTAAATCCCTCAAGTTACAGACAGAGAAACCCAAGCCTACACACACCCCATGCCAGAGCAGTGATCAGGGAAGGGAAGCAGGTTATATATCAGATACCACTAGGTTCAAAGTTCACATCTACTGGGTGTGCTGGTCCTACCTACCTCAGCTCATAACTTTCAATGATGTGTCTACGCTGACCATTATTACAAGTATAGAGATGTTAAAGCTGCCAGGCACAGTGGTGCACACTCATCCTCCTGGTACTGAAGAGGTGAAGGCAGAGGACCATCTTTCACTATATGTACAGCAGCCAGACTGGGCTATGTGACATCCAGTCTCCAGAAAACAACAAGTAGAAAGAATTAAAAATTAAAAAATGAGTTAGTTTTAGAAGCACCTCAGAAAAATGTGGAAGAGGCCTCAATGCTGTTTAGCATGACAGAGCTTCAGTGGGACCATTCCCCAATACATACCTCTGCCCTCTAAGAATGCATGGGCCCCAAACGATGTGCACAGCTCTCTCCAACTTGCTGTCCCCGTCTTATTTATAGCTGCATTGTAATTCATAATGAACCTCTTGCTGTCCCTGATACACCCTGATACGGCTGAATCCTCACAGGCCTCTTGGAGTGTGTGTACAGTCTCTGCGCCCAGTCCAGTAGCTAGTACATGCTCCTCACATATCCCCAGCCCTGCACATATCCAGCAAGAACCTAACGGAGGGGCAAGGAGAAAGCTCAGCATGAGCAACCAAGAGAAATAGCTGCCTATGAGAGCCAAGACTCAAGACTGTCCCTTAAAGTTATTTATATTTATACAGACAGCTGAAGTTATTTTAAAAAAAAAAAACCAATTTTACCAAAATGTAGGCACACTAACAAACTGGATCTCTAGAAACTGTTCCTACAAACCACAAAACAGAATTGATTAGCCAATCCTCCGTGTACTGACTAATCTATGGCCTAGATTAGTGGTTTTCAATCTGTGGGTCTTGATTTCTTTGGGGATCACATATCAGATATACTACATATCAGATATTTACGTTATGATTCATAGCGGTAGCCAAGTTACAGATCTGAAGCAGCACGAAATAATTTCATGGTTGGAGGTCACGGCAACTGTATTAAAGGGTCACAGCATTAGGAAGGTTGAGAACCACTGGCCTACATGATTGAATATTTGCTAATACAAAGAAAATCACAAACATTCATTTAACAATTGGGTCAAACTTGCTATTGGCCAACCTCAAATACAATGGTTCTAGTCAGCCCTGGAGGTCACAGCTTTATGTGGCCTCCAGTCATCTTAGAAGAACCTAAGTGGGCTGCTTCAGAAGATACAACACTCGTTCAAATTACATTCATTTAGCAACTACAAAAAACACACTCCTTAATCAATGGACCATTACCCAGGGCCATGGATACTAGGTACCTCGTACCTCACACGTAGTGTGGTAATCTTCATAATATTGCTAATGGGTAGTAGGATACCTAGAGTATCATTGGCTTTCTCAAATAACTTCAGTCAGAATCTTCAGCATTGCAAAATGTTATAATTTAACCATTCCCCACCCACCCCACCCCACCCCACTCCTGGTCCCTGTGAAAGGCTATGGGAACATGCCCCTCTCAGACCTTCTAAACAGACCTGCTGAACAGATTTGATTCTGCTCCTCACTGTGCTGGGTCTTCCCATGTACCCTCCTGCCAGCAAGCTGTCACACTGCAAGGTCTGCCACCACCACTGTGTGTGCGTGTGCGTGTGTGTGTGTGTGTGTGTGTGTGTGTGTGCACGCGCCGATATTGCTCCTACCATTCTGCCTAGGCTGTGCTTCGGGACCCAGGAAAGCAGATAAACAAGCTCACTGAAATGATATGTTTAGCGGGAGTCTGAGGCCTCGAAGAATGAGATGCACTGCTTCGATACAAGGCTTTGTCACAGCTGCCTCCCTCAAGCTCCCTTGTCCTTTACTTGTGTGACTGAAGCCCAAAGGTCAGATGGCTGGATAATGGCACCAGGATGGATCTGTATGGAGCTAATGACTGATTGCCCCTTTTATATTAAGTCTTGTCCCTTTTGGGTCACTTGCCAATCACTACTAACAATACTAGGAGAAAATGTATTATTTCAGGAATCATTTTTAAAAAATAAATAATTAGAGTCATCTATAAAAACTGAGAGGCACCAAAATATTTTATTAGGGGAAGTTCTACAACCATCTTCCTGAGTCGATGCCCATGAATTTAAAGACATTTATTTTTTACCAAGGGGTAGAGTGGATACATGCAGAACCATTTTGCTTTTCGTGTATCTATATATTCCAGCATCCTTAAAATGGAAGGGAGTCAATTTAAAGTTCTCCATGTAATAAAAATTGTTAAACATGGCAGGATATACTAGGAAACAAACCCCTCCACTAATCAGCATGAAATTACTCTAGTTGCCATCTGTGTGAAATGCCAGCCAAGAGGAGGAACTCTCTTGAGTGCCATGAGTCCTTTTGGCTTCTAAGTGACTTCTAATTTCCATGTGTACCTCATCTGCTCTGTTGAAGCCGAGGAAGGAAGGGTGGGGAGGAGAGGCCAAGAGAGAACAGTGCTGGGTTGTAGAGTGGGGAGGTGTGCTTGGTCACCCTGGACAGTAATGGGGAGCCAATCTGAAGGCTTCAGAGCAGAGACAAAGGGCGCAGGAGGCACACACAGCAGTAGACAGCTTGAGCTGGGGGAGGGAGAGAACAATGCAATGTGTCCCTTATCACATTACCACCCAAATCTCCCAGGCGACCCTCGGGGACCTTTTACTTCTGGGACAGGGTACAGTGGGTTTCCCAACTGTCACTTCTTCTGAATAATTTAAGGGCAGAGTTAAGTGAAAATCTTTCTAGGCAGTAATCTGTACACACTAATAATTCAAGTCTACCTCCACGGATGAACTGTGAGATAGTTACTGCTAGTCTGATTTGAGGAGTGGGTGTTTGTTTTTTGCTTGGTTAGTATGGTGCTTGTTTGGCTGAAGCAGGATTTCAAGTACTCCAGGTTGGGCTCAAACTCCCGACATAGCCAAGTTTGGCCTTGAACTTGTTGTCTACCTATCTGTACCTCCCAAGTTCTAGGATGGCCCCTTGCTTGTATCTAAGAAATAAAACAAAAATACAAAGGCAAGGTCACTTCACTCCCACGGCCACACCCAAGCTCCCCTCAGGACACTAAATTCCCCTTCCTTTACCCACACTCACCTACCACTGCACCATGGTTCAAAAGGAACAAATATTAGCTCGGGGAGTTGGGAGGGGTTGCTAATGCCTGTAATTCCAACACTAGGTCTTCTGATATAGGCAAGGAGGATCAGAAGTTCAAGGTTGTCCTTGGCTGTGCAGGGAACTTCAGACCTGTTGTGTTTTATAAAAAAAGATAAACCAGGATACATTTGGTAGAGGTGTGGTATGTCGAGGTGGAAGGGGTGTGCCTCTGCGGGCCCACCCTGAGGCGTCCCTTCTCCCTGAGGTGCCAGCCATAGACGATAGAGTATGGAATAGAGTTTATTTAGGGCATGGGGAGGGGAGTTGAGGAGGGAGTAGAGATAGAGAAAGGCAGAGACAGACTAACAGACAGACAGAGGGGAGGCTGGCCAGGAACATGGAGAGAAGAGAGGAGGGGAATGGAGACAGAAGGGGCTGAGAGAGTAAGAAAGTGAGGAAGGGGTAAGCAGCCCCTTTTATAGTAAGTCAGGCCTACCTGGCTGTTGCCAGGAACCTGTGGGGCGGGGTCTAGAAGGAATGCTAACAAGACCAGCCTTGGCTACTGCAGTCCCGGTCTTAAATAAAAATGCAAAATGGATTTGTAGTCTACAACCCAACATTCTAGGTGTCGAGGCAGGAAAATCATGACTTCTGTGCCAACTTGGGCTAAAAGATTCGGCTTTAGAATCCATTTGCTCCTTTGCATGAGTGAGTAATGTTGTTTTCACTTGAAAAGACTAAGCACCCACATTTGTCTACCGTTCCACATCTGTGAGTCAGAAAATGCCTTCTTGAAGATCTGACACCCTGAGCCTTACCCCTCTGGCCCCATGGGATCACTTGATACAGGAGCAATATGGCAGTGTCAGTACCCTGGGTCCCCTGAGGTAAAGCACACTGTAAGGAATAACATCAGCAGTGGGACACAGGATGCAGGTGACAGAGCATGGAGACTATCAGAGGTTGTGAAGCAGTTAACAGCCAAAAAGGCGAAGTCTGTACCCAGTTTACACCCTATCTAAGGGGTTCTGCTGAGAAATTTCCTAAAACCTAGTATCTGCGTTGAGATTTTTTCAGACACAAAGGTCAAGGGTAAAACTCTTGAAATGAAACTCTAAACAATCTTTGAAAATCTTGACTTTGTTGTTCTGATACTTTTCCAGTGGCCCCCCGCGGTGACTGCTATAGCAGCTAATGCTCCCTCCTCCTCAATCAGCTTCTTATAAGGCTTATTAAACACATAGATCACAGGGGATCTTATTAAAATACACAGTCAGATTCAGATCTGAGGAAGGGCCTGAAAACCTGAACTCCAAAAAGCACCTAGATGGTAACAGTGCCCCAGATCACCGTGGAGCCAACAAACCCCGAAGCAGAGGGATTCCCTGGGAATGACTGAACAATGGAGAGATCCATTCATTTCCATGTGCCATATTTTTGAGCTTATGTTTCAAGATAAAGATATCATCAGGCCGTCAAGGTGATCAATCCTTTATCACCAAATCCCCAAAATCAAAAGTTAAGCTAACCAGGACAATCTGAATTAAAGAGTAAATAATAAAGCCTCATTGCTCACACCATTCGTTACACTGCTTCATTTTAGAAAAGACTCCATCCATGCCTGTCTAAGTCTGTCCAGACTCAAATACTTGCTTTCATCTACCAAAACTCTGTAACTGAGCACCCATCCCAGTAATTGCTGCAGCGAATGCTGGAGCAAAATCAGAAGAGCAGCCTCACATTCTCCTTGGTTCTCCAAGGAGAGGTAGGTGTTTTTGACAAATGGTTTTCAGTCCACCCAAGGGACCTCACAGAACATTCATGCCATTTGTACCAGCATTCTAACTACATTCCCCTTGGCTCACCCAGCACACTCTGTCAAGTGGGTTTGTCACAGGCTTGTTTTCAATTCAGCTTTCAGTACATTTCTGTTCTATGTCAGAAACAGTCTCTCTGCAGCAACACGAGCAGTGACCCAAGAGAGGGAGACAGACCTAGCAATGCCACGAAACAGAACTGGGTACAAAGTGCTCATAACCCAGACTCCTGTCAGGTGTGTTTATGCACCTTGACTAGAGCAGCACTCCGCAGACTGAGGCAGAAGGATCTTGAACACAAGGCCAGCCCGACCTATATACTGTGAGACTCTGTCTCAAAACACACAAACCAAAAGAACCTAAATGCAAGTTCGTCTCCAAATAAGTAAATATAGAGAAATATAAATATGTATAGTTGGGATGAAGGTAAAACTACCTAAGCCTCAGTTTTTATCAGTTTATGACATCTCCAGGGGTGGGGGGAAAAGTAAAGGAATCAGCTCAAATATGTATTATTGATCCCCTGCTAGGAAATGAGCCAGTTTGTAAATTACGAAAGATAGGTGCTAGCTCAGAGGGAAAATGTTTATTAGAGCGTACAAATATTCACCGTTACTTGTAGCATAACAGAAAGGGGGTGGGGAGACAAGCAAAGCCTTGAGGCCCTGGGGGTTTAGTTCTTGGGAGGAGAAATACCCCAGGCTGAGTTCCTCGTGGTGAGAGAGATTTGGTGGTGTTTTGGTAAAGCAGCTAGCTCTCTGGTGTAGGAGTTAGGGGTGGAGGAAGCTTGATTTGCAGCATTTGCCAGTTTCCATGGTGTAAAGACTCCCACTGAGGTCAGTTTCAAGCTGGCAATAATTTACAACCAGCTGCTAAAATCCTGAAAGGAACTGGCTATCATACCATGGAATTTGGCCAGCAGATACTTTAGCAAAAAACAATGACTTGGTAGAACATAAACCACAGTACAATTGCTTGTTTTTGTAGTACAGGCAGGAGAGCAATGCCTGTGTGACCTCATATGGGGAGAGTGTACACACCTCTGACTGGATTGTGCAACTCCAGTTCCAAAGAATGTATCACCGTCCTCTGGACCCTCAGGCACCTGCAAACAATGCTACACATATATACACATGAAATAAATTAAACAAATAAATCTTTAATAAAAAAATTTAGATGAGGCTATTATCCTGGGTTCTCTTGGGTGAGCACTTAATGAAAGCTCATGTATCCTTTCCACCCTATGGAAGAGACAAAGGCAGCAGAGGAAGCGGAAATGCTGAGATGAATCCAGAATCCAGAACCCCGATGCTGAGATGAAGAGATTCCACCCTGGATGCGGGTCATGGATGCTGGAAGAACCAGGGAGCTGGAGCTTGTGGGAGGCTCTATAGAAAGCACAGCCCTCTCTCTGATCTCCAGGACTGCCAGAGAGTAGCACACTTCCTTGTTTTAAGCCATCAACTTTGAGGGAGATTTTGTTTTTGGGTTTTTTTGTTTGTTTGTTTTTGTTTTTTTTGGTTTTTCAAGACAGGGTTTCTCTGTGTAGCCCTGGCTGTCCTGGAACTCACTCTGTAGACCAGGCTGGCCTTGAACTCAGAAATCCACCTGCCTCTGCCTCCCAAGTGCTGGGATTAAAGGCGTGCGCCACCACTGCCTGGCTTGTTTTTGTTTTTTAAGACAGGGTTTTTTTTCTCTGTGTATCCCTGGCTGTCCTGGAACTCGCTGTGCACACCAGGCTGGCCTCAAACTCAGGGATCCACCTGCCTCTGCCACCCAAGGCATGTGCCACCTCCTGAAGTCTGGCTGCTTTTAGGAGCATCAGAAAGCAATGCACGGAAGTACTGAGAGGATCCACAACTAGTTGTATCTTTACCAAGCTCTGTACAAAGAAATCTGAGAATGCGCGTGCGTGTGCGCGTGTGTGTGTGTGTGTGTGTGTGTGTGTGTGTGTGTGTTCATTCTTACACATTCCAAATTTTCTAATTTCTTTTCAACAATCTATTTCAGGATATTTGTAAGATGCAAAAACCTTGGGAAAGTGTGGCCTAGTAGGTTAGCTGAAACTGAAGTTTTCAGCAACGACAATTCAGACAATTTTTGCGGGAAAAAAAAAAAATCTATTAAGAATCAAAAGTAAGGGCTGGAAAGATGGCTCAATGGTTAAGAGCACTGACTGCTCTTCCAGAGATCCTGAGTTCAATTCCCAGCAACCACATGGTGGCTCACAACCATCTGTAATGGGATCTGATGCCCTCTTCTCATGTGTCTGAAGACAGCGACAGTGTACTCATGTACATAAAATAAATAAATCATTCTTTAAAAAAAATCAAAAGTAAATATATGAAGTGTTCTGAACTACTGACACTGAGTTTATGATTTACAGAGTGACCTTATGCCTCACTTTTTGTGTCTGTTTGCTTCTGTTACATACAAATGCCATAAATAATAAGGAAAAAAAAGACATCTTAAAAACAGGAAGCTTTCAGTTTCTACTTTGAGTTCTACTAAAACTTCAATTTTTAGTCATAATGGCTGCTTTGGTGTTTGTGAGGTATATCAGGACATAATAAAAATGTTACTTTTTAGTCAAGTTCTAACTTGAATAGTAATTCACAAATTGAGACCATATAGATGTAATGCAGTAAGTAGTCTTTTTAAAACGTATTTATTTATTTTATGTGTATGGGTGTTTTGTATGCACACATATCTGTGCACGAGGTGCATGCCTGATGCCCTCAGAGGTGCTGAGACATAATTACACATACATATGGAGCCACATACAGTTAGGAATTGAACCTGACTCCTCTGGAAGAGCACCCAGTACTCTTTACCAATGGGCTATTTTTCCAGTCCTTAGTAAGAAATCTTTTATTACTTCCAATTAAATTTCCTATGGCCCCTAAGGCCTCTTTCCCTCTGGAAAGAACTGTGTAAGGAAAAAAAAAAAAAATCAGTAAGAATTTAAAGATTTATTTATTTTTATTTTATTTTTATGAGTGTTTGTCTGTATATGTACACACACACACACACACACACACACACACACACACTGTAGGTGTGTCTGATCCCTATGGAAACCAAACGAGAGTGTCAGAGGTGAGCCGCCATGCATGTGCTGGGAACTGAACCCAGGTCCTCTGTAAAAGCATTCTTAACCACTGAGCCATCTCCCCAGATCAATGAATGATAATTTAATAAACAAATAAACACATAAAGGTGGACCTAAGAAAATCGGAAACGTCACGAACCCAGTGAGCATGAGTCCTAACAGCCACCATCCGGCCACGCTGGTCTAAGCCAACCCTTGCTTCCACTTGTTAAGTACAGAGTCTGAATTGTAGAGACCAAGAACATTCTTGTTCCTCCATGGCCAACGCAAGCACAGTACTGAAATTATGCTCTGAAAATCAACAGGAAGGTTGTTTATTATTATGGAAAACAAGGAGACATTTTAAATTACCCACACTGTCATGTCTCTTCACCATGTAACTTAGTTAAAGTACTTGCTACAATGAAAACTCCTTTCTGCCTATCCCCACTTCAACTTCTACCTGGCCAAAACAGAAGCCATGCTGCATTCCAGACACCTGTAACACATAACCTGGATTAATGGAAGGAGATGGCCAAGACGGTATTCAAAACCATCACATTTAATTAAGCTCCCGTGACGGGGTCCAAGCCTGGTAAGGTTTCAACATCACTACTTTTAAACTGTTAAACTACAGTTTCAGGTAAATATGCATATGAGGTCACTACTTATAATTTCACAGCAAGTGCACAGGCTTGTTAGAGCTAGTGGAGGCATCGTGATAATGAACAGAGCCTGGGCTGGGATAATTCATCTGAGAAATTATAACTATTACAAGTAGAATATGGTATAAGATGGGTGGGTATCACGTTTTAGTTTATGTGTTGTAGTAGGCATAAACTATAAATATTCTAATCATCTAGTTTTTAATTTTCTACTCGTCCGTTTGTTTGTTTGTTTTCAATACTGGGTTTCTCTGTGTAGCCCAGACTACCCAGGCACTCCAGTACTTTGTAAACAGGCTGACCCCTAACTCAGAGATTCTCTTGCCTCTGCTAGGTTAAAAGGCATGAGCCACTAAGCTGGCCTAGTTTTTAATTTTCTTTCAGAATTTTACTAACCATTAAAAAATGTAGCTATACCACTTAGCAGCTCTCCTTTGTTTACTTTCCTGTGTCAGTTTGAGGACGGATGTGCAGGGGTGCGTGTTTTCGTGGGTGCATATACATATCTGTGCATGTGGAGCCAGAGTTCAGTCTTGGCTGTCCTCCTTCAAGAGCTGTCCACCTTGATCCTTTTAAGAAACAGTCAATGACTGGCCTCCAGTTTGCAAAGTAGACAAGGATCACTGGCCAGGGAGCCCCATAAGGGAGCCCCCAAGAGCCTCCCAAGCACAAGAGATACAAGCATATATCAATTTTCATGGGTTCTGGGTCCCAAACTCAGGACTTCATGCTTGCAAACTGAGCTACTTTCCCAGCCTCTATTTCAATTTTTATTAAAATAATAATAATAGTAATAAATGTTATATGTAAGCATCCTGCCTTCTCCATACCACCCTGTGGAAATTAATTTTCTAGTTAGTGTGTATCATTCTCAAACATATGTGCTCATGTTCTTTCTACATACCTCTGTGTTTACTGAGACACAGTATTGACTCATTTGTTTATGGTTCATAATTATAATTCTATACTGCCTAGACACCTTTTAGGCTATTTTTCTAAATAGTATTTTAAACTTGCCACTCTAGAATTAAAGGACTCATGGACTTGATTCTTCTCGTGAACCAATGTACCTGATCTACAACTTCATTTGGGTAGCTGAAGGGCTCCATCACAGCTGGACTTACCTAAGACCTTTGCCCAAGGGCCACAGCTGGACTTACCTAAGATCTTTGCCCAAGGGCCACAGCTGAACTTACCTAAGACCTTTGCCCAAGGGCCACAGCTGGACTTACCTAAGACCTTTGCCCAAGGGCCACAGCTGGACTTACACCTAAGACCTTTGCCCAAGGGCATGGTGTTTGTGCTTTTCTCTCATGTGATGCCTACAAAAACATCACGCGTGTCTTGTAAGAATTTCCTTTTAATTTAACAAACTTAGTTTTCTGGAACACATGGAAATGCTAAGGATTAGGACACACCATCCTAAAATATAAATGTGGGAGACTGGAATATGCTACTTCCAAAATATACCTGGTTGGCGAGCTGACACAGGAGTAGTTCTGAAAAGTAGCCCTTTTGGCAAAGCCATTTGTATCTAAAAGAGAATTCTCTCTCTCAGGATGTGTGCCAGGGAAGAAGCTGCCCAAACAGCATTTATTACTGAGGGAATGCATCCATCTATACAATACCGCACTCACCAATAGCCCCTGCTGCTCCTCCCACAAGGAGAACCACCCTTCCCCTCCGAATGCCCAAACGCTTCCTTCCTGCAATTCAGATGATGCCTGAGCTTAACTGACGAGTCTATGAGTCTCAGATCTTACAGAATCCCTGTCTGTGCACAATTCAATCTCTTTTCTGGGGCTAAACTGTGGTGGATCAACTTGATTAGTAGCTAGGCCAAAGAACCTAGGAGAATGCAGGGAGGCCCCTTTTCCTCCTCCACACACCCATAACATGAAGAACATAAAGAGAGCTTTCTGGCTGTGGAACTTTTGACTTTGATTTTGGCTTTGCTTCTGGGTTTTCCTCCTCACCAGGACAATTTTTGCAGTCCCATACACTGGCAACTTGCCCAGCTGGTTTCAAAAATCTCCAAGTGAGAAAGACTACTTGGAGATGGGAATCCAAACTGATGACTACTTCAGGTGTCCCTGTGTAGCCACACTTGTCAGAGCCTTCAAGTGGTAAACCCATCTCCTGAGCAGAGAACAAAAGAGCCAAAATAGCGCTTAACACACTCACAGCATCGTCTCCCCACGGTCAAAAAAGAGAGAACACCTGTTACTGTACTGCTCCAAGGAATGCTGTCAAAAAGAGCGTGTGTATCCAAAAAGGAGCTTCAGGGGGGGATGACGAACATCTACAAAGCAAACATAAGGTCTTCTCCGATGAGGGTGGGCGAGAGGGTACTGAACTGGCGAGCCAACGCTAAGGCAGTAGAGAGTCTCTTGATGACTTCCCTCGATAGCCCAACAATGCTGTCTCCTACTGAGACTCAGAAACAAGGACAGTGCTGTCTCCAAAAGTTCCCGAGTGAACACAGAGCTCTGCAGACATACAACTGTACCCATGTGGGTCTCCTGTCCCCACTAGAACCACTGCATGCTGGACATCAAAGGCTTCATTTCTCCTCCAGAATGAAAGCTAATGGGAACACACTGGCACCCAAAAGCCCAACTGCTGGCGAGATATTTTCAGCAGCAGGAGAAAATGGGCAGCAGAGGTTCTCATGGTACGTGGTACAATCACCTCAGGCCCGTTAAAGGGTGCAGATCTGCATGGCACTAGAGGCCTGTTAGGGGCGGCTTCTCGATAGGAGCACCCAGGTTTCAGTGCAACTCTAAACTCCACTGTACTTGTGATCTCGCTTGTCTGTTAGGAGACATAGTTCTTCTCCAAAATGATGAGAAGCAGGAAATGGTTTACAAAGAAGTATGAAATCCTTACGAGTGAAGAGAAATTACTACAAATAGTAATAATAATAATAATAATTGTAAAGGTATGGCCATTTTACCTTATCTAAACTGAGTAGTCAGAAGTTTATCTTAAAAGATGGATGGATGGACAGATGGATGGATGGATGGACGGACGGATGGATAGATGGATGGATGGATGGATAGGTAGGTAGATAGATAGAGATAGAGACAGACACCAGACTCAAAGCGTGTTCTGAGCATGTGTTAAAGTTTGTGTTACTAATTTTTAATGGAACACAGAAGAAAAGGTATCAGTCTCCCGACATCTATAAGCAACATACATAGCATGACTGGTTATAGTTGATAAGAAAAACACATCTGGCTAAAGGTAGGTTCAGATCTTTTGTTCATAACGGAAATACTGTTTCGGCACATGGGTAGTTAGAGTCAAGTGAAGCATGTGTTACGGATCAGGCCAGATGTCACTTAAGAAAATGAAATTACACTCCAAGAACCAACTAAGTGTCACTTAAAAATTAATATGTAAGTATATTATTTGGCCAAAGCCAGATGAGACTTCTTCTACAAAATGAGATTACATCGAAGGCTCAGAAAAGATCAAAATCTGACTTTCTTAACGAGCCTATAGCCTCCCAGGAAAGAAATCAATAGCCTAATCTAATGTTCATCCAGTAGCCTAATAAAGGTGGGGGAGGGAGATACAGGCAGACAAGATGGTATCCAATTGTGAGCACCTGGGACAGCACAAGGCCCTGTGTTTGATAGTCTGGCCCTGCTCAAAGAGTACAGACACATGATGCCAAACCCAGCTGAAATGTGCTGGTGCCGAGATTCTCAACCACGTGGAACGCTGGAGCCATGTTTTTGGAGCCATGTTTTAAGAAGGAGTCTTGTTCCGTCGACCACGTGTTTAGAGTTTTTGTTCCACACTTGTGTTTTCAAAGCACATCCCTTCCTGGGCTATGTGGAGTACACTCCTTATCCCTGTTTAAGATCAATCTGTTCTTTAAATGGTTCTTTTTCCTTTGTAGGTAGAGCTGCCAACCTAGGTGCTAGGTGTGTTACAATAGTTACATGCAAAAGGCAAAAAGTGAAAATGGCTACATTGTTTCTAATCTTAACTGTTATGTAAAACTGTCTCAGATGCGTCAAACACAGGGGCTAAGGATCGCAAAGAAGATCAGGGGTAGTGTACTTGCCCACCATGTGCAAGTTCTATTCCTACACCATAAAAACAAAAACCTAAACAAAAAAGAGAAAGGGGAAAAGGTGCATCCAATGCAAAACATGAGCTCTACCTCCAAAGAGGCTTCCAGAACACCTCACCAAGGTCAGTAGGTCACTGAGTCTGACCACTTAAAATCACCCAGAAGGAATCTGATGGTGCCTTCAGCTGTCACCATGAAAATGAACCACGTGCTTCAATCACAGAAGCTTGGGAACACAGGATCTCAGAGATAACCCCCAATGAGGAAACAGTCGCTGTGAGGTCACACATTACACAGAGAGCCCCATCGCTACAGTTTATCCTGTCCGGCCCTGCACCAAGCAGGTGCTCTGTAAAGACTTAGAAATTGTTACTCCCTGGCAAAACCGAGCAGTCTGGCATAGTCAAAGTAACCCCAATAACAAGAAAATATAGCCATTTTCCAAGATCACACCTCTCCAACAGTGTGGAATCTGAATCTCACGCATCCTCCCAATACCTTGAGCCACCAGAACCATCTGTTCCTAGAACAGACACGTGGCATATAATATAAAGAAAATCATTCTTTCTGAGATTAACACAGAAAATTGATCCCTGAAAACATGAAAACATGTTGTTCTTATTAAATTTTAAAACCTGGACTGAAAAAAAAAAGTTCCAAAGGAGAAGGAAATTAGCTGTCAGATTTGCGGCATTACGTGTAAACCGCTCAACTCGGAGCAGTTGGCTCTACTAAAACAGTAATTATGCCTCGTCTACGTCTATTGAATAGTCATGTTTGAAATCCTGTCTTACATGTGGGGAGAGCCTCAAAACATGATTTGTCTTGTGGTGGATGACCAGCAGGTGGCAGAACACATAACCCACCTGCAGTAAAGCCACCACCAGTGAAAGAGAATAGTGGGACTCACAAGGAAGGAGTATTCAGATTCAAATACTGCCTAGGCTGAGGAACCCATAAAAACTGGCTTCAACTTCAAACCTGTGTGTGCTTCACAAAACTGAAGCTGAGTGCCATCCAGGTCAGCAGCCTGAGCGGTAAAAGTCAGCCATGTTCTAATGCACCTTTGGCCACAGCATGGATGAAGGATTAAGGACAGAACAGAAGCTAAAAGATGGCTCAGTGGTCAAGAGCACAGACTGCTCCTCCAGAGGACCCAGGTTTGATTCCGCACACCCATAAGGTGGCTCCAGTTCCAGGGGGTTCTGATGCCCTCTTCTGGCTTCTGTAGACACCACGCATACAACATGGTACATAGACATGCAAACAGGCAAAATACCCATATACATAAAATTAAACACCAAAGTAACATGAAATTAAAAACAAAAAAGACAGGACAAAAAAAAAAAAAGAAAAGAAAAAGAAAGGGAGCAGTGCATATGTTGAGACAGGAGGATCCATCCCCAGGGTTCACTAGCCAGTCAGCTTAGCTTAGGCTACTGCTAAATTCTAGGGCAGAAGAAGACCCTGCCTGGGGGGTGGGAGAGGGAGATCACAAGGTGAACAGCTCCTAAGGAATGAACACACACACACACAGAGACAGAGAGAGAGACAGAGAGAGAGACAGAGAGCAATGTTCCAGGCATTGCTTCATTTAAAGAGTCCAAATCAGCCCGGTCCCAAGTGACCTCTCCCAGTACTTGATTACAGACCCCTGGACTCCATCCCAGATGCTCAGAGCGGCTGCAGAAGGACCTGAGAGCCACCTGAGGTCATATCAGACACATGTGGGGGCAGCTGGCTCATGCACTGCCTGTAGAGCAGGTAGCAGTCTATATGTGGTCAGAAGATGGATAAGAAGTTGCCTTCAGGGATACACGCAGGGTGAGGAACAAGTATATGGTTCAGCAGGAACAAACCAACCCCGCTGTGTTGGTCAGGGTTTCCACTGCTGGGAGGAGGCATCAGGACTAAGACAACTCTTATAAAGAACAACATTTCATTGGAGCTGGCTTACAGGTTCAGAGGTTCAGAGATTGTCTCAAGGGCAGCTAAGTAGGAAGGTCTCAAAGCCCACCCCCACAATATCACACTTCCTCCAACAAGGCTGCACCTCCTAGTAGTGACACTCCCTGAGCCCAGCATATTGAAACCACCACACACTCCTAGCTAGTCTGCCTCAGGCTTAGCTAAATGACCTGTGGTAATCTCTCCACTGACATACTCCTACAAAAAAAAAAAAAAACCAAAACCCTCACTAACCCCACTTCCCTCTCCTTCAACCCCGCCACCTACTGCACCATGACGGGATTCGCTCACCACTTTGAAGCTGCAATCCCATTTCCACGTTCTCTGACCCCTCCTGCTCACAGTGCCCCCCCCCCCACCTCAGCTCTCTTGTCCAGCTGTCCTCAGTGGGCATCTGTCTGTAATCACTACAGTCTCTGCCTCTACTTCCTTCTCCCAGCAGAGGGTGTTCACTCTGCTTTCTCAGTCTCCAGTTACCTTGCAAGGAGAAAGATGAAGCTAGCTGCTGGCTACTGGAGGACAGCCATAGCTCCTTACAACAGAGTCAAGAGTCTTGACTGTTCTCCCTCCTCCCCTGAGCAGAGGGCTGGGCCCACTCTACCCCCCTCCGCTTTTGCACTCCATCTGCTGGCTCTCATAACAGCAATTCATCCCTCAGCTCTGACCCTGTCATACCTTGCTTCCAGACCTTTCATGGCCAACGCCCATATTACAAATCCAGCCCCATGATGGAGCCTAGTCTCTCCTATTGTCTCCTAAAAGCATAACTTCTGATCCTCCCAAGTGACTATTCTCCCAGTTCTCAGAAATCAATGACAGAGAAGCTCCTGAGTTTGCCTGGTTTCTAAGATTCCAGCATCAGCCCTTTTCCTGATTCCAATGATGAGCAAATTTTAACTCTGTGAGTTCACGAAAAAAAATTCATTGGCTAACGTGATTAGAAAGGTTTTAGTATTTTCTTTTCACCTTTTAGAACCGAACTGGGACAACACAGAGTGGCAGAGAGGCAGACATCACAAATATTTAGATTAGGCGGAGCCAGACCTTGATTTCAACATTAAGATTCACCTAGGACAGTTTCTTTGAAGCACAGCAATAGCACCACCTTGTGGGACAGCCGTGACTACGCCAAACTCTTAAGAGTCCATCCCTGCCCAGAAAAATCACTGCCATTTTAAACGCATCATTTTGAGAACCTGTTAACTATAAGCAACCAAGGATAGGTAACAGACTATTAGTACCAGATCTCCAAGGAGTAAAAGCATTGGTAGTTAATACCACGTTGTTGGCTCAAGGTGAATGGATAAAGAGTCAAAATCATGCAAACCTTCAAATACTGTTTAACTGAATGTGACCCTAAGACCAAGAAGCAGTATTTATTTAGTCTTATATCCAAATAGCATTTTGGGCATAATTATTATCATAAGAAATTAAAACAAATTTTTATAAAACCTTTAAGAAAACAGTAAAACTCTCTGTTCAAACATAAAACAAAGTAAGTTGGAGACGTAGCACGGTTGGTAGAATTCTGTGCGGCATACAAACAGCCCTGGGTTCAGTCCCCAGTACCCTGTAAACAGGACCAAAAACTGGGCAAGGTGGTACATGCCTGTAATCCCAACATTTTGCAGGCAGACACAGATCAGAGACTACCACTGGCTACTTGACAAGCTTGATGCAGCCACTGATCCATAAGACACTTTCTCAAAACCAAACCAGATTACTACCTTTTTAAAAATGACATAGGAAATTTAGGAATAGGCCTAGTGCCGATATTTTAAAGTACCTGTCAATCTATACTGAGAGAAAGAAAATAACTGAATGATAATTGTAGTGCTCAAGGGACCCCTTAATACTAACACTGTAAAAACTACGTAGGCAGAGCTAAACACTGTAAGGTGGCAGGCGGACAGATAACTGCGTTTAAGACAAACACGGACACATTTTAATAGGCTGGTCTGAACATTTTCTAAATACATTACGGTGTACTAAGCAAGAGAGCAAGGAGCTGTTTCCACTTTCCACGAGTTTTGGAAAAAAGCTCTTACCTATGGACCATAATGAACATTTCTCTAGAAGCCCCAGCACACATGCCACACAGCAAGAGCCATAGCCAAAGTCTCCAGTTGCCTGCACCTTTGCTATCAATGGATGTGCACTGCTACCTTGCCTTCTCTTATGGGCTTCTCTAGCCAAATCCCTCTACTTAAGCAGCTTGGTTCAAATTGTAAAACTTAAGTTTCATGTACCAGACAGATGTCTAGATGAATCTCACCTGGAGGCCTTTAGAACAAAGACACCCACTTCTACACAAGCCGCAGAGAGTGCCATCCAAACTGGCTGAGTCTCGAGGGTGATGTAAATCCTCCGACAAGTGGTGCACACCCGATACTATGCCCAGAAGAGATTAGGCCGTTTTCCTCAGACGTGGTCAGTGGTGCTGTAAGCCAGGCACCCTCTCCTTACTCCAAACCAAGTCCTTGCCTCCAACTAGGCTTCAGGTCTGGCTCTGAAGTTAGTACACACACACACACACACACACACACACACACACACACACACACACACACACCTTGACACGCTTCCACTTCCTCTCGGGGTTCCCAGTAGTCCTCAGTGGCACAAAGTTCATTCATTCACAGCAGTGCAAACTCAGTCACACTGAATACTCACACTCTGGGGAACGACAGCCTTCCACACCGCACTCAGATCAGCAGCTGGCTAAAGCTAAAAATAAAGAGAACTCCAGCCCTTAGCACTTTAAAAGTATTTCCTTTCAACCTACTGTAAAACAACCACCTCACTTTCATTAGCAGATGAGAACTGAGTCACGCCTTTTCATCCAGCTGAAGGACAGGCCCCCAAGCGCAATTCACACACATTATACACGGGACCTTTTAAATATTTACTTGTTGGTCGTGTTCTTCCTTTCAGGTCAAAGATTATAGTGTTTAGGAACACAAAGGAAGGAGGGGATACAGTTATGAATTAGTAAACTGCCAAGGCTTCCATTTGTCAATTCAGTCCGACCTCAAAGGGGATTTGGAGCCAGAGCTTCGGATCCTGGGAATTACCTTCAGGAAATTACTGAATCAAAAGGTGAATTGGCCAATTTTCTCCCAAAACTGGCATTATGGGGAAAGTCCTCAGCTGTAAGCAAAAGGAGAGAAGTCTCTTCCTATGCAAATAAGTTTTGTTTACCTCAGACAAAGTTTTTTGAGGATTGCTGGTCTCCTCAGAGCAGGACCTTCCTACCCTTTGATATGCTGATTATGAGCTTCTAAAGAAGAGGGGGGTTATTTGATCACATTAATTATGGGGGGTAGAGAAAGTGGGAGCTGCAAGGGAGGGGTGGCAAAAAGACTTCTCTAAATTGCCAGTTTGTTTGGTCTTTCATGGCACAGAACAATCAGATTTCCATTCACAGCTTTTTCAGAGCTAGCTGTGAGACCATGAAAGCATTTGGGAGAAGGGAGCTAAATAGAGCCAAATCCTTGACAGCTTCACTTTCCATGGCCAACTTGGATGCCAGCTCCCTGGACCTCTCAATCTCCCTGGCTCTGAGCAAAACAAAACAAAAAAAAAGTCCCTTCTTACCTCTTCTGAGGAGCAAGGTGGGGCCCTGGTGCATTTTCCTTGAATGCTTTGATCCAAGTATACTAGTCTGTGTTAGTATTTGTAAACCATGGCCATGTATAGGAGTTACCTCAGGAACTTTTAACTCTACAGATGTGTGGGCCCAATGCCAAGTGCTCAGAATCCTAAGGACCAGCAGCCAGAGCTGAAACTACTTCTCCCAGGAAGATCAAGACAATACACACATTATTGTTAGGGCAAAGCAAGTACAGCAATTGAGCCCACACATTAACAAAGGAAAGGCCGGGCAGTGGTGGAGCACGCCTTTAATCCCAGCACTTGGGAGGCAGAGGCAGGTGGATTTCTGAGTTCGAGGCCAGCCTGGTCTACAGAGTGAGTTCCAGGTCAGCCAGGGCTACACAGAGAAACTCTGTCTCGAAAAACCAAAAAACAAAAAAACAAAAACAAAAACAAAAACAAAAACAAAAAAAACAAAAACAAAAACAAAAACAAAAAAAACAAAGGAAAGACTACATAGGTCACAGATGGCCTTTCTCAGAGAAGGAGAAATCAGAGGACCTCACTTAGTACAAGACTCTGTCAAGTATAGACAGCTGCCACTAGGTGGCTGCGATTTGCACCAGAGTTAAGTCCCTGTGCATTCTACCCAAACCCCACCTAGCAATTCAACAATTCTTGGACCTTGGGAGGTAAACTTAGAAAGTTATAACTTTACAAAGTAAAAAGTTGCCCTCTGTGCCAACACCAACGTTATCGTGCATTGTGGGACACAGGGTGGAGACTGCCCAGCCTGTAAGTCAGTCGGTTATCTGTGGTTGGAAACTAGTTGTTTGCTAAACAATTACTTGTACACACTTTTGTCAAAAAACAAACAAACAAACAAAACCAAAACACTGGATTGTCACAAAAAGAGGTGAATAGTTAAAATTTTAAAAATACTAAAAGTTTTAAGAACCAACTTTAACATAATAGAAAGCACTGGGCTAGATTATAAAAAGAACTTTCTCCTGTGAGGATGTTTTAATTTTCACAAGACATACAAAGAGAGTAAAAATGGTCTTGCACAAAGACAAGGCGGAGCTGAGGGACTGTTGAGGGGGAGGGGGAGCTGTCCCGATTAGACAGTGAGGGGCCCAGAGTCTGGAAAAGCTCTTGGTTGCTCCTGGCTCCATCTTTGCATGTGTGTGTTACAGGATTTATATACTGTAGTCACCGTCCTCCACAATGGTTGGTGGCTATCTGAAACCATAGAGAGTACTGAGCCCGTGTAACCCCTATACACACATACCTATGCCAAAATTTAATTTATTAACAATGCCCAGTAACAGATCAAAAGTGGTAAAAGAGCAACTATAAAGTATACTAAATGAAGAAATGAAGCAATATATTGCCATGAAGGTTATATATGAGGTGATCTCTCTTTTTCTCCTCCTCTCGTCTCTAAAAATATTGTGTTTATCACCTCACTTAAGAGGATCCCTTTATAGTTTCATTGGTGTATATCGGTATCAATATTCTTGCACTTTGGAGCCATTCTTAAGTAAAATAAAAGTGGCTTAAATGCAAGCGATATACAACAATTAAACTGATAACCAAAGTGGTTACTAAGTGGTTGACAGGTAGTATATAAAATACACTGGACAAAACAGATCTTTGTGCTAAAACCAGAAAGTGGTGCGAAGTTACGTCACACTACTGAGCAGTGTGCAATGAAACACTTATTCTTGAAGTTTTCCGGTAGTATTTCGAGGCTCCAGTGGATGTCATAAAACTGCCCTTGTGGAAATGAATCCCCCTGGACCCGGGAAGAGAATTTCTCCTCTTTGCTGTTAGCATGGTAGTGTTTCTGGATTCCTTCCCTTTGAGCGCTATTCTTTCCCTTCACATCTAAGGACGAGAAGGAAAGCATAAACTTATCTTCAGAAATGAGAAAGAAAAAGTAGCCAAGATGAAGCATCTTTTCCTCTGCAGGTCTCACACAACTTGGCTGGAAAGGCATTTCCTCGGTACTGATCTGAATGTCATCTGGCAGTCTGGTACTGAAGGGTTGGCCAGTCCTTGGAGGCTTAAGGAGGAGGCTGGAGGTCTGGATTCTTCTGCCAGCCTCGCCAGTGGGATAAGCCTGGAGCTCTTTGCGCCAGCAACCATAATAATGAAGGACTTAAATTGCCACCCTTAAGGCTCTCCCAGCTGTGCCGCTGAGGTTTGCTGACTACCAGAACTAGACAGTCAGAATAAACAATGTAACATCTCCACTATTGTTAAAGTACAAGGGGAGGCCCCCAGGGTCCTATGGAGTAGTTTTTTAAATTAAGGCTTTTCCACCCAGTACATAAAAAGCACTTCTAAAATCTAAAAATAGGCTGAAAGGATTATGTAAACAAAACAAAATATGATTTTGAGGGACAAAATGGGGTGCCAAGCTGTTGTGACAGTCAAAACTATGTAAAGGAACTAAGTGCTTCATTTAGTAAGATGCTTAAAATTATGAAGGGGCGATCCCACTTGGCAACATCACCAAAGACCTTGAAAGAATCCACAGGACCACAAAGACATCCCAGGCTGTTTGCCACCATCGACAGCAGAGCTGCTCCTGGGGAATTGACAAAGCTGTGTTAAGTTTGAAATTCACATCCATTTCTCACCCACAGTCAACTGAGGCCTGGGTGGGCGGGGCACCACCACCGCCACCCCCCAAGTTGCAAAGTTTCAAATGACTGAAATCCTTTAGGACAGACTAGAGGCAGTAGCAGCAAAGTCATCCTGCCTTGCCTGAGCTTCATGGGAAATCTGTCTTAAAGGCAGCGTAAGCGCTCCTTACGTTGCGCCTTACAATCATAAAATAAGACATCCATTGCAGTCACTTTTTGACTGTTTGGAGACAGGGTCTCACATATTTCCGGCTGCTCTGGACTTGTTAGTAAATCAACGATAACCTTGAAGTTTTTAATATTTAATATTTTTTGTTTTGCTTTTTCCCACAAAGCCCATTTATTTATTACATTCTGTCATGTTTGGTACTAAGTACCTTTATCTACTGAATGATCTCATCAACCTTCCCTTGATCCTCCTGCCTGTACCACCAGAGTGCTAACAACCACACCCAGTTTATGTGGTGCTGGGGATCAAACCCAGTGCTTCCTATGTTAGGCAAGCACTCGGAAACTCAGCTTCTGCATGAATATACTGAGTTTAGTACCAAAGTACTGGCATCTATTGAAAAAACATGTCTAGTGCTGTTTCTCACGTTTTCGTCAGCTATCATCAAAAGAAAGCTGAGAGTCAACATGAGCACCTCACACATTTTCTTTGAATGTCATTAATCTAGGTCATTCATGGCAACTGAAGGAAGGGACTTCAGTAGTAAAAGGTATTTTGTGAGAGTTCCACCCACCTTTCCCTGAATCTCCTTGTGATGTTATTACAGCGGGCTTCTCTCCTCAAAGCCAAGGATGACATCTATCTACAGGAGAACAGCAGACATAATGTAATGTCCAAAAACTAACTTGTAAGGAACCATAGAACTTCCTAAATGCAGGGAACTGTTCGTCTTCAGAAATAACAAAGCCTCATGGGAAAGTATGGTGGCCTATAGGTTTGTCCTTATAAACCCCTGCAACATGTGGCTTGAGGCCACTCCAGCTGGGAAATGGCGGGGGATGGTCCTGACCCAAGCCCCATCTCTTTTTCAGTATTTAATATGTAATTAACGCTTAGCTTTAAATTTGACCCAAAATGGTAGAGTTGGTTTTTCTGGTGAGTAGCAGGATTAACCATACTATCTGCCCCAATGTGATTCTCCAGCATTTGTAGGCTAAAAATAAGAGCAACAGCTTCAACAAGTTTAGACAAAGGAAACACACTAGAAGGTCACACAGTAGCTCATAGACTTCAAGATCTGGCACACAAATGACCTCAACTGACCTTCAATAAACACTGGAAGTGACAACCCAAGAATGTCTCTATCAAATATGTGCCTTTCTCTCTCTGCAGAGCATTCTCCATCCAGCTGCAGAGTGGGGACTCTAGAATTCTTATGAATTCAATTATATTCCCCAACCAAAGAGAAAGAGAAGAGTGGGGCAGAATACTAGTAGATTGTTTAGAGACAGCTTCTTTAGAAAGGTAATCAAATTTAAATAAGACTATTGCTGAGGCTGGGAGATAGCTCGGTGAATAAAGTACTTGTCTTGCATGCGTAAGGACCTGAGTCTAATCCTCAAAAGCAATGCAGAAAAGTCAGGTGTCCTGACATTCTTTTGTTCTGTGTCTTTCTCTTTCATGACTTGTGAAAACTGTATCCCAGACTAGCATGGCTTACAGCTTGCTCACTGTGCTAAGTTCACATCCACATGCGTCCCTAAAGAACCGATTAATTAGTATTAATTAATCTCTAAATTAGTATGGTCTTGTCTGAACAATGACTATGAAAAGCTATAAGCAGGACTTTAGCTTTTCCTTACCTTAGAGTTAGGGCAGTGAGAGAAGGGTTCTAAATTGTAGGTACCGATGTGTTACATCACCCAGGAAACTCCCATTTCAGAGGGCTGCTGTGTGGCTCCGAGGGCGAGTACTTGCCTAGCAAGCATGTGGCCCTGGGTTTGATCCCCAACACCGAAAGTTTTCCATTTATCTTTTAAACCACTTACTAAAGTCCCAGTTTCGTACAGAAAAAATACTACAAAATACAAATTATGGATGAGACGCACTAATGGAAGGATTGCTCATAGTTCAGTGGTGCATCGGCCTGTCCGCACTAGTGCAAATTTTGCTGAAAATTTCCAATGGCTGATGCATGTGAAATTATATTCGGTGTTCCTAAGTGCTTCAGGGAAAAAAAAGAAAAGAGCAGGGGCCCTCTCTCCACCATGCTCTCAGGAATGATCTAACAACCAGGGAAAAATGATGTCTGCTTTCTCCTCCCTCTTTGTAGTGAGGTGGCTGAATGGTGCCTGTGCTCTGTGCACCATAGCAAAGATGAAATTTCAGTCAGTGACTGGATACACATGTCTTTTTAATTCAGGTCACTCCTCTGCTCTCTGCCTGTAAAGGAGGAGTCTACGGCCTGAGCTCATGGCCTGGCTTTCCCTCTAGGTCCTTCTCGGACCATTGGTAAGTCACCTGGAGTCTGTGGCCAACTTGAGCTGTAAAGGAGAGATACATCGGCCACTATTCCATATCAGCATAGAGTATGGCCTCAGATGTGGAATAGTGTGAATCTTAGGCTTTTTTTTTTTTTCAGACAAATTCTAAACAACATAGGATTTTATGTTACTCTATACCTGGAGTCTATTTTTTTCTTCTATAACATATTCAGAAATCGTGGTACTAGGAAAATTAGAATTGGCTTATCTACTCAACTGCGTAACCCAGATACTTGAGAAACCTCTAGTTTCTCACTGAATGCCTTGAGATTATCAAATGACAAATGTTCAGCTAGGTCCAATCTGATCTCAAGGGAAGACCGCTGGTTGGGTCAGGTTAGTATCTGTAGAAGGGACCAGAAAGTACATTTCCAGCCCCGCCTGCATGCCTTTCTCATCAGTAGGTGCCAAGAGAATCCAGGATACTCAGAAGAGTAAAATACAATGAAGCAATAGAGCAGCTGGGTCTGAGCACAATTCCCTTCCATTCCCTGCAAGAGATGCAAGATCTATCCGCGCTACACACCCCTGCTTGCCAGGTTCTTGGTGGCAGAGTAACAAAAACAAAGCATGTTCCAACTGCCTTTAAACACTTACACTTCTCTTTTTACTCTTTGTTTATTTTAAATTACACTTATTTATTATGTGCATGTGTGTGCACGTTAAGGTGCCCATGTAGAGGTCAGAGGACAACTTAAGAAAGTTGACTCTCCCCCTCAACTACAAGCAGGCCCTAGGGGATTGAACACAAGTCACCGAGCCTGGAAACAAATGCCTTTACCGATGATCCATCTCAGCGGTCCCTATTTTTATTTTATGTGTGTGGGTGTTTTGCTTGCATGTACATCTATGCATCGTGTGCATGTATCTCTGAGGCCAAAAGTGGCTAGGCCAGATCACCCGGAACTGATGGACATTTATGAAAGACCAGGTGGGTGCTGGGAATTGAATCCAGGTTCTATATAGAAACAGACATGGTTCTTAGCCACTGAGCTATCTCTCCAGTCTCACTTTTACCCTTCTGGATAGGAGGGCAGGAGGGAGGGAGGGAGGGAGGGAGGGCACCAGCTCTGAGTGTGATGGCAGGTGCCTGTAATCTCAGAATTCAGCAGTCTAAACAGAAGAGATCACAAGTTTAAGGACCAACCTAGGCTATAAAATCAGACTCCCTAAGTATGCAGGTACATAAATAGAAATTATGTATAAATAAATATTGCTAAGTAAACCCAACTACTATTCTTACTTCAATGAGCATAAAACATTTGTATATCATATTATTGTAAAATAAATGGAAAAAATCATTTAGCACTCTTTAAAATAAAATTTCACTTAGATATTTCTTACCTTGAACTTAGTAAACAGGATGTAAACATTTAGCTCCTAATATCCTCATTAAAACTTAAACTTTGGTAATTATAAGAATCAGAAGCTTTAATCTGTGAAACGGGAAATTCTGTTTTAAAAGAACCTAGTCCCCAATATCTAAAATTATCCTGAAAATGTGTTACTCAATAATGGACACATCATCTTCCTATAACGTGACGTGCCTGGGAGCATCACTGACCGTCAGGGTAAATCTATCTGGAAAGGGCTGCCTGCATCTCTGAGCCATTCACAATCACCGTCTTCTGCGTTCGCTTGACACTTCAGAAGACAAAGGGTTTGTTGGTGGTGGTTTTGGTTTGTTTTCATCCAGCTTGCTTTGGTTTGTTGCTGTTGTTGTTGGTTGGTTTTGGTTGTAAACCCTTGATTACTTCTCAAGAAGAACTGCACAGAACAGAATTCAAATTAATTTTAAAGAGCAAATACAGAAGAAGCTACTTTAAATCACAGTAACCCAAAGGTTTTCCTAAGGAATGCTCACCAGGACTGCAGGGCATCCTCTCTTCCTGGAGCTGAGGCTGGATTCAAGGCCTCTCCTACCCCAGCCCTGCTGGACATCTTTGCATGGCACTTCTGTAATGTGTATGGCTACACAGCAACCACTGTTGTTATTTTAAGGATCTGTTCAGTTATGTTCTCTGGTGTTGTGTACCGAATCCCAAGCTAAGCCACTAGATCACTCAGGATATGGAAAACATTCTTGACAGTCCACTGGACGCCCTTTAACCTTCTGTGGTCCTTTCAGCACCGTGAGCAAACTGAACTGCTATTGCTTGGCTGCCCAGGAAGGCAGGAACAAGGCAGAGGAAGAGTGTTTGCATAAAATTACCCCTAGGCAAATCAAAGATAATGACTAAAGTCAAGTACAGGCGCTTTCTTCTTAAATCAGGCAGTATCACAGAAACTTGGGAACTTACTAGTTTTCAAAGACAAAGACAGAAATGAGTGTTAAGGAGGGAACTATAAACGTGTAACTTATTTCACTAAAAAGTGCTATGGGCTGGTGAGTCCCACAAAGCACAAGAAGGATATCATGATTTCTTAGGACTACAGAATGCATCTGCATATATTGAAAGACGGTACCCAAGAATTAAGGATGCTAAAAATACAATGAAGAAATATCAAGTTTGCTTTTTAATCTTGTTGCTTTGAAATCATTGATAAGGGCCAGCAAGATGGCTTAGCTGGTAAAGGAACTTACTTGCCACCTGACCTGAGGTCACCAGAACCCAGAGTGGAAGGGGAGGACCAACTCCTGAAAGTTGTCCTCTGACCTCCACCTGTGAGGTGTGTGCTCACGCTCTCTCTCAATCTCGTGCGCGCGCGTGCACAAACATACACATATACACATACATACATCTACAGGTGCACACACCAATAGACAATTAAAATATATAAAACTTTTTAAAAAAATAATTGACTTTAAAGAAATGTACAGTAAGTCCTATGTATGATTTTTCATACTGAACCAAAGTATAAAGCAAAACCAAGAAATTGGCAATGGAGCAGTTCATACTTCTTATTCAGTTTACCAATAATATATAAATAAATTGGTGTGTGTGCCTGTGTGTGTGCCTCTATGTCTGTGGGTGTGGGTGTGTGTGTGTGGGTGTGGGTGTGTGTGTGGGTGTGTGTGTGTGTGTGTAATTTCATCGCATTACTTTGGAACCACCACCAAAATCAACACAATCTTTCAGCAAGACGGTGTGTTCTTCCTTTAGAGCCCATCCCTAGTCCTCACAGACACCAACCTCACCTCTACCTCTGTAATTACATTACTCTAAAGAATGTCAAACAAATGGAATTACAAGGTACACTTTCACTCAAGACTGGCTTTTCTCGTCATCCATCCTTCTTTCCTGGATTCTTCTGAGGTGTTTTACGCACCACAGTTTGTACCTTTTTGTTAGTGAGTGTTAATTATTCTGGATGTGAATAAGCCGTAATTTCTTCAAACACAGAAGGGCATTTGGGTGCCTTCCAGATTCTCGCAATTAGGAGAAATTACACATAATGCTACTATGAATGGCATATATAAGTTTTCATCTCAGCTACAAAGAGACACAGACAGACAGAGAGCATCTTTTAGGTCACACAACAAGTGCATTGTCAATTTTTAAGTAAAAAGGCTGAACTATTTTCCAGGAAGTTATACCAAAAAGGGGAAGGCCTATTCAGTGCTTTAGAGGCCCACCATCCATGAGACGCTGGGGTACACTGTAACTTCCCACCATCCATGAGATGCTGGGGTACACTGTAACTTCCTTTACAGGCCCACCATCCATGAGATGCTGGGGTACATTGTAACTTCCTTTAGAGGCCCATCATCCATGAGATGCTGGGGTACATTGTAACTTCCTTTAGAGGCCCACCATCCATGAGACGCTGGGGTACACTGTAACTTCCCACCATCCATGAGATGCTGGGTTACACTGTAACTTCCCACCATCCATGAGATGCTGGGGTACATTGTAACTTCCTTTACAGGCCCACCATCCATGAGATGCTGGGGTACATTGTAACTTCCTTTAGAGGCTGACCATCCATGAGATGCTGGGGTACACTGTAACTTCCTTTAGAGGCTGACCATCCATGAGATGCTGGGGTACACTGTAACTTCCTTTAGAGGCTGACCATCCATGAGACG
>CM052717.1:36596029-36624918 GCA_028551405.1 Uromys caudimaculatus | reverse complement strand
CACAACAATTCTCTAGCATCCTAAAACTCTTTGGCTAGATGCTCTCCTAGTTTGCACTTAAGTCCGTAGTCCTTTTGGAGTGAATGTTTACATGAGGTACAGGCTTAGGTGATGATTCATTTTCATCTGGGCATCATTTACTGAAATGTCTGTTCTTCATCTTTGAATAACATATCCTCCAGAAAACTGCTGAGCTGTGGGTAGAAGTCACAGTGCAATCTTCCATTGGTTGAACATGGTTCACGTGCGTAGACCTTGGAGTTTCTTCTATCTGCATTTGCTAATATTAGGCACACAGAGCCAGTACATGTTCCATTAGATTTATGACTATTTCATTTTCATTAAAGTAAACAAGGGAGTTGCACTTTTTATTTTAGCTTCCATAGAAATGCAAATGATTCTTACGTGTCTATAGGACATGTGTGTGTTGGGTGCACATGTATGCACATTACCATGTACACACATATGGAGACCTGAAGAATATATGAGACGCCTTCCTCTAGTATTATTCACCTTACTCTTTAAGCTGTTTGATTGTTTGTTTGTTTGTTTGTTTGTTTGTTTGTTTGTGGCTGGGGGTGCATGAGTTTATGCCCACCACATACATACAGGAGCCTGTGGAGGCTACAAGAACACATTGGATCTCCTGGAATTGGAATTACAGGCAATTCTGAGTCACCATATAGGTGCGAGACACTGAACCCACACCTTCTGCAAGGGTAGGAAATCTTCTGCAGAAGTGGTTTTAGCTACTGAGCCATCTCTCCAGGCCCTTCATCTTATCTGGGGGGCAGAGTCTCTTACGGAAACACATGTTCCCTGTCTCAGCGAGAGCGGTTGGTCAGCCGGCTCTCAAGAACTACTTGTCTCTGCCAGCGCTCCAACCTTGGTTCATGGGCACAAGCAGCCAAGCCCAATTTTTCTGTGGGTGCTGGAGATGTGAACACAGGTCCACATATTCCAACAAGCACCTACTAATCATCTTTCCCAGGCCTAGGATTGTGTTTCTTTGAGACAGATCTCATGTGGCCCTCAACTCATCGTGTAGCTGAGGAGGATGACCTTGGACTCCTGACCTTTCTGCCTACACCTACTGAATCCTGGGGTTAGCTGTAACCTTTATTTCATCTAATTTTACTTTTTTATTTGAAACAAAAATTGAAACCATTTACCATGTCCCACAGATAATGCAGCAAAGAGAATCCCCTTGGAAGTGCACGGGGCAAGACTTTCTGGCTTGTTTCTTAAATCATCACAGTTCGTAAATGTTTAGAATCACAACTGTCATCATGACATGCATTTTGCATGCACACATTCAAGACACTGTTGAGAAATTAAAACAGAATTCCTTCCTAGAGACAGTCCATAAATCTGAAGTGGGCATTTCATGAATAAATGAGAGAAGCACCCTCAAAGAAAATTTTCTGAATCAACCAGCAGAAATGACAATATGAATCCATTAGTTTAGCACACACTGTTGTCTGCTAGACTCAGTTTCCTTATTTGGAAAAAAAAACAAAAACAAAAAAACAGCATTGCCCACTCCGGAAATGACAGAAGTCAACAAGTGGCCAAAACATAATTGCTAGTGCTAAACTTTTAAAAGGGAAGAGTTGGGCTGGCAGCATAGGTCCATGATAGAATATTTGCCCGTGTACAGGTCTTGGATTGGATCCCCGGCACCACAGAGAAGCAGGTTGTAGGGGAGAGAACACATACAGAAGAAAGAGTATTAACATAACTCATTTTAAAAAATCATATAGTCTCTCAAAAGAATAGACTAGTGTCAGGCAGACTCTCAGAATGAAGAGAGCAACAGAAATATATTCAAAACTAGAGAGATCGCTCAGTAGTTAAAGTACTTACCATACACATGAGGACCAGAGTTCAGATCACAAGCACCCACTTAAAAGCCAAGCAGGCCTGCCTCTCTGGAGGCAGAGACTGGGGAGCCCCAGGTAAGCTGCTCAGCTAGATTAACTGAATCAGTGAGTTTCAGGTCTGCAAGAGACCGTCTCCAGTACATAAAATGGACATCAATCTAGTAAGATACCTGACACCAACATTGAGCCTCCCCATGCGTACACACACACACATATATTCATACTTACACACATATACATGTGAACATATACAAATACACATACAAATGCAAATACCAATTTTAACATCAATTCTAGTGACATTCTTTTCCCAAAGTTTGTTTGTTTCATTTATTGCCAGAAGGCAGCACCACAGGACTCAGTTCTGTCTGTCTACCTTGTTTTGAGGCAGTCTGTCTTTTTGTTCTTCCTGTAGCTATGACATGTACTCCAGGCTACCTGGCCCACAACCAGTTCTCCGTTCACCACCTTACCATACCAGCCCCAACACTATTGATGCACACTACTGACCAGCCCCAACATTACGGATGCACACTACTGACCAGCCCCGACACTACGGATGCACACTACTGGATCTGGCTTTTTACATGGGTTCCGGGACTGAACTCCAGCCGCCTGCTTGTACAGAAGCATCTCCTCAGCCCTGACTTTCTAACTACTTCCTTTTACCTTTTGTTTGGTAAACTGTGACTTCTCAAGTTGCCACAACACTGTAGGGCTCCAGTACCCTTCATCCAGCATCTCCACATTGTCCCTGATGTCACCCAGAAGGCTTTAACACAAGCATGAAATTGGCTGGCACCACACAGATTAAGGAGACCGCTGACCTAACATGATCGTCACAACTCATCAGAGCTCATCTGCTCTTCCTTGCCATGTAATCAAACAAAAAATAAACTCACAAGCCTCAAAAAGGAGATTTTCCAGAATTTAAATATTGCAGGGGTAAAAATGGAAGAGCATGGGGCTGGAAAGACGGCTCAGAGGTTTAAAAGCACTGGGTGTTCTTATGGAAGACTGGAGTTTGGCTCAGAGCACTGCATCAGATTGCTCACACTTGCCTACAATTCCAGCTCCAAGAGATCCAATGCATTCTTCTGACCTCTTAGGCCACCCACGTGCTCATATACACAAATAATTAATAAAATGAATATTTTTAATGGAAAAACCACATTTTTTGTCAGCTCTAAGTATATGGTCAATTAATACCACACACACACACACACACACACACACACACACACACACACACACACACACACACACAAAGGCAAAGGTGGTTTTCTTTGTTCTTCCTTTGGAATCTATGTTTTGCCCAGTATAGCCCAGGTTGACCCCCAGAGAACAGACTCAATGCAATTCCTCTAAGGTAAGTGTGTCTGCTGAGAGAAGTCACATGTTATGTAAGGAGAAGAATATCTGGCTCCTTTGCTGCTAATCAAGCAGGTCAAACACGGTAAGACAGAAGGTTCAAGAGTTCTGGACTCACAACCTTGGGAGTTAAGCGATAGCTTTCATTCTGCATTTGCACAACCGGTCAATCTTCCACCTCAATTTTCTAAATCCCCACTGTAAAATGCTTGGAGAGTTATCTGTGCTCCTTTTCAAAACTGGGATTTTTCTGAGCTCAAAATACAGAACACAGATGTAAGGGCTTCACAAGGCACTGACGAATTTCACAAATCCAAGTCATTACTGTGTTCCCATAGCCCTGCACTGGGCCCGCTCCCCACAGAACAAGCTCCTACAAATTGATGCTGAGGGGCTGCAACAGAAATACCAGAATGCCCTGCATCTTCTTCCCTCCCCCTTTAGTCCCAGCACTGGGGCTAAACCTAGAACCCTGCACACACTAGGAAAGCATCCTACCACTGAGAGCTAGCCCCAGCTCCAATACACTTCTTTCTATCTTTTATTTCATACAGTATATTCTGATTACACTTTCCCCTCCCTCTACTCCAAGTTCCCCTCAATTCCTTTCCCATCCAGATCCACATTCATTCTGTCCTGTGAAGCAGAGTCAAATGTGATATGGTAGCTGCCAGAATTAAAATTCTGACACTGAGATCATCCCCTCCTCCTCCTCCTCCTCCTCCTCCTCCTCCTCCTCCTCCTCCTCCTCCTCCTCTTCCTCTTCCTCTTCCTCCTCCTGGTCCTCTTCTACAGTACATCAAAGCTGGCAGAACTCGAGAAAAACAAGTTCGTTGGCACGAAAGAAAGCCAGAGCAAACATTAGAACAAAATCTGGAGGGAAGCCGGGCGCGACACCTGCTGTAACCGTGCTGGTCACCATTGCAGGTGGAGCCTCTGTTTGGCCTTACTTCACCCTGTCAGCATTAGGGTTAAAGGCTAAGCTGCCCCAGGACAGCTACTCAAAGGGAACATATTTAGGAGGCCAGATGGAAAGTTTGTAATGCCTGTCATAATCCTATGAAACCAGTCCCAACATCACACGATGTAGATGCCAACAATATCTGGCAAGAGGACACAGGATGCCTCCTGTAGACCCAGGAGGTACAGCCTCCCTGGAGGTCCTCCTGGGAGCTGCAGGGGCATTCCCAAGCATCCTAACAGAAGGGCCTCTGCTTTCCTAAGGCATTGAGAAGCTGATCTTCAACCCCCTAAGCTCCTTCACTGTCTAGCCATAGAACTCAGCATGACCGCCCAGCAGGGCACACGGTTCTGCAACACTGAATCCCAACAAAGGGACTCTAGGCTGAGAAACTGCTTTGTGTAAGCACATATTTTAACTCAGGAGAAAAGAAAGCTTCTTAAATGGGGCTTTAGATTGTTTGAAAGGCACTAACATGTCTGTCCATCAAAAAGTCATGAAAACTGCTTTGAATGACATGTTTTTCCTACCAAGCAATGTCTGAGATAAAAGAAGCCAGTTTTCAACAACAAAACCGTCTGAAGACTTTCAATCTTAGCACCAAAAACCTAAACAAAAAAAAAATACATAAATAAAACAAAAAAAGTGTTAATGCACAGATGTACAAAATTTTGGCTTAAAAAAAAATAGCTCCTTTTCGAGTTCCATATATTGTTAAAAAGTTGGAATTTTCATGTATGCTTCAATAAAATGAACTCAAAAGAGTTGGCCTTCTCTCTGAAACAGGCATTCCCTATACTGAAAACCTCATTTGGACTTTGTCTAGTTATCATTTCATTAGAAAATTCCTAATCTGCCTCTATGCCCAAGAAACTACAGCTACTACTTGAAAAAGGGTGACTGAGCCAAAACAAAAACAGAATATTCCTTCAAATGCCACTGTGGTCAAAATTCTACAAATAAAATAGAATGAATGAATGAATGAATAAATGAATGAATGAATGACCCAGAACTTATTCTATCAAATATATAATACAGGGCAAGCAAATAGCTCAGCAGAAACAGGGACTTGCCGCCTTTTGATGAGATGAGTTCAAGCCCCAGAATTTACATGGTAGAAGGAAAAAGCCACTTCTACAAGGTGTCCTCTGACTTCCACACATAGGCCATTGTATGCACACACCTACACACACATACACAATACCTAAATGTAATAAAAACGATCTTTAAAATTAAACAAGTTACAATACAGATGAACTCAAACTTCCCTTCTAGAAGAGAAGAAACATGGAACCTGGAAAAGGCATTCACATGATAATATTTCGTTCAACCCCACAGCCTCCTACATGAACTGTGACAGATAATAGAAAATATTAGGCACGTACAAAAAAAAGATGGTTTTCAGAAGCTCACGAAACTATACACAAATTATGCACATGAACAACAGCAATGGCAACAAACTAAATGCTTTGCAAAGGGGGACAAAACTTAAGTGTATTCATGATCTAGAACAGTACACAATAACTAAAGAATAAGTGTAAGAACACATATATGTAGCAACAGTTAAGGAAATAAAGGCCATGAACAAAAGAGAACAAGGTGTGGGGCATATGAGAATTGTTAGATAGAAGAGAAAGGAGAGTGGTTTTAAGTTTAACAAAGAGAAATGTTTTTAAATTAAGTATAGATGGATCCCTATACAATGGTCTTCAAGATAAATTGTTCAAGTAGAGGCACATCACACAGCACATAACATCATACTATATGCTGTTCTATGGATAATTTCCATGGCTAGATACAAATACACAGAAGAAAATCTAGAAAGATACATGACAAAGTAAACAGATGTTACCTTTGCAAAGGGGGCTGATCGTGACGGGTCTGGGGATGAGCTCTACCATGGAGCTACGTCCAAAGCAGGTGATCCTGAACACTTTCACACACACATACGCACAGACTAGATGGGTGGATGGACAGGTGGACGGATGATATTTACCTTCCAATCACTGTCCCTTTTAACTAGCCTCACACAGTAGCATTTACCTTTTATTTGTGAACCTCAAAAATGCATCACACAGGGCCACCGGCCAGACAAGGTGGGACATGCCCGTGATCCCAGCAATTAGGAAGATGAAGCCAGGTAATCATGAGTTTAAGGTCAACCTGACTACACTGGGACTCCCTGTCTCAAAAAATAAAGATCTGCATATAAAGAAGCTG
This sequence comes from Uromys caudimaculatus, assembly GCA_028551405.1. NCBI lineage: Eukaryota > Metazoa > Chordata > Mammalia > Rodentia > Muridae > Uromys > Uromys caudimaculatus. Next base: position 36,618,483 of record CM052717.1, on the reverse strand, counting down.
GCTTGTGGTGTTTAAACAGAACTAAATATAAATTATTTAAAATAAATCTTCCTTGCTAATTATTAGTTGTACTTAGAGGCCACTCGGCTGAAAGGGGTTCCTACTCTAAAGGAGGGCTCAGAGATAACTACTTTCAGTATTCACCAGGCCAAAAGGCATTCACTCACGCCTCACCTGAATTCATTAAAACTGATAGCCAATGTGGTCAGAAATAAATTCACAGTGAATCCGGAGACAACACTATACCAGGCCCCCTTTAAATGGAGGCTGCTATCAGTAAGTGTAGTAAGCTACATCAGTGGGGCTGACACTTCCTGTTGAACTCTACACAGGCCAAAACACCAGTTTCTGTGCACAGTCTACAATAAGACCCAGCGTAGGTTTCAAGTACCGGTTTCCATCCGGAGAAAGTTTTCCTTGTTTCTGGTTGAGGTGGAGTTTAAGATGACATCATCTAGCCTTCTGGCTTTCCCCACAGTCAGAACCACTGGCTACTGTAAACTGTGAGCACATCATTCCTGTGATGGCCACCACTGATAGGAAATACATTGCCTGGGTCCCGGATGATGAGCCAGTTTTCCCTGCTGACAAATCCAGGCCAAGGCCCTCCTTCTGGCTCTTTACCTCAGAATGGGAGTGGAATGCCAGGAGAGCTGGGGAGGTATGTGAGCCTAAGAATTCCCTTAGGAGGAGGGCACAGCAAAGGGAGGCCTGGAAACTCTACAGATTCACCACAAACCCATGACATCTGCCTTCCCAGCACAATCTTCAGGGATGATGGGGCCCTCACTGCCAGTGCCCCAGATGCTCCCCTAAATGCCTCTGTAGTGAGTGAGGATAAAATTGAGTGGGCAGGAGGAGAACAGAAAAGGGCTGGACAGAAGGTCTATTCAAGGATAGCAGAGAAAAGCAAACAAGGGTTCCTTCTAGGAAGGAGTTCCCTCCCAGTAGGGCTTCCCATTCAAATGAATGCTAATTATGGTCCCAAACAGCTACATTCAAGGTCAACAAAACAGGGACAATACTGAAGGCAGATTGCCTGTCCGGTATTCCTTTCCTGACTCTTCCTTGGCCAAGTTGGGGGAAATGATAAGATGCCCACTCTTAAAACTTCATTCCCTTTCCTCTCCATGTGACACAGATTGGCCAACAAGACATCGGTGGCAATGGAAGGGGATTCCTACACATCTTTCTGAGGATCAGCTGCTACCCTCTTCTGACTTTCTTCTTCCTGCCTAGACCCCAAACATGCTGCTGAAGGTGAAAAGTCCTCCTGCAACTGTGGGTGACAGGGATACCCTAGTGACGGCAGAGAAAACGCTAGACTCTGCTGATAGCTTGGTAAATCTGGAAAAATCTGAATCGGCAGTGTTTAGGATCTATGTTGCTAGGGAATGACTCGATAAAACAAGTGTGTGTTGGGTAGCCAAGGCTTGAGAACTCGTCCTCTGAATCCTTAGCTACCCCAGCAGGTAGCTGCTGCTCACGGAAGAAAATGAGGCATGGGAAATTCAAAGACCATACCCTAGACCACCAAACTAGGATGTGAAGTCACTCAGTTTGACTTCCAGCTCTGAGAGAGGGCCAGCCCAGCCATCCTCAGGTCTCAGCCTGTATCACAAAGGGACCCATAAGTCCCTGGGCTCGACAGGATGGTTACACTTTCTTTCTAGCCAAGTGAGATTCATAGCCCAAGCCCTTCACAGACAGACAGACAGACAGACAGACACACATACACACACACACACACACACACAAGGTGCATGGTCTGAGGCCCTCTTGCATGTTTAAGATATTTTATGTATATAGCATCAAAACTCCGTGTATGCTAGGCAAGCAGCATTCTACTGCAGCCCCAGCCTGACAACATGGATTTCTTGAGCACTGAAAAGTCAGTGAAACACAGTGAAGTAAGAAGAATATCCATTCTGCTAAGAAGAAAAATCCACAGCAAGGATAGTAGAGGCTAATGAGAGAGTATTGGGGTGAGAAAGAGGGTAAAGAGAAAAGTTCATTTAGTGCATCCTCCCTTCCAAAGTATTCAGGTAAGCACATAGCAGTGCAGGGCAGTCCTGCCAGTCTGGATGAAGCAGCCTATGAGGTCCATAGACAACACGAGAACCAGAGAGGAGAGGCCCCAAACAGGTCTCACTAGATCTCTGGAATGCCTGAAAACATTCTGCACAAACACCCCCTCCCACCACGACTATGAGAAAAGTCTAGGAAAACAGCCTGGTCTGGTAGAAACAGGTCACAGAGACAAGCCACTGGTCTCTGTTCTGAGAACTGTGAGTCAGTTGGGGGCAGAGGTTAATCTGCCAGCCAGTTGTGGGTCCAGAGAAGGTATGAAAAGCAGGGCTCCTTCCTGGGGGGAAGGGGGGGAAGGAGGGAGGGAAAGACTTGAAGAAGCTTCAGCAGAACCACAGGCACCAGGGCAGCTCTCCTGGGAACAGCAGGAGCAGAAAAGCAAAGTTGCCCAGTGTGTAGCCACAGTTTAGGAGGACACTTGACCTTTAGCACAAGTAAATCAATATGTAAATCATAATTAAATAGAAAAGTAGGCAGGGAGCTAAGCATTATGGTACCTGGGGGGCGGTTGGGGAAGCCCGGAGGCTGGGGAGGGAGCACAGGGCCACAGAGAGGTGAACAAGGCTTATGTGTCCTGGGGAAGGCTGGCGAATCAGACAGAAAAAGGATGAATCTAGCAGGGGAAAGGTCAAGGGAAACAAGTCTGTCAAGTCACCTTGTGTTCTTGCTTGCTGCAGGAGAACTGCACAGGGCACTAGGTAACCTGCATTCTTCAACTGTGGAGCTCATTATCCCTCCCACACTCACTGAAAGAGCACGCGCGCGCGCACACACACACACACACACACACACACACACACACACACACACACGGCACCATTACCACTCAAAGGCAGCACACTTCTCATTGGCTCACCTTATTAGCCTCTTTCTTCCATAATTGTTTACAGAACAAATATTGTTTTCTAGAACACAAGTCCTCTGAGTTGAGAACAGGGAAGGGGAGGGAGGGATGTTTGTGAAGCAAACAGACTGTGGGAAACGCCACAAAGAAATAAGATAGAAAATTAGGAGCTAAGGCTGACATCGCTGATTTTGTCAAGAACATCGCAGAGCTGTGAGGTCTGGCTTCCTTTGTTCCAGAATAGTGACCCTGGAAAGCCCTCTTACCAGCTCTCAGCAACTGACCTGTGGCCATGGGGCACAAGGAACAACAAGGAGGTGAGGGTGGCACTCTCACATCTATGACTGTCACTGCTACTCAGTTCTGAGCCTGACCACCAGCATCTAATTTCTCATGAAGCCGTCAGCCCACTCGAGGCCTCTGACTGGAGCTGTGGTGATAAAGACCCGGACAGAAACAGAAAGGATGCCGGTACAAGGGCTCTAGCTACTAGGAGAGCTGAGGCGGATGGGTGGCTGGAGTCCAGGGTCAGTCTAGACAGCATAATTAAACACTGATTGTTAAAAAAAAAAAAAAAAAGAACAGAGACTCAACTACCGTGTTAAATGCCTGTGAATCCCAGTACCTGAGAGACAGAGGCAGGAGTATTACATGTCTGAGGCCAGCTTGGGCTATACAGGGCAAAGCCATCTCAAGAAGTGAGAGAAAAGCCAGGAGAAAGGAGAGAAGGGAAGGGGGAGGGAGGGAGGGAGGAAATTTGCAAATTCGATGCTCAGGTCTATATTGATGCTGACTTTATGTGCCACATTCTAAGAACTACACACTGGCGGAAGCAGGAGGCACTGATGCTCAGAAAACCGCTGTAGATATCAGCACCTGTTGGGTCAGTTCTCTCCCTGTACATCAGTCACCCAAGGAAATGTGCTCAAGAGTGATACACTCAGGCTCAGGGCTGACGTTCTGACTCAGTGGGGCAAGAGTACTGCTCCAACACTCAGATTTGGGAATAACTCCCCCAACAGCCTTCTGACACAGTCAAAGCCGGTGAAAAGTCACCTTCTTCAACTGCCAAAGCGCCTCGTGTGAGCCCATCCCCCATCTCTGCCGGTGAGAGACAGGAAGGTTGATTGAGGATTGAGATCTAGATTCTAGATTCTAAACTGCAAAGCCCTATAAACTGCATATGTTGATTACTCTTTTCAAAGCCATCTTTCAAAGACATAATTATATCCTTGGATGAGTGTCTCAGTATGTGTTTTCAATATTCTAGAAGGGAAATAACTCATTTGGCGTTGTAACCAATGCCATTTTTATAATCAATTTTACTTTGGCCACACTGCTGACAGCAATTCTTAAGAACAGTTTAATTGTCCAACTGTACAAACATGCTTAAGCTGAAAAACATGCAATGCTGAACTTGATCAACCATTTTCTTTTCAATGAGGAAAGCACGTGGACTGTCAGGGAGGCAAAAAGTTAGGGTCCCACCCAATCTACATTTTAAAAAAGAGAGACCTGGAAAACCTACTTAAGTCAGCTGAGAGCTTAAAGTAGCCAACTGACTGGGCAAAGGGAACTGGGTTCGACCATTCCTTGGGAGATTGGCATCTTTCCTCAGAAGCCTGGGCAGACCTCTCGGCATCATCTTCTACCCTTTGCTGCCTTTGCAGCCGCTGTGGATCCAGCTGCATTTTAATGAGTCAAAGCAGCCAGAATACAAGAAACTCAGCCAAGAATACAAGGACAATCAAGAAAAGAGCTCACTATTTTCAAGAAAACATCTTTTGGAGAGTTCTGGGCTCCCAGAAGTCAGGCCAAAACAGAGACAAACAGCCCCTGCATGCGGACAAACACGCTTGCGTTGTGCCCGAGGGGATGGCGAGACACTTCCTTTCCTCTCTGTGCCATCTGTTTTCAGAAAGTTAAATTAGGGCTAAAGCACATTCACACTCATCTCAGAATGGCTGATCCGCCTGGAGACACAGCGAAACTCAGAGTGGGAAGTCAGGAACCTAAAGAAATCTGTGTATTTATTTATTCTCTAGTGGCGATCTGCAAAATGTCAGATTAACTCGCTCCACATGGGAGCAATTATTAATATCTTAGAAACTATTGAAAGATAAAATATGCTATCTTCAGAGAGCAGGGAATACACTATATCTCACTCACCACAAAATATATCTTTCCCACATAAGAACTTTTTTACTCATCAGATGATTAGAAGACAAGTGCAGACAACTTTGAGGACAGAGATTCACATCCTTATAAACAACTTTATATACAGACTTTCTAATTAAGCAGCTCAGTTTTTTGTCTGAAATGTTGCATCTCATCTGAGTACCTGGTAGGTTTCCATCAGCCCTTCCCGATTTCTCACCAGTGAGCCTCACAGCGGTACAGACCCCGGTCCCATGAAGAATTACCAATAGCCCCATCTTCGAGCTTTCTGCGCTACCATGCCAACTGGTGCAGCAGCACACATTTTTATGACCACTCCCCCATTCTGAATAGCCCCAGGTCCTGCCATCCATACAACAGTACTGCCTACTAGTCCTTCTCGTCTTACAGCGCCTTGCTCACCTCCGGTTACACCATCCATGGTAGACTTCATTGGCTTTACAAAGTGCTGGAGCTGGTACGTGGAAGGAAGCTGCATCCTTGTCTTTAACTAAGCTAGGACAGCCGAACTTCTTCCACGATGATTCAGTATTTCTTAATCTGCTCACATGACTGTCAACATCCCTACCACATGGGAGGCATAAATCAACCATTTACTGGTTGATAAGACTGAAGCCATCTTCAATACTGGTTCCATCTGTGCACATAAGCTCATGTATTACTACTAGACTGAGTTACCTAAACTTACATAAACCGTCAGCGTCTACTTATATGGTGGCACTCACCTGTAATAACAGCTATTGGAGAGACAGGCACAGGCACGCAGGTTGTGAGATGAAGACCAGCATGGGAAACACTTAAGAAGAAGCACTGTGCAAAGGGGATGAAGTGGCAAGAGGGAAACAAAGAGTAAGGGATTCTGGTAGCCCCAGTGGATGCCTAAAGTCATGGTAGGCGCCAAATCATACATAGACTATATTTTTCCTATATACACATACCTGTGATGAAATGTGACTTACCTTCTAGTACAGCAGCAGTTAAGGATCCAAAACTTCTATAACAATATATCCAAGTAGAAAGTATGTGAATGTACCTTCTCTGTATAGATTAGAAATACCTTCTTATATTTATTTACTTTAATATTATATGTATGTATGCATGGGTACCAAGGGCATACACTGTTCTCAGAGGTCCTCAGGACATCAGAGTCCTCTGAAACTGAAGTTACATTTGTCATGTGGGTGCTGGAAACTGAACCTGGGTCCCCTAAGAGCAACAAGTGCTCTTAACCCCTGGAGCCATCTCTCCAGTACCTCAAAAAATATTTTGAATGGAATGGATTCTCACCGTTGCTCAGCCCAGCCCCAAATGTGTTCCCTCTTCATTCAGCCTCCCAAGTAAGTGGAGCTGCAGATGCACAGCACGGCACCCAGCTTCCAGAACCTATTACACTGTCCTCGCCTTGTTCTTGGGGTGATGGAAGGTGATATAAGGTAAAATGGACCTCAGTGAAGCACGGCACTATGGCACAGTGTGAGGCTCCTACATAACAGCTAGTTGAACCTAAGAACTGTGGTGCCATTGTACAAAATCCAATGATCCAGGCAGGAATGTGACTAGAGGGAGCAAACCACACAGCATAGACAGACATAGAGGAGTGGCATGAGGGGTCATTCAGGACAGTCACAATTTGTTGTCTGAAAATACATAGTTTGGGATTAGGGATTTAGCTCAGTGGTAGAGTCCAGCAAGCACAAGGCCCTAGGGGGAAAAAGAGAGAGAGAGAAAAAGAGTACATATTTCTAAAGGCTAAATAATTTGTTCAACAAGATCTATACAAGTTTTATTTGCTGTAAGTTATTCTTTAGTAAAAGTAACTTATAAGCAGAACACAAGAGCAAGCCAAGGTGACCTGTAAAATGCTAGATGGTCACCAACCCACGATGGCTATAAACCTAAGTGTGAAGAGACCACATCAACAGAGCTGTAGCACAATCTTCCATCTAGGCTGACTCTGTTTCTTGGCACTGGTGGCTACCTAGACAAGGTGCTTTTTAAATATATACATAACAGAGTTTCAGATTGACCTTGGACTCTCTATGTAGCTAAAGATGACCCTGAACTTCTGACCCTTCTTCCTCTGCCTCCTGAGTGCTTGGATTAAAGGCTTGTACCAATGTCCAGTTTAAGGGATTTTAGGGATCGGACCCAGGACTTTGAGTACAGTAGGCAAGCATTCTACCAACTCAGTTACATCCTGGCCCTCTGAGAGGAAGGGAGAGTGCAGGCAGCTAGAGAATTTATATCAACCTATTTTCATTCTTCCTCCTCCTCCTCTTCCCCTCTCCTCCCTTGTCTCCTTCCTCCTCCATCCCTTCTTCCTTCCTCCTCCATCCCTTCCTTCCTCCATCCCTTCTTCCTTCCTTCCTCCATCCCTTCTTCCTTCCTTCCTCCACCCCTTCCTTCCTGCCTCCATCCCTTCCTTCCTTCCTCCACCCCTTCCTTCCTTCCTCCATCCCTTCTTCCTTCCTGCCTCCATCCCTTCCTTCCTTCCTCCACCCCTTCCTTCCTGCCTCCATCCCTTCCTTCCTGCCTCCATCCCTTCCTTTCATTCATTACTCTCTCCTTCTCATTTTTGTATGAGAGAACACAAAAGCATCTGCAAACCACCTAAGAAACACTTCCTCATTCTACATCAACATCCACAGCCAGAGCCAGGAACAGTTCTGTGTCCTCCAAAATATTTCCAAATGTAAGAAGGGAAATTTTAAGATATCATGTTCTATATTTATTATAAACGGAGGGATTTGGTTTTGTTTTGTTTTTTCATACTAGAAATTGAACTGCATGCCTTACACATGTGAGAAAATGTTCTACCACTGGGCTACATCATCAGTCAATTAATTTTGCAAAGCAGTCTGTCCTGCCGACATCTAATTAAATCTCTCCTTATATATCATACTGGACTCGTGACTTCATTTTAAAATCAACTTAATAACCAAGGATGTTAGAGAATAGTTGAACTACTTCTGAAGCAAATTCTTAACTTGATTCATAGGCTACCTAATTCGTATATCTTCAGGTGTAAGACTAAGAAACCACTCAGCACCTGATTTTAATTTACATTTAATAGAAAATAGAAACTAAAATCTGTATGAGTGAGAGGAAAACTTGAAAGAGAATGGAGAGCTTGGAAACAAGCTTATAAAATGAAACCCAAGAGGGACGAAGGATTTGCACACACAAACACTCCAACATAGGTAGGGTCTTGTGATACACACAGGCTCAGAGGGCAGCACACACTATGTGTTTTAACAACTGTGATCAAACAAAACGAAACAAATACGGATCTGCATTACCCTGAAATGCGAGGCGTAGGCAAAGAATTCAGACTTTTCATCAGTGAGGCAATAGAAATAAATTTTACACTGCGAAAAGTGGGTCGGGAGATGTAGCTGAGCTAGGAGAGTGTTTGTCGTGTTTGCACAAAGCCCTGGGTTCAGTCCCTTGCGTGGGATAAACTGGGCACGGCGGCACACACTTACAATCTCGGGACTCGGCAAGTAGAAAAGGAGAATCAAAGCTTCCAAGTCATTCTTAGCCACTCAGGTAGTTCGAGGCCAGCCTGGGACACATTAAACCTGTTCTCAAAAGAACACCTTGTAAAAGATATGGCGGTGCTTTAGAGGCTGAGACTGGCTAGAGTGAAGTATAAAAGAGAACTGTGGGCCTAATGAGTGGAAGACTCAATGGGAGGCTAAGACAGCATCTAGGCACAAGGAGATAAGGGTCATGGGGTGCCCAGGTAAATTACAAAAAGGAAATGTAGGCATAGGGGGCGGAGCTGATAACTAAAATCTAGCACCCTAACTGATTGGCTAAATAAAGACGGCAGAAGCCAATCGTTGGGGGAAGCTATGGAGGCGGGTTTTCCGGGTCCCAGAGCGGAAGAGGAGGACACGATACAGAGAAAGGCCTTTTCAGCCAGGCCGGGAGAGAGGAGCATGGGCACCGTGTAGTTCAGGTAGCTCGGTTAGACCCTGTGGCGGACTCTGCCACTGGAAGAATTCCAACATAGAGTAACTGATGAGTTTAGGACAATAGATTCCAAGCCCAGCGGTTGTGACACCTGGCTGACTTTAAATATTGTCTGGTGTTTTCCATTCGCAATGATTCAGGTGGGCAAGAGAGGGGGCGCAACTGCATGCATAGGGGTGGGTGGACGATATAGAGCAATTGCAGCTCCCGGCGTTTATGAGAAAAGTGTAAGCTAGCCGTGGGAGCTGGGTGAGACCGCCGTTGCACCAGGTAAGGAAGGGACAGAGACTGGAGCAGCTTGGTGAAGCTAGCCGTGGGGACTGGCTGAGACCGCCGTTGCCAACTAGCCGGAGCAAGCGTGGATTAATTAAAATTACACACAACATATAAGAGTTCTTAACACTGTAATGAAAGGGTACTTGCTCCCAGATCTCTTGAAACCTAAATGTGCTCAACATTGAAGCCATTATTTTCAAAGGGCTCATCATGGAGAGTTAAAGTATCAGGCAGAAGACATCAGGGTCAGAAATTCAAACTGAGCCAAAGCCATAGCCCACAGGTAAGATGTCTGGCATGAACAGTGGCTTCCACTGAGGAGGCTACTAGTGCAGGCACGGTGCTGGACTTGGTCAGTACCAGCCAGTTCCTTAGGGTTCAAGACATGGAAAACAGTATATGTCTTGAGTTGTAAGAGGTATTTCAGCTATTTAAGATTTTAGCTTTTTACTACAAATAAAATGAATTCTCAAATTTCTATCAGACAATTTAAAATAAAAATCATAGAGCAAAGAAACTGCAGAAAACAGTTTCGAAAACATTTATTTTCCAGTTATAATAGTCAATGGGCATCTTCTGAAATATCAAGTAGTCAATTAAAAACTTCTTTGTGGGCAGGGGAGACCACTCAGGCAGGAGGACCTGAGTCTGAAGGCCAGAATCCATGTAAATGGCCAATGTGGGGATATATACTGTAACCCCAGCACTGGGGAAGAGTAGCCAGCCTAACCGGTGAGCTCCAGGCCAGGGAGAGACCTGATCTCAAAGATGGGTGGTATTCCTGAAGATGACACCTAAGGTCCTCAGATCTGCGCATCCATGTACACAACACACACACACAATCTATACATGCTGGAGGGATGGAGTGGCAGAGCAACAGAAAGAAAGGACCTGGGAAGGGAAGAAGACAATGTTTATAAATATATATTATCTCAAATTTTGTTTTGCTGTAAAGAAGGTGGACTATGAAGTAAAGAAACAGTGATAAGATGTGAAAACTATTGACACCGCACAACTTCAATCCAGCACTCTGAGGCAGGCGGAAGCCTGCCTTACATTCTAGTGAGAAAACATTTCGATATAAAACTACTTTTACACAACCATGAATTAATCCCAAGAGGGAGCAAAGGCGGGTGTGTCCCAGTGAAGACTGCACTCTTCAAGAATTTTAATTAAAACCAAGCACAGTATTTCCTGAAATAAATAAAGTATGCAACTGTTAATGTGAACACTGTTCTCCCTGTGTCAAAATAGTGATTCCTAGTTTTACAGTGTCTTTGTGACAGAAGAATAAAACCCTGGCCAGTCACTGGCACCCACAGAGCACGGTCTCCAAGTGTCGGGCTCTTTTCATTAATAATCATTTAAAAAAGAGTGGGTCACCACAGGGACAGCATTGGTTACCAAAGTGAATATATTTTGTTCTGCAGTTTCCTGTCCTAGGGACAAAAATACAAAACAAAACCCAAAAATGGAGCAATGTACAGCACAAAATATCCAACCAGCGGCATCATGCCAGGAAAGCAAGAGAAAGCTTTACACTGGAGCCAAAGGCTCCTGAGTCTCTTTTAAATTTTTAAATCGTGACAATTATCTTGATGCCTCTTAATGAATCAGATCTGTCTCCAGAACAAAGGCTTGCTTGGGAGTTTTATGTACTTTGAGGAATAATTATTTCCTAAGCTTATTCACTTTTTAAAGAAAGTGGCTTACAGGCAGATTTGGGAACCGGTGTGCGTGGGGGACAACATTTGGATGAGTCGACTTCCGGAGGCACTCTGCTTGAAACCACCAATGGAGCAGACTCCAGGAGGAAGGGATAAACATCCAACCAATCCCAAAAGCAGTGTTATCTCTTGCATGTGTTTCTCTTTAAGCTTTGATTTAAACTGTTGTCATTTTTCTGTTGAAACACAAACAACTGTTCCTAAGACATCATTAGAGTTACAGTGGGAAAGTGTTCATTATAAGATCCAGTGACACCCAAGTCTCTGATGGCTATGGCATTGCTTTCCTGGCCTCATGATGTAACCACATTAGTCAACAGCATAGGGACAAATGTATTTAATCTGGGATTAGCAACCGTTTATACCACACTTTGCTAGCATACCAATACAACCTGTTGCCAAGAAGCTATTAAAATGAACACTGGTACAGGAGTATCTCCATTCATGTTGCCACAATAACAAGCTACCCTAGAATTAAGGCTTTAAAACAAAAAAAAGTCATTTACAGCTCTGCAATCTAGGCTAGGCTCCATGTGGTAGCTCCCTTCTGCCCAGCAGCTCTACAACCTCACGTGAGGTTGCTTTCCCCTGACTAGAATCAGCCAGGAGACCTAGACTGACAAGCTTCCTCATACTACGTGGTACTAAGGTCTCCCTGCACACATGTGACCGCTCCATCTGGATTTCTGTACCTCACGTAACTGCTGGAACTTCTCAAAGCAGAGGCCTGCCCCTTATTAAGCTAGGAATAGCACTTTATGTGGCAGACAGACCATAATATGGAAGGAAATAAGCAACTCCCAAAACCGTTCCTCTGATGTCCACATGCATGCCATGGACTTGTGCGACTGTACACACAGTAATAATAATAAATGAGATACTTTTGTAAAGGATTGGGAAACACACAGGACAACACATATTATTCATCTTATTCTGTAAGTGATGGAACACCCACCTCTAAAGGGACAGGCATAGGTGGGGGCAGGGTTTCTAACAACAAGGCTATTGTTTATCCATAGGCCTCCCAGTCTAGAAACACGAACACCCGCCAGATCATTACACACCCACACACTGAATGTTCCACTTTCTGAAATGTTTAATTACCACCATTTATAATAATCACCAGCAGGTAATTTCCTAAGCAAAGGGAGAGCAGCATTACAATGGTGGTGAGCTAAGAATTCCCAGCATCCACTGCCAGATGATCACCGCCTGGCCCTGAGGAGGAACATCCGAGACTCAAGGGTTCCCACCACATCTGCTCTCCAACTATGCACACAGAACCATTACACTGCTCAGTGAAATTCTGTTCTAGAGGCTAGGACACCTCCACCTTTCACTCTGGGGCTACAACTGGGCTTTCCTGACCTGTGACAGCCCCAAGTCCCATCAGGATGCATCTGTCACAAAGCATTTAAGGATCTCTTAAGAATCCCTGGTCATGCTTCAGAGGTAGCTCAGTGGTTAGAGGCATTTGCCACCAAGCCTGAAGAGCGGAGTGTGAGCAAAGAGACCACGTGGAGAAGGTAAGAACAGACTCTTGTACGGTGTCCTCTGACTTCCGCACACATGCCATGGCTCGTGGTCCTTTAGTCCTTAGCCTTTTGCAAAGTGTTGACACCATTGTCAATTTAGCTTTTAGATGCTATTATCAATTATCAATTGCTGCTTCTGTTAGGGAAGAAATAAACTATGGAGGAGCTGTTAAAAATCTCTGTGAGAGCAAACACACACACACACACACACACACACACACACACACACACACAGTCCAGAGACACAAGTGACCACAGGTGAGGAAGCAATTGTGGCCCAATCACGTTTCAGAGCTATAAAAAGAATCTTTTAAAAGATGCAGTATATCCACTGTTGCTGAAATAGATGTGAAAATACACTTAGAAGACTATGTCTTCATATGCCCACATACACACACACGCATGCACCAGCGTGTGCACACACACACACATTTCATCTGGAAGAAAGCCAGCAGGATGGCTCAGTGGGTAGCCCTTGCCTCCAAGCCTGACAATCTGAGTCCAGTCTCTGGGACTCGTGTGGTAGAAGGTCTGCTGACCTTCACGTGTGTACTCTGACACACTGGCACACAGACACACACACACACACATGCACAAAGTAAACAAATGTAAAAATGAAACTCCTTGGAGGGTAGTACCATCTTATACTAAAACAAAAAAATAATTTCTATGTGCTAAGGAGACGAGAGTGGGGGTGGGGAGGAGTGGAATCCCAGCTGCGGAACAATACAAATGATATGATTCTAATTATGTGAGAGAGAGCAGCCGCACTCGGGCATGTGTGCTGGGGCCAACCGGGCTGAGGAACAGAGCGCGCATCTGCTGTTGGTCGATGGCGGTAGGCATGGAGCCCAGGACTGCACACATGCTGTACTCTACCATGAGCGCCGCTCCCAACCTACTTCCTGTAGTCCTTAAAGATGCTCTTTCTGTATTAATGATTTAATTATATTAAACTATTGGTATTTTATGTTAGGAAAACTAAAGCCCATGATATATTCACAAAGCCTAAGTGGCTATTTTGAGAACCAGGATTTTGGGGGCACCTATAGCACGGGCATTTTGGAATAGTCTGGAGGTACAGCTCAGTGTTAAAGTCTGGGATGAGCATGCACAAATGTCTCCATGCTAAAAACATGAAACAAATCCAGAGGGAAAGAAGTGCAGGAATTAACATATATCGAAGTGACTTGAATAATAAAGTATCTTTTTCCTTCCTCATTAAAGTGACAAGATCTTTCCTGAACATACTAATTAAACATAAAATAATGTTCAAAACTGGGTGTGGCAGCACATACTTCCAACCCCAGCTTTTGGGAGGTAGAGGCAGGAAGATCAAGAGTTCAAAGCCATCCTCAGATACACAGTTCAGGAGATCCTGTCTTAAGGAAAAACAAGGTGTGAGAGAGATCACTCCCAGGTTATGGGCCCACCGGTTCCATGTACCCACATCAAGAGGCTCACAGCAGCCACTAACATGGTCCCAGAGGATTCTGTGCACTCTCTGCAGGCACCTACCCAGACCCACCCAGACACAAACACATACACATAAGTCAAAAATCAATCTTGCCTGGCACTCGGGAGGCAAGTGGGTCTCTGTGAGTTTGAGGCCAGTCTGATCTACAGAGTGAGTTCCAGGACAGCCAGAGCTGATACACAAAGAAAACCTGTCTCAAAAAACCAAAAAGTTAAAACAAATACATAAATCTTGAAAACAATAAAACCTACACAAAATAAGAAACATGGGCCGGCAGTGGTGGCACATGCCTTTAAATCCCAGCACTTGGGAGGCAGAGGCAGGCGGATTTCTGAGTTCGAGACCAGCCTGGTCTACAGAGTGAGTTCCAGGACAGCCAGGGTTACACCTCTCCATTGTCACCTCCCTCTCCACCATTCATCCTCTAATAAAAGCCTCGTGTTCCACATCTAACTGTACTTCAGGGCCCCCCTTACAGCTTCTGATCCAGTCAGACAGACAGCAAGCTCCCTCACTGACCCTGTCCCACTGACTAGAAAAGACTCTGTGGAACAGCAAGGCTTTGTCTCAGCTTTTTGCTTTTTAATTTTATTATTTAAGCATGTGTGAAACCAACTTAACATGGCTTTTACCTAACTTGTAACACTGAGATGAATCACAAGATAGAGGAACACACTCAACAGCAATCACTGGAAATGAAATTACAACCAGCCTCTCCTTTCTAATACAATAAGTGCTGTTCTTTATCATTTTAATAACTAAAACGGAATTAAGTAAAGCCAGATGAGGTACTATAGTTTTATGTGACCAATTATTTCAGAAGGATTGTAACCAAATAAAACCAGAAGAATAGCATTCCGTGGCGTACTCTGTTTTCAACCCCAGGACCACGCCACTCGCTCTCTCACTAACAGAACGCCAACTGTGTTTAATAGTCACCATGTGCTATTAAAACACAAGAATATACATAGTTCTAGCCAATGTGATGTGGGCAGTTGTGTGGCCATCTGATGATGCCGTCATAGAAAGAGCTCATTTCACCTGAAAGACAAGCTTAGGAGAAGAAAGCCCTTCCTGCTTTGCTCTAGTCAGCTTGAGTATATCTTGGAGATGTGGATCTGGGAGGTTTACTGGTAAGATAGCATCCCCAGCGGACACTCTAGCCTACTGGGTGAGTTCCAGAAAGTAGAAGGTCCTAACTCAAGAAAATAAAAGGGGAATGGCTCCTGAGAAGTGACGCCTGAATGTGTGTCCATGAGCTCAACACACACATACACACACACACACACACACACACACACACACACACACACACACCCTACAAATGCAGCAGTCAAACTGTGACTTTGAGGAACACTTGTGCCAAAGGGTCACCCTCCCACACACAGATACACAAATACAAGAGGAGCCTGGTGGCCAATGGCAATGATCAGTTTAGTGACCACAAATACCCACTAGATCTTCTATGTCAGGAAGAAAAGGAACAAAGAACATCATCTGTCTGTCTGTCTGTCTACCCCAAGGAGGAGGTGTCTCAGAGCAGCTGAAAGCACTCTGAATGTTAACCAACAATGAGCCACCCTCAGCATCGAGTTTGTGGCTAAGAGGATCTAGAACAATGTAGGGAAGAGAAAGCCAAGGAGATTGAACCATTAGGAACGAGAAGAGACACAAGATGTTAGCGCACAATTCACCCATGTCTGTACTACATACACAGATGTTGGCGTTCACTCCTAAAGAAAGATAACGTTCCAAATCCCGGCTTGAATACACCTTGGATTCCCTGCCTTCGGCAACTCTAGTGGAAATGAGCACTCTGGGATCATAACAGTAGTACATCCTAATTCTCCAGCTAAGGAAATATGAAGAAACCTCAGGCAGGCAGGTTCTCAATGCCACCATTTTTCCTAAGACAATAGTCATGAGGAAGGCAAGCTTCCGTCCATGCCAGGTTTGAAACGCCATACTTCTCCATTATCAGGCGTAATAATCAATAGTCATTTATAGATTAAGAACTGACGCAGTGCTGCTTTTCTGTGCCTTAGAAAACACACACAGGATTTCCCTGATGACCAAGTGCATGCATAACAAGGCAACCCCACACAGATGTGCCTCTGAGAAGGCCATGTGATCACAGCCAGAGCAAGGCCCCACAGGAGAGCTGCTGCTCAGGAACCAGAAATCAGTACAGTATTCCTTCAGTCAGAGAGTGGGAGAGTTCTCGGAACCGGAGTTAATGGGAGTTTTATTTGCATTTTAATTATTTGTAATTTATGTTTATAATTATCTAGCACCTTCCAGAGAAACTCAAAACAGGTTCTGAAAGGTTTTATAAGCAAACACATAGCAGTTCCCGGTGACATTGGAAACTCAGGACCAAGCTGGGCAGTGGTGGCACATGCCTTTAATCCCAGCACTTGGGAGGCAGAGGCAGGCGGATTTCTGAGTTCGAGGCCAGCCTGGTCTACAGAGTGAGTTCCAGGACAGCCAGGGCTACACAGAGAAACCCTGTCTCGAAAAACCAAAAAAAAAAAAGAAACTCAGGACCAAAGAATGTTTCTTTATGAAGATATCCAAAGGACTCATTTGCAGCCTTGCATAGGGCTTCAGGCCTGTAATCCCAGCACTCAGGAGGCCACAGTAGGAAGATCCTGAGTTTGAGCCCCATCTCAAAAATAAATAAAAAAAAAAAAGGGGGAAAGGATGGGAGGTGTTACCCACCTCACAGGGGCTGATGGGTAGTTGTAGAGGATACACAGTTCCTAAACAGCTCCTAGCTGCCTGTCAGCCCTGAAGCCAACAGTAATTCTTTCTGAATACTGAATGATCACACATGAACATCTCAAGTGTTAACAAAACACTAGAGCTAAGCTGCCCGCCTCTGTGAAAGCACATCTTCAGTCTCTGTGATACGTGATGCTACTGGAATATTCCTAAATTATCTAAGTAATTATCTAAACTAAACAGAAGGAAGGGGAACCTAAAAATGAGAAAATGATTGTGGGGGGGGAGGGATCACGATACAATATCTGAAAAAATTTTAAAAAATATTCCTAAACATATGTCCCTGATTTAAGAAAGAAAAACTACCATGGGAAAACATACAAGCTGTAGTTATCTAAAAAAGAAGACTCTACTTATTACGGAGTTTGATTACAGTCCATGAATAAGAAGGACTGAGTCCTTCGAACTCCCCGCCCCACTCCTGCCTTTATTGAGGTATAACTGACAAAAGTTGTATTTCAGCTGTCCGTTAGTATAACAGCAAACACACACACACACACACACACACACACACACACACCACGTTTTCTTTATTCGTTTCTCCCTGACAATTGTCCTGGCTACTGTAAATACATACTGCAATGAATACAGACATGCAGATAATAGAGTGGCTTAATTTCCTTCACACAGATACCACCCCACCATGCGGGTCCCACAAAAGACTGCCAAGTACTTCAAGATTTAAGTCATTTGACAAAATCAAAAATAAAAGGAACTTTTTGAAGATTCTCAGGAATGAGAACTCTTGGTTTCTTTTAAATTTCAAGTGTTTTACCCATCCTCGTCTTCCCATGCCTCTTGTATCTGCAGCTAAGCTGACCTGTACTCCACAAGAGAAGACCAGAACATGTGCCCAAGGCCTGGCAAAGGGTGAAAGGACTAGCAAATGCAGAGTATGCTGAGGTGATGACCGACTGTGACTGGTTAGCTTATGAAAAACCACCCTCATTCTTCTCATGGTGTGTGGTTTAAATGTGAAAAGTCCCCCAGAGACTCACTTGGTCCACACCTGGTGGTACTGCTTGGAAACATTGTCAAATCTTAAGGTTGCAGAGCCTCGCTGGAGGAGTGAGTCACTGAGCCTGGGCGTTGAGGATGTGTAGCCCAGCAACAGTTCCCTGATTCCTGAGCCTGGATACAATGTGACCGGCTGGCCACCTGATCCTGCCACCATGCCCTCCCTGCATGCCACCATGTCTTCTCTGCCATGATGTCCCTTTGGAACTGCAAACCAAAATAAATGCTTTTCTCCCTTTAGTGGCTTGCCAAAGTATTTTATCACAGTAATAAAAAAGTAGTTAAGACATCTAGCTACTAGCGAAAAGATAAATAAATAAATTTAAGACATTTTGGAATGTCTTAGCTGTAAATAAGAATTAATATTCCCTAGCATGAAAGGAAAGCCAGGGTTAATGATGAACATAGCATGTAACAACTGGATCCTAAGGACTGAAAACACCGGAATTTAAACGCGCACTATAAACACCCAGTAGCAGATACATTATGACATTTTACTTATTACATTAATTGACCATAATGTAAGTCAAGCAATTAAGAGAGGGAGAGTTATTCTCTCCACCACACCCTTTCTAAGGCCTGTGACTCCTGTGCTGTCCTCTCCTCAGGTAACACTTCATACTCTCTTACTTCTTTGAATTCAAAACACAACCGAAGCCCCACAGCCTGTGCCCTCCCTCCAATGAGCAACAGGTACATGGTCCTTCTGCAGCATCTATGCGCCTCCTCCGGGATTCCTTTCTATTTCCCCTGACACTAAGGTGAGCCAGGCTGTGATGTCTAAGATCTCAATGATCTGTCGCAGTAGTTGGAGCACAGTAAATTCCAGGGGTTTCCAGAGGGGAAACTGGGAAAGGGGGTAACATTTGAAATGTGAATAAATAAAATATCCAATAAAAAAAAATAAAGACCATCTCAAAACAAAAAAATACCATTCCTTCCCACTTTTGAATGTTCAAAGTACCTTATAAAGTTACTACATGGGGGAAAGGTTATAATAAAGTAGTTGTCCCCTGGAATCTTGGAGAGAAAAGTCCAGAAGTTCAATGACAACACAGAAAACAAAATATTTATGTTCAAGACCCCTTGGTTTATTGGAGGAACTACTTCAAATCACCCACACATCTTCAAAATCCCCCAAACTGTGCAATGATATTTAAGCAAAACAAAACAAAACAAAATGTCAAGCAGAAGAATGTTGGAACTTCATTTATTTCTTGTGGATCTGCTTTCATTCCATTTATTTGTGACAGGAAACAAAAATAAGAAATACTAAAACTAGCCGGGCAGTGGTGGCGCACACCTTTAGTCCCAGCACTTGGGAGGCAGAGGCAGGTGGATTTCTGAGTTCGAGGCCAGCCTGGTCTACAGAGTGAGTTCCAGGACAGCCAGGGCTACACAGAGAAACCCTGTCTCGAACAACCAAAATAAATAAATAAATAATAAATAAATACTAAAACTAACTGTGCCATAGCAGATCTTCCATTCACAAATGTCCCTTGAGCTACAGGGGAAATGGAGGAAATCAGAGGCAAAAGAGTACCTTGTATAATTAAAACAACACAAGTTTATTCCTAGAATAACCCTAGTTTTCAAAAACGAAAAAAAAGAGAAAATCTTGAAATAAGTAGTGACTCTTTAGTTAAAATAAATGTATCTTTTAGAGAACAAAGAGCCTTCCTGGGTTGAAGACATGGCTCCATGGTGAAGCCTGGTTAACTTTAGTCCCTAAGACACACTGCATAGACGGAGAGAATCAAGTCCTGCAAGTGCTGTCACTATGCACTGTGACACACAGGCATATACACAGACTCGGAAGCACACAGTATAAACGGGGAGAAAGAAAAACAACCAACACTTCCTGAGAAAAAGGAGAAATAAACATGGTAACTTGCGCCAGTTTGCTTTCCTTTTGGAAAATTCCTGAATTATCATCACATTACATTACAGCTACAACAGAATTACAATCGTTATGAGAAAAAGAAATCTAACCATGGGTATTTAATCATTTCTTCTTGAAGGCACACTAAAATACAAAAGAAAAGGCTGTGATGTTGGCCCTTGGGAAACCATTGTTTCCTCTAGCAGTCCTGTCAGCTGCCACACTTCAGAATCTTAGGACAATAAATGGGGTGTGATTTGTGCTCTCCTGTCTACATCTGCCGAAAGGTGGGACTGGGGGCAGTCTTACTTCTATGTGCTATAGTATGGCTTCTGTTAGGGAAACTCTGTGGATTGACTTGCCTCCTCCCATATTTTCTCATTTCAAGCAAATAAGTGAGTCACTCACGAATGCTGCAAAACTGGCTTCTTGGATGTTAGACACTTAAGCTTTTTGTTCAAACAAGCATGGGTCTATAATGACTATCAGCTTATCCTCGTAGAATCACTAATAGCTAAACAGGTTGAACAAGATTTTATGCAGAATAGTCAAGAGCTGAGAAAAAGCAAACCGGGCTAGGGGTGGAGCTGAGTGGTAGAGGGCTTGCCCGGCATGTTTAAGGTCCTATGAAGACAGGGACTGAAGCAGAGACAGTGATTAAGCAAGGGGAGCTAGACGGAAGGATGGAGAAAAGGAGAGGAGGCAAAAGCCAGTCATTTCTCTCTAGTAGAATCCTACACAAGTAATAAAAATGACACGCATGGAGCTGGAGACGGCTCAGCAGTTAAGAGCACTGCTGCTCCCACAGAGGACCTGGGTTCAAGTCCCCAAAACCACATAGTGGCTCATAACCTTCTGTAACTATAGTTCCAAGGTATCCAAAAGCCCTCTTCTGGACTCAGAGAAGCACTAGGTATGCACCGGCTGTACATATATTCATGCAGGCAAAATACATACATAAAGTAAAATTAAGTCAATCTGTTTTACAATGTCATACACAGCTAACCACAGAAATGATACAATGACAAAGATATACAGCCAAACAAACAATGTACTATACAGCTAACCACAGAAAAGATGCTTCAAGGAAGATACACAGCCAAACGGATAACATCCACAGTCAAGTGTAGGCGATGAGCTCACAAGCATTTCCTTTTGTATTGTTTGGTTTTAAATGTCTCTATGAATTATTTTCCAGTTTCACTTTGTATGGATGAAATTAAATCATGAATATTTGAAAGGTTAAAAAGAAAAAGAAAGAAAGGAAATTCACAGTGGCTTAAACTGTGGCCCCTGGGGGTGTTCAGAATCCTAGGACACTTCACAGCTGCCATCCAGTACACGGCCTAAACCAGAAGACACTGAGCCTGTCCTCTTGTCCTCCCTAGCTTTGGATCACACATGCCTCTTCTAGTGCTTCTCCATTCGCTCTCCCTCCTCAGATCATGCTTAGCAGCCAGGCCAGAGCTGAAGTCTTTCACTCAATACAAACTCAGGGACAAATCTGCCCACACCAAGTCGGCTGGGAACCTCGCTATACAAAAAAGTAGGAACAAGTACTACTTGGTTTGAAGGAATAAGTACACATGGGGACAATTACAGGAACACACAGAGACTTGCTGATCAAGAGCAGAATCGATGACTTTCTGGACAGGGAACACAGTGTCAACTCAGATAATCGGGATGAACTAAAAGCTCAAGAACAAGTTCAGCCGGGCAGTGGTGGCGCACGCCTTTAGTCCCAGCACTTGGGAGGCAGAGGCAGGTGGATTTCTGAGTTCGAGGCCAGCCTGGTCTACAGAGTGAGTTCCAGGATAGCCAGGGCTACACAGAGAAACCCTGTCTCGAAAAACCACACAAAAAAAGAACAAGTTCAGCAAACAGAAAAGGTAAGGTTTACATTGGGATCCTTCAGAGTAACAGAAACAATAGGCTGTAGACATCGCCATATAGCTGGAGTCGCACAGATGACACACAGACAGGCGAACAGACAAATGCCTGGTAGGTAGAAAGATGGTAGATGAATACATGGATGCATGATGACAGACAGACAAGGGATTAAACAGAGATAATAGGCAGATAGTAAAGATGACAGACAGATGATAAATTGATAGCTAGATGATAGACAGACAGGCAGATAGACGATAGATAGATAGATAGATAGATAGATAGATAGATAGATAGATAGATAGATAGATAGATAGATAGATAGATCTTAGTTACTGTGCTATTGCTGTGATGAAACACCATGACCACGGCAGCTAACAAGAGGATACATTCAATTGGGAGCTTGCTTACAGCTCCAGAAGGTTAGTTCATGGTCAGCATGGTGAGGAGTATGGTGGCAGGTAAGCAGACGTGCAGGAGCAGTACCTGAGAGTTCATATCTGATCTACAAGTTGCAGGCAGAGGGTGAGCAACACTTAAAACCACCCCCAGCGACACACCTCCTCCAATATGGCCACACTTCCTCTGAGGCCACACCAACTAACTAATCCTTCCCAAACAGTTACACTGAGGACCATGTATTTAGTATCCCAAAAAGAGGCAAATGTAATAAAATTAGGAGTTATTGTATTTTTATTGTATTTGTCATCTTCATTGATTTGTCTATTTTCCAACCTCCCTTTCTCTCTCTCTCTCTCTCTCTCTCTCTCTCTCTCTCTCT
>CM052717.1:36560755-36595929 GCA_028551405.1 Uromys caudimaculatus | reverse complement strand
CTCTAGACCTTACTGTGAGAAAAAGGCTTCCAGGAACTCTTGCCTTCTGGACCACACCATAACACATGCTCCAAAGAGCCTCTGTCTTCCTGTTCTAAGCACGAGGATTACAATTACAGGCCCATCTGGTATTTACATGTATTCTGGACCTCCTAACTCTGGTTCTCACACTTGTGTGGTAAAGCCCCCCCCTTAACACTGAACCATCTCTCCAGCCTGATCTCAGGTATTTTGTGACTGTGATACAAAACTAAGATCCCTCTTTAACAGTACATTTTATTTCTTGGCGGAGATAGAATGCAGCGCCTTGCCATGCTTGTCAAGTGTTTTACTACTGTGTTACACCCTCAGCCCCTGCTCTATAGAACTTAGCCTAGATTTTTCTCCCTAGTGATCAAGTTTCTCCCCAGGCAAAACCCCAGACTTCCCTGAAGTTCTCTCTTCTACTGTGGTTGACCATGTATTTAACAGACAACAGGGTCTGAGTGGGAAGGAAATGGTCCTTAAGA
Organism: Uromys caudimaculatus; assembly: GCA_028551405.1. Taxonomy (NCBI): domain Eukaryota; kingdom Metazoa; phylum Chordata; class Mammalia; order Rodentia; family Muridae; genus Uromys; species Uromys caudimaculatus. The sequence goes on along the minus strand of CM052717.1, from coordinate 36,595,420 downwards.
CAATGCCTCCTACGAAGAAAACACCAGAGCAGAGCCCTCAGATGTTCTAAGAGCAGCATAAGAAAGCAAAGAGAGGATGAAGGAATCAGAAAACAGTTCATGTCTTGCCACAGATGCTACTCTTTTGACAGAGGAGGTAGCACTCACTAGATTGAAACCCAGAACTCAGGCTTGGAGAAGAGAATCAGTCAAAGACAAGTCAAATTATGGGTATCTAACTATAGGTTCAAAAATAATTTTCTATATCTAAGCATAACCCAAAAGCCAATCTGAGGGTTGAGACTGTAGCTTAGAGGTAGAAAATGTATTTACTATGCACAAGGTCTTTAATTTCACTCCCGATATCACCAAAAAAATGCAACTTCTAGTATATATTTCTAATTATAAAATATAGAGAAAAATAATCTTACATGGTCACTAGGGTCAGATACCTTGAGACAAATACTCAAGTTAGCAGTGTATAGGAGGGGACACATCCATAACCAGCACTTGGAAGATGGAAGCAGGAGAGTCAGGAATTCAAAGCAAAACTCAAGTACATCAAGAATTGCAGTCGGTCTGAGGTACACAAACGTGGAATCAAAAAATAAAACATAAAAATAAAGCATTCTTCTGTTTAAGACGCATTTTCTTCAGTGATGTAGCCAGTAAGATGCTCACTTCCTGTAAACCATCCTTTACCCTTGTTTCTGTATGCAACCTTAATGAACCGCATCGGGTCATCATGGGAGGAGAGGCATGAGAACAGAAGGGGGTTAGCTGAGAAGAGGAAGGGGAGGGGATCAGTGGGAACTGGAAGGAGACAAGTGAGGACAAGGGGGGAATTATAATCAAATTGTACTATGCACATGTATAAAAATGTCATAAATTTCTGTCACCAAGAATTGCTTTCTAGTCTCCACCAAAACTCTGGGTTTTCAAATTATATCATTAATCTAAGATGCTACTAAACAAGTGTAAATTCTATTCAGTTGTAATTTTAAAAAACTAAGAGGTGTGGCATGAGCATCACTCGACATAACACAGTTCCTCTCAGGAAGGGCTGAGTGGAAACTCATGCACTTGAGACATTATTCTAAAGAGAGAAAGAAAAGGATAAAAGGTCCGTGCTTGTTCAACCAGTGTTCTCAGCTCCCTTCTTCGGTTTCATTCGCTTACTAAATTCCCAGTAGTCAAGGTAGAGAACTGCTGGAAGAGAGGATTCCAGACCCTTCAACTGCCTAGTCAAGGTTGAGGAAAGCCTGCTGAGCTACACAAGACCTGTCTCAGAAAAACAAAACAAAACCAACCTTTCAGCACAGACGATGTTCACAGCATTTATCTCACTTGACCATCATGTCCTGAACACTATAGCAGAAGAAAACAACACTGGTGAGAGACAAGGCAGAGACTGTCAGAAAAGGAAAGATATGAACCTCGTATTCACCTCTGCCCAGGTATCAGACTGGAAACTGCTTTGCACATTGTATCTACAGACCTCACAGATAACTGGGTGATGGAGGCAAGACTTCAAAGATTTCTGACACAATGTGACTATAAAACAAAAGGCTTTGGAAAATACAATCATGGTGATAACTTCAGGATACTTCGTGATCCTTCAGGGGGCTTCCTCCCTCCATCCCCAGGGAATAGTAGCCATTCCAGCCAGAAGACATCCCACAATCTAGAGAGAATAAATCAGAGAACCTCACATTCAGCTTCCCTTCCCCTCTTCCTGGACCAAATAAAGTGTCTAATTTAAGTATGATCTAATCTACCTAGGACAGGACTGTCACTATTCACACTTCATCCTGCTTGTCTGGCCACTCAGGGGCATCGGGGTCCCAAGAGTGACGAGATAAACCAGAGTAACCTTAGTAAGAAAATTTTATCTGATCTGACAGCCTGGGCCTTTAGCTCTCAAGAGCTGAGGTAGAAGAGTTTCTGGAAATTTGAAGCCAACCTGGGCTTCACAGTGAGACTCTGTCTCAAATTAAGAGCAGAAGAGGGGCTAGAGATGGCTCAGCAGTTAAGAGCACTGACTGCTCTTTCCAAGGAACTGGATTTGGTTCCTCGTAGCCACATAGCAGATAACAACTGTCTGTAACTCCAGTTCCAGGAGATCTGACAACCTGTTCTAGCCTCTGTAGGCACTGCATGTACAAGATAAACAAACAACCATGCAGGCAAAACACCCATACATATTAAAACAAACCTCAAAAATTAAAAAAAAAAAAAAGATAGATAGATAGATGGTAGATGGATGGATAGATGAATAGACAGACAGATAGATAGAAATAAAGAAGAGAAAGCTGGGCAGTGCTGTGACACACTTTTAATCCCACACCTTTAATCCCAGCACTCAGGAGGTAGAGGCAGGCAATCTCTGAGTTAGTGGCCAGCCTGGTCTATAGAATGAGTTGCAGAACAGCCAAGGCTATACAGAGAAACCCTGTCTCAAAAAAAAGAAAGAAAGAAAGAAAGAAAGAAAGAAAGAAAGAAAGAAAGAAAGAAAGAAAGAAAGAAAGAAAGAAAGAAAGAAAAGAAAAGAAAAAGAAAAAGAAAAAGAAAAAGAAAAAGAAAAAGAAAAAGAAAAAGAAAAAGAAAAAGAAAAAGAGGAGGGGGGAGAGAGAGAGAAAGTGAGAGCAAGGATCTTTTTTTCCAGACTCAGGCAACTAACACGGCTAGGCTACACATTGAATGTGAGGATAAACTGGGGTACATAACAAGACCCTGCCTCAAAAAGAAAGAAATGCTAGACATCCTGGCACACAGCTACAGTCCCAACTACTAAGGAGTCGTGGACAGATGATCACAAGTTCCAGACCAGCCTAGGAAACTTAGCAAGACTCTGTTGCAGCGTGAACGTTTTAATATTTGTTTTATTTTTTGTCACTGTAGTTTTATGTGTTTGGGTGTTTTGCCAACATGTATGTCTCCGTATCACTTCCCTGAAGTGCCCTCGGAGGTTGGAAAAAGGTCAGAAGTTTCCCTATATAGCTACAGATACTTGTGAGCTGCTATATGGGGACTGAGACTCGAACCCAGGACCTCTGAAAGAACAGACAGTGCTCTTAACCACTGAGCCATCTCTCCAGCCCCAACAATATAAAACTTTTTTAGGGGGCGGTAGATAGAGCTCAGTGGTATAGCACCATTTGCCTATAATTCAAGAGGCATTGGGCTGAATCTCCAGTACAACACAAATTAATTAATTAATTAATAATTGTCTAAGCGTCCCATGAACAAAGGTAAAGAGAGGCCCAGACCTAGCTCTGTCACCACCATGATAAACAATGAGCTCTGCAGTAGCAGAAGCTTTTATAAAGAGTAAATATGGTGCTTAAAAATGGGATGTCAAAAAACTCTTAGTCCAGACTGAGAAAAGCTTACACCTACTAAGTGCTAAGTGTTCATTATTATCTTTGGGGTAAAATTCTAAAGGGTTTGGGTAAATACTGAAAGAGCAAGGAAGAACTGAATGAATGAATGAATGAATGAATGATTTTGATAATCTGATTTGATGCTCCAGATTATATTGTACTCCAGATTATATATCATCACCATCTGTCAATTTAATTTAAAGGACAAAATGGGGTGAGGGCTTGCTTTTGAGGTAAAACCCTGCCTTGTAGCCTGTTGTTCTACAACCCATCATGTAACCCAGGCTAACCTTGAACTCCTGGCCATCCTCCTGCCTCCAGAGTTGCAGGATTATAAGCATGTGTCCCAATACTTAGCTAAGACTAATTATTTTTTTAAAGAAAAGAAAAAAAGGTGGAGAGGATAAAGAGATAAACTCAGACATCCTGTAAAAGAAAAGGAAACAATCATGTTTTAGATGTCTCAAAGGTAGCTCTTAAGATGGCGAGCAGAAGGGCCGCAGCCCTGAGGGACCAGACAGCTAAGTAACGTGTGGCAGACATCTGTTGTGTTTAAGGAAATGAGAAAGCATAAGTAAAGAGTATCACAGCATTCTAGCAAGGGGCCCAATCTCTCCATCCCCGCCAGCACTGACGCAGACGAGGCTGTCTCAGAGGGTGGAGAGGCAGAGAACAGAAGGAAAGAGTGCTTTTGCAAGCTGTTGGAAAACCAAAGGTTGAGCAGTAATCAACTGAATATCCCTTGATAAAGCCAATCTAAGCCAGCTTGGGGTTACTGTGAACCTGTATAATTTACACTGCTGATTCACAGAGGTCAGGTGGTCGGTGCTGGTGAGAACGTCTGGAAGTAGAAGCGAACAGACCGGTGGGAAGAAAGAGTCAGAGTAAGACATGGTTAAAATTCACTGCAACAAAGGCATGGTGGAATATGGCTGTCATCTTAACACTTGGGTGAGATGATGAGGAATTCAAGCCAGCCTCAGCAAGTATGAGGCTAGCTCGGCCTCTACTAAACACTGTCTCAAAGAACAACAAAGTTGCTGAAGCAGCTTGAATCCTAAATTCCCATCCTGGCAGAAGCTTGGGCGACTGAAAATGTTAAAGCAGCTTTCTGGAGTGAGGGGACACAGTTGAGACACATCACAATACAGGGGTCAAATGAACAGAAGGGCTCTACATGCTGAGGCTCCGGTCTGCCTTCTTCAGAGCTCCTGGGCAGCTGACAGCTAGGTCTCCATTGATAGCAAAGAGATTAGAAGGGTCATTTCTGGAGAACCTCGGCAGCCTAGGATGACCTCAGCACTAACAAGAGACTTCCTCATCAATCTGCCCCTCCAGAAGGCCAGCATCCATCTCAAACAGCCCCTCCATGTCCCCACTCTCAAGGAGACAGACAGTGAAGCTTCCTAGCCATCTCAGGAAAAGTGCACAAGTGAAATAAATACAAAGACTAAAATCAGGGTCAAAAAAAAAAAAAAAAAACCAAGATATAGAAAAATATGAAGGGACTTAAAAACTAACTTAGCAACTTTCTTCAGAATTAAAAAATAAAAAAGACTCAACTCATCAAGTAACCAACAAATATTAATTAAAATACATATGCATTCCAATGGATGAGAGTGTGAACTTTTTCAAAACACTGGGATCACAGAGCTGACCACAAAAGCTTTTAGAGGAGAAAAGAGAGCCACTCAAGGGATCAGATGCCAGGGGCTGAGCTTCTCAACAGCATGCTGGGAAGGAGGTTAAAGAGCCTGGCAGAGGACATCTCCAACATACAAAGGGGGAGGGGGCGCTTAGCCTAGCAAAATCACTAATTAAAGGCTCAGGGAGACAAGCGAAACGGTTAACCTTTCCCAGGAAGCTTCCGGGGGGCAGGGATCCACTGCTGCGGCTTAGATATGAAATATCCCTCAAAAAGCTCCGTCCCCCCCAGTCAGTGGATTGTTCTATTGATGAATTCAGCCTTAAATGGGCCACTGAGAGGCAGGGCCTGACTTGGAAGAAGTAGGATTTGGGAGGCAGGCCTCTGAAGTCTCTCTCAGCACTCTCCCTCACCTCTGCCTCTCTCTCCTCCTTCCCCTTCTCCCTCTCCCTCCCTTCTGTTTACCAGATGCCAAGACATGAACAATGTTCTTATACCACAAAGCTTCACCCTTACCTCAGGCCCAAAGCAAAGGAGCCAGACATTTTAGCTTAAAATCTCCAATGGGAAGAAGAGCCAGGTGTCTGGGCAAAGTTCTGGTGCTTGCTAAAGTACAGTAGAAATACCTGAGCAAAGGGGAATTGATTGATAGGAAATTCAGAACAGTCCAAGTCTTTCTGAAGCACATATACCCAATGGCTCACATATAAGTACTTTGGAGCTGGGGTGTAGTTCAGTGATAGAATGCTTACCTCCCAGGCACAAGGCTCTGGGTTCAATTCCAGTGCCACCAGTTTACACCTGTAATCCCAGTATTTAGCAGGCTTAGGCAAGAAGGACTGCCACAAGTTCAAGGCCAGCCTGTGACTTCCATGATGTCTTAGACTTTTCAGTGAGACTCTATCTCAAAAAAAATAAAAATAAATAGTAACTCTCAAAAGTGAAGTACATTCCTTTGTATGGACAATAAAGATATTTCTAGATTATTCCTACCTCTATCCTGTATCAGCTCAATTGGCAAGAAGATGTGAGTGACCCGTTAGCATCCTACACCGAGAATTCAACTGCCCGACCTCAACAGCACCGCAAAAACGATCTTAAAAGTTAATTCTTAGTAACTTAGGTTTTCAATGAGTACGGCTAAAAATTTTACAAAGTAATACCCCGAGTGGGGGAATATTTAACTACAAAACACAATAAAAACTCTCTCTTCTTCTTCTGCTCCTCCCATTAACACAAAAAGACATTTATGTAGCTAAGATTTATGTGAGTGGAGCAGTTTCCCAGACTCAGCATGTTTTACCTTCTCTTCCCTTTCTCTCTCCATGTTTACAGCTACAAAAAGGAAAAGAAAAAGTGTAAGAACTAACAAGTTCCATTTCGGCTGCAGAGTTGGGGAAGTCCCGGTCTGTTCAGGGCAGTTGCCACACAGTTCAAAGAGACGGGGAAGCCCGGCTGCGTTTAATAGAGTTGGCTGCACAGTTAGAAACCTCTTTGTTAGAACATTTTTCCAACTTCAACTTAAAAACCAGAAGTTCATTTTCACTTTGGAAAGCCAAGTTGAAAGTAAACTGTGACCTCCCAGAACTTAATTCGTTCCCAGTGAACCCCTCACGGACATAAATTGTTAAGACACAGTCACTGGGGGGAAACATTTCCAAGTCATGTTTGACATGCAAAGCTACATGAGACTTGACAGCGATCCTTTTTAACAAGCTCAACATGATTTAAAAACATGTACTTTACCAAAGCTCCTTGGATTCTATAAACAGCTCAGCTCCGTTTACAAAGAAAGCACAGTGGGAGCGAGGGGTTCTTCGGTGCTTTGCACCCCACACTCTCTGCACAAAAGTCCAGCGTAAATGCACATCCACATAAACTGAATGTTTTCTTGTATTTTATGTGCAGATGAGAGAATTTATAGATATGAAACCATAAGTCATCAGGTATGGTCTTCAAGATAGAGTATAAAAACACAAAAATAACCATTTTCAATAACAAAAAAAAAAAATTTAAATAGGCCTTTTTCTTTTCTGGATGGAATCTTCATTACTTATCTCAAAGCTGACATCCTCCTGTCTCAGCCTCCCATAAGCTAAGATCATAGGAATACACTATGACTGGCTTAAGTGAGCTATTGCTATAGTAGTCCCTCATCTGCTTAAAGTTCCCAAGAAAAACATTATTATTTAAAACTGCATTGCATTTATTTATATATGTGTGTACACACACACACACAGTGTGTCTGACTGTGGGCTGGCCCATGAATGCCATGGTGTGCATGTGGTGGTCAGAGGACAACTCTCAGGAGTCAGTTCTCTCCCTCAACTATGTGGGTCCTGGGGATCAAACTCGGGTCCTGAGGCCTGGTAGCAGACACCTTTACCCACTGAGCCATCTCCCAGCCCTAGAAAACCATCGAGTCACTGCAGTAGCTGTTAGCTCGCAAGCATTCAGACCTAAATGTTCTGCCCTGAGCTGCCCATCACCTCACACTGGATCTGTGGTTGCTGTGGCCGGCTCACCTTCCACCCCTGCCCGGGCACTTTTATATAATGTTGGACTCAGCCGAGCACAAGGCTTATGTTCTCAATCTCATACACTCAAGCACTTTAGATAGGATCCTATCCTGCTTCCAAAGACCGATACCCACACATAATCATATCACACATTCACCCAAATACATCCCCTGCCACCCTCTAAAACTGAACCTGGAAGCCTGACCCAAATGAGCCACGTTATAGATGAGACCCTGATCACACCACTTGGGGGCGGGGAATGCTGTCTTTGATGACTACCTATCACTTTCCCCACTGGAAAACCTTATTTTAACAATTCTTCTTTTATTTACACATATTAGTGTTTTGCCTGACTGTATGTCTGTGCATCCTTTTTGTGAACTGCCTGCCTACAGAGACCAGAACAGGGCATATGATGCCCTCGAACTAGAATTACTGATGGTTGTGCGCTGCCATGCAGGTGCTGAGAACCTGACCAGGGTCCTTTGGAAGAACAACCAGTGCTTTGACTGCTGAGCCATCCTGAAGCCTCCCTGGTGCAAATTCATACATGATGATTTGGCTGATATTCAAGGTTGAACAGGCTTGGGTGGAGAGTGAGGACAGGGCTGTCTGGGTTTGGTCATGTTTTGGAACATGATATCATAGTTTGCATCTTTTTTTTTTTTTGAGGAGGGGACATAGTTTCTCTCTGTGTAGCCCTGGCTGTCCTGGAACTCACTCTGTAGACCAGGCTGGCCTCAAACTCAAGAGACTTGCCTGCCTCTGCCTAGGATTAAAGATATGCACCACCACCCAGCCATAGTTTGGATCTAGAATGTTTCTGAAAAGAAATCTGTGTGGAAGGCTCAATCCATCCTCATGGTGCTTTCTGAAGCGGAGTCCACAGCTGTTGGGGCTTAATGTGGACAGGTAGGTTACAGGAGTGTGTGCTCTGTGCGTGTGTGTCTACTCATGAATGCGTATGTGTATATGTGTACATACATGAGGAAACAAAAGATCGTGTGTGTGTGTGTGTGTGTGTGTGTGTGTGTGTGTGTGTGTACATACAAGTGGAAACCAGAGATCTACATCAGGTGTCTTCCTCAAGTTGCTCTCAGCCTTAGTTTTAGAGACAGGGTCCCCCACTGAACCTGACCCTCACTGATTTGGCCAGCTGGTCAGAGAGCTCCAGGGACCCTCCAGGAACCCTTACAGATGTGTCACCTCATCCAGCTCTTACATGGGTACTAGGATCCAATCTCAGGCCTTCATGCCCACAAAGCAAGCAGTTCACTGAGTAATCTCCCCAGCCTTGGCGAGACACGTTGTGAAGAGCCTATGTTGTCGCTTCCTCTGTCTCATCTATTCCCAACCACTGTGAGGTGAGCAGCTTTACACCATCATGTGCTCTCTGCTCATCACTCTTGGGGTCATCACATGACCAAAGAGGCTGGGCTGTGTGATGCTGGGCTGTAACCTCTGAAATTCGAGGCCAAAATAAACCTTCCTTCATCGTTTTTTACTTCCTCAGGGATTTTGTCATAAATGATGGCAAACTAATACTCGTGGTTTATACGAGGACAGAAGCCTCCCCAGTGCTGGGTTTAAAGGTGTGCATCACCGTGTCCAGCTAAACTTAGATATTTAAATCCACTGGGAAAAGGAAGAAAAAGAAAACTACTGGGACAAAGAGTAAGGTCTGGAACAAAGTACTAGGTAATATTTATTAATCACTGACATTCTTATTGTTTAGGCCAGGCACCCCTATAGGAATATAGCGTGGTCTACACTATCAGTTCACTGTTTTACAGAGGAGAAAGCTTAGCACACAGAGACTGAGTCACTTACTCGGGATTACCAGCTAACAGATCTCATTTCTTAACCACTGTTCTCCACTGGCTTTTGCCAAACCATTTATTTCTCCCTAAGGTCCCCAAATTGCAGTGACTTAGGCCATACTGAGAGAAAAACGTAAAGATAGATAATATAAACAAGAATAAATTTAAAAGTTGGGTTATAATGGGTTAAAGTAAAACTAACAAGCAATCAAGTACCACACCAATTCACACTTATAGACTTGTCTCCTGTTTATTCTTATCTGGCTCATCCATATGTAAAAAATCCCACTTACCTCTCTTACCTTTTCCTAGTTACACTAGAATGTACTGTCTCTACCTAACATCTAAAAATGAAGCCTTACATAATCAGTATTCCGGTCCAAAAGTTCATCCCTGCCTTGTGATTGTGCTGAATCACCTCCCTACCCCCTAGACACTGTTTGAAGTTCCTGGGAAAAGAGAAATTATCCTGGATCCCAGACTAAAGAGCCCAGGGGCCAGGTTACTAATACCCAAATAGACGGGCACAGCAGCTGCACCTCCTACTTCCAGCAAGCATTCCTTCTCAAGCCCATACCCTGCTCACCAAGGAGCAGCTCCATTACGAGACGGCTAGGAATTAAGTATTGGTAGCTCGGGCCGGTCCCAAGCATAGTCTGTCTGGATGTTAAGGTCTTGAAGCTGACTCGACCCTCTGGCCTTGGGGCCGGCCATAGTCTATCTACATCCACAGGCAGTGGTTTTCAAACACCAGGGGGATGCTCTCACATCACCTGTGTGGCTGTGGGCAGAAAGTAAACCTGCATGGTCCAGACCAGAGATTCAGATTGAGTGTATCAGGGGTAGGTGGGGTCTAGTAGACCACCAGCAGATATACTGCTATCACTGCTTCTAGGGCAACGTTTGGGAACAGCTAATTCAAGGGAATGGTTATCAGTCACAAGTCTCTTAATTGGTACCACCACCAAGCAACATGCAGTTAAACGTCTTTTTACCAGTAAAAAAGCAGCAGAGAGTTAAGAATGTAGCTTAGTTAGCAGAGTGCTTGCCTAAGTATTCAAGAGGCCCTGGGTTTGACCCCCTGCTCTGGGTATGGTGGAATATACCTATAACCCAGCACTCCAGAGCAGAGTCAGGAGGATCAGAAGTCCAAGGTTAGCCTGGGTTACAGGTGACACTATAGCAAAAGAGAGAGAGAGAGAGAGAGAGAGAGAGAGAGAGAGAGAGAGAGAGAGAGAAAGAAGAGAAGAGAAGAGAGGAGAGGAGAAGAGAGGAGAAGATAGGGGGTGGGAACATTAGGGAGTTAATTTTATCAATGTTTCTGGTCCTCCACTCACTACCAAGCAAAACTAAGCAGCTGCAGAGTCACAGCGTTTGAATGTCCTGAGTCTGGAGGGAGAAAAGTGAGGAGAGCTCTTTAACCTCAGCATATCACTTAGCCAAAAGCAAGCCTGAAATTGAATTTGTCCGTGTGACTCTTGTCTTCTGATCCTGACCATGAATGTCTGGCAGAGGAAAAGAGGCCAGAAAGACAGACGGGAAGCACTAACAAAGACTCCGTGTTTAGAGGCTAGACTGTCTTCCAGAGTAGCGCAAAGAACCAGACAAACTTGGTTCACTCTCCGTAGATTCACAACAGCATGGTCAGCGGGCTACTGGGGGCCATATACTATTGGGAAAATGGTACAATAATTTTAAAGATTCAAAGTAGAATAGAAAATACTTACTAAGCCCTACATAAACTCAGATGCTTTTCAGTATCACAGGGAACTGAAAAGTGGAAAAAATGAACAGAAGTTGGGCATAGTAGCACGAGCCTGTGATCCCAGCATTTAGGAATTCAAGACAGGACTGCCAGGGGTTCAAAACCAGTCAGAGTTACACACTAAATTCAAGGGTATCAAGGCTATAGAGTAAGACCCTGTTTAAACATACCAAAAATGCCAGGCATGGCATACTTGTGATCCCTGCACTTGGGCGGCAGAGGCAGGAGGATCAAAAGTTCAACCTCTGAAAGTTGTTTTGAAGGGAAATGCTTGATTCTGTGCATAAGAATGGAACTTGTTGCAAACTGGAGTCAGTGTCACACAGATACCAATGGACACATGAAAGAAAGAAAGAAAGAAAGAAAGAAAGAAAGAAAGAAAGAAAGAAAGAAAGAAAGAAAGAAAGGGGGGGGAGGGGAGGTTCTCCAGACAAACTAAGTAACCTGTGAGCAGATTTATATTTCTGTGGCACCATTTCCTCATCAGTAAAAGCAGGGATACTATTGTGCCTTTTTTTTTTTTTTTTTTTTTTTTTGGTTTTTTTCGAGACAGGGTTTCTCTGTATAGCCCTGGCTATCCTGGAACTCACTCTGTAGACCAGGCTGGCCTCGAACTCAGAAATCCGCCAGCCTCTGCCTCCCAAGTGCTGAGATTAAAGGTGTGCGCCACCACTGCCCGGCTCTATTGTGCCTTCTTATGAAATGTTAGGAAAGCTGAATGAATCACGCATGTGATAGATAGGCTATCAATATTAGTTATAGATGCTGCCTTATAAACGTTAATATACACTAATTATTAAATACAACAATTTATTATAATTGGGCTTTGAAGTTTGTAAAAAGCATGTTCAGATTATATAAGAAGTGCTAACGGGATGCAGAGACATCTCTCCCGACCCATTGCACAGCCTCATTCTGTTACATTTACCACTGGCTCACAGTGCCCGGTTCCCTCTGTAACCCCCTAATTCTCAGGTTATCAAGAAACCAAGAACCAGAGCTGCAGACAAGAGAGAGTTGACAGCCCTCTGTTTTAAAAATCCTCTTGAACTAAATCTAAATAAACACACACATATGTTGCCAAAGGAGGCACCCACCAAAGTGAGCAAACTGGAGACAGATGTGTAATTGCCATTCTGGGAAAAGGAGAATGTTTGTTTGCTTCTTTTCTTTTAGTCCTTTTGTTGTTGTTTGGTTTGGTTTTGCCCCAGTGCCTTATACGAGGTTGGCAAGCACCCTCCACTCAGTGTTAGCCCCGGAAAAACAGAAAGAAGAATTGACATCATAACCTGTGAGTCTGATAGGCATAGTCCTCCACTAGACCCATAAGGAGGGAACCATCTCCACCAGGTGACCTGTTGTAAAGACAGTACTGTGCTCAGTAAGTGATCCTAGATATAAAATATGGTTGCTTTTCCAGAAGACAGCAATAAATCCTAAGTCTTAGCAACGCGTCTACTGATAGATTTCCAGTATATTCCCTCCTAGGTACTGTATCATGAGTCAATTCAGTAGTTCACAAAGAACTATTTAACTACACAAAGTAAACCACGTAACCCAAAGTTGCTTCGGAGTCCACACTCCATGCTCATGTCTTAACTGGCCACTTCTGTATGAAATCATCACAAACTTTTGATATCAGGTTTGATCTGGGATTCACAACTAAAGAAAAATAATCCCAATTGACCATAGTTGCTTCCTTCAGATGCCTCTCACTGTTCACCATTACAGTACCACCTAAGACACTACAGTCCAGGGGTTAAAAGCAACAGGCAGCCGGGCAGTGGTGGCACGCGCCTTTAATCCCAGCACTTGGGAGCCAGAGGCAGGTGGACTTCTGAGTTCGAGGCCAGCCTGGTCTACAGAGTGAGTTCCAGGACAGCCAGGGCTACACAGAGAAATCCTGTCTTTAAAAAAAAAAAAAAAAAAACAGGCAAAATTAAATAGATCTGGCAGACCTCATGAGTCACCGCATTCATGTTCCAAACTATAGGACACTATGTCAGAGTAAAACACTCCACAACTAGCTCAAATGTATTCCTAGAGCACTGTTACTCCTTCCCACATGAGAAATCCACATTCAAGATTGGGATATCCAGACAGAAGGTCTGCTGGGCAAGCACTCTACAGAGTTATTCACACACACACACACATACACACACACACACACACAGTCCCTTCTTTAATACAGAAAAGTCTCAATCATCTCTTACAAAGCTCATGTTTAGAATATACCTAAAACACAAAACATTAACAATTTTTAAAGATTTAACCAAGAAGGTAATAATCTATCTGAATTGTATCTTATTTTTCTCAATTCAGTTGCTTACTTTAACAACAATACAGTTGATCTGGAACTCACATATACAGCTTACAAGGAGTTCATTTTCAGAAACCAACTACGAGACATACGGAACAGTGAGGACGACACTTTGCTTCTATAGAGAGAGGAAGAAGAGCACAAAGGCAAATCCTGAAATTCTGTGCATGGAAAGTGGAGGGGACACACACTAGCACTTTTCTGCTTGTGTGAAGAAATCTTGGAAGGAAACAGAAAAGATCTGACGAGGGCGGGAGGGCCACTGCGGGTGGTCAGCAGAGGAGAGACGGTTCACCAGATGCCCTCTGAAGCATACCGGTTGAGCACTGTAAACACGTTGCCTAAACAAACTCAATGAAACGCATGCTATGCCTGTCTGAGCTGCACACAAGAGAGTCCACCAGCTGAACTGGGATATCCTGAGAAATACTGGCTGGTTTCCTCATCTGTGTATAGTCCCAGCCACCAGCTCATCAGCCTGGAGCATCAGCAGGGAAACTGCAGAACACCTCAACGGTGATTCTCAGTGTAATCAGACGTAATCCCATTACGCATACCAGAGCCTACTTAATCCAATTTCCTCTGCTTCTCAGTCTCTGTACAAGGAGAAGGAGCATTTTTATCAGATACCTAACACGATCAGATAGAAAGTCCTAAACTCGTCACTTCACAAGCCTTTGTATGCGGCTGTTTGGTTTTGGACCCCAGAACACAGGTCTGAGGTGCGTATTTTACATATCAAAGCAAACCTGGCCTCCCGGTTCTCCCAGCATCCCTCAGTCCCTACCTGGCAGACTCTGCCCCCAACTCTGAACTATCCAGCCCAGGCACTGGGCTGCCCTTCCCCCAAAGGCTCCTCCCTATATAATCCAGATATTTTGCTCGCTTGGTATCTCCCTCCCCTCTCTCCCTCCCCCTCCCTCTCTTACTTTCTCCCCCTCTCCTTCTTCCCCTCCTCCTCCCTTTCCCTTCCCCCTTTCCCCCCTCTCTTAGCTAGTGCCTTTTTCTCTCTTTTCTTCCCATTCCTACTTCTCTCCCCATTATGACTTCCCTGGCCCTCGGTCCTTGGGGTCAGTGAACTCATCCACCCAAAGCAGCTTCCCAAGAAACCTGCACTTAATATAATCTAATCTGGCTTGAATTGACTCATTTCACCAGTGGAGAAATAACTTATCACTGGTAACACACTGACAGGAGGTATATAACCACCAGGGAAGGTATAATAAAAGATTTTCCCCATGGGAATGATCTAAAACAGTTGTCTGTCCTTTGGGGAGGAAAAAAAATGTTACTATGTTTATGAAAGAAATGTCTATGAAAGAGTAAATGACAAAAAGCAGCCATAACAAAATCACTACTCCTGGGGGGGGGGGGGTTAGAAAAGGTGTCCGATAGTCCAGAATGTCCCTGAACTCCTCATCCTCTGGCTCTAACCCCCAGATCAATGATTATAGGTATGCACCAACACATGTGGCTTCTGATTGTTTTAAAAACATAATTTCTAGAAGATATACTACAAATATTTAAAGCCATAATTTCATATTCGGGGGAGTGCCACCATCCCACAAACCTACAGACAGGTCTTTTAAGGTAGATGTCCCCTAAAAATGGCCGTTTCTAATTCAGAACAGATCTTTGAGAAATATCATAAAACTGGCACTTGGAGTGAAGAGGATCTTAAGTTCCGGGGAAGACTGGATTACTCAGCCAGATCCCAGCTCAAAAACAGAAAACAACAAAAGGGTTACTGTGTGATTCTCTTTGGAATCCAGAAAGCAGCACTAGTTAAGCAAAGCCCTCCGTGAATGGGGAACCACTCCACCACCTGGACAGATTCCTAATACACAATAGCCTGGTATTTCCAAAACTTGGTTTATCACAATCACCTGGGGGCCTTGTTGGCCCAGGCTCTTCCTGGCCTCAACCCAGCCTCTGATTCAGAATCTCCAGGGGCGGGGTCTGGGAATCTGTTTTTTAACTGAGCCCGGGTGATGGCGCATGACTCAGAATGTGTGGGAAACAAGGAGATGAATGAAATGGTCCTAGGGGTTCTAAAAGGCCCAGAAGAGCTGAGACGTCAGTGCTGTGTGGGTCCAGGGAACGAAGTTGGAACGGAAGGCTGTGGACTGCAGTCTAGAGAAACCTAGGCCGTGAGGCTTTGAGGGGGAGGGGCTCTTCCACAGCTAGGAACCTCAGTGGGAGATGAGTTGGCTTCCCAGTTCCCACAATAGGAGGAAATAAGAGGAGAAAGGGCCTGAGAAAGAAAAAGGACGTCTATATGAGATTCCCTGGAGAAGGGCTGGCAGTCCCAGCCCCCAAGCTCAACCATGTGTAAGACAGAAAGCAGGCCCTACCCCCATCCCTGTCAGGGACTACAGATGCTTTTAGAATCTGTGCAGGATGTTTTGATTTCCAATCGCTCATGTTTTCACATTTATCTCTCTCGCCTTTCTCCTCTGGACTTAGCTCTCTTCTTCCAGCCTCCTGGACCAACCGTCAGTGATGACGGGGACATAATGTGCACATAGGTGCTACCTCAGCTATTCCTGTCATCGAGGCAAAAGCAGCAAATGTGGAATAAGGGTCAAATGTGTGCCCTAGTTCTCACTAAGAACCATGCATACTGGTCTCACATCTGCCATCTGCAAGTACTTGACTGGAGCTGGGGGCCCTCGAGACAGCTCAGCAGTAAAAGTAATTGCCACCCAAACCTGATGTATCTGGAACTGGAACTTGTAGTAGAAGAAAAGAACAGGCTCCTGAAGGTTGTACACACACACACACACACACACACACACACACACACACTTTTTTTTAAGAGCCCAAAGCCAATGCCAGCATACCTATTCAGACTTTGTGATTTTTTAACTTCAAGATATATGACTGACTTCAGCCCTTTTCTCTTTAAAGCTGGCCTTTAACCCTTTATGTAGCCAATAACCTTAACGTCCTCATCTTTCTACCTCTCAAGTGCTAGAATTACAGCCTCCCACTACTACTCAGTGTGGGGCTTGCAGCCTTGAGGCGGGCTAGGCGAGTATTCCACGGATGCTGTCTGAAGGAAGGAGTGTCGTCATTTGCAGCCGGCTCGGGCAGTATAGAAAATGCAGCACACAACGTTGGAGCAGGCTGACCTGAGATGCACCCTACCTAAAGGGGCTGGATTTCCTCTCTAACATGGGTTCAGCCCCAGGGCTTAGGCTGCCCAGCAGCCCTTCTCCAGGGACCTTCATGTGGCTGTCCTCTTTTTTCACAAGCCCTTTAGCTCTATTTCCTCCTATTGTGGGAACATGTCACTATTTCAGAAGCAAAGGGAATAAAGGCTGGGACCTCCGTGCCCTTTCCTTGGAGTCCACTGAAAGACAAGCTCCAGCTCCACATTTTCCCAAAGCATTGCTGAGGTGAACACAGAAATGTGGACGGCCAAGAGCCAGGCATGCCTGAGATCCCAGCCCACAGGGAGAAGAGCGGAAGCAAGAGGATCAAGAATTCTAAGCCAGCCGGGCAGTGGTGGCGCACACCTTTAATCCCAGCACTTGGGAGGCAGAGACAGGCCTATTTCTGAGTTCGAGGCCAGCCTGGTCTACAAAGTGAGTTCCAGGACAGCCCGGGCTATACAGAGAAACCCTGTCTCGAAAAACCAAAAAAAAAAAAAAGAATTCTAAGCCAGCCTAAACTGCTTGAGACCCTGACAGGGGGTGGGGTAAGGTGGGGGGAGGGGGGGAGGGAGAGGGAGAGAGAGAGAGTCAGTGCCATTGAAAACAATACACAGACGGCACACCTCTGTTCTTTTTGAATTTCAATGTCTGCCAAATTCATCCATGGCAGAGCACAAACCAACTTGAGCAGAAACAAAATTAAATAAGTTCTCAGGCTTCTAAGTTAGAGACAAGCCATCTTAATTTATACTTAAAATTTGACCTTTTTGGGGGTGTGATAGAGTAGCTGCGTTGGTATAATATTAATCTGGCATGCACAAAGCCTTGGGTTCACTCCCAATATCAATAAAGCAATGCATAATAGCACAGGCCTGTAATGCCTGCACTTGGGAGGCTTTATTATGTAACAAGGCTGGCTCAAAATATGCAGCAATCCCCCTGACTCAGCCTCTGAAGTGATACACCACCACATCCAGCAAAGTTTGATTTTTCTTTCTTTTCTTTTTTTTTTTTTTGACTTTAAAGTCTGGAGATGGCTGTTCTTCCAGCAGACTGAAGTTCCATTCCCAACACCCATGTCAGGCAGCTCTCAACAATGTGTGCCTTAGTCAGGGTTTGTATTCCTGCTTACATCATGACCAAGAAGCAAGTTGGGGAGGGATGTTCCTTACTTGCTTCCCCTGGCTTTCTCAGCTTGCTCTCATATAGAACCCAGGACTACCAGCCCAGGGATGGCACCACAATGGGCTGGGCCCCCCCCATCACTAATTGAGAAAATGCCTTACCGCTGGATCTCATGGAGGCCTTTCCTCAAGGGAGGCTCCTTTCTCTAGGATAACTCCAGCTTGTGTCAAGTTGACACAGAACCAGCAGTACAATGTGTAACTCTATTTTCAGGGCATCTAAGGCCTTCTTCTAGACCCTGCAGGTGCCCACATACACATGGTATACACTCACACAGACACACGCCATACACATGAGTAAAAATTAAAATAAACCTTTTTCTAAAAGAATTTCAAATAAAGCAAACAGAATACAGTACTTTACTTTTCTGCTTTATAATTATCTTCTAAAATATTAAGGAACTCAAATATTTCCATTTTCAAGGGGCTAAGAGGTGGTTCAGTTCTTAGCTTTCACATCAGGTGGCTCACAACTGCACATAACCTCAGAGTATCTGATGCTTCTAGTCTCCTTGGGTGATGCACTCATGTACACACACACACACACACACACACACACACACACACACACACACACACGCATGCACACGAACATGCTTAAAAGTTAATGTTCACGATATCTTCATTTACTACTCCCTGTCCTAAAACAATCCATACAGATGAAATTAATTAATGTGAGATTTTTTCCTCTATATTACTGCATCCCCTCAATGTAGGAAGCATTATATACTTCCCAGGCATCGTGTCCCAAGAATCAGTGAGTAGGCTTCGGTCTTACATCAAAGGATGCACCCTCCTAATTCAAAAATTAAGTACCGTTATACTAATCTGAGCATATGGCAAATGAGTGCAAACACAGGTCTTTTCCCATGATGACACCAGCCCCTTTTACATAGGAGGAAGAATGCATGAAGGTACTGTTGGCAGAATACACACTAACTTGAAACACTTACCTGCCTAATCTGTTGGGAAGTGACTAACTCCTCAGCATGCGAACATCCACACACCCACGTGCTAACTAGTGAATAAGTGGAAAGGTAATTCAGAAGACTCTGAGTTTCTTCTTCAAACTGCAAACAAAAACTAATCAATAAAATGTTGATGAAAAAAAGGATCTTTTTAGTCATGAATACTTAATTCTTTAGCATAAAAATCTAAAAAAAGGTCTTGTTCTTCGTTCTTCTTCCTTCTCTTCCTCCTCCTCCTTTTCTTCTTCAACAGTCTTATGTAGCCCAGGCTAGCCTTAAGTTCCTTATCTTCCAGCCTCTACATGCCCCACTCCCGAAACCGGGTGTGTGTTACTACACTAATCAGGGAGTTCTTATTTGTTTATTAAGCAAGTTATTTATTTGTTTGTTTAGCAGGGTCTTTCTATATAGTCCTGGCTGTCATGGAACTCATCATGTAGGCCAAGCTGGCCTTGAACTCACAAAGATCTGCCAGTCTCTGCCTCCCAAATGTTGGGATTAAAGGTGTGCATCACCATACCAGGCCAGGCAGGCAACTCTTAAGAGTCGGGCACATAGAAAAAGATTGCTTGATCTCACACCAGCTGCTCACACCCAGTGATATAATCTGCCCACTCAGCTATAGTAGGTTTCTGTTAATAAATGTAAGAACTCTCCTGAGAGTAAAGGTGGGTGGAGACCAAACTCCCACCACCTCCTCTCCTAGTGTGTGGTATGCTTCAGTGAAAGCAAGTCTTGTGCCAGAAAAGTGTGCCAGCACCAAGTTCAGCAAAGCCTACGTCTCCACTGTGTCTTTAGAACCCTGCCACACACACTGCAGAGATTCATTCTGAGGAAGAAGCAAGATATTCACTCAGACATCAGCCAACTGCTAGTTAGGTCAGAGGATGAGTCTCTCTCGAGAGTAGGATGATGCATCTTCCACCTAAGACACTGCTCTCTAGTATGAGCCCACACTGTCTACCAAATTTCTTAAGACCTGTTTATGCAAAGACAATGCCCGTACAATCTTTCTGCCAGTAAGCTACCCTTTTCAAAGGGAGTCAACTGCTAGAGGCAGAAAGAACCTTGTGCATGCCAAATGCATGACCCACCACTGAGCTGCCCCACGGAGCCATCTATCTACAGCAGCATTCGTCTTGACCTTAAACATCATACAGAGCATACCGGGTCCACTGTGTGTGGGTGCACGGGTGGGGCACACACCGTAGTAGAAAAGGTGTCCTTGTGGTTAGGTAGCACGGCAAAGCCCTCTTGATGGTTCTGGAATCTAAAGGGGTGGGGAATCTTTCTTTCTACAACCATTATTTTAAAGTGCTAATAAATTGCCTTTTCCTATGCTCTTTTGGCAATAGGAATATATATTTATTCAGGAAGTTCTCTGTTGTTATCAAGATAGGATCTCAGGTAGCCCAGGTTGTCCTCAAACTCACTGTGTAGCCTAGAATGACCTTCACTTCGTGATCTTCTCTATCCCCTCAGGACTGGATTTCAGGCACATGCCACTACATTCAGTTTCATGCAGTGCAAGGGACTAACCCCAGGTCTTTCTTCGTGCATGCTGGGTAAGCTATCTACCACTGAGCTACATCAGACTGTCTTATTTATTAACCTGCCTTTTACTAGCCTTAGAACTTTCATTTCTTGATCTATAAATTGGGCTTAAAAATACAGCCTAGCCTTTCTATTTCACCTGGTTTTGGAATTAAATAAGAAAGGAGGAGAGGGATGGCTCAGAGGTTAAGAACACTGGCTTCTCTTCCAAAGGACCCCAGTTCAATTCCCAGGACCCACATGACAGCTCACAACTGCCATAACTCCAGTTCCAGGGCATCTGACACCCTCACACTGACACGAATGCAAGCAAAACACCAGCAATAAGAAATTATAAACGGATCTGAATGATGGGTTTTTAATACACAGTCATACTTCACAAGAGCATGTGATTGTTAGTTGTGGAAAGCAGCTAATGGTAAGCCTGGGAGACATTTTGCTTGATAAAGGAAGCACAAAGCCCACAGACAGCATGAGTCCACTTGTCTGGAATGTTCAGAACAGTTAAATCTACAGAGACAGACAGTATCCTGTAGTGACCTGCAGGTAGGAAGGTCAAGAAGAAAGGGAGGAGGACTCCTAGTGATGAAGGGGTTCTTTCAGGAGCATGCAAATGCTCTAATAGACTGTGGTCATGTTTCACATGTCTGAATACACTAGATGTCACTGGCCCATACACTCTGAATGGGTGAATCTAGGAACTGTGTCTCAGTAAAATTAATTTTAAGGCCAAGCCGCCGGTCTGTAATTCTACCTACTCGGTGGTGAGAGCAGAGTACTGAGCTCAGAGGCTGACTGGGCTAGAGCATGAGTCAAGGCCTTTAGGAATGCTGTCTCAGGATTTAAAACGTAAGGAAAGGGTCTAGGGATACATAGCAGCTGTAAGCACTTCCTAATTTGCCCTAAATCAAATCCCAAGTACTGAGGGTGAGCGAGCACACTTCCACAGACCTTAATTTTATATATTTATTTATTTATTTATTTATTTATTTATTTATTTATTTACTTTGGTTTTTTGAGACAGGGTTTCTCTGTATAGCCCTGGCTGTTCTGGAACTCACTCTGTAGACCAGACTGGCCTTGAACTCAGAAATCCACCTGCCTCTGCCTCCCGAGTGCTGGGATTAAAGGCATGCGCCACCACTGCCCGACCTCCACAGACCTTAAAAATAAAGCATGGCCTTCCAGTGAGTATCTGTTGATTTCTACATAACAAAGTCCTCTTGGTTGTTAACAGAGCCCAGACATAACTATTCACATTTCTGCCTGTTGTTACTATTTTCAGTGTAGCCTTATTTAATCAGCAGCAAAATTAATCAAGTTCTATTTCTCCAGAAACAGGACCAGTGAGATGGTTCAGTGGATAAAGGCACTCACCACCAACACTGACAGCTTGAGTTTGATCCCTGGATCCCACAAGGGGGAAGGAGAAAACACTCCAGTAAGTTTCCTCTGACTTCCACATGTGTGTCATGGTATGTGCATACCCGAGAGTCACTGTACTGAGCTCTATAAAAACAAATGTGCTGCCATCCCCAACCTCAAGTAGCTTGCAGTCTGGCTGAAGAAAGCATGTGTAAAAGATTCACATTCAGTCCCTGTAAATGCAGTACGCTTAAGGTCTGTACTTGTCAGGGCTCTCTAGAGAAACAAGTGACAGAATGAATGTACATACATGTATACATACACAGATACATACATATATATACACACACACACACACACACACACACACACACATATATATATACACATATTGAAGACCCGCTGAGACATACAACCTCATGGACTGAACAACTAAACAACTACTACGTGTGTGTGTGTGTGTGTGTGTGTGTGTGTGTGTGTGTTTGGTATATATATATATATATATATGATTTATTGGAGTGGCTTGTAGGCTGTGTTCCAGCTAGTCCAACAACAACTACACCAACAGAAAGTCCAGGAACTCAGTAGTGGCTCGGTCCCTGAAGCTGAATAGATGTCTCTGCTGGCCTTCAGTAGACACTGGAATCCCAAAGAAGTAGGCTGTAACACCAGGGAAGGAACCTGCCAGCAAGAGTGAGGGCAGCAGGAAAAAGAGCAAGCTTCCTTCTTCCACATCCTTTATATAAGCTGCCACCACACAGTGTGACCCAGATTAAAGGTGGATCTTCCCACCTCAAAAAAAAAAAATCTGGATTAAAAGTGGGTCTTCCCACTTCAAATGATTTAATTAAGAAACAAACAAACAAACAAAAATCTCTCATAGGTGTACCCAGAAGCTTGGGTTTAAGTCAATTCCAGATGTAGTCAAGGTGACAAGCAAAAATAACCATCACAAAGTCCATCCTGGACCACTTTCTTTTTTTTTTTTTTTAAAGATTTATTCATTTTATTTATAGGAGTACACTGTTGCTGACACACCAGAAGAGGGATTCAGATCCGATTACAGATGGTGGTGAGCCACCATGTGGTTGCTGGGATTTGAACTCAGGACCTCAGGAAGAGCAGTCAGTGCTCTTAACCACTGAGCCATCTCTCCAGTCCCCCCTGGACCACTTTCTACAACATGGGATCATCAGATATAGCATCAGGCCGGGCAGTGGTGGCGCCAGCCTTTAATCCCAGCACTTGGGAGGCAGAGGCAGGCGGATTTCTGAGTTCGAGGCCAGCCTGGTCTACAGAGTGAGTTCCAGGACATCCAGGGCTACACAGAGAAACCCTGTCTCCAAAACCAAAACCAAAACAAAACAAACAGATATAGCATCAGAGGAGTTCTCACAGGACATGGGTGAAAAAGGACATGCTTTTCCTAACTTAAGTTTTGCAGGACTTCCTACCTGTGATATTTGAAAGATGGCAGGCATGAAGAAATATTCCTCACGATCCTTGAAACCAGTAGGACTGGCCCACAGGACTAACTGTTGATCCAGTGTTTCTCAGATTGTACCACTGGCATCTTACATGTGTTAGATATGGGCAGCCATGACTGAAATCTGAACTGGATCCTGGCCCCCTACTGTATGTGCTGCTGGAGTCTGTAACTTGCTCCGTGGGAGACTCATTAACAGGTATATCTTACCAGAGGGATGAAATTAAGGTTCATAGGCAGCCCTAAGACAGCTCACAGAACATGTCTACACTTTGATCCCTATTTCCAAACACCCCTAAAGCAAAGCTACACATGCAGTGGACATCAAGGAAGCCAATCAAAGGTTTAGGCCCCAGCCCTCAGCCTAGACAAATCACTTCAAGTCTTTTGGCCTGGACTACTTCTCTGGTTATGAGTTCATGAAATTAGTTAATTTACAGTCAATTCTCAGTACAACGGTTCCCAAATGAAGTACATAACTTTGAAGACCTGCTTATAAAGGACCAACACGTCAGGCATAGTGGTACCTATAGTCCTAGCACTGTGAGTTCAAGGCTAGGCACCCTGCACATGCTGGAATTGCAGGTATGAGCCACTATGCTAGACAAGGCATTGCTTTAAAAAGAATCCTGCAGATGCTAAATAGGATAAATGTAAAGGGTTTTTATTATATGAATATGAATATATAGGTTCTTAGCACACGTTGTGTGCGAAGATAGGGCCAAATCTAATAATGTCTGTAATAACTCATCTTTTTCTCTGTATGCACACCTATGACCTAGGAATAATTACTTTTGATAAGAGCTTTCATGGTTCTATGAAAATGATCAATCAGGATTACTGATATGAGATTAAAGCCACTTAAAAAGGCATGCCTATGAAAACTTTGAAGAGAATTATTTCAGTCACTTCAGAAACAACTTTAGAGAGAATTCAGGGGACTGCTGGGCAGAATAGCTTATTGGAATACACATATTCAAAGAAAGGAATGTGAGCAGGAGGTGATATCATTTGCATGTAAAAGCACTTGGAAGTTGGAGGCAAGATGATATGGAGTTCAAGGCCCACCTTAGCTATACAGCAAGTTCAAGACCAGTCTGGACTACAAGAGTCTCCAACTGAAAGAAGGAAGAGAAAGAAGGAGATGAAGGAGAAATATATTCAAATGCCAAAACAAAACTAGCAAAAAAAGGGAGGTCTTTCTCTTCAGTTTATTTTTCCTTTTTGTGCATTGGTGTTTTGTGGGCATGTATGTCTGTATGGGGTCTTGGATCCCCTGTAACTGGCCTTACAGGTAGCCATGATCTGCAATGATGGTCCTGAGAACTGAACCAGAGCCCTCTGGAAGAGCAGCCAGTGCTCTTGACCTGTCAGCAGTCTCTCCAGCCAGCAAAGAAAGAGTTTTAACATCAAGGAATATTGTTTATTTTTCTACATGTTAGTTTAAACATTGCAATTGGCCTTGTTTTGCAATTAGAGAATGGGGCAACACTCCATTCCACGGAACTAGAATGTGTTCTCTTTGTTTTGTTTTGTTTACTTCACTCAGAGTTCTTCACCCAGTAGTTAGATCTGCCTCACCACATTGCATGTCAGGGACGAAATTCTCACCCACCGGGGCACACACACCCTAACACAAAAAGGCACAGAAACAAACAGGATTGCCAGGTTTGCAGTGAAGGTCCCCTAGAACAACAAATCCTACGCACGAGGCCGTTCGCATGAACTAAATATATTCTGATTATGTCCCTAACAAACTATTAGTTCATTTTGACTCCACACCCCTTCTCCTCCCCTCCCACTCTCCTGGGTTAAAAGCTGTCCACAGCTTATAAGGATGTGTTTTAAGCACAACCTGAATCAAGCTGACCAAAAAATATAAAGCCATCATATGATAAATGCACAACCTAGAGAGACACATTACAATGACATAAGTAAATAGTAGGATTTAAATTAGTGAAAATTTGAACTCCTAGGCTGTGAGATGGTTAAACGTGACTTGGGTTTTCTAAGCTGGAAAACAAGCTACTCCGGATTACGCACGTATGAAGTGATTCTAAGTGAGGCCATGTTTCATGCAGAGCTACTGAAACCTAGGCGTGGGCTGTTATACCAGCATCTCCCCTCCCACCCTGCAATCCATCAACCATCCCCAATTTACTCTTTGCCCTAAGTAGTATGACCAAGTTCACCTCCTGGAAAGGGAGAAACCACCCAGACATCACACTGAACGTTTCTTAGTTTGGGCCAGCAGGAAATTCCAGTCGCTTCATTCATCAGAGCCAGTTAAAGCTGCTGAAACGAAATGGGCACTTGGAGAGTACTATGTCAAGACATAGACTTAATTTGGGGGGTTGAAGAGGGCCAGACAAAGACAGAATCCCAGCTCAAGGTCAAGGTCCTCTGAACAACAAAGAGCCAATGGTCAGTCTGGAAGAGTAAACAAAATTCAAGGCCAAAAGTAGAAACCTCAAGTTAGTGTGCTTTCTTTGGGAGGTAATGCCACAGGTATAATACTTTCGAGGGGGAGTGGGGGTGCGAAGCTGTGACAAGCCGCCGCAATCCTCGCTGCGGTCCCTAGAGATTGTCCACAAACTGATCCTCAAGTTGAATGAAGCACTAGAACCATTCCATATCCCTTGACTTCGACAGGACACCATCACTTTTTGCCATAGCTGTGGCTGCTGTCAGTTTCCCACTGACAGAGCAGTGGAATGAGCCATCTCAAAAGCCACACTCCGCGCCCACTCCAAGGCAATCTCTTGGAAGCCAGAATCGGGGCTCAACACACGTCCCTGCTACCTGGACTGCCTCCCCACCCGAGCCTCCAACACTCGTGGGCTCCCGAGGAGGTCAGAAAGCTGAGCCTGGGCCGCCAGGGGGCGGGAGGCAGCAGCTGGCCGAGCGCCTCTGTGCCGCGGTGCCCTCCCCAGGGCCACCAGCCACTCACGGATTTTCACTCGCCGGTGGTCTAGGCGCGCGGTGGCGGCGTGCAAGGCGTCCAGGCGACGGTGCAACTCGGCAGTGCGGTGACCCAGCGCGGCCGCCTGGCCCTCGAGCTCTCCGAAAATGTCCCCAGCGCAGCGCGACAGGTCGGCCAGTTGGGCGAGCAGGCAGACCAGGGTGTGCGAGCTGACCTGCTCCAGCGAACGGAAGAGCGGCGGGTCCCCAGTCCGAGCCACCGCCGCCTCCTGCGGCCGGTGCAGCCGTGCGGGCTCCACGCTCCGTTGGTGGAAGGGCATGGCTGGGCACGCGGGGTGCCGGCGGACCGGCGATCACGGGGTTCACGCCCGGCCCCTAGGGCGATGGGCGCGGGTCCGCATCCAACACAAAGGAGAGTCCCCGGGCAGCTGCCGCGGGAACGAGGCCGGGCGGCGAGGAAGCGCAGGGACGGCTCGGAGACCCTAGCCCGGTGTCGCGCGGCTACGTGCCTCCTCCCGGGCTCCGGGGCAGCGCGGCCGAGGAAGTTCCCGAAGCAGTTCCCAGGCGGCCGCGGCGGGTCCCGCTGAAGTTTGCAGGCAGGAAAGCGCCGCGGCTTCTTCCCTCCCTCCGGATTGGAGAGGGAGGAGGAAGCGGGGGAAGTGCCGCCGACACCGGCGCGAGGGAGGGCGGCGGGAGAAAGGGAAGGGGGAGGAGAAAGGCCGGCTGGGAACCACCTGCGGCTCCCGCGCCCGCCGCGCCCTGCGCCCAGGCCGGTGGCCGCCCGGCGCCCCAGCGCACCCTGCTGGGGCGGCCGCGCAGTCCCTGAGCTCCGGGTGGCCGCCCACGCCCCCAGCCGAGTCCCCGAGCGCTGGAGCCCAGTCCCCGCCCGCACCCCAGGCCCGAGTGGGGCGCAAGGCGGGCGCCGCGGAGGCGCCGGACTGCGGGGCCAACCTAGAATCCGACAGCTCACCTGCGCTGCTGCGGTGGCGGCTGAGTCTCGGTCCTGCCTCCCCAGGAACGCCGGGCCGCTGGTCTGAGGCCCCCTGGTCACCCCTCTGCAAGGCTCTCAAGACTTCTGGGACGCTTTTGTGGACCGAGGAAGACCTCAATAAATCACCCGGTGGCCAAGAGTTCTGTAGTCAACTGGGAGTCCAGTGGAACCAAAACAAAAAAAACAAAAACAAAAACAAAAAAAAAACCTCCGAAGACCATAGTGATCATAGTGCTTCAAGAGTTTTTCTTAGTGTCTCCTTGGTGGTTTCCCGTTCTTCAGGTGTGAACAGTTCAGAAATAGTTGCCTGTTTCATCCTTCCCTCAAACGTTGAGTTAGGTTACTAGAACCTAGAACCCAAATCCAAGGCCTGGAAAATGTTTTAACTAAACGCCCTTGAGATCATAGTCACGAGACACCCAGCTAACTCAAACCTTCTGCTAAGAAGAATTTAAGGAGACTGAGTCCAATATCCCGAAGCTAAAAATCTCATTGGCCTCATTGCTGTGTTTGCTGAGAAAGGATCTTCTTTGGTTTCTATCGTGGAGTTGACCCACATTGCGGCACTGTTTTTTGACCTTGGGATCAATCTCCAAAGTGGTGCTAGTTTGCTTCTCTGCTGGAAAGGAACAAAGCATGCAGCCAGCCTGAAGAGGAAAAGGAAGGAGAGTTTCTTCGGATGAAACTAGTAGATAAACTCATGAGGTGGGAAGCAGTGGGACTCAGTCTTTAATCCCAGCACTCAGGAAGCAGAGAGACAGGCTGAGGTCGAGACAGCCTGGTCTACAGAATGAGTTCCAAGACAGCCAGGGCTACAAAGAAGCCCTGTCTTGAAAAACAAAGCAAACAAAAAAAATAAAAATACAAAACAAAAAAAACATAGACAAACTTTTTCCATCTTCCCCTGCTGTACATCATCTTGTTTTGTTGTTGATAGGCTGTTTTACAATATATGACATTAATGATCTCAGATCACCTAGTAGGACCACCTGCAGGGTTGTAAGCAAAGGAAACAGGTGCTGTTTTTTAAACCTTGACGTTTATGAAGTACCATATAAACAGTATAAAGGTGTTCTGTTTCCTCAAGATGTATCCTGAAGTGAAAAGGTGATGTTCCCACAAGTCCCTGACTTCATGAGACCTTGAGTAACACTTTAAACTTCCATGTAAGCCAGCCTACGGGTAGCACACACCTGTAATCAGGCAAAAGCACCAGGAATTCGAGGCCAGCTGCCACTGAGCTATATGGAGAGACTGCCCCAAAACAATACAAAAAGTCTATACAGAATAATACCCTTGCTTATGGTGAATTATTCCATGCTTTCTAGTATTTTGAAGGTCATGCAAACAGCACCATGGGCTATTTGAAGCGATTAGTCACTCCTCAGTTTTCTTTATATCTCAATCCCATACTAGCCACATGTAACGTAGGCCTGTGGTTTTCACAGGCTTATTCTAGATGTTTCAAGCCTTTGGTTTCTTATTTCTCCTTATATGAGCGATGCAATAAACACTCACATGTAGTGTGGACGTACATTTTCCTTTCTGTCAGGTATACATACCTGGAAATAGAATTGAGGATCATATAGGAACTCTGTTTAGCCTTAGGAGAAGTTACAGGCTGTGTTCCCAGGCCTTGGCACCATTTTGCCTTCCCACCAGCACTGACTGGAAGGTTCCACCTCTCCACTAACACTTGCAATTATCTCTCATTATTACAGCCATTCTTTTGGATGTGTCTTGATTTGCATTTCCCTGAGAGCTAGTGATATCTTTTCATGTGCTTATTGGCCACTTGTTTACCTCTAGGGAAAGAGACTGTTGGAGAAAAGTCTGTTTAGGTTTTTGCTCTGGTTTTTGTCTTTTGTTTCTGTGGTACTTGGGACTGAACCCAGTACTTTTCAGTGCTCTATCACTGACCCAAATCTCTAGCCTCCACCCCTTTTTTAATTAGAAGACTATCGTCAATGTGATGTAACAGGTCTTTTACTTTTTTTCAAATCCCTCATATACAACATTTACTTTCTAAATTCCACTTAGTTTAATTTATTGTCTTGTACCTTGATTTGATAATATGGTTCAACTGTGTTCCCACATAAATTAATAGGAGAGCAAAGACGTTTTTGTGATATCTTTTGTAATCCTGGAGCAATCTCAACTTTTTTTTCATGCTAAGCATCAAAACTAGGGCATCTAGCATGCTAAAAGCAAATTTTCTACCACTGAGATAGAACCCAGCCCCTACACCTTTTATCAATGATGGGACTTGAACTCAGAGCCTCAAACATGCCACTGAGCTACACCCCCTCTTTTTGTATTTTAATTCTTCTAAGGAATTGATTAATTACTTAGGCATGGGTGTGCCACTGTGTAAGTGTGGAAGTCAGAGGACAATCTTTCCACCACTCTTTTTGGGTTGTTTGTTGTTGTTTTGTTTTTTGTTTGTTTGTTTGGTTTGGTTTGGTATTTTTTCAAGACAGGGTATCTCTGTGTAGCTCTGGCTGTCCTGGAACTCACTCTGTAGACCAGGCTGGCCTTGAACTCAGAAATCCACCTGCCTCTGCCTCCCAAGTTCTGGGATTAAAGGCGTGCACCACCACTGCCCGGCTTGTTTTGTTTTTTGAGACAAGTCTCATACTGTAGTCCAAGCTAGCCTTGAACTCACAGCAATCCTTCTGCCTTAGCTTCCTAAGTGCCAGGATTACAGGTGTAACCCACTATGCTCAGCTTAAACAGATTTTTGTTGTTGGTTTTTGTTTTGTATCTCTCTCTCCCTCCCTCCCACCCTTCCTCCCTCCCTCCCTCCACCCCCTCTCTGTGTGCCTGTATGCCTGCATGTGGGCATGTTGAGACAGGATTTCTCTGTGTAGCCCTAGCTGTCCTAGAACTTACCTTGTAGACCATGTTTGCATCAAACTCAGAGATCCACCTGCCTCTGCCTTCCAAACGCCAGTATTAAAGACATGTGCCACCATGCCCGGCCTTTAAACACATTTTAAATGGACAATAAGAGAACATTTAAATGTATAGAATTTAAATTCAGCTTCTCAAGTCATTTTATCCAAAAACTTAATTTGGAAGTGTGGTAGTGAAATCCCAGCACTCAGGAAGGTGAGGTGTCATTGAGTTCAAGGCCAGCCTGGGCTACATAGGGAAGGAAACCCTGTTTAAGGAGGAGGGCCTGGAAAGAGGGAGCTGGAGGAGGTTGAAGGAGTGTGAGACTTGCTTTCTGTAAGGAAGACCTTTCCCAATTCCCAGCAGGAGCCCTGTGTGAGCAGAATGACAGGAGCTGTATTCCCACTCCCCAGGCCAGCTGGCAGCCACACTACAGGGGTGGGATAGTGGAGAGCAGGGGAGGCTGGGCTGGCCCGAGTCCTGAGATGTAACAATCGCATCACACACACCTGCTCAGGCATGCGCTCTGCTGGAGTGTGCACTTTTCTGAGCTCTTCGGGGGCCCCCACTGGGAGTACCTGGCCATACTGCCTGGCACAGCAGTGAATCAATTCTAATGGCTTCTTCTACCCAACCCCGGTTTTCCTTTCTTCCGCTCTGCAGAGGCTCTTACAGTTCAAGTCTTTTCCACCCTCATGAAGGCTTTCTTTTCAGGATCTCTTTGTGAATGTCCTCAGGCTACCCTTCCTGCAGTGGGTTCCAAATGTGGTCTCCTTTTATTGATTTTGTTTTATTGTTTTTCAAGACAGGGTTTCTTTGTGTAGCCTTGGCTGTCCTGGAACTAGCTCTGTAGACCAGGCTGGCCTCCAACTCAAAAGATCCTACCTCAAAAATAATTGTAATAAATAATAATAAAATAAAACAAGTTCAAGGTTAAAAGAGGAAATTCCCTCTCAGCAAATACTTCTCTTCACAGTGTGTTAGACTTTCCACAGGCGGGAGTCAGTGCTAAACCACAGTTGGTGAAAGAGTGTACCAAACACCCTTAAAAGACGTGGAAAAATCCTTTGGTTGTGGCCCGTGTGTCCCCATGACCTCACATGTTGAAATTTAGTCCCCCATTCTGAGACGCTGAGATGTGACAACTTAATGTGACCATGGTGTTTGGAGGCGAGGCCTTTGGGAGTTGATAGGGGCTGGATAAAGGTATTATGATAGAGCCCAGGATTGAATACTGCATAAGATAAAAGGCCAAAAGATAGGCAGAAACATACATGTGAGTACACATACGCACATATACCTGTATGGTTTTGTACCTCAAAGGTGCTTCTGTGCGGAAGGCTTGGTCCCCAGCTGATGAATCCAGTCATGGAGAGGCAGGGATTCTGGCTTAACCACTGTATCCCACTGACAGCTTCATGTAGTGAGGGCATTCCTGGGAGGTGGTGAAAATAGGATTTGGCATCAGGTTGAGGAAAGCAGGTCGCTGGGGGCATGGTTTTGGGTGGGGATGTCTAAGCATTCTCATGTCTGTCTCCTTCCTAGATTCCGCTCCTCTACCATCACCCCCTCCACAGGGTCAGTACCTTGCTACAGCCTAGAAGAAGTGGCGTAGCCAAGGACTGTGAGCCAAATTAAATAAGTCTTCTTCCTTTGTTTTTCTCAGGCATTTACTCACTGTGTTATATAATACACACACATACACACACACACATACATACACACACATACACATACACACACACACCTTCTTGTCTCTTACCATGTAATACCTGCAGCATCTCTAAACATTACTAGCTTAAAGGTCTTCACCAGGATGGGCATATAGTGCAATGGCTGAACCTATGCTTAGTATGTGAAGGCCTGGATGCTATCCCTAGTATATTCATAAAAAGGTTTCCGATGCAGCTAAGCCCAACTGTACTTCTTTATAGACTTAACTTGCCTCGGATATTTTGTCATGGTAAAAAAGGAGCGGACAGTGGGGTGCACCTTCTCTCTCTCTTTTTTTTTTTTTTTTTTTTGGTTTTTCGAGACAGGGTTTCTCTGTGTAGCCCTGGCTGTCCTGGAACTCACTCTGTAGACCAGGCTGTCCTCGAACTCAGAAATCTACCTGCCTCTGCCTCCCAAGTGCTGGGATTAAAGGCGTGAGCCACCACTGCCCAGCTGGGGTGCACCTTCTCACTCCACATGGCACTAGATGCCACTCTCCTTACGCTCTTTTGGGTAAGAGCAGGACTTTAGTGCAGCTCTGTCCAAACCAAATCTCAAAAACTCTCCTTGAGGGGTTGGGTCTATAGGTTAGTGGGGCAGCACATGCCTGGCATACTTGAAGCCCTAGGTTCAATCCCCAGTGTCAGAAAACAAAACAAAACCTTTTGGGGCTGAGGAGATGACTCAGCTAGCCAAGAGTTTGCTATACAAGTGTGAGGACCTTAGCTGGAGAGATGACTCAGCAGGTAAGAGCACTGTCTGCTCTCCCAGAGTTCAATTCCCAGCCACCACATGGCGGCTCACAACCATCTGTAATGGGATCTGATGGATGCCCTCCTCTGGTGTGTTTAGGACAGCTACAGTGTACACATATACTTAAAATAAATAAATCTTAAAAAAAAAAAAAAAGTATGAGAACCTGAGTTCATCTCCGAAAACCAACAGGAAGAAAAAGAAGCTACACAGTAGAGCATGACATATCAGAACAGGCCTGTAGATCACAGCACAGGAAAGGGGCTGGCAGGGGCACTCCTGCAGTTTGTTGGCAGCCAGCTTAACTAGGCTCAGTGAGAGTCCCTGTCTCAAAATAATAAATAAATAAAGATAAGGTGGAAATCAACTGAGGAAGACATCGGATGTCAACTTCTAGTGTGCCACACCTATGTACCCAGATGTGCATGTGCACCTGTGCACATACTACATGTATACACCCTCATCAAAATCTCTCAACCTCCAGTCACTTGACTTCTTGGTACTCTTTTTTTTTTTTTTTTTTTTTTGGGAGGGGGTTGTTTGTTTGGTTGGTTGGTTTTGGTTTTTGGTTTTTTGAGACAGGGTTTCTCTGTATAGCCTTGGCTGTCCTGGAACTCACTCTGTAGACCAGGCTGGCCTCAAACTCAGAAATCCGCCTGCTTCTGCCTCCCAAGTGCTGGGATTAAAGGTGTGCGCCACCACTGCCCGGCTCTTGGTACTCTTTTTAACTGTAGTATTTAACTAACCTTCAGCCATTTACTTTATATCTGATTTTTCTTGAGCATTAGTCACGGACGGCTTCCTACTTAATACTTGGTAAGCAGTAAATACAACAGAAGGAAGCTATCCTACAAATGTACTTCTTGGGTAATTTAAGGTCAGTAGTGGTTAGGTGGTTGGGTTCTGCCCTATGACACCGTAGATCTCAACTGATTGTCATCAGAAGGAAGGAGCCCTGAGGTGCTCAGCCACGGCTTGTGTGAGATGGTGACTACTCTTCATTGTCTCCCTCTCACTTTTCTGAAGAGAAAGGGGAATTCCATGATGCTGATTACTACACGGAAGTTGTAGGTGTGTGAGTGTGCATATGTCTGTGTGTGTGCATGCACACTCGGTAAGTGTGAGCATAGCACATCCTCGAGTAACACTCATTCTGGGAATGAGCAAACAATACAGATAGACTATACATTCTCCAGCTCCTTGATATATAGTAAATACTGGTTCTGTGTCAAAAGTCTAATTGTTGATGTGTTTTTAGCATCATCCACTGAGGGGAAATCAACAAATTATCTTGGTGTTAAGAAAGCTTCAGCAGACCCTTGGGGATACAGTTCATGAGATACTGTAGCCTAGGAATGGAATCAGCTAAGAGATAGTGACCTTTGTCCATCTGGAAGTTTCAGCAAACCCCAGTCTTTTCAGCCACTAGCAGACACAGACATGGTCATTTTCCTGCAGATTGAAATCAGGCCTGGTCTTCAATTAGCCAGAGATCTGCTTAAGGTGCAAATCTAATTGCATCCCCAGTTCAAAGCCCGAAGGTTTTAAGGTTATCTCTGAGGACCACAGTGAGCCCAGGGGTGTAAGCCCCTGCCATGCTGTCAGCCTTGTTTCCTGCTTCACTTCCTTCTCCTCTCCCACCTCCTCCATTGAGTGACACAAGCCTCTGCCTCTCTTTTCTCCACTCTGACCACCCTCCCTTCTCTTTATCTTCTTTGTTCAGTTGGCTCTTTGGATTTAAACTCATATGTCACTTCCTCGGCAAAACATGCCCTCGACCTCCCAGGCAGGCCGTGATTTAATGTGGTTAAGTGGTTGGGTTCTGCCCTGTGACACTAGATCTCAACTAAATAGTCATCAGGAAAAAGGAGCCCTGAGGTTCTCAGCCATGGCAGTTCAGTAGGACAGTGAACTTACCAACATATGAGAGCTTGAATTTGAAATTTCATTTGGGGGTTAATAATCTGTATTTGAATTATGAAAGAAAACAAACTACCTCATTCAATTATAAGGTTTTAATGATGGGCTGGAGAGATGGCTCAGTGGTTAAGAGCACTGCCTGCTCTTCCAGAGGTCCTGAGTTCAATTCCAAGCAACCACATGGAGGCTCACAATCATCTGTGATAAACACAGTGACTGCCCTACAGCCTAGACTAAATAGACCAAGCAAATCCCTCAGTCAGAGCTGCCCTACCTAGGCATGACAACTCATCTAATAGACACAGGAGGCCTCTCCCTTTTC
>CM052717.1:36523255-36558255 GCA_028551405.1 Uromys caudimaculatus | reverse complement strand
CACCTTACCTTTTGAGACACTGAATTTGGAGCTCCACAATTCAACCATACTGGCTGGTCAGCAAGTTCCAGGGATCTTCCCATCTCTGAGATTAGAGCAGCATTATCAACCTGTATGTAGATTAGAATTCTGCATATCAGATATTTACACTGAGATTCATAACAGTTGAAAAATTACAGTTATGATGTAGCAACAAAATAATTTTTGATTGGGGGTCACCAAAGCATGAGGACCTGCATTAAAGGGTCACAGCATTAGGAAGTTTGAGGAACCCTGGATTAGAGGAATGTAACACCACAGGGGACTGTTTTCCATGGGCTCTAGGGATCTAACTCAGGTCCTCTTGCAACAAGCACTTTACTGAATGCCCCATCTCCCCAGCTTCCTGCTCTCTGCTTTAACTGTATAATACTGAAAAAAAGAAAAGTGTGTCCATTTGGGTCTTCAATGTAATATTAGTATCAAAATAATATGGCAATATAATGTGAATAAAGTAATTTTAATATCAAATAATCCCAACTGCAATTTTAAAAATTAGGCTCTAACTTCCGTTAATAATTTAGCCATAATTCATATTATCTGATGAACTACAGAAACTTGGTAATAATTTTTAATATACAGTTAAGACGTCAAAAACATAACCTTTAAAATTTTTTGCCTCTAATCGATTTATAACACTCCATTATCTTCCTTTTCACAACAAAATACACTAAAAAGTAACCAATGTGGCAACACCATAAAAATTACATGTCCAGTATAATTTTTAGGAAACTGTCAAATAAGAGCATGTATTATAATCCTCGAAAAACACTTTCTCTATAGTTTGAATCCAGGAATTCTAAACCTAGCTGTGTTTGCTAATCTTGGCTACTAGGAAGCCTCAAAGAGAGAAAAGAAATTCATGAGACAGCTTGGTACACAAAACCGCCTAGATTTTTGTGGCCTACAGTCAACACCTCAGTTATACTGGGAACCAACCAGGCAGCCTAAGAGACATGTGGAGCGTAATTCTGAGAAGCTATAATTTTATCCCTGGATTTCTGTTTCTCTACAATACAGTGGTTTAGTTTACATGATCTGCAGGTTCCAAATTATGTCTTTGAGTATGTTAAAGACATCAGCTCCAGATTCGCTTAACCACCCAGCACATGGCTGCCAGAGCTGTCATGGCCGCCCACTCCTAAGAGCTGTGGGTGGCGATACCATGTCAGGTATAGCAAGCCAGCAAAGACTACATATCCCTTGGATAACTTTGTCCACAAGCCCACGGGACCAAATACTATCCTCTGTCTGCAAACTTGTTTGTACTTGAATTGCGTTCCTGGCTCCATATAAATCAAGTGCCTCAAACTGGAGGAGGAACTAAAAAAACAGGAAGTGTCCTCCCAGAATAAGTCAGTGGCTTCCTACTTTTAAAATGGCTGCCATTTTCAAGGCACACATCCTACTGGGCCAGATGCCAAGGGCTGCACATTGTTTATCTTAGTATCTACAAACAGGACTATGGGTAAGACTTTATCAATATCACCACTGTGCAGATAAGAAACAAATTGGGGAAGTGGTGGACAAAGAAACAAGAACGTAAGACGGTCAGGCTAGGTGTCAGCGTACTCCATCAGACTCAGGAGTCTGGATACGGAAACATATCGGGTCCTGGGCTGTGACAACTTGACACAGACTACGGTCACCTGGGGAACAGGAGCCTCAGTGGAGGAATTGCCTCCATTACACTGGCCTGTGAGCAGATCTGTGAAGCATTTTCTTGATTAATCACTGATGTGGGAGGGTTCGTTCCACTGTGGGCAGTGACACCTTTAGGTAGGTAATCCTGGGTCCTATAAGACAGGCTGAGCAAGCCATGGGGAGCAAGTCATTAAGTCATCAGCATTTCCCCCATGGTCTCTGCTTCAGTTCCTGCCTTGAGCTCTGCCTTGGCTTCCCTCAGTGACTGATTGGGAAGGTCAAGCCAAATAAACTCTTTCCTCCCCAAGTTGCTTTTGTCATAGTGTTTACCATAGAAAAAAAAAAAAAAAAAAAAAAAAAAAGTAAATTAGGACCGTTTCTAAAATTCTAGTTGGTATATGCTGCCTCATACATGAGAGTATCATTTATTTCTTATGTGTGTGGTATAGAGAGGGCAAACCCTGGGCATGCTAGGCAAGTATTTTGCCACTGAGTGATATTCCCCCACCCTAGAAAGTAATTCTGTGGAATGCTCTTCCATCTCTTTCCTATCAGGTATGACGGCTTAGTTACACTAAAGCAACACTTTTCTTGGGGCTTTGCCAGGGCTCAACCCTTTCAGTTAAGAAAGTGTAGCTGGCATGTAATATCTCATGGTATCTATTTCATATATTGTATGGAAAGTGCTGGTTATGGGGCCTTGCTGGGGGAAGTGAGTCACTGCAGGCAGGGCCTGAAGTTTTATAGAACAACCCCACTTCCTGTCCTATTCGTCACCCTCTGTTCCTTGACTGCAGATACAATGTGACCAGCTGCCCCACTAAAGGAATACCTTCCTTATTTGTAATGAGAAATTTGGTTTCTTTCAAAACCCAGTTATTTTATGTGAATATGATTTTGTTTTAATCCCAGTTGTCGGACATGGGGCTGCTTCAGATTGTCCACAGCAGCTGACTATGATTTGTCTTGTGCTCTGGCAGGGACATGATTTTGCCAGCTGAAGATAGTTTACATTTGGAATTCTGGGTATAAAAATGCCACAGCCCCAGAAGCTGCAGAGGCTGCTGCTCCCCCTACTGCTGCCGGATCCTGTTGCTGCAGTTTGTCAGGTGGTCATGAGCAATGATACAAGAAGAAATTGGATATCCTGACCTTGAAGACTGGGCTTGCCAAGGCATTCAACACCTAATCAGCAGGAAGCAGTCTAAAGAGATCTATGCCCCTCCGCCCCAACCTTCTTTTTCTCCTACGTAGTGTTGGGGTGCTGGAAGGGATTGTGGTAGAGAAGTGTTGGGGTGCTGGAAGGGATTGTGGTAGAGAAGGGTGGTAGATATAAAAACCCAATAAAGTAGTTAGAAAGTATGGTTACACCTTCTAATGTGATGCGTCCCTTAGAACTGTAAGCCAACATAAACCCCTCCTTCCTTAAGTTTCTCTTGTCACCAACCTCATCTTTCATTTTCCTCTCTCAGTAATATTACTACAGGATATGGGTGTGGCTCAGTTGGAAAAGTGCTTACCTAACGTGCACAAAGCCCTGGATTCAATCCATAACATTACATAAGACAGGGAGGGGATACATGTCTATATTTCTAGCATTCAGAAAATAGAGGTATGAAGATTATTCAAGGTTATTTCCAACTATATAAAAAACTCTGGGCCAGTATATGAGTGTCTTGAAAAAACTCCTCCTCATCCCCAACCCCAATAAGAAATAATGACAGAAAAAAATCAAGGAAAATGTTCAATATCTGAACAGCAGTACTACCTTTGCCTGGTGCTTACATAACGCCTCAGCCAACAGCTGCAAATTACACATTTGATCTAGTTCTATGTGGAACATTTAGTAAAGCAGAACTTATTCTTGGCAACCAAAGTGTCTTAATAAAATGAAAAAGGATTCAAATCACACAGAATGTGCTTGTAGACCACAGTAGAATTAAATTAGAAATCAATAACAGAAAACTCTCTGAAAAACCCTCAACTATTTGGAAACAAAATACCGCACTTCTCACACAGGACAGGGGACAAATCAAAAAGGGAAATTGAAAAGTATTTTGACCTGAATGAAAACTAAATCACAATTTAGAAGGAAAATTATAATAATATAGACCTGCAGTAGAAAAAAAAAGTTGTAATTTGATTAAAGCTTCAATTTTGATGGGGAGGGACTGTGTAGGGGGGAGACTGGGAGGGACGGGAAGCAGTTGGATATAAAGTGATACAAATATATAAAATGTATTATTGTAGAATAAAAGCTTCTACTTTAAGGAATTTGAAGAAGGAAAGCAAATTAAAGCCAGAGTAAGCAAAGGAAGGAATTAAAATCAGAAAAGAAATAGAAATCAAAGCAATATCAAGGGGCTGGGTCAATGGCTTTGGGGTTAAGAGCACTGGCTGCTTTTCTAGGGGAACCGGGTTTGATGCTAGCACCTACGTGGTGGCTCACTACAGCCTGTACCCTATTCCTCTTCTGGTCTCTGTAGGCACTGCCTGAAAGCAGTGCATAGACATACATGCAGGCAAAATACCCATACAGATAAAATAAAAATTAATCTAAAAAACCCAAAGCCCAGTAGAATAAATATACAAAAGTTTATGTTTCCATATATTACCAATAAAGAAGTGGATATTGTTTAAAAAAAAAAAAAAAAAGAGGAGGTAGATAAAGAAAGAAAGGAAGGAAGGAAGGGAGGGAGGGAGGGAGGGAGAGAGGGAGGGAGAAGAAAGAAAGAAATGCACGACTTGTGTTGGCATCAATCATTTTTAGGGCTGGATGTGGCTCAGTTGGTACAAAGCTCTAATACATGTAGAGCAATGGCCTTGTCTCTAGGACCACATAAAACTGGACATGACGAGTGGTTCATGCCTATAATCCC
Organism: Uromys caudimaculatus; assembly: GCA_028551405.1. Lineage (NCBI taxonomy): Eukaryota > Metazoa > Chordata > Mammalia > Rodentia > Muridae > Uromys > Uromys caudimaculatus. The sequence continues at coordinate 36,553,693 of CM052717.1, read as the reverse complement.
AGCACTCAGAAGGTGGAGGCAGAAGAATGTGAAGTCCTATATCATCCCAAGCTACAGAGCAAGTTAGCAGCTAGCATGGGCTACATGAAACTCTGTCTCAAAAAAAAAAATTACTTTATTTTGATAGTTGGAAATAAGTCTGACAAAAATATTTGCAAAACATCCACATTATGGCTCAGCAAGTAAAGTTGCCTTCACATCAGGGCTGAGGACCTGAATTATATCACGGATGGAAGGAGAAAGCCAATACCTACGAGCTGTCTTCTGACCTCCCCACATATGCCATGGTACATATGCCTCACATACATGTACATACATGCATCACACACATGCACTAGCTAAATAATAAATATGTGATACTTAATGTAAAATTGGAATTATGTGTACAATGGGTAAAAATGAGCTAATTAACAATTAACAATACAGTATTACTGAAGGAAACTAAGGAAGAAGTAAGCAAAGAAATACTTTTTTCCTTTCATTCAACATTCAACATCATTAAGTTCTCGATTTTCAAGCAGGCATGATGGTACGTATAATTTCAGCACTGAGGATGGAGGCAGGAGAATCATGAATTGACACCAGCTAACCGCTGACACAAAGAAACAATGGGGGGGGGGAGGTGTCAATTTTTCTCAAATTGGTGCACGTAATCAATGTGTTATCAACACGGTGATACCTGCTATGACATAGATGAAGCATGAGAACATTAGGCTAGATGGAAGGCCTGGGGAATAGCTTGGTGACAGTGCATGTGCAAAGTCCTAGGTTTAAAGGCATCTATCGCATCATTTCATTTATTCTGACTTTACCTTGTGTGTGTGAGTCTGTGTGTGTATGTGTCTGTGTGTGCATGCTATATGTGCATAAGTGGTACATGTACACAGAGGACATTAGGTGTTCTCCTTTATCACTCTGCACTTATTCCTTTGAGGTAGTCTCTCTTCCTGAACCTGAAGCTCACACTTTTTGGGAAGGGTGGAAGTTAGCAATCCTCAGCAATCTGTGTCTGCCCTACTTTGGTGCAGGGCATATGAAGGACTCTTGTTTTGCTGCATGTTTGTTGGGATACAAACTGTCTGTCATGCCTATGCAGCAAGCGCTCTTAACCACCGAGACATTTTCCCAGGATGTATGATTTCATTTATATAAAAGGTCCAGATAAGTCAAATCTACAGACATGGAAAGGGGTCTTCCAGAGTGATGGGAGCCTACTGGGAAGGGACAGCTGACGGGACACAAGAATGTTCTGGAGGGAGGAGAATGAAAATGCTCTGAATTAAATAATACTGATGCTAATACAACTTTGTGAGTAAAATTTACTGAATTGTGTTTTAGAAAAGCTAAATTAGCCGGGCATGGTAAAATGCACCTTCAATCCCAGCAATGTGATTTTATGGCCAGCTTGGTCTATAAAGGGAGTTCCAGGACAGCCGGGGCTGTCAAAAACAAACAAACAAACAAACAAACAAAAATCCAAATAAACAAAAAAGGAAAGAAAGAAAGAAAGAAAGAAAGAAAGAAAGAAAGAAAGAAAGAAAGAAAGAAAGAAAGAAGGAAAGAAAGAAGGAAAGAAAGAAAGAAGAATGTAGCAAAAAAGCTAAATGCAACAGATGGCGCGCAACATGGAAGGCGGGAATTCTTGGATGGATCACACACAGTGATATAAGTCTAGGAAGAGGAAAAATTGGTTTCTCAGAGAGCAGCAGAGTTACACATGACTATGTGGTGGCTCCAGCATGTGGGAAACTTGAACAAAGGAACACAGGGAGAGCAGCAGGTCACGGATGCTGGGATCCCCTGCTGTCAAAGAGACAGGATGATTTACTCTGAGGCAGAGAGCCAGACAGTAAAAACTGCCTTTTTCCTACAAGCAGGTAAATCAAAGAATAGAATTTTAAAGTTTGGTTTAATTCTTTTTTAGGATAGAAGGGAGTATAATGGTCATTATTTAAATGGTCTTAAGTATACAGAGATATTAAGCTCCACAGATGGGAGAAGTTATGGAAGTTGAATTAAAAAATGCTTTAAAGCAAACCTAAAAAGGTCTATGCCAGGATAATACTCAAATTTTTTGAACGTGGGCTCTACACAAATCGATTATCCTGGTATGACAGATTAGAAGCTTAAGAATAGGCTTATACATTAAGCAGAAGGGAGTTTAATTATAGATATTAAAATATTGAGGCATTTGATCTCAAAAAATTAGATCAAAGGCAAGGAATAGGGTGCCTAGCCGATCTCAGACAGTAGAAGTTTAGGCCTTGAGAATTATACAGAGAGAAAGCCTGGAAATAGGCTCATACAGTAAGTAGACAGAGATATTAAATAAATATTTTAGGCCTTGATCTCATGAAGGTTGGGGCAGGGGACAGTAGAAGCACTATCTCAACAGATAATATTTGTTTAGAGTGCTTTATTTGCTTTGAGTTGTTTTAATCATCAAAATTAGTGTGATTTTGAGTTTGGTGGTTATATTAAAACTCATATGGGAGAGAGGTCAAGCTAAACATTTAATGATTTCCGGTTATTGGACCAAGGACATGCTATTTTGGAAAAAAAGACTCTGCATTTGTGTTGACAGGAAATGAGAATAGGCTCTGGACCCCTTCCAGAGTGATGTAGATCAGATATGATAGGGGGAGACCCCCCTGAAGAACTAGGAAAACTCAAGAGAATCAAAGAGGACAGATAAAGATTCTTTGTGCCATCCTTCACATGACATGAATGAAGACTTATTATAATTGATTATTAATAAAATTAAATAATAAAAAAGACAGCTGTCTTTCATATGCTCAAACAAGGAGCAGAATTTTATCCTTAACTAATTTGTGCACACTGCACAATCCATATGGATATATTAATGGTACTAAAATTTTGGTTGTAAGATTTATATATTATAGAATATACAGCTTTGGTGAGATTCATTCTCAGAGATGCTGGACTGACTTGCTTAGACTTCTGCTTCTGGTTGCTAACCAAAACAGTTTTGGGGATTGTAACAAATTCCAGGTCATCTTGTCTCATTCAGCCTTTCAGATGGATCTAGTCAGAACTTCAGTCAAGCCCTGCACCTTCTAAACATAGAGAGACTGGATGACAGATGCTAAAGCTAGCTTTCTTAAGTCTAACCAAATTTTCTAATTTTCCTACCCCTTCTCACCCCTTAAAAGAATTTTTTGTCACCCCTGTTCAGGAAGAAGTTATGGAGAGTCATCAGCCCAATTCCCTGAGTTTGGGGGTCTGGTAATGGTTATTTTACAAATTATAGAAAAATTGTCATTTTAAGGATAATTTGGGAATGGTCATATTTTTAAACAGGGAGGAAGTAGGTGAAATTTATTGTGTAGCTATAATCTTAAATGGTAGAAATCTTTATAATTGATGCAAAATTGAAGTTATAATTTCTTACACTGGTACAGAATTTATTTTGACACAGACTTAAGGTTTTCATTTGTATGAATTTCTTATATTAATACAAATTTTGAAATTAATATTGTTACTCTTAGATAGGCATTGTGCCTATGCAACTCATTTAAGAATACAAAGCTTAGACCCAGTTCTTCTAATAATTGCTATTACAAACTGCTTTTAGATGATAAAGCAATACGAGCTAAGGACCAGATCGCAAACTTGTGGTTATGTTAGATTCTGATTTAATTATAAAAGTGTGTTTTTGATATATTTCAATTAGAAATAGCTAAGAGTAGTCAAGGTTTAAGAGTTCAGATTACCCATATAGTGGTCTTGTTCTCAATACTTCTGTTTGGTTGTGAACTCTGTCCGTCAGCCCCAGGCCTGCAGTCTTGAGGCCGAGCACCATGCCTCCGATAAAGTTACAGAGTTCTGATGGAGAGATATTTGAAGTTGATGTAGAAATTGCCAAACATCTGTGACCGTCAGGACCGTGCTGGAAGATTTGGGAATGGATGCTGAGGGAGATGATGACCCTGCTCCTTTACCAAACGTTAATGCAGCAATCCTTAAAAAGGTCATTCAGTGGTGCACCCACCACAAGGATGGCCTCCTCCTCCTGAGGATGATGAGAACAAAGAAAAGCAGACAGATGATATTCCTGTTTGGGACCAAGAATTCCTGTAAGTTGACCAAGGAACACCTTTTTAACTTATTCTGGCTGCAAACTACTTAGACATCAAAGGTTTGCTTGATGTCACATGCAAGACGGTGGCCAATATGATTAAGGGGGAAACTCCTGAGGAGATTCGTAAAACCTTCAGTATCAAAAATGACTTTGCTGAAGAGGAGGAGGTCCAGGTACGCCAAGAGAACCAGTGGTGTGAAGAGAAGTGAACCGCTGTGCCTGTCACTGTAACACTAGAAGGGTTGTTCCAAGTGCTAGTCGCACTGCTATGCTTATAATTGTTAATATTAGAGCTCAGTAGACAAACACAGCCTTGTCCTCACTGCATGTGTAGTTCCAGTACAGATCAGACCTGTGGCTGAGTTGCTTCTATGAACAGAAGTTTCCTTTTACCCCCATTACTCTGAATAAGACCAAACTATGGGTTCTCTGCGGAAAGTGGCATTTTGGGCTTTCCCTCTTTCTGTAAAGTGATTTCTGCCTCTAGCTCATTGTCTAGTTAACTTCAGTGAGCCTTTCAAAGTTGACATTGTAAATAAAACAACTTAGAAGTATGCTGAAATAGAATTAACGAAACATGATATTTGTTCATGAATCGGAAACTGGAACAAGGCAACTTGAAGTTAACCATGTGGATGTCTCCAGACTATGCTGCCGGTAAGCTCGTGTGCAGCTGGGCTCTCTTAATTGGATCTGAGGCCCTTTTTTCTTTCTTTCTTTCTTTCTTTTTTTTTTTAATTTTTATTCTTCTCAGCTTTGAATATGTTGCCTAGAGATTTCTATCCAGTTTGTGGTTTTGGGAGGGGGGACTGTAACTCAACAATTTGTTAGCTTTTCAATTAAAAAAGACACTTCAAAAAAAAAAAAAGAGTTCAGATTACCATATATAATATATATATATATATTTTTTTTTTTTCAAAAACCTCAGAAGTCCACAAAATGTGATGTTTAATGGTATTTAATCATTTGACAATGAGACATATCTGCTCCTGACAGCACCCGTTCTTGGTTCAAAGAAGAATTTGAGCATCTTCCCCTCCAGATGAGGCTGCTTATCATGGCAAGGTGGCCACTGGGCAGAAAGTGCCTATTTCATGTGCAGACAAAATATTTTCCAGCAAAAGGACACATTTTACAGAATAATCAACTGTTGGCTCTGACAATACAGGGTAAGCAGTCCTTAATAATTCTGCTTTGCAAAGGTCTGTCAGATGATTCTAGGCCAGAAGCTGACGACTCATACTCCAACATTTTAAGGAATTAGGGGTTGTACAGGTAGTCAGCTGTCCTACAACTACTTAAGTTCAGGAAGCTATGTCTGGTGTCTCCTATATACCCATGTAATGTTTAAGTCATTCTCAGATTTCTGACAGGGTTGAAGACTAGTTTTAATCTCATAATCAAACTCAAGTTGTTTAACATTGAGAAAGAGGTTATAGAGTGGAAGACATGGTTTTCTGATGGTGTTACAGGCTAAAATCTAAACATAATCTAGGTATAGAATCATAATTCTTTAAGTTAGAAATGATGGTAGAGTAATTCTCTAATTGACAAATATGATGGACTGGATGTCATTTGTATAATCATACTGTGTAATTTACATGACTTTTATGGTTTTGATCAATTTATGTCTGGGAGGAGTTTTTGTTTTTTTGTTTTTCAATTGGACAGAAAAGGTGCAATGTAGGGGCAGTTCTGATGATAAGGTCCTGTTCCCCAATTGGTTTTTGATCTGTCAGTAAAGAAGCGATGGGCCAATTGCTGGGCGGAAGGAATAGATGGGACTTCCAGGTCTCTGGAGGAGAAGAGACAGACACAGGGAGGAGGGAGGAGTTTGTCAGACTTTGGAGAAAGAAAAGGCAAGCATCCATGTGAGGTCTTTGGAGGAGTGGTAGCCTGTAGCTGCTCCTATAGGCAGGTGGTAGGGGTGTTTAGCAGGGACTAGATGTATCTTAGCAACTAAAGTTTAGGGCAGGTAGGAGGTACAGAGATAAGAATATTGTAAGGCACACTTTTCCAAGCAGGAGATAGTAGCACCTAGCAATTGTGTCCAAAGGCAAGTTAAAATTGAACGACTGTTTGTCTGTGTCATTTATCCATGGATTCAAGGGAAACTGGGTGGGGGCTGGTAGCGCAGCCCATTCCTGGGGCAAGGCGGAGTAGCAAAAGCTAAATGCAACAGAAGAAAGAAAGAAAGAAAGAAAGAAAGAAAGAAAGAAAGAAAGAAAGAAAGAAAGAAAGAAAGAAAGAAAGAAAGACTAAATTGTTAAGTTTTACATTATGTGAAAATTTTTTGAGATGGGATAGCCTTCATAAAGTTCCACCTCAGCCACCTGAGTAGATGGGATTATAGGTGCATGCCACTGAACCTAGTTGTCATGTTAACTTTATCTAATACACACATAGACACATACATATACATACACACATATGGATATATACATCTATGAGACAGGTCTCAGTTATCTAGTTGAGCATGACTTTGAACTCTCAATCCTCCTGCCTTCATGTACCAAGTGCAGCGATTATATATAGGTCTGTGCTATCCTTGAACTACTTTACCTAAAAACAAAACAAAACAAAACAAAAACTCTCAACAGGATATGTGGTCAGCGCATGCCTATAATTTTAGCAGTTGGTAGGCTAAGACAATGGGAACCCATCTTTAAAATCAGCCTGGGGTACACAATGAGACCCTGTTCACAGTACATAAATAAATAAAGATAAAAAAGACGGCTGGCATTTGGTAGTAACTGACAAGTATACAATGAGACCCTGTTCACAGTACATAAATAAATAAAGATAAAAAAGACAGCTGTCATTTTGGTAGTAACTGACAAGTTGGTATGAAAATACCAAGGATCTCAACAGCTAAAAACAATTTTGAAGAAAAAAAAAAGCAACAAATTGGAAGGGTAACTGCCTGATTACAACTTAGCAAATAAGAGTGGGACTCAAGGCTGTGTGTTGTTGATGAATACCAATAAACAGAGCAGTAAGATAAGAAATTGATTCATGTATCCATTAACAACCCGCCTTTGGCAAAGGTGTAAAGGCATCCATGGAAAAAGGACCGTCTTTCTAGCAGGTAGTACTAGAATAACTGCATATTCAAATGCACATAATTTTTAAACTTCCACCTGCATGTATCCTACAATGTTCTGTGGCTCAGATACGCTTGGTCCCCTTGACGAATCATGAGATTGTATGCTAATGAAGAAGTCTTGGAGATTGGCCCTTTTGGTAGTAATTAGGTCGTGGAGGTTGTACCCTCATGGCAGGATGGTTCTTGAGGGAGCTGGTTATCAAGCCAGCACTCTTGTACCTTCAGTTCTCTTCCATACACTGCAGCCTGAAGCTAAAGGAGTCCCTTACCAGAAACCAAGCAAAGGTCAAGACCACAATATTCAACTTCTAAAACTGTGAACTAAATAAGTCCATCATCTTTAGAAATTACTCTGGTGAGAAATTCTCTTATAGCAAAGGAGAAAGAACTAAAATGTACAATTTACAAAAGTTATCTCGGAATTTATTACTGAATTATAACAATAAGGCTTCTCATGCTAATATGATCTTTGAGAGCATAGTTAGGCTTTGAGAGATAGCTGTAGCTTATCTTCTGCTACTTTATGGATTATTTCTTTCACCCTTTCCCACGCTTTTTCTTCTACCCTTTTGACTCTCTAACACTAGATAAGAGAGAAAAAAGTACAGAGAGCAAAGGAAAGAGATCCCTAAAAAAAGTCAGGGATCAGAAACGGGGTGACATTATCAGTAGACTGCTTCCTGCTGATTAGGGACATTGAGCTCCTTGGGCGAGTTTGATCTTCACCATCAGGAGATCTAACTTCTTATTGTTTCTTCTTTGTGCACAACTACTTAACAAACTGTGACCAACAACAACCAACAAACAGCCAACAACTTACCCTCCTTCTTGGGATCTTAGCATTTATATAACCTCTAATAAGTCCCCAGAATTCCAAATATCATACAATCACAGAAACTATCTGCAGCTGGCAAAATCGCACCCCTGCTAGAGCGTGAGCCATAGTCAGCCTCTGTGGACAATCTGAAGCAGCCCCATATCCCACACCTGGGATTAAAACAAAAATACACTTTATAATATTTCTGTATTTTGGGCTGGAGAGATGGCTCAGTGGTTAAGAGCACTGACTGCTCTTCCAAAGGTCCTGAGTTCAAATCCCAGCAACCACTTGGTGACTCACAACCATCTATAATGAGATCCAATGCCCTCTTCTGGAGTGTCTGAAAACAGCTACAGTGTACTTACATATAATAAATAAATAAATCTATAAAAAATATTTCTGTGTTTTATTTTTTAAACACAAAATTCCAAATTCTCACTACAAATATCCTTGACTATGCTACTCAAGCATGGGACCATTGGGCCACATTCCTCAGTCCTTGTTTTTGTTTTGAGGCAAAAATCTTTCTGTGCACTCCATGGTGACCTTAATTTCACCGTCTTAGCCTTTCAATGAGGATACATGCATGTGCCACACCATGCCTACTCAAGGAGCATTTAATTTTAAGTCTAGTATATTAGTTTTTTAGCCTGTTTTTGGTTTTGTGCATGACAGTAGTAGAATTTGCGCACGACAGTGGTAGAATTGTGTTTAAGAAATCATTGCTTAGTGCTAAATGTGGAGGCTCATGCCTCACATTTTCAGCACTTGGGAGGGTAAGGCTGAGGATCACAAATTTGAAGCCAACCTGGGCTATATTAAGACATTGTCTCAAGACAAAAACCAACCAACCAAAAAAGAAAAAGAAAAGAGGAGGAAGAGGAGAAGGAGGAAAAAGAAGAGGTAGAGGAAGAAGAAGAGGAAGAGGAAGAGGAAGAAGAGGTAGTGGAGGAAGTGGAGGAGGGAAAGACAGAAAGAGAGAAAGAGAGCAACAGAGAAAGAGAGAAAGAAAAGCACTCCCAGCGGTGTGGAAATGGAATAGGTTGGACCAGGAACAATGCCATCTCTAGGGAAACAATCTCGAGTTGTCCGTCTCTTCCTCAGGATAGGCATGTGAAGATGCGTGGAGGTCTGCCGTCCCTTCTTTGGATGGTAGAGCATCAATTGATATAGGGATACTGAGTAGGAAGACCCAGTACTCAGCTTTGCAGAGCATATGGCTGTGAGCTGTGAGAATGTTCAGCCCTGTGTGCACTGACCTGGGAGTTGTGAGTCCTTCATGTTAGCGCTGTCTAACCTTCTTTCTGGACACTGTGTTCCAGTGAATGGATTATTGCTGTGAGCCATTTGTAGACCAGTGGGGTAAATCAGAAAGCTCAGCCCTGGAGCCATACTGTTCCCTACTCTCACCCATTTCCCTGGGCTGCAGCTGGCTCCCTGGTTGTTCCCTCAGTGAAAGTACAGTCCACAGAATAAGCTGAGCTACCAGTGTTCTACTCTGAATAAAGGTTTACAAGGGTTAAAAAGAAAAGAAACCATAAAGTTATAGATTTAATGAAAATATTTGCATACCATATGCTGAATAAAAGACTTACACCAGAAAATGACCTCTTAAAGAAAGAAGTTGCCCTGTAGTGGAAGAGCAGAGAGTCCTGTCAGAGCTCTGACCATATGTGCTGGTATCTTGAGATGTGGCTGGCTGGGCTGAGGCTCTTCACCACATTGTGGTTACAGGCACAACAAATTACAATGTATTTGTCCACACTGGCTCAAGTAAGTTTTCTATTATATGTATCAAAATTAAATCCTTTTTTTTTTTTCAGACAAGACCTTAAAGATTTATTTTGTTTTATGGGTATGAATGTTTTGCCTGCATGTTGTTTGTTTTAGCTCTTTCTTTCTTTTTTTTCTTCCTTTTGGATTTTGGTTTTATAGGATTTTTCTGTGTAGCACTGGCTGTCATTGAACTCACTGTGTAGTCCAGGCTGGCCTTGGTGTCAAGAGATCTTCCTGTTTCTGTCTCCCAAGTGTTAGGATTAACTGTGTACCACTATGCCCAGCTCTGAGTTTTGGGCTTTATCTGAATTGGGAGTGTGTTTGTTTGTTGTATGGGGAAGATTGGAGGAAAGGGTTTATTTGGCTCACACTTCCATATCACTGTTTAGCATCAAAGGAACTCCAGACAGAACTCAAACATGGCAGGAACCTGGAGGCAGGAACTGACGCAGGAGCCATGGAAGGGTGCTGCTCACTGGCTTGCTCCCCATGGCTTGCTCAGCCTTCTTTCTTATAGAACCCAGGCTGGGCCCTCCCCCATCAATCACTAAATAAGAACATGCCTTACAAGTTTATTTACAACCTGATTTTCTTATTTATGCTTTTTTTTTTTTTTTAAGATACATTACATCCTGAATGCAGTTCCCCCTACACCCACTCCTCTCAGTCCCATCTCCCCATTCCACACAAACATCTTCCCTCTGCCCTAGATACATTCCTCCTCCATTCTTCCCCTCCGCCCCCCAAAAAGAGCAGGCCTCCTAGGAGTATCAACTGAACATGGCATAACAAATTACAATAAGACTAGGTACAGTGGCAAAATATGCCCATGGGCACAAAAGTCTCAAATGTTATGGGGGCAACCAATTGCTTTCTGATACAACTTAAGCCCACTCCATGGGAGGTATCACATGCCAGGTGGTGTAAATATGGCCGATAACCCACGGTGGGGGAGCTCATAGGTTCTATGGTGAGCCTACAATTATTATTTTGCTAAATGGACACAGTATCAAATTGCCTCTAAATTCGTATCTCTGTGCCTATAAATTGGCACAGCTCTTGGATTTCATCTGAGCGGTTGTTCTGTTCAGTAGACTGTGGTTCACAAAGAAACCCACAACTGGCCCAAGTGCAGAGACTAAGTATCTGTGGCGTGCTCTGCCACAAACAGGACATGTATGCCATGCCCCATCCCCAGGGCTCAGGGACCATCTCTTGTGAGAGCTAAGGCAGAAGGATACTAAGAACCAGAGGTCAGGGAGAACCTAAGGGAAAAAGCCTCCTCTGGATATGACAAAACCACTGCACTCATGAACTCACAGCCGCTCTGGTCACCTTTACAAGATCTACACAAGGTTAAGCCAGCCGACACTGCAACATGGAGGCAGGAGGGGCTCACCAACCTCCATCCCTAGCTAAAGAGCTACTACTGATAGCTGATAGCTTCTCTGAGATGGAGAGTCAGTTTTGTTTAAGGGTATGGTCCCTGATGGGTCAACCATACACCAATGGATGGCTCCATACCCGTGAGTACATAGGTAGTGCAAATTGGACCCAGTGATTATTAAAAAAAAAAAAAAAAAAGAGGAGTTGAAGTTGAGAGGAGGTTAGGGAGTAAGGGGGATGTGGATCTGGGAAGAATTAAGTGGAGAAATGGGGGCATGCATATATATGATCAAAAAGACATTGACTGCACGAATAAAATTCTCACAGAATTAATAAAAATATACAACAAAGAAATATTTTTTAAGTCTGGAGTTGCCCTGTGGCTAAATTTAAAGAAGGATATGCTTCTCAAGTTAAGTATTTTTGTGATCAGCAATGTTCAGATGTCCTTATGAAAAATCCCATGAAAATCTGCCCACATAAATCAGTAAAATGCTTGCCTGAAAGTTCTTCAGTTAAAACTGCCCTTGTTCAATAAACTCAAGTAAATTTCAGAAATGTATATTTCAACATTTTGGGTTTGGTTGGTTGGTTGGTTTTTCGAGACAGGGTTTCTCTATGTAGCCCTGGCTGTCCTGGAACTCACTCTGTAGACCAGGCTGGTCTCAAACTCAGAAATCCGCCTGCCTCTACCTCCCAAGTACTGGGATTAAAGGCGTGCATCACCACTGCTCGGCTTATTTTATTTTATTTTATTTTTGTCATATGCTCATTATTCTTAATGGTTTTGTTTTAATCTTGAATAAATAAACACCAGAATATCAACTGTCTGTCTTGGGAAAAAAAAAATCCCAAATGACCAAAACCCAAAGGTCACAAGCTGTTTCCTTTCATTTTGTCATTTGATCAGAGATATGTTACTCTCAAAACACAAGCTCCAAAAGCAGCTATTTAGAGACAAGACAGCCCAAATCTATCATTTAAAAGAGGAAATGAGTGGTGGGGACATTTCGTTCTTAAACTGGAACTTCGTGTTTGTTTAAAGCAATTCCACATGACAAGACCTCGGGAGAGTACGTGTCAGTGATGGCAGGTACAAAAAGCCAGCTCAGTCAGCACAAGCTTCCTTACCTTCCCAACCATCGTTCTTTTTTTGTACACAGGCCAGAAAGCGATGTTTTCTTGGATGCACTCTGGAACGGAAGAAGGACGCCGCTGTGACTTGGTCTGGCCAAAGAAGCCTAAATGTCTCCTAGAGGATTCCAAGAAACCTTCTAAAAATGCTCGTCTGGTGGAACTGGAGCAATGGCTCCGCCAGTGAAGTGCCTGCTGCTTAAGCTTGAAGACCTGAGATTGGAATCTCAGCACCCACATAAAGCAAGGTATAGCGTGCTATCCTATCCTTAGTGCTTCAGGACGCAGAGACAGGTGGATTCCGGGGCCTTGCTGTTTAGTCAACCAATTAGTTTAACCAGTCTAGCCAAACTGATGAGGTTCAGGTTCAATGAGACCCTGTCTCACATAAAAAATAGGGTGGAGGGGGTTGAAGAGAAAGCTTAGCGCAGAGGTTCTCAACCTGTGGGTCTCGACCCCTCTAGAATTCACATCTCAGATATCCTGCGTATTTACATTGCAATTCATAAAGTAGCAAAATTATAATTATGACGTAGCAACAAAATAACTTTATGGTTGGGGAGGTCACCACAACATAAGGAACTGTATGAAAGGGTCGCAGCATTAGGAAGGCTGAGAACCACTGGATCAGAGGTTAAGAGCACATGTTGCTCTTCTAGCAGACTCCGACTTCAATTCTCAACATCTACACGTAGATTATAACCTTCCAGAGGATCCAGTGCTCTTTTCTGGCCTCTTAGGATACTGGGTACACACATGTATGTAAGCAAAACATCCATACACATTTACAAAAATAAAAATTAAATAAAATATAAGGTAGAAAGTGATCAAGGAAGACACCTGGTCTCCACCTCCAGGTATGCATCTGTTTCTCTCTCTCCCTCTCTCTCTCTCTCTCTCTCTCTCTCTCTCTCTCTCTCTCTCTCTCTCTCTCTCACACACACACACACACACACACACAGAACACACACAGAGAGAGAGAGAGAGAGAGAGAGAGAGAGAGAGAGAGAGAGAGCAAGCACACTAACAACTTCCTTTCCACTTTGTATTTCCTTTCTCTTGTTTTGGATCAATAACATCATGTAATGTAAAGCTACCTTGTGGTTATTTAAACTATGAAACCCACATGAACATACTGTTTAGGTAACCATCTCAGCTCTGGAAGCTTGTCCCCAGTACTGTAATGCTTGAGTAACATAAACTATTTGTGTAGCCTTTCTGCCTTGGGTATTAACAGCTTATAGGCAAGCACATTTGCAACTGAAGGAAAGCAGATTGTTCTTTGACAACAGTAATTTATTTTCTAGAAACTCTAAAGTACTCAAGAAGAGATTTTTTTTATGTTAAATTCAATGAGAACTGCCTGAGAAATCTGATTTGCAAACATACAAAGAGAAGTGTATCTTTGTTGTGTCGATAACCAGTTAATCCTTATGAAAAAAAACAAAACTGATGTTATTTTTTTATAGAAAATAAATATACTGTCTCCAGAGAATTAACGGTGAGATGGTGCACATGGCTGTTTCAGTTCTCTTCCTGCTGAAACATTAAGGCACAAGAAACACATGCTGATTTTATTCTGGTAGTGGAGTGGACATGATGAAGACAATGTGGACATATCTTAGAAACATATATATGAAATTGCCTGGCTTTGTCACCCCTTCCTCATTCCTTCAACCCTGAGATGACATAGCTTTTTGAGGTTGTTCTAAGTTTTACAAAAAAGTGATGTGATTAGACCTTAAACTGGAGGGAAAAGTCCTGCTACCTAAATTAAGTTAATTTGCTCAAAAGGAAACAGAGCTTGTAGCTACCATCAAAACTTACCTGAGATTTAAAAACTCAGCATCCGGGCCTGGAGAGATGGCTCAGCGGTTAAGAGCACTGGTTGCTCTTCCAGAGGTTCTGAGTTCAATTCCCAGCAACTCACAACCGTCTGTAATGGAATCTGATTCTGGTGTGCATGAAAACAGAATACTCATATGCATAAAATAAATAAACAACAACAGCAATGAAAAGCCCCTCAGCATTCACCTATAGGGCTCTGGAACCTGCCAGCCTGGAGTTCTTACTCTCTGAGGACTAGATTCATGGCTGCCCATAATAGGTACAGTTGTAGGGTACAGGGTCCCCCAGTAGTCACGCAGAGGTTTTCAGGAGAAAAGATTTAAATAGAGGAAGACTTTGAAAGACCCTCACATTCCTGCCCCATCCCACACTTGAATTTGAGGTGCTGTGAAATTACACTGAAGAGGCTCTTGGTAACATTCCAGTTGAGGTAACTTCTAGTTCTGAGGAATTACATAGAAGTGACTATATAAATACATTATACATACACATACACACACATACACACACATGTATATATGTATGTATGTATGTATGTATATCTTCATGGGCCAGCAAGATGGCATAACAGATAAAAGCCTGCCTATCCAAACTTGATATCCCAAGCTCAATCCTTTGGACTCACAGGATGGAAGGAGAGAACTAACTCTTGCAGGTTGTTCTCTGAAACCCAGAAACATTCTGTAGCACTCTTATGCACACATACATAAAGTAAATAAGTAAATGTAATTTTAGTAAAGTAAATCTAAATTATATTTATTTTATCTTTATTTTATTTGGCTTTTTAAAAAATAATTTAACCATATGTTTGGCATCTTGACATATAAACCAAATGTATATTAGTAGAATAATTTCCATCTCAAATATTGCCAAAAATGAGATATAACAATAATTGATTTGAGACTTTGGGACAGGAAATTATTAAGACTCTTACAAAATATATAGCTCTGGCTGGAGTTAACATCTTATTAATTCATTAACATCCTCATACACATTAAAATTGACTTGAGTTAGTAAATTAGAGCAGTAAATAATTGGGTGGTAAATTAGTAAATAAGAGTTTAAGACTACCTGACTCTCCGGTTGCTAATTCTTCAAGTGTATTAACTAACAGTCCAGCTCATGAATCTATAGTCACCTCTCAGCAAGAGTTTAATCAGCCTCTTAGTAGTTACATGACTGTGAGTATTGTATAGTTCCTAAAAATGGAGTTGTTTTTAACTTTCCCAGGCAGTTGTCCCTGTGAACACATATGAATTGAGAGTAGCACAGGAAGCCACTGACCAGCTAACCTAAGGCAATAGAACAACAATCAGTGGAATTTCCTGAAATTCCATTCTTAGTTAGCTTTGCTGAAGTTTTTAGCTGATATACTTAGAGCAACCATCTTGGGGACACGTCATAGGTCTGTTTACTTCAAAACCTTAGCTGTCTCCATTGTACTCCTAGAACCTTGTCTAAAAATTGTGTATCTTTTATTCTCCTATCAGAGTTTGTTCCAGATGTTCATTTCCTGCTCTTCCAGCCAAGGGGAGATGTGGGTAGTGGAGAAAACCCTGAGGGATTGAAGTCCTAAATGAACACATCTCTCTTAGTGAGACACCATGACCTCAGCAACTCTTTAACTGAGGCTGGCTTACATTTCAGAGATTTAGTCTATTGGTAGTGTGCAGGCAGACAAGATGCTGGAGAAGGAGCTGAGAGTTCTACATCTTGATCTCTGCAGGCAGCAGGAAAAGAATGAGATACACTTTCTCCAACAAGGCCAACCTACTCCAACAAGGCTACACTCCCTATGGATCTATGGGGGACATTTTTCTTCAAACTACCACAGTGTCTATTGACACAGGCATAGCCATGCCAAGGACTAGAGCCTCAGACCCATGGGAGAACGGTAGCCTTCTCCATCCATCCACCCAAGACCCAAGGAATGGCCAGAGCCTTCTCTGGCTCACTTGCCAGTGCTGACAGTGTATATAGAAAATGTCCACATAGCTGTCCTTTCCTGAACATTATATCCTGAAGACTGATCCCCTGCAGGGACTGATCCTACTGAGATTAGCTAAGCCCAGTTCCTTGATCCAGCTGTATACCATAAACCCTGACTACTTGTTTATCTTATATAATAACACCTAATTATTCAGCTGTATGCAATAAACCTGCCTCTCTGTTAAATGATATATAATAAACATACTGAGCTTCTGGATGCTTTCTCTATCAGAGAACCATTCCACCTGATCCCAGCTTCTCTGTGTGTTTGTGTATGTTTGTCTTTTCTTCATCCCCTCATTGTCCCAGTCAGGTTTGTCCCTGAAACCATGCTAGATGGCAGATAGACACAGTAAAAGTCCCAAGAATGTCTTTCTGTTAGGCCTAGAGTAAGACAAGGGTGTCTTTTCACATAAGCTCAGGGATCTGAGGTGGAAGTCAGAATCTAAGAAAACAAGCACTAGGTTCTGTAGGAAGAGAGAGGAGATGACTCAGCTCAAAGGAGCATCAACGCCCTTGGGCCTCCGGGACAGCCCCAAGTGTTCCTTATTATCTTTGATATGTCCTTTAACCCTGGCCAGAAAGTGAGGTTAGACTGACCAGAGGTCAGCACATTTGCGAAGCCTGAGCTATTGCTATTTCCCCCAGAGCCTGAGGAGTTTAGCCTTCTCCCCAGGAAGCATTGACTATTCCTATCTGTGGTTTTCTCCATAGAAAACATCCTTAAGGGCAAGATGGACTGCTCAGTAGTAGGGTGTAAGCTGGGTGTGGTGGCACACACCTTTGATCCCAGTACTTACTTGGGAGGCAGAGACAGGCAGATCTCTGAGTTTGAGGACAGCCAGGTCTACAGAGTGAGTTCCCGGACAGCCAGGGCTACACAGAGAGACCCCGTCTTGGGGGATGGGTAGGAGGTGGAGGGAAATAGGGTGTAAAAGCAACGAATACTTGCTTTGTGTTTCTGTTTGTCACCCAGAGAAGAACTTCTTGTTAGAGAAATGTATTTGATGGAAGAGATCATATCTGCCTGGTTTTGGAGGCTTCTTCTAAGTCAAGAGATATCAAAGAATGAAGTCGGGCAGTTTCACAGAGGAGTAATTGTTGTGATGGTCGCACGGCTCCAGAAACCACACCAGGCCAAACAGTTCCACATGGGGTTTATTGAAAGAGAGGGGGGCAAGGAGGCAGTGAAAAGAGAAGGGGGAAGAGAGAGACAGAGAGAGAGCAATCAGAGGGGCCTTCTGTTTATATATGGATAGTGACGTAGCCACAGGTAAATGTGAGAGGTGGGCTAAGTGCATTCTAGGAATATGGTGGCTGTTGCCTTGGCAACAGGTGTGTGGGTCGCACTGTCGCCTGGGTGGGATGTCACCAGTTTGGAGGTCCTGATGCCAACAGTAATCTAAGAAGGAAAGACAATATCAATAAAGGAAGTGACTTCAGAGGTCAAGAGTAAGGTCAGTGATATAGAGTCTGGGAATAACCACAAGGACAAATTCCAGACACGAGGAGAACTCTGTCAACTCAACTTGAGCCTGAGAGCAATTGGCAATGGCTGTGAACCTGAACCGTGGTCTGAGATGTCCTAATGTGGCACAGGGAAATGCCCTCTGCAGGACCTTAGACCACTAGATTTGTCCATTGCAAAACCTATGTACACAGTTGTTTGTTTATCTCTAAATAAACCACACTGCAATTACGGATTTGCAAATACCGTGGACAGTTTTTGTTTTGTTTTCTTTTCTGGTTTGGGCTCATTTCTAAGAAGTAACTGTACAAGTAAAGAGAAACTGTTGCTTAAGTTTTCTGATTCTGCTTTTCTCTTTTTCTGAGACGGTAATTTTTCTCATCTTAACAAGCCTTTTGTTTTAGCATCTTATCTGCATATAGTAGATATTTCATAGATATTCATTTCCTTCTCTTCTGTTAATGTCTTCTGTATATCTGGCAAGACGATTACCACATGGGGCATTAGTGCATGTCTATGTTATAATAAATATTTCCTGTATAAAAGCAATGAAGGGAAGACTGTGGTGCCACATGTCTACAGTCTCAAACCTTGAGAGATGGAGGCAAGAAAGATCAAGCATTCAAGGTCGCTCATTTTTAGCTGCATAATATTAGAATGCTAAGCAAGCCAGCCAGCCTAGCCTACCTGAGACCCCACCCTCACCCCACCCCCACCCTACCTCCACAAAGACTCTTGCAGGCTGAAGAGAAAACAAAGTATAAATGCAGCCTTAAAACATAGTTTTAAGCATGCCTGCAATCCCAGACCCTGGGAAGCAAACGCAAGAGGATCAAGGCCAGCCGAGTCTACATAGTAAGTTCCAGCCCAGCCAAGGCTACACAGTAGAACCTTGTTTTTAAAAAAAAAAAACAATTTTTTTAAATCACAATTTTAAATAATTTTTAACATAGAAAACTTGGTGAGAATGAAACTGAAGGATAGGCAGTATTCAAAAATGCACACATTTATTGGAAAATTCCCAATTATATAGTGCATATAATTATGTACATTTTATACATTCTCTTTTAACCAAAGTATGAGTTACTGTTCTAGCTGCTGTTAAAATATACTTGAAAAAGCAACTTAAAGAAGGAAGGGGATTATTTGGGCTTACAGTTCATGATGGTAAGGAAGGCAGGTCTGGTCACAGTGCATCAGGAAGCAGAGAGAGATGAATGCTGGGTTCCTTTACTGTGACTTTCTTACTGAGTCTGAGATACAGGCCCATGGAAGAGGGCTGTCCACATTCAGAATGGGTCTTTTCTCTTCAATTAAGCATCTAGAAATGCCCTTGAGACATTCCCAAAGATTTGTCACCCAGACGATTCTAGAGCTGTCAAGTTGACAATTCAGATTAGCCATTATGGGCTGGAGAAAGGCCTCAGCAGTTAAGAGCATGTGCTGCTTTTGCAGAACACCTGAGTTAGGTTTCCAGCGACAACATGACAACTCACAACTGTCTGCAATTCCGGTTCCAGGGGATCTGCTTACATCTTCTAACCTCTGGCAACACAGTGTGCCTGTGGTACACACATATACTTACAGGCAGAATACTCATACATATAAAATTTTAAAATTAATAATAACAAAAGGTTTAGCCATTACAACTAAGTCTGAACTGATCTCCTGAGCACTGCCAGGCTGTCTAGCAGACCCATCTCCTCCTTCAGCCCTCTGTTTAAATAGTCAGAGGTTCAGACTCCCAACAGCGGAGCATGGTAGCATACCACTATAATTAGGAGGTGCTGAGTCCAGGCCAGCTGGGGCTTCATAATGAGACCCATCTGAGGGGGTGGAGGGAGGGAGGGACAGAGGGAAGGAAGGGGAAGGGAAGGGAAGGAGAAAGAAGGAGGGGGAGGGCTGGGGAGGTAGCCCAGTTGGTAGAATGCCTTCCTAGAACAAACCAAATCTTGTGTTTGATTCTGAGAACCACATAAAACCAGGAGAGGTGGTAAATACCAGTAATCCCACCACTTGAGGGGGATCAGGAGTTCAAGGCCAGCCTCAGCTACTTGGCAAGTTTGAGTCAAGCCTGGGCTACAGAGTAAGCCAGTCCCCCCTCCCCCCAAAAAAGGTGGTACTCTAGTTACTGCAGCCCACTGCATTCTAAAGTACTCAACGAACTATTCTTCCACTCTAAGATGAAGGGTGAGTTCGTTTAAATGGGCAAAACTCATTTAAACCTAATATTTGAGCTGACGCTATAGTAAAGCACAGTAAAGTGCTTTCTCAGAATCCAAAAGCCCTAGGTTGGGTCTCTAGCATTATGGGAGGGTCCTAATACATATATTAAACTATTATTTTTATTTTAAGTAAAGCAATAAAGAAGACAGAAGTTGTGCCAAAATGGAAAACCAGCCATACAAGCTTCTACATTTATGGTTGTCAAACTACATGGAAGCTATTGTCTTCCTTTGAGAATCTTAGTAGTTGTAGAAAGCACGCTCACTCCCACAGGGTATATTAGCAATAGAAATTGAGATAAGAAAGCTGCAGGAGCAGAGACAGAGTTCATATAAAGCGACCATGAGGACTAGATTGGATTGCTGTCCACAGTTCTTCTCTTCATCCTTCAGTCACATAAATCTAACAATACACTAGGGTAGTGTGGTATGTTCCCCACTCTGCTGATGTTGGTTCATATAACTTGCTCTTCTCAGGACATTATGACACACAAAAAGGATTTAAAGGTCCTCTTGTCTTTGATTCAATCTCTGGCTTTACCCTCAAAGAAAGCATGTGCAAATTAGCAGCCATCTCTTCAGCCTGGACCCAGATGAGCTACACAGAGACAGCTTACATCTGACAAAGACTATAGCCAAGCCAAGAAGACATGTCACAAGACAAAGAGCTGACCCAGATGACTGCAGTCCTGGGTGCAAAACAATAAGTGACTCATGTTGCAAGGTACTCAGTGTTTGGGGACCTGTAAGCATGATTTGAAAGGATTAATAATCAGCTTAATTATTAATTTAAATGTCACCGTTGTTCACACCAGCAGGTCTAGTTTGTGATATACCACTTAATAAATGTCAAGGATTTTATATAATTGTACACAATGATTTTTAACAAGTTCTGCATTCTTATTGATCATCTATGTATCTCTGTCTATCGATTGATCTATCTATCTATCTATCTATCTATCTATCTATCTATCTATCCATCTCTATGTACTTTCCACCTACCTACCTAAGTGTTGAGGATTCAACCTAAGATCTGTGTATGTCAAGCAAATACTCATTTTCGAGCTACATCCTCACTCCCTTCCTTTTTTTTTTTTTTTCTTTCATTTTGAGACCCAGTCTTGGCTAAGGTAAACAAGCTGACTTTGAATTAGCTCTATAACCTAGACTGACCTTGAGCTTTTTATATTCCTGCCTTGGTCTCCATATTAGCTAGGGTTCCAGGCCTGTACCACTATGTCGTTTAGCTTAAAATTTTTGAGTTTTTGTTAGTGTTTTGCTTTTTTGGGGGCGGGGGGGAATGGAATGAAGCAGCATTTCTCTGTGTGGCCCTGGCAGTTCTGGAAATCGCTCTGTAGACCAGACTGGCCTCAAACTCAGAGATCTGCCTGCCTCTGCCTCCTGAGTGCCACCACTGCCTAGCTTGTTTAAAATTTTCAACAGAAGTCTTGAGGTGGCATTGAGAATGCTCGGTCTGCGAGCATGAGTACCCAAAACTGTAATCTGAATCCTCAGCAACCACCTAAACAGCCATGCATACCTATGCATGCTAGTGATCCTGGCATCGGGAAACAGATCGGTGGCTCCTAAGAGCTCTCTGGTTGATCCGCCTAGACAAAAGGGAGCCTTCAGTTCTGTAGGAGAGCTTGTCTCAAAGCAATAAGGCATAGAGTTATAGAGGAAGACACCTGACTTGCTCGGGACTCTGTATTAGGCTCATGTTCTTGCACATTCATAAACAAGTGGTGCATGCACGCGTGCGCACACACACACACACACACACACACACACACACTTATCTCTAATATGCACAATTCACCACACTGTTGCAGAATGATGAGACAGGGGTGGAAGTAACAGAAGGCAGAGAAACAGGCTGCCATTGAATACTATCTAGTACATCAGAGCATTATCTATCACACTACCGAGAGTTGGCACGTCCCCACAGCAAAGCGGCAGTCATCACAATAGAATTCTTTCCCTCTTACAAGCACAACCCTAACCCTAACCCTAACCTTAACCCTAACCCTAACCCTAACCCTAACCCTAACCCTAACCCTAACCCTAACCCTAACCCTAACCCTAACTATTTATAGTTGAGTACATCTTCATAGACCAAAGACTTTGGCTTGGGTCATTTAATACAAGAAGACCTTAATCTGCTACCAGCATAATTGGAATGGGAAGCACAACTATAGTCTTTGTTTTAGCTCCTGAGAAAAGTCCAGAAAAATATGTATGCCAAGCACACACCAGGAGCAGACTAAATGCTGTCACAAGAAACACTGTGGGTAGAGGTTTTATAACAGTCTCCAGAGATGAGCTAACGATTCATTAGACAGTACGCACCTCACATGTAGAACACAAGAGCAGACATAGCTCCGAAGGCCCTACAACAGGTCAGCTGCATCCAAACTGGGAGCAAAAATAATTGATTTCAGTAAATAAAGCATCAGCTATTATGTTATTGATTTGAACTTGTCTGATTCCACAGTTGCATTAGAATCTAAGTTGTTTGGGTTTTTGTTTTGAGAGGTTCTTGACACATGCCAGCCTCGAACTCACTACACAGTGTTGAAGAAGACCCTGAACTGCTAATCCTCCTGCTTCTATCTCACAAGGGATGGTACAATAGGCATGAGCTTGGTGTATGCAGTATGGGGGACAGAACCTGCACCTAGAGCTTTTATGAATGCCAGGCAAACACTGCCAAATGAGCTACATCCCTAGCCCTAAGGGCTTTGTGTTTAAGATTTTTTTGGTAAATCTAAATTTACCAAACTACAGATGCTAAGGTATACAACATTGTACTATTTTAACTACGTCTTTTCGTTCACATGTGGCTACCTCAAAGTAGTTTTTATATTTGGTAGGTCAGTTTAGATACTGTGGCTCCCTGTTGGACACACAATCTTTACTGTAAAATGTTAAAGCAGACGAAGAAACAAGACATTGTTAAAGAAGGTGGTAGTGGTTCCTGCAATCAAGCCTTGTGACCCAAGTCACAGGATCAAAATGACTTCCCACACGCCCATTCACTTGTCTGCCATTAACCATCTGAACCAAAACATCACATGTGTGAAACTACTGCCAATGGCAAGTGTTAAAGCAATGTTAGATGTTGTAAGCTACATAAACAAGAAGCATTTCCTTCCCAACAGGTTTTAAAGAAAACAAATTTTAAAAAGACATTCGGAAAGGACTGCATGCTTTCATTTTGACTTTTTAATTAATTTTAATTAATTAGGTTAATGTACAGAATATTGAGTTCCTTCTGGCATTCCCGTCCATACATGTCACATATGTCATTCTGCTTTGCTGGAGACCACTCACCTCCCACGCTAGCCTTTCCTACCCTGATCTTGCTCCATTTCTTCCTCTAGCTAAGCTGCCACTTCTGCAATCTATCTCCTTATTTCCTACCTCGGGACTGTTATGACCTAAAGACAAGGTCAATGTCTTCAGAGGCTTTTGAAAAATTAAAACAAACCCAACAGCTATGTTAGTCAAAGTGCTTATTTTTGTACATATGACCTGTATTTTTTAAATTATTTTTTTAAATCATTTATTTCTTCCTTGACAGTTTCACACATATATACAATGGAAGTTGTATATATTCCTCTTCTCACTTCCTCCTGACACTACTGACATGTCTCCTTTTCTTTTTTGTTTTTTGAACCTGTTAGTGCTATCTGCCGAACTAGTGACAAATTTCATTGGCCTGATCTTGTTCGGGTCACTATAACTACCATAAGGTCAAGAGTGCAGTGGTCGTTGTCACATCCCGAAGACAGCACTCTTTCCCATCCTCAGGGCCACACAGTCTTTCACATCTTCCATGATACACCTCTGAGATTTGGGTTAATTAACATAAATGTCCTATTTAGGGACAAGTACCCAAATGCCACTTATTCTGAGAACTGCTGCATGAACTGCTGCCCACTGCAGTAGAAGCTCTTCTGGCTAATGTTGAGAGCAGCACTAACTCTCGAGTTGCTGACACCACTGGACTGAGTTGAAAGGTGAAGTTCTCAGACATCTCTGGCTCTACCAGGTTCCAGGTCCTGGGCACAGGAGTACCAAGTAGGAGCTGTTGGTCTTTGTAGTCTCAATATTCTTGGGGTTCTGGCAGATTGGGGCAGATGGTATGTTCTTTCCTGGAAATTTCCTTGTACTCCCAACTCTACTGTGTCCTGTAGACTGGATATATGTGAAAAGTGCCTCTTTTGTTGTATTTTTAAAAACTATCAAAGAAGTGAAGTCTTTATAATAGTCTATGTAGAAGCTTTTTGGGTTTTTTTTCATGATTCTAAATAATGGTCCTTTTAGGGTTTCCAATTGTACTTCCCGATGCAAAGTCAGGGATTTATTAGTGTACTGTACACCATTTTTATCCATGTACATTAGTGAATCAAGAATCTCTCTCAGCAGTATTACTGGGTGGAGCCTCTGCTTTTACTGGCTGCATACTCTAGGACTATCACATAAGTAAAAATCTCTCTGAAATGTAGTAAAGTGGTTAGAATGTGTAAGCTAATGTAATGGCTTTCATCTGCCTCTTAAAGGTACAACCACAGGGGTCCATGATGGCTTAGCCGGTGAAGGTGCTTGCTGCCAAGTTTGATGACCTGAGTTCAATCCCAAGAGTGCACATGGTGGAACCAACTCCTATTGTAGTTCTTTAACCTCTACTTGCCCGCCATAGAACAAACACACCCTCTCTGCCCACCTAACAATAAATGTATTTTGAAATTGTAAGGGTATCACTACACAAGAGATTATTAATGATGTTGGTAGGCCAAGCAGAGTTGGAATGCTGGCAATAGCTCTTCAGTCTAGGCTCAAAACCACAATGCATTTATTATGCTAAGCAGCTGACATGATGAGGTTTTGTGGGCCTTCCCTTTGCTGTGTTAGGTCATAAAAGCTCTCATTCATGGCTTGGGGTTTGTTTTATTTTATTTGAAGAAGATTCTAAGAATGCACAGCTGTTCCACTGCCCTGCTACATTTTGTCTCTGTCCCTTTCCTGTAAAACTTCCAGGTCACACTTCCTTCTAACTGGAACCAGAGGCACATCACCAGCATCTCTAACTGAAGACTCTCGGTTCCTATATATCACTAAACATGGGCTGGGCTAGAGAACGTAAGTTAAAATCTATTTTTAGACTTTAAAAAAGCCTTGTCTATTTTTTACATACAAATCCCCTGCTGCTGTAAACTGCCCTATAAGCATAAATATTTTGCAACCTACTTTTAATAAGGGTTCAACCTCTCCTCTAGCCCACTACCCAACAGCTACCCATAGTCCTTTGAGGGCAAGCTTGATCTTCTTTGGCAGCAGTTCAGTCCTGTAGCAAACACCAAATATGATTCAGTAGTTGCAGCCCAGTCCTCTAGGCAGGCTGTCTTAGTTAGGGTTTTACTGCTGTGAACAGACACCACAACCAAGGCAACTCTTATAAGGACAACATTTAATTGAGGCTGGCTTACAGGTTCAGAGGTTCAGTCCAGTATCATCAAGGCAGGAGCATGGCAGCATCTAGACAGGCCCGTTGCAGGAGGAGCTGAGAGTTCTACATCTTCATCTGACGACTGCTAGCAGAATACTGGCTTCCAGGCAGCTAGGATGAGGGTCTTAAAGCCCACACCCTCAGTGACACACCTACTCCAACAGGGCCAAACCTTCTAATAGTGTCACTACCTGGGCCAAGCATATACAAACCATCACAGCAGGCAGCTGTAGTTCAATCCTGAAGAAACCGCCAGGCTTGCCAACCAGCCTAAGGCGAGGCCACAGAAGCAGCAAGCTATCACAGGAACCTCATGAGCAGTTCTTGGGCAAGTTTCTCTCAATAGCAGCATTACCACAAGCTGAGCTCAGCAACACTATGTCAGGCGAACCAATACATGTGTTTTGTTAGAGAAGAATAGCAAGGCAGAGCAAACCAAACCAATGCTCAGTGCTCATCCCCCACTGCCTGTGGGGTCATATTTATACTCCTTCAAGCATCCTTTCACGTGTCTGCTATATCAAAACATCCTCTCACATGTGCCCAATACAGCTTGCCCATTAACATCATCAGGGCACTCAGTAAGAACGCAGTCAGCATCATTCTTTGTCCCAGCATCAGCATCTACGTTTAACCAAGGCCTTTGCCTTCAGGCTTGGGCAGTCTCTCAAGGATGCATGTGTAAGTGGAGGAACTTGGCAGGATATAACACACACACATCTTAACTGAAAACAAAGATCATGCTGACCATATACCCTGCTATGTTCTCATAACAGGTTTGTTAATCTTAAGAAATTCCACAACCATAAGCTTCGCTTAGGACCCATCAAATTAAAGGTCAATTGTGTGGATAGCCCAGGTCTTGTATTTTGATGCTAATTCTGCTTTCCAGGGAGAGAGGTTGCAGACGAGGAGTGAATCACATATACAGGTGCCTTGTGAACCTTCTCCCCACCTTAATTTTTCAAATAAAGGCTAGAGCTGGTGATTGGGCAGTGGGAGGGAAGGTGGGGCTAAAAAGTTTGGGTGGAGAATGGAGGAGGGGAGAGAGAGAGAGGATGACTGAGGAGGAGGCAGGGCGGAGAAGGAGGAGGAGGCGGAAGTGGAGGCAGAAGGAGAATGGAGCAGAAGCACGTGGCCTGGAGAAACCACAAGTTAAGGAATCTCATAGATGGAGAATATAGTAGTGTAGTGGTAGATCTGCCCAATCTAAGCTTGTAGCTCGAATTCCTATTAATTGAGTTGTGTTTTCTTTCCCCCAGCTTATTTGGGTTGGAGATTACCACAACAGTCAATATGAACTGTCATGTCTAAAATGGCTTGAGTCAGGGCCAACCACTGTGCAGCACTTCCAGCACCTGTGTATGAACTCATTGTGGGTTTTACAGTTTTAGACTCTGTAAGCTTTCCCTGAGAAATGTCCAGCATGCAACTTTCAGCTCTTGAGCCTGAGCTGTTGCCCTAGTCAATCAGTTTTGGAGTGTGCATTCAATAAACTATCTCTACTTAACTGAGATCTTTGTTTCTGTGATTTGTGGGGCTACTCCTGGACCCCAACAGTAACCTCCCAGGAGCCAGGGATACCAGTTGCCTAAGGAGGTGTGAACTGGCCCAGGTCTGAAACTAAACAGCTCAAAACTCCCATGCTGATCAAGAAAGAAGGGTCTATTTTGGCTCACTGTTTGAGGAGCCATGTTAATATGACAGAGTATCATGGTGGCGGGATTGTGAAGGAACTGGTCATGTTGCATGTGGAATCAGGAAGTAGGGGGAGATGAATGGTGGTGCTCATGTTCCTTTCCCCCAGTTACACCTAGACACTCTTATGGAGGAGGGAACATGTATTATAAGGTGCTGCAGTACTGTAGAGATGCCTGTAGGAATTATGAAAATTACAAGTGGCTTAGCTTTAACTAATTTTAAAGTCTTTTTGCATTTCAGTTGATCGAGATTTATTTTTATATGTGCGTGGATGTTTGGGCTGCACATATGTATATGCAACATGCGTATGAAGTGTCCTCAGAGGCTAGAGGAGGGCATTATCAGATCTCCTGAAACGGCAGTTATAGGTGGCTGTGAGTATGTGGGAGCTAGGAATTGAACCTGGGTCCTCAGGGAGATCAACCATCTTTCCAGCCCCAATTTTAAAGTCTTAATTTAAAAAATGACATCTCATATCATCTATCACTGCAAAGCCCTCTATAAGAACAGAAAATCCTAATCATAAGTGTGTAAAGAGACTCCCAAACAAGCTGGCCTCTCTCAATATCTGGTGCTAGATCCACTGAGTATACAACATGGGGCAACTCTGAACTATGCCACACCATGCCCCAGAGCCAATTCTAGATGAACCCCTTCACCTAAAGGTACATGTCAAAACAAAAACACTAAAAACCAAACCAAGCCTCAACAAAAACACAGGAGGATGCTGGGCATGGTGGTGCACACCTTTATTCCCAGCACTTTGGAGAGAGAGGCAAGTAGATCTCTGATTTCAAGGCTAGGCTGGTCTACAGAGTGAGTTCCAGGACAGCTAGGGCTACATAGGGGAACCCTGTCTAAAAACCAGACAAACAAATAACAGAAGAACATAAAAGAGTGCTGAAGAAAGACTGGTCTAGGCAATCAGCAGAAGGCAGGAGGCACCAACCCAGGCTATACAGCAAGGCCCTATCAAAGAGAAAGGACTGGAATTTTAAAATTGAACTTGACTAAAATATATACATCAGGCAAAATGAGATTTAGCACAATTCACAAATGTACTTACATTCTGAATATTTGAAGAAATTCTACAAATCTGAGAGAAATAAACCCCATATAGCTTGTTTTTTTTTTTTTTTTTAAATGTCCTCCAACTCTTTATAACAAGGATTAAAACAATGGCAAAATGGACATGAGAAAGCAATTTCTATTATTGATTGTATTAGAGTCCTC
Organism: Uromys caudimaculatus; assembly: GCA_028551405.1. Taxonomy (NCBI): domain Eukaryota; kingdom Metazoa; phylum Chordata; class Mammalia; order Rodentia; family Muridae; genus Uromys; species Uromys caudimaculatus. The sequence continues at coordinate 36,525,393 of CM052717.1, read as the reverse complement.
TAGAGACACAGGAGGGATTTATTAGATTGGCTTACAAGGAGACCAGGTGGTCCAAAAGTGGCTGTCTTCTGCTGGAGAGGCAGAGACTATGGCAGCTTCTCAGTTCAAGGAGCTGATGCTGAACAAGGAGAAGCATTGATGTGCTCACCATCAATGCTCAAGGCCTAGAAGGGCTTTGGAGAATTGCTGGTCTGAGTCCTTGTTGACAAGTCCAAGAAGCTGGAATCTGATGTTCATAGAAAGTCGTGTGGCAATGGGCAAACTCATTAGGAAGAAGCAGCGTGCTCAGGGTGACTGGTCCCTTCCTCTAGTGCTTTCTATCCACCCTCCAGCTTGTTGGAGGGTCCCCTACCTATTAGGGCATGTCCTCAACTTGCCCTACTCAGATGCTGTCCCACATGCCAGTCAGCTCTGGGAATGCCAGAACTGTACATTACTAATCTATGAGATGTCTTGCATCCAATAAGGTTGATGGTCAACATTAAGCAGCACGTTGCACACAGATGTGTCTATTAAAACACATACTGGGGCCTGGTATGGTGGTATACACCTGCAATACAGGCACTTGGAAATCTAAGGCAAGGATGGTTGACATAGGAGGATGACTACAAATTCAAATAAGCCTGGGCTACAGACCCTGTCCAAAAACAAAAACAAAAAAACAAAACAAAAAACAAACCACAAACAAAGAAGAAACATAAATCAGGGATCCTTTTCAATTAAAGGGGCATAATGATTTTACATAGAAGTATTCTAATAATTGTGCTGTGGGGTAGGAGAGGTTTACAGGGAGGCATGAAAAGCTTTCTGGATTGCCAGAAATGTTACAGGTTATGAGGCTGTAGTTATATATACATAAATACAAAGGTATATATGTATAAATACACACACACACACACACACACACACACACACACACACACACACACACACACACACTGTACACCCAGATCTATTTTTTTGTGTGTATCAACTTTGCACATAAATTATATCTTTAAAAAGCTGAGGAAAAAGAGGGAACATGAGCATAAAATCACCCTTAATTTTCTAGCTATAGAATCAAACATGCTGGGAAAATAAAAGCAGATTTTCATTTAATCTGAAGTCTAGCAAACCTGCAAAGGGAATGGAACACAGCCTCAAAATCTTTGGCAGAGCCAAAACCCCTGTGTTTCTAGGACAAGGGTCATCCTGGCATCTGGGACTTGTATGTGTGCATGCATATGCATAAATCTCAGTATTTTGGACTCTGAAATGTTTAGGAATCTTCTGCCAAAATCAGTAGTCCTTTTGTTCTTGCTGAAGAAGAAAAAACACTTGGAGGCATGGTCTCAGGTAAGCCCAGGCTGGCCTCAAACTTAATGGAGTTGCAGACGACTGGTTTTTTTTTGGTGCAAAATTTTTATTTATTTATTTTTTAATTTTTGATACTTTATTTACATTTCCAATGTTTCCCCTTTTCTGGGTCTCCTCTTTGGAAACCCCCTATCCCCTCCCCTTCCCCGCCTCTATGGGGGAATTCCACCTCCCACCCACCCACCCACCCATCCCCATATTCCCACCTTGACATTCACCTTTACTGGGACCTCTAACACCCTCAGGCCCAAGGGCTTATCCTCTCTCCCTGATGGCCATCGAGGCCATCCTCTGCCACATATGTGGTCCGAATCATGGGTCCATAGATGTGTATTCTTTGGGTGGTGGTCCAAACTCCAGGACAACCGGGGGGGGGGGGGGAAGGGAGTCAGGCCCATTGATGCTCTTGCTCCCTCCATGGGGCTGCAAATTCCCTCAGCTCTTTCAGACCTTTCTCCAACTCCTCCATCTGGGATCTCACTCTCAGTCCAGCAGTTACTGTTAAGTGAAACTTGGGCATTCTGAACTTTTGGGCTAATATCCACTTATCAGTGAGTACATACCATGTTCGTTCTTTTGTGATTGAGTTACCTCACTCAGGATGATATTTTCAAGTTCCATCCATTTGCCTGCAAATTTCATTAAGTCATTGTTTTTAATAGCTGAGTAGTACTCCATTGTGTAAATGTACCACATTTTCTGTATCCATTCCTCTGATGAGGGACATCTGGGTTGTTTCCAGCTTCTGGCTATTATAAATATGGCTGCTATGAACATAGTGG
>CM052717.1:36491799-36522755 GCA_028551405.1 Uromys caudimaculatus | reverse complement strand
AATCTGAGTCTTGCTTTTCTGGTGTGTTGGGGTATCCAGGGCTTGCTGTGGTGGGAGAGCTGGGTACTGATGGTGCCATGTACTCTTGTTTTCTGTTCCTTATGTTCTTACCCTTGCCTTTTGCCATCTTGTTAACTCTGATGTTAGCTGATCTTACTCTGTCTGGTTGTGGCTTGCCCCTCCTGCAGGCCTCTGTGTCAATACTCCTTGAAGACCAGCTCTCTCTGAGAGGTGTTTGGGTTTGGAGAGCTGTGGCACAGGGTCTGCTCTGGGGTGCAGAAAGAAATCAGAGGGATCTTGTCCCCAGTTGTCCCTTGGTTCCTATGTCCTGATGGCTCTGCAAGGGTCCCACTTGATCCAGTGAGTTTGAACAGAAGTGGTGGTTTTGCCTGTGCTCGAAGGTGTGTCAGCACTCCTGGGATCCCCGCTCTCTCCTGGAGCCTTGTGGCCCAGGCTGAGGTCCCCAGGCACAGATCTCTTGTGGCCCAGGCAGAGGTCTCCACCCACAGATGGAAACTGGAAGGTTCAGAGGTTTCCTGCCCCCGGGTTCTCAGATCCTGGATCTCGCCAGATCCGGGCGGGTCTGGGTGAGAGGTGTTGCTCCCCTTAACCCCACTCACGGCTTTTCCAAGCTCCTGGGAGGGTAGTTTTCTCTGGCGCTTGTTGGCTATGGACTCCTGCAGACAACTTCTTTAAAACAACAATAAAGTTTCACTGAGAAAGCCAATGACACATTTCCTCTATCCAGTGAAGGGATGGTGCCTTGACTGGACACTGACTATCAGCAGACACGATAGGATTCTGAACTATTAGACATCAGAAGGTGGTATCATTCTGAGAAATAGAAATATTACTCACTGGGATTGCAATCAGAGAGTTCTGACCTATACAAATCCATGGCTTAAAGCCAGGTATGATGGGCTATACCTGTAATGCCAGCAATCTAAAGGCTGAAACAGGAGGATGGATAGTTCAGTGCTGCTCTAAGTTACATAGTAAGATCCTGCTTTGTTTGTTTGTTTGTTTGACTTCTGTTGCTTTTAAAAAATTCTCACTTTACATCCCAATATCAGCCCCGTCTCCTCCCAGCCCCCCCTTTCACAGATCCCCCCCCCATTCTCCCTCCCCTTCTCCTCTAAGAAGAGGAAGCCCCACTGGATCTACCCCCATACACACACTCCATCCCACCTCCTGGTACCTCAGTCACTGCAGGATGAGGTGCATCCTCTCTCACTGAGGACAGACAAGGCTGCCCAGTTAGGGGAACTTATCCTCAGGCAGGCAACAAAATCAGGGATACCTCCCTCCCCACTCCAGTTTTCTTGGTTTTGTTTTTGATTTTAACAGCCTGATGTGGTGACACATGCCTTTAATTTCAGCACTGGGAGACATTCACTCTGTGAATGCAAGAGCAGCCGCCTGGTCTACAGCCTGAGTTCCAGGACAGGACAGACAGAACTAAACAGAGAGAACCTGTCTCAAAGAAAAGAAACAAGAATAAAGATAGGGGCTGGAGAGATGGCTCAGAGGTTAAGAGCACTGTCTGCTCTTCCAGAGGTCCCGAGTTCAATTCCCAGCACCCACACGGTGGCTCACAACCAACTGTAATGGGATCTGGTGCCTTCTTCTGGCCTGTAGGCATATATGCAGGTAGAACTCTGTATACATAATAAGTAAATAAAATCTTTTTAAAAAAAGAATAAAGATAAATGCTACTGCTTTATATCATGGAATGTATGTACTAAAATATAATTCACTTTAAAACTGTAACATTGAGTAAAAAAATAAATGCAAGCAAGATCTTTATTTAACACACAATAATTAATGTGCATTCAAAACATTTGCACACATAAAATACCATTATATATACATACACATATATACTCAAGAATGTATGTATGGTATATGGAATCTAAGGATAATGCAAAAAAATGGTATATGAAAAAGCAGTTATGACATACCAAGAAATCCAGTTCACCCATGTGATTTAAGGTCATGTAAATAAACAAACAAGCAAATAAAACCCCAAAATAACCAAATTTCAAGGAGAAAATCATTGGAAAAATGAGTCAAAGTCTTTGTATATTTAATATATAGATATTATAAGGAAAACAACAAATATTTTCTAATGGACAAAAGAAGGTTTTCATTAATCAGCAAGAAGGAAATGTTTACGCCCATAGCTATTACAAACTAAACATCTAATATTGTTCAAGGAGGGAAAATCTACCTTCTTCCCTGGAGGGGGCGGGGGGAAGATGTTTCTGTAGGGGGAATTTGGCACATGTACAAAAATGCCTTAAGAAGTGTGCTCAGAAACCTGCAAATCCTTGGCAGGCTGCCGTGTCTGGAGATGTACCTTAAGGAAGCAATAAAAGCACAGAGACTTATCTACAAGGATGAGTATTGTCCCATGTACAGCAATTGAGAAGGGAGAGGACAGGGTAAGTCGATATTAGAGAAGTAAAAGGTATTCATATTCCATAATGGGGTGCTCTCAGTGGAAAATCAGCACAAGCTTGAGGATATATTTTAAATTGAGCAAGGTGAAAAACCACAAATAAGATGTATGGACCCTAAGCCATTTTGTGATTTAACATGAAAACAGGGAATTTTATAATAAAAACATTACATTCTCCTTCAGGTCTGGACCAGGTGCCCTGAGCAGACCTTGGGCTCGAACTCCTCAGCCAATCCCACAACACCCAGAGGAAGCTCCACTTCCAGGTGCTCTAACAAACCCAGGATCCCAGGAGCTTGGTCACACCAGGATCTCACGGTCCCAGAGGCAGCTTGATTCTCAGAAGCTCTGTCATACCCAAGATCTCAGGATCACAGGATCCCAGAATTACAGGATCCCAGAGACAGCTGGTCTCTGAGGAGTTCTGACACAACCAGGATCACAGGAAGGACAGGCTCCAGTCAGATAAAGGGGGGGGGGGGGGCAGGTAGCACTAGAGATAACCAGATGGCAGGAGGCAAGGACAAAACATAAACAACAGAAACCAAGGTTACCTGGCATCAATCAGAACCCAATTCTCCCACCATAGCAAATCCTGGATACACCATGATACGGGAAAAGCAAGATTCAGATCTAAAATCACTTCTCATGATGATGATAGAGGACTTTAAGAAGGACATAAATAACTCCCTTAACGAAATACAGGAGAACACAGGTAAACAGCTAGAAGTCCTTAAAGAGGAAACACAAAAATCCCTTAAAGAATTACAGGAAAACACAACCAAACAGGTGAAGAAATTGAGCAAAAACCATCTAGGATCTAGGGGAAACAGAAACAATAAAGAAATCACAAAGGGAGACAACCGGGGAGTTAGAAAACCTAGGAAAGAGATCAGGAGTCAGAGATGCAAGCATCACCAACAGAATACAGGAGAGAATCTCAGGTGAAGAAGATACCATAGAAAACATTGAAACAAGCCGGGCAGTGGTGGCGCATGCCTTTAATCCCAGCACTCGGGAGGCAGAGGCAGGTGGATTTCTGAGTTCGAGGCTAGCCTGGTCTACAGAGTGAGTTCCAGGACAGCCAGGGATAGACAGAGAAACCCTGTCTCGAAAAACCAAAAAACTAAAACTAAAACAAAACAAAAAAAAAAACAAAACAAAAAAAAAGAAGACAGAAAGAAGACAGGCTGTCCAGCCCACACCTGCCTGCATCGGGGCACCAGCCAGTCACACCCATTGCCTCGCCTGCCTCTTCATAGACTCTTGCTGCCCAGCCATTGGGGTGAGGGAAGCCACTTAAAGACTATGCCCCACCTTCAGCTCCTTACTCCAGAAACGCCAGCCAGCACCATCACTGACACAACCAGACCAGCGCCACACTGCACTGAGGACTCCAAGGCCTTCGTGGGACCATACCTGCCCAGCTGCCTCATCTTACTCAAGTTGTACTAAGTTGTCTCCGGGTCCCTTCCTCCGTCTGCCCCAATGTTGCTTCTGATTTTCTTTCTTTCCCTCCCTCCTCTTCCTCATCCCTTCCCACTCCCTGGTTCAACACAGGTAAAATGGTTACCCTCCCTTCTTTCCTCCCCTCTGCCTTCATGGATCACCAGCTCATGTCATGTTTCCTTCTCTTTTCTCTCTGTGTGTGTTTATTTAAGTTCCGATTTCAATTTCTAATCCAACTGTTCATAAAGGAGTTTTTTTGTGGGACAAGGTCTTGCTACACAGCTTTAGATGGTCCGGAGCTTGGAGTGATCCTCCTGCCCTTGCCTCACAGTTAGAAACATTTTCTAAAATCTAATCAGGAATCACATCTAGCTGCAAAGAGGAAGGAAGAATGAATGAAGGGTGAACATCTTTTCCCTAAACACCATAGGCCTTGCAGTGTGAATGAGCTTATGACAACCCTGGGATCAAACATGATAAACCAAAGGCTGGCATTCTGGAGATTGCCTTGAATAAAGAGATATGAGTTGAGCCACCATTCCATTGCTGATAAGCTCTTGTCACAATGGCAGCCTTATTTCTCTATGCCCTAGGCTCCTCTGGCTTGAGACAGTTTTATGATCTATTGCAGGGTTGTATGCTAGAATAATATGTGCAAAGCATTCACATACATACCTGGCTCTGAATAGGCATGTTATCAGTGTTAACTCTTGGTTTGAAATATCAGAGCCCCAATGAAACTACACTAATAAATTAATAAAATAATAATAATAATAATAATAATAATAATAATAATAATAATAATGTAATGGTTTGTATATGCTTAGGCCAGGGAGTGGCCTTATTAGGAGTTGTGGCCTTGTTGGAATAGGTGTGTCACCGTGGGCATGGGCTTTAAGACCATCATCCTGATTTCCTGGAATCTTCAGATGAAGATGTAGAATTCTCAGCTCTTCCTGCACCATGCCTGCCTGGATGCTGCCATGTTCCACCATATCATGTCTTGATGATAATGGACTGAACCTCTGAACCGAAATTAAATGTTGCCCTTATAAGAGTTGCCTTGGTCATGGTGTCTGTTCACAGCAGTAAAACCCTAAGACTACTAGTAGTAGTAGTAGTAGTAACAACAACAACAACAACAACAACAACAACAACAAAGCATTCTGAAATCCCAGGCATCAGTTTGTAACAAGTAGATGATAGGATGGGCTATAGACATTTGGCCACTATTAGAACTACTAAAGCTAAGAATGTCCTTCGGAAAAGAGGTGGGGTGGGCAGATATGAGAGTCAATATACATGTCCGTACACTCTTTACTGAGTTAATTCTTCCCTCTCCTCTAGTTCTCAGAATAAGATACATTTTCTATGTTCAATACAGTTATAACATTGGATTATAAAGGTTTATTAGAAGCACAGTATTCATCTTCTCAAAATTTTAAAATCTTTCTATATATGAATACAGAATGCAGTCCATATCTTTTTTTTTTTTTTTTTTTTTGGTTTTTCGAGACAGGGTTTCTCTGTGTATCCCTGGCTGTCCTGGAACTCACTCTGTAGACCAGGCTGACCTCGAACTCAGAAACCCACCTGCCTCTGCCTCCCAAGTGCTGGGATTAAAGACGTGTGCCACTACTGCCCGGCTTGCAGTTCATAGCTTGTTCTTCAAAATCTGTGACTATAAGTTTGCAGATCAAATTAAAGTTGCTAATCGGGTTATTTTGTTTGGTTTGTTTTATGTTTTGACAGAGTCAAAATACCTCAAAGATAACTAAACAATCAGAGTATATGTAGTGCTATTCCTGATTGTCAACTTGACTATTTCTGGAGTGAACTGCAATCCAGAATTAGAGGGCTCACCTGTGATCCAGATCTTGAGGCTGGAAGACACAAGTTTCTGACCTAGATCTTGGCATGGAGATCTTGAGGCATAGTGGCCGAGAAAAGCTTAGGCCCAGGCAAAGTAGTACATGCCCTTAATCCCTGGAGACTGAGGCAAGGAGATCTCTGAGTTCAAGGTCAGCCTGGGACAAAGCCAGTCTCAGATCCAGGTGTAGTGGTACACACCATTAATCTGGGCCACAGTTTTTGCTGGAGACCTACATAAAGACATTGGAAGAAAGAAGATTCGTTCTTCACCTGAGTGCCTTGTGGGACTAAGCAACTGCTAGATCCTCGGACTTTCATTCACAGCTGCTGCTGACCATTGTTGGGGAATTGGACTACAGACTGTAAGTCATCAACAAATTCCCTTACTATATAGAGACTACCATAAGTTCTGTGACTCTAGAGAACCATGAATAATACAGAAGTTGGTACTGGGAGTGGTTCTAGAGGAGCAGAATATAAGGATGAATCTTTTAAGAATCTGGAGTTGGTTTAATAATTCACCAGCACCTTTAAGTACTGAAACCTCTCCAGACACCCTCTCTCCTGGGAGCTGGGAGAATATTGAAGAATCATGGTGGAAACTATGTTTCAAACTTAAAGAAGCTAATGCCTTTGATTATCTTGATCCATCAACTGTAACTGGCAATAGATTAGGTGATCCTGTGTACAAAGCTTTCTACAAGTTGAGGGAAATATCAGAAAATGATTTTGCTGGCTGGTTGCTCTTAGTATCTCTGGAAAAATTGATGAAGGAAAAGAATGAGCTCTATGGTAAAATTGAACGACTCCAGATGCAAGTAAACAATCTAAAGGTTTCTAAGTGTGTCCTTGAAGAGAATCTTCTCTCCAGCAGCCATAGAGCTCGAGTTACAGAAAATCAAACTGAAGCCCTCATTATAAGGTTGGCTGAATTACAGTGATACTCAGAGGGTATCAGCAGTTAATGTAAGGGCATTAATTGGCAAAGAATGGGATCCTATAACTTGGGATGGGGATATGTGGGAGGACCTGTTGAAGCTGAAAATTTTGAATCTTCAGATTCTCAAGGGTTTGCCCCACCTGAGGAAGTAGTTCCCTCAGTCCCACCCCTTGAAATAATGCCCCTTTCACATGGGGAAATTAATCCCTCAGAGTCTGATAAACCATCAGTGACTTTCTCTGAAGAAAATGCCAGATAAGACAATATTGATGTTTCTCAAGGCCTACCCATAGTTTCTTCTAGACCTATAACCAGACTCAAGGCAAAACAGGTCCCTAGAGGAGAGGTAGGAAGTGTAGTCCATGAGGAAGTGTGCTACACTACTATGGAGCTTAATGAGTTTGCTAATTCATTCAAGCAGAAGTCTGGGGAATATGTGTGGGAATGGATTTTAAGGGTGTGGAATAATGGTGGAAGGAACATAAAACTAGGTCAGGCTGAGTTTATTGACATGGGCCCTCTGAGTGGAGAGGTTTAATATGGAAGCTCACACAGTTCAAAAAGATGTCAGAAGTTTTGTTTGAATGGTTGGCTGAAGCGTTTATCAAAAGATGGCCTACTGAAAAGGAGTTGGAGATGCCTGATATCCCTTGGCTTAGTGTTGAAGGGCTTTTTAGGCTCAGGGAAATTGCAATGTTAGAGTGGATACGTTGTGCAAAACCTAATCCTCCACAATGGGAAGCCCAGAAGATATGCCCTTCACCAATCCTATAAGACGCAAACTGGTAAGAGGGGCACCAGCACATTTGAAAAGTTTTGTTCTTGCCCTTTTCCTTGTGCCCTTAAGGTTGGAGATGCTGCTGCTCAATTAGATGAATTAAAGTCAATGGGTTTAATTGGGCCCCCAAGGTAACAAGGGTCAGGTGGCAACATTGAATTGACAGAGACAAGGAGCTTGTAGCTATTATAATGGACAGTGTGGACAAAACATTTGACATAGCCCATAATGGTCAGCACAGGAGAGGTGAAATTTATAATGGCATGTCTTGTAATGACCTTGGGTACTGGCTAATCAGTCATGGTGTTTCCAGGCATGAAATAGATATGAAGACTACTGCATATCTGTTTGATCTGTATCAGCAGAAAAATTCTCAAACAAATGAAAGAAAGGCTACATTGAATTGTGGCAAAAGGCAATCTTGGCCAGTGAATCAATTTCCAGACTTGAGCCAGTTTGCAGACCCAGAACCCCTTGAATGAAGGGGTGGTCAGATTCCCCGGAGGAAGGATCTTGATAAGACACCTAAAAGTTTTGCTGTTAGCCTTTCTCCAGTTCTTCTGTTTTACAAGGGTAACTGTACACTGGGGGAAAGGAAATAATCAGACTTTCTGGGGTCTATTGGATACTGGTTCTGAATTGACACTGATCCCAGGACATCCCAGGAAACATTGTGGCCCTCCAGTTAAAGTAGAGGCTTATGGAGGACAGGTTATTAATGAAGTTTTGACTGGTGTCCAACTCACAGTAGGTCCAGTAGGTTCCCTAACACATCCTGTGGTAATTTCCCCAGTTCCAGAATGTATAATTGGAATAGATATACTTAGGAATTGGCAGAATTCTCACATCGGTTCCCTGACATGTGGAGTGAGGACTATTATGGTTGGAAAGGCTAAATGGAAGCCGTTAGAGTTGCCTCTACCAAAGAAAATAGTGAATCAAAAAGTATCGTATTCCTGGAGGAACTGCAGAAATTACTCCCACTATCAAGGACTTGAGAGATACAGGGGTGGTGGTTCCCACCACATCTCCCTTTAACTCTTCTATCTGGCCAGTGCAGAAGGCAGATCATGGAGAATGACAGTTGACTATCGAAAACTAAATCAGGTAGTAACTCCCATTGTGGCTGCTGTACCAGATGTAGTTTCGTTACTTAAGCAAATTAGCCTACCTCCTGGTACCTGGTATGTAGTTATTAATCTAGCAAATGCCTTCTCAGTACGTTCTTAAGGACCACCAGAAGCAATTTGCATTCAGTTGGCAAGGCCAGCAGTATACCTTTACAGTTTTGCCTCAAGGATATATTAACTCTCCTGCCCTGTGTCATAACAGATCCAGGATTCTGTGCAGGCTTCTTTACCACTTGGACCGTATGATCCAGCAGACCAGATGGTACTTGAGGTGTCCATGGCAGATAGAGATGCTGATCTTGATCATTTGTCTCATCCACAAAATATCACATTGGTGCACTATATTGATGACATTATGCTGATTGGAAGTGAGCAGGAAGTAGCAACCACTTTGGACTCATTGGTAACACATATGCGTATCAGAGGATGGGAAATAAATCCAACCAAAATTCAAGGACCATCTACCTCAGTGAAATTCTTAGGAGTCCAGTGGTGTGGGACATGCAGAGATATTTCTTCTAATGTGAAAGATAAGTTATTGCACCTGGCCCCTCCCACCACCAAGAAAGAAGCACAACGTTTAGTGGGTCTATTTGAATTCTGGAGACAGCACATTCCTCACTTGGGTGTGTTACTCAGGCCCATTTACCAAGTAACTCAGAAAGCTGCTAGCTTTGTGTGGGGCCTCGAGCAGGAGAAGGCTCTTCAACAGGTCCAGGATTCTGTGCAGGCTTCTTTACCACTTGGACCATATGATCCAGCAGACCCGACGGTACTTGAAGTGTCCGTGGCAGATAGAGATGCTGTTTGGAGCCTCTGTCAGGCCCCTGTAGGTGAATCACAGAAGAGACCTTTGAGATTTTGGAGCAAATCTCTACCATCATCTGCAGACAACTATTCTCCCTTTGAAAAACAGCATTTGGCCTGCTATTGGGCCTTAGTGGAAAATTAACATTTGACAATAGGACACCAAGTTACCATGAGACCTGAACTGCCCATCATGAGCTGGGTGTTATCAGACCCTCCAAGTCATAAAGTAGGATGTGCACAGCAGTAGTCTATTATCAAATGGAAGTGGTACATCTGTGATTGAGCCCGAGCAGGTCCTGAAGGCACAAGCAAGTTACATGAAGAAGTTGCTCAAATGCCTATGGTTTCTATTCCTGTTACAATGCCATCTGCTGCCAAGCATGTGCCTATAGCCTCATGGGGTGTTCCCTATGATAGGCTGACTGAAGAAGACTAGGACCCGGTTTACTGAGGGCTCTGCACGTTATGCAGGCACCACCCAGAAGTGGACAGCTGCAGCATTACAACCTCTTTCCAGGACAACCCTGAAAGGTACAAGTGAAGGAAAGTCGTCACAATGGGCAGAACTTTGGGCAGTACACATGGTATTACAGTTTGTTTGGAAGAAGAAATGGCCAGATGTACGATTGTTCACTGATTCATGGGCTGTAGTCAATGGATTGGCAGGATGGTCAGGGACTTGGAAAGATCACGATTGGAAAATTGGTGAGAAAGACATCTGGGGAAGAAGTATGTGGATAGATCTCTCCAAATGGGCAAAGGATGTGAAGGTATTTGTGTCCCATGTAAATGCTCACCAAAAGGTGACTTCAGCTGAGGAGTTCAATAATCAAGTGGATAAAATGATCCTTTCTGTGGACAGTCAGCCTCTTTCCCCAGTCATCCCTGTCATTGCTCAGTGGGCACATGAACAAAGTGGCCATGGTGGCTGAGATGGAGGTTATGCTTGGGCTCAACAACATGGGCTTCCACTCACCAAGGCTGACGTGGCTACAGCTGATGCTGAATGCCAGATCTGCCAACAGCAGAGACCAACAGTGAGCCCCAGATATGGCACCATTCCTCGAGGTGACCAGTCAGCAACCTCGTGGCAGGTTGACTACATTGGACCACTTCCTCCATGGAAAGGACGTTTTGTTCTTACTGGTGTAGATACTTATTCTGGTTATGGATTTGCCTTTCCTGCACGTAATGCTTCTGCCAAAACCACCATCTGTGGACTTACAGAATGCCTTATCCATTCTCATGGTATTCCACACAGTATTGCTGCTGACCAAGAAACTCATTTCACAGCCAGAGAAGTGCAACAGTGAGCACACGATCATGGAATCCACTGGTCTTACCGTGTTTCCCATCATCGTGAAGTAGTTGGTCTGATAGAAAGATGGAATGGCCTTTTGAAGACACAATTACAGCGCCAATTAGGTGGCAGCAGCATGGAGGGCTGGGGTAGAGTTCTTCAGAAGGCAGTATATGCCTTGAATCAGCGTCTGATTATGGTACAGTTTCTCCCATAGCCAGGATCCATGGGTCCAGGAATCAAGGGGTGGAAAAGGGAATAGTTCCACTCACTCCTAGTGACCCTATAGGAAAATTTTTGCTTCCTGTCCCCACAACTCTAAGTTCTGCTGACCTAGAAGTTTTGTTTCCAGAGGGGGGAGTGCTCCTACCAGAAGCCACAACAAACCTTCCATTGAACTGGAAGTTCAGACTTCCCCCTGGTCATTTTGGGCTTCTAATGCCCTTAAACCAACAGGCTAAGAAAGGAATAACAGTGTTAGGAGGGGTGATATGTGGGACTGTGAAAGGCAGCCTGGTTTCTGGTTGAGCTAAGGTTTTAAACCCCAGAGAACCCAATAGATTGTCCCCAGCAGGGGGCAACTGTATAAGGGACGGCACCCGTTTACCATGCTCCTAGAAACAGTTCCTGACATGTGGCTACATCTCTCCATAGGTCAGTGACATTTGGTCACGTATAAAGGGAAGGCCTCTCAAGCCCCTCCTCAGGTAGAGGTGTGGTCACGCAGCCTCAAACCCTGCCACAGGTAGAGGCATGGTCACATAACCTCAAGCCATCCCCATGCTAATGAGGCATTTAGAGGCTTAGGCACTCCCCTTCCCAGCCACTATTTCAACATTGTCCTCCCAGAGATCTCAGTATGGTCTCACCCACTCCACTCTCGGCCATAACAATAAGTGCCCTAAAGCCATGGACTGTCTCTATTCATTGGGTTCCTCCGTGGGGAATGAAGGAACCAGCCTTTGTCTAAAGAGTTGCATCTAGTCTCCTGCCAAAGGCCTCCCAGCCATGGCCACCAACCCAACCAAGCCAATCCAGCTAGCCTGCGACCAAGCCAAAGACCCCGTCCTGCTGAGAGACCCTGCTGTGCTCCTTCTCTCCCTTGGCCCAGGCTAGATCTAGTCTGTGGTTCTCAGTTCTTCCATGGTACCCAGCAGCGACTGCGTTGCCCAAGAGCCTGGGAACCCCACGGAGCTGACTGCCAAGTCTCCTGGGACCCACGGCCGTGTCCCCCACCCACAGGTTGTGTTTCCTCGGAGACTTCTCACAGCCCCACACACGCCTGGTTGTCTGTGGGGTGCGAGAGGTCAAACTTCCCATGCGTCCTGCCTCTCCGAGGGGTGCTGAGAGCCCAGGGCTTTCACATCCTGAGCCATGTAACCCAACAGTGATAGATCCAGATTACCATGGGGAAATTGGATTGCCTCCATGGAGGAAGAAGGATTATGTCTGGAGTGCAGGAGATCCCTTAGGGTGTCTCTTAGTACTACCATGTCCTGTGATTAAAGTCAATGGGAAACTACAACAGCCTAATCCAAGCAGGATGACAAAGAATGCAGACCCATCAGGAATGAGGGTATGGGTCACTCCTCTAGGAAAAGAGCCAAGACCTGCTGAGGTGCTTACAGAGGGTGGAGGAAATACAGAATGGGTAGTAGAGGAAGGTAGTTATAAATACCAGCTAAGACCATGTAACCAGTTGCAGAAACAAGGATTAGAAAGTAATATGAATGTTTCTGTTGTATTTTGTTAAGAACATATTTGTCTTTCTTCCAATTTCTTTAACAACAATTGGTATTTAAGTTGAGATACTAAAGGATTGTTCCCAAGAGACATTGCCCCGTTGTAAATTTACAAATGCGTTTGCCATCGTACAAGGAATAGTTATGTCGTGTTAGGCGTATCCATGACCTTGTTATCGTTTCATGTGGACATGAGATATTATTTGTGTCAAGTTGACAAGGGGTGGATTGTAGTGGCTATGCCTGATTGTCAACTTAAATCCAGAATTAGAAGGCTCACCTGTAATCCAGATCTTGAGGCTGGAAGACACAAGTTTCTGACCTGGATCTTGGTATGGAAATCTTGAGGCATAGTGGCCATGAAAAGCTTAGGCCCAGGCAAAGTAGTACACATCCTTAATCCCCGGAGACTGAGGCAAGGAGATCTCTGAGTTCAAGGTCAGCCTGGGACAAAGCCAGTCTCAGATCCAGGTGTAGTGGTATACACCTTTAATCTGGGCCACACTTTCTGCTGGAGACCTACATAAGGACATTGGAAGAAGGTAGATTCGCTCTTCACCTGTGTGCCTTGTGGGACTGAGCAACTGCTAGATACTTGGACTTTCACTGACAGTTGCTGCTGACCATTGTTAGGGAGTTGGACTATAGATTATAAGTCATGGACTGAGCAACTGCTAGAACCTTGGACTTTCACTGACAGTTGCTGCTGACCATTGTTGGGGAGTTGGACTACAGACTGTAAGTCATCAACAAATTCCCTTACTATATAGAGACTACCCATAAGTTCTGTGACTCTAGAGAACCCTGACTAATACAGTATATCAGTTGCTTTTGAGGCTGTAACAGCAGGTGAGGTTTTGGTGGTTTACACAATGCCAATGAATTACAGTTCAGGGAAACAAGGGTAAAAAAATGAAACTCAAAAGGCTTAATAAAGTCAAGGTGTCAGCAGGCTGTATACTTTCTCAAGGTTTGAGGCAAAGTATGCATTCCCTTCCATTTGAAGACTGAGTGCCCACTCATATCTGCTAGGCTTGGGAGAGTGTCACCAGCTATGTCAGACTGAGTTTTCTCCTTGCTATATCTTTCTTTTTGGCTCTCACTCTGTCACCCCCCTCCTTCCAGCCTCTTTGTTTTTTCTCACTTTGTAGCTCTGGTTGTCCTGGAACTCACTGTGTATATCAAGATGGCCTTGAATTTACAGAGACCTCTGCCTCTCCAGTGCTGGGATTAAAGGCATTTGCCATCCTGCCCAGCCTTGTCTCTTCTACTCTTAAGGAACCCTGTGGCTCTACTGGGCCCACAGGAATTCAGCAGCATTCCCCTACATTCTCCCACCCTTAGTTGTGATCACCTTATTTATTAGTTTTATTAATTTTGTTCTTTGACAGTTTCATAGATGTATATAATGGTTTGATTACTCTTCTGTTAACCCACAAGCCAGCAAGCCTTCTCCTCTGCAAATCTCTCACATCATGATGTTCCCTTTAGAATTCCATATGAGTATATATATCTCATTCCACACTTCCCTTTTCTCCCCCTAATTCCTCCCCACTACCTCTCAAATCCATGGCCTCCTATTCTTTAATTGTTGTTGTTACATATATATTATTTATAAATACAACCTTCTGAGTCCACAATGGTATGTTACCTGGTGGTATCAATTTTCATGTCTGCTTGGGCAACCACCTTCCTGCGATTTCATGGGTGCAGCTTCACTGTATAGATAGAAGACACTACCTTGTAGCAAACATCTGGCCCTCTGACTCCCCAACCCCCACCATAGCTCAGGCTGTCTTCCTGATACCTCCACCTCCAAATGCCATCATTACAGACATGCAGTATCATGCCCAGGCCTATCCTCCTCCATTAAAATATCTGTTTAGCTGCTGGGGTTTGAGGCTCACACCTGTAACCCAGGCACTGTAGGAGGCAGAGGCAAGGGGATCAAAACATGTTCCCATCTTGGCTACATATTGAATTCAAGATTAGTCTTGGGTATATAGTTGAAGGTTATCTTGATCTGCCTGGTAAGATTCTGTGTCATTAAAACATAAAACACAACAAGCTGATTATCAACTTTAACTTGATCTGCAAACTTCCATTTATCATATAACCTAATTTACTCACAGAATTGGGAGAACAAGAAATGGACTTCTAGTTACCCAGTTGGTGGCTCTCACCTTTAATCCCAGTACTCAGGAGACAGAGGCAGGAGGATCTCTGAGTTGGAGGTCAGCCTGGTGCATAGAATGAGTTCCAGGTCAGCTAGTGCTACACAGAGAAACCCTGTCTTGAAACAAAACAAAACAAGAAAAATAGAAATGGACTTCTCTAGTGGCTCCTAGAAACTGGATGTTTGTGTATCTTCCAGATTCATTCATGTTCCAAAGGTATCTGATGATAGGGTCTGTGGGAGGTGGTAAGGTTAAAGGAAACACAGAGAACCCTCTGGCTTTGTCCATATGAAGAAACATCATGTGATGCCTGTCATAACTCTGGAGGGAGGGGAAGGAGGTGGCTCTTACCTCATGACACATGAATCTCCCAGGGCCCTCATCTTGGACTTCCTAGCCTCCAGAGCCATGAGAAATGTTTAGATGTCTGGGGCGTTTTTGTTATGGCAGCCAAACAGACTACATGACAGGGCGTTTACACTCCATATTACACCTGCTAGAAGATAAAGAACAGCTACAGAGATGCCTCAGTGATTAAGAGCACTTGCTGAGCAATCATGAGGGCAAGGGTTCAGATCCTAGCACCATAGCAAACATCTGTAACTTCAGCTCCTTCTCCAGGTCTCCACATGCACACATGTATATGCACATATACATACATACATATATACATACATACATATACACACACACATACTCAGACACAAAAAACACACATTTTTGAAAAAAATAAAGTTCAGCGAGATAAAGAAATTGTCAACACACACACACACACACACACACACACACAGCTTTATTAAAGAACTAGTCCATGACAATTCAGTGGAGTTTGACACGGTTGCAGTTGGGGATGTCAGGGAAGGCTTCAAGGAAAGAGTTGAATTATTCTAGTCCTAGTAATAATGTAAGTTATGTGGGAGTAGGGGTGAAGAAAAGGCAGAAGAATGAGGCCTGGGAGACATGGGCCATGAAATGGAGAAAGGCTAGAATATTCTGGCTAAGAAAAGGCTTACAAAAAGGCCAGAGGCAGGAGGATGAACTCAGATGAGAAGGGTTAACAGATCCAAAGCTAAGTGAGTCCAGAAAGCCCTTTAATAACATAATATGTTGCTCGAGGGCCATTAGCAATTACAAGCTTTTAAATCCAACAACGTTGACGAGACACTGTTAGGCATCAGGGAAGATAGTGAAAGCCTAGGTTAAAGTACGCAGTCAAAACTGTCCCCTCCAATAGACTTCAGCACGCGACCACGATTTTATTTTATTTTTGCCATTTTTAAAACCATTTCTACACATAGGAAAATAGAAAATTTTATTTTATTGAAAACAAACTATAGACTATTAAATATCTCCATTCAAAACTCCTATTACATGCAAGAATATTTCTCACATGAGAAGGTGCCGTTCTCGTCTGCACTCTGACCTCTCAATGGTAAAGAGCAACACTATAGGCCATGCTCTCAGATCAGGAGTACTTCATTTGGTAACCAGGGTTGTCAAATAGAAATCCATACTTCACTGGTGCAGCTAGTCTCTACTGCATGGTGGCCATATGGTGTATCTTTGAAAATATATTCTGTACAACGGTTAAAAAATATTCAAAGCCGGGCAGAGCAGGGCATGCCTTTATTTCCAGTACTCTGGAAGCAGAAGTACATGGATCTCTGAGTTCAAGGCCAGCCAGATACTCCTTTAACTAATTAATTAAACATTTAAAAAATATTTTCAGCTGGGCAGTGGTGGCACACGCCTTTAATCCCAGCACTTGGGAGGCAGAGGCAGGTGGATTTCTGAGTTTGAGGCCAGTCTGGGTTACAGAGTGAGTTCCAGGACAGCCAAGGCTACACAGAGAAACCCTGTCTCGAAAAAAACCAAAATAAATAAATAAATAAATAAATAAATAAATAAATAAATAAATATTTTTTCTTAATTATTTGTCTGTGAGATCTGGCCTAAAAACAAATGAACAAAACAAATCAAATGAATGCCCTTCTACTCTTAAGCTATAGCACCTACTTTACCTCTGCTGAGCCAAAGTTTCTTGGGTGTCTGAAGGAGAAATGAAGCCAAGCCTCCTTTATGTGCAATAGCACACCCAGAAACAGGATCTGCTCCCTGTTTTAATCACTCACCTCTGAGCACTTTTGAACCTGCTGCTTCTGCTGTTCAACTGCACTTTGAAGTAACCAAGGCTTTGCCCTTCGAGAAATCTAAAAGGGCCACTTAAAATTCTTCCTTTAGTCACAGATATACCGGGAATGGGTATGGTCAGAAAGTTTAATTCCCTGGGGATGTAGCTCCAACGAGGGACCACTTACTTACCATGCCCGGAGCCCAGGGCTCAATCTCTACTTCTGCATAGATGAGGCATGGTAGCTCATGTGTGATCCCAGCATGAAGATGAGAGTGGTAAAAGGGTCAGAAGTGTGCATGTGGGAGTCAGTTCTCTCTTCCACCATTTCTGTTCTGGGGCCTTTACCCACTGAGTCATCTTGCTGGCCCCAGAGGAGTCTTGCCAGTCTCCTCTTGATAGAAGTGCTCCAAGGGGGCTGTCTCATCAGGGTCCACCTCCTCACTCAACTTCCTTCTCTTTTGAAAGATAAAGTAAAACTTGATACAACAGGATAAAGTCAAACAAATACCCTTCTGAAATGGCCCCAGTGCTTCACCTAAGAAATTTGCATAGACCTGCACAACCTGCACCTGCTAAACCACTGTGGGGGAGGGGATAGCAGAGGAGGCTGGGGACAGGGACACCTCCCATCTCAAACTCTTCCCAGATTCCAAATTCTATGTGATAAGAATGGCCTAAGCCAGGAGATGACCCGAAGCCCAGCTTGGGAGCACTCCTGAGAGAACAAAAGCAAGGCCCAGTCCCTACGAGTGGGCTGGACTCAGTCTAGGTTTGAATCAACACACAACTAACCACTCTACAATGAGTTACCCTGTCCGCCGCTCAGTTTCCTTATCTATGAAATGAGTCTAGGTCTGAGGACATTAAATGACTAAATGCACGTAGGAAGTTTATAATGAACAGGATGAGGTAGCTCATACCTATAATCCCGGCACAGTTTCAGGGCCAGCCTGGGTTACAAAAGAGGGGGCAAAAGGAGCAGGTAAATTAGTCTACAGTAGTGCCTAGTGCCTATTCTATTGGGTGCTCTAAGGATTAAAGTAGTGGACTTCAAACTGGGCTCAGGGCAACCCAGCTGTAGAGATCATCCCCATACTCCCCCATGTTTCTCAGCCAACCAGGACCACCCGTTCTCTCTCTCTCCCTCCCCACCCCCCCCAGTTATTTTCACAGCTTGCTCTCTCCCACTCATGGCTTGCTCAGGTGACTCACTCCCCTCTCATAGGCTCCTCCTGTTCTCCTTCACTGCTTTGTTCTATCTATGCTATCACATATTTTCTCTCAGCCCAGTGGTTCTCAGCCTTCCTAATGCTACGACCATTTAATACTAGTACAGTTACTAATGCTGCTCCTAATCAAAACATTAATTTTGTGGCTACCTCATAACTATAATTTTGTTACTATTATGAATTATAATCTAAATTTCTCATATGCAGGATATCTGATATTCTACCCTGGTTCCACCACCCCAAAAGGGCTATAATCCACAGGGTGAAGACTGCTGTCTTAGACACCATATTTTTCTTATTTTAAAAAAAATTGTTTTTTCTACCCAGGGCAGCCAGGGCTACATAGAGAAACCCTGTCTCAAAGGAAACAAAACATTTCAACACTTCTCAAATGCACCTCTCTTAGAGCAGACATTGTTGTTTTGGCCACTGATGTATCCTCAATGGCATACAGCAGATGTTCCACAATCCGAGTATTCCCCACACGCCCATTCTTACACTTAAAGCATATGAATGCGCTTCAAAGTTGCTGTTACAGTGGTGCAGGAAACATGTCTGCAAATATTCCCTGGCTCCCTTTTTATTAGAACTGCTGGACCACGAGGTAAGAGCAGCTTTAGTTTCCTGGCTGCTACTAACTTTCCAGAACGCTCTTGATTTGTATTCCCTCCTGCTCAGAATCTTGGTGGTACCTGGTGCTGGTAGACTTCCAGAGCTCTGCCATCTGTGGTAAGATGGGGTGTTTTGCTTTAGTTATTTTTTACTACTTTCTGGTAATTCAAGAGGGGGCAGGGAAGAGAAGGAGAGAAAAAGAATAGACATACACTGATGGAAGATGGTGTCTCTTTCCACAGTGTGGGTTCCAAGGATTGAACTCAGGTCATCTGGCTTGGTGGTGAGTACTTTTGCCTGCCAGCCATCTCACTGGGCTTAGTTCTAACATTTATTATCTGATTTCTAATGAGTATGAAAACATTTTTGTGCTTTTACTGATCATTTTTTCTCCTCTATAAATGACTTGTTCTACTTTTTTTTTAAATTTTGAGCCAGAGTGTCACTAAGATGTTCAGGTTGACCTTGAACTCACTCTATAGCCCAGGCCAGTCCTCAATTTATGATCACCCTGACTTAGCCTCCCAAGGATCTGGGATTACAGGCCTGAACCATGGGGCTCACTCAGCTCATCAAACGTTTGACTAGGCTGAAATCTGTCTGCATGCCAAGAAGCTCACGAAGCCTGGAGAAGGATTTTATTTGGAACTCTATGCCTGACTTTGTATAAGAAAAGCTTAATAAGATGTTATTCTAATGGCTTTAACTTTCTGAATAAAGTACTGGGAGCCAATTAATATGCTCATCTTATTTTATTCAAATGCCTGATGACTGCTAGCTAACTACTGAATGCCAAAACTCTAGCAGACAGCGGTAGTGAGCATCCTAGCCACTTGTCTCTTCTAGATTGCTGGAGTTAACAGTAAGGTTGCCAAAGCAGAGCTGGCTGGACAATAAATAAAATTCATTCCAGCAACAAACAAGTGTGTTGTTGGAAGATAATTTATTTTCAGTATAAGTCATTGCCTTTCTCAGTGTCATAAGTGTGTGTGTGTGTGTGTGTGTGTGTGTGTGTGTGTGTGTATGTGTGTGTATCTGTGTTGAACACAGGCCTCAGAGCCTCATGTACACTATTGATGTACTTTTTTTAAAAAAGAGAGCCTCATATATCCTACACTGGTCTTGAAATCACAATGTGGCAAAGGATAACCTTGAACTTCTGATCCTCCTGCATCTACATCCTGAGTGCTGGGATTTTAGGTGTTCACCACTGCTCCTTGTTTATGCAGGTATAAACCCCAAGGTCTTGTGTATATTAGGCAAGCACTCTCCAACTAAGATACATCCCAGAGTCAATAATATTTTAATAAGAATGACTTAAGAATGTCCAAGTAATCAAACTAAGACAAAATGAAAAATTAATAAAACTAGGAGGAAAAGCCCAAAGATATTACTTCAACTTGGATGCTTTTAGCTCACACATACAGAAATGAAATTTTATGACAAATCAACTAACAGATAAAAACAATGGCTTGCTTCACTACAAAATATTTGCTTCAACATTTTATCGCCACCCTGTAAACCTTCTCTTTTGAATATTAAAAAAGTACCAGTGATTTCCTTTTGCTCATATTAACGATGAAGAGCAGTATTACAGACTGTAAGGATGATCTAAGATGCAGCGTTAGTTTTGACACTGTAGCACTTCTAACTGTGGTAACCAGGCTCTCTTCCTAGTGTTCCCATCTAAGCTGCCATCTCTCTTTCCCTTTTTATTATGTTGCTCAATCTGTGGGAAAGGTTATTTTACTTGGCAGGAAGTGAACCTTTTCTTACAACTTGGGGCCCAGCCTTTGTCAGGACAGACTGCACATACTTACTCTCCAGGGAGAACTGCAGGGAGAACTGGCAGGATGTTGAGCCTCTGTGAAGAACATATGGAAATTCTTAGACTCAGATATTCTAAATAGCATTACCTCAAGAACATGTCCCACTGAAAACAGAAAATTTAAACACTGAAAACAGAAAATTTAACAAATTCGGAAATCTACTAAATTGTCCTCAGACCTCTAAGAACATATTCTTTTTGTGGTCCTTATTAAATGAGTTAACCTTTTAAAACTGGAAAACAAAACTGAAAGTATGAATCCTAAAAACATATTCATTGTAGTGTCTTCCTCCAGAGATAAACTAAAAAATGAAGTTGATTGGTTTGATTCTATAAAAGATTTGGGCTCGGTAGTGGTGGCACACGCCTTTAATCCGAGCACTTGGGAGGCAGAGGCAGGTGGATTTCTGAGTTCGAGGCCAGCCTGGTCTACAGAGTGAGTTCCAGGACAGCCAGTGCTACACAGAGAAACCCTGTCTCGAAAAACCAAAAAAAAAAAAAAAAAAAAAAAAAAAAAAAAAAAAAAACCCCAAAAAACAAAAACCAAAAACCAAAACAAAACCAAAAACCAAAAAAAGAACCCAAACAAACAAACAAAAAACCTAAATTAGCAAGTCTCAGGATCACTGACAGATGTATAACTTAGCTTATCTCAGAAAATAATGCGGAGAATAGAGGAAGACCCTGGACATCAATATCTGACCTACACACACACACACACACACACACACACACACACACACACACACACACACACACATACACATACACACACACACACATGCATGTGCACACCCCTTCTATATGCCACCCCCATCTCCAGCCCTGAGCTGAGGATGTGTCTCAGTGTCACAGGATGTGGCTACCATGTACAGAGGCCCTTGTTTCCACCCTAACACCATAAAAATAAAAATAAAATTTCCTAACCATGCTGGGATTTGGGGAAGTTGTGGGGAAGGCTAGTCAGGAATATGGAGGTTCTCCACCATGCCCAGTTTATGCAGTGCTGGAGACTAAACTTCATTCTTAGACCCCTGGAAAGAAATACATACATAGATGTGACTTTTGATGTGTGCTGATTGTTGGTTAGCTTCCCTTTCTAGGTCATCATTCTCCATTCCCCTGCATTGACCTCTTCATGCAGTCAAAGCACTTTATTCTCATGTCTGTGACTGCACCCACCCCTCTAATCATTTGTTCCAAGCCTGTCTCTCTTGTTGGGTTATGAGCTCCCATGGACTATATCTCCCATGTCACAGCAACTCCTGAGGAAGAGAAAGCACCAAGAAGTCAGATCCCCAGCAAGCAGCCCTTTTCTGCCCCGGAGCACCTAACTCTAAGAATGACACTATCCAAAGTAGAGTCAATTAAATGGAAGAGCTCACCTCTATCAAGAGAATCCCAGCCTGTGGAAGCGAGCGGTGAGTGCTGGTGACTCACAGGGACTGTTTCTCTCTAGGCACGCTTGGCTAGTGTAACTGTGCAGCTACAACTCAGGCCTCCATACTTAAGTAACAGGCTCTTCACTGACTGAACAACTCACTGCCCACCCCGTGCTCTTCACTGACTGAACCATACCCACCTCCACCAACCTAGTATTTTTAATTTTTTTTTTCTGGAAGCCACAAGCAGACATTTCTGTTTAGGCTTCATTGGCCACAACAAGGCCACAAGGGCACCCTCCTTCAGTTCCAGAGTGCAACCAAGAAAGCATCACTCTCGGGCCGATGCCTACAGTTACATATCTAAAATCCCCACTCTCTCCAGTTTAGAAAGCAGCATGGTCAGAACTCTGTTCCCTAACGAGAAGTCCCTCTTCTCTTTCTTCTGTATTTATCCCCCCCCCCCCATGTAGTATTTCATGTAGCCCAGGCTGGACTTGAACTTACTGTGTCGTTGAAGCTGGCTGTGAACTCCTGAGCTTTCTGCCTTTCCCTCCCCAGTGCTGGAACTGTGTCAGACACTACATCTTACTATTCCCTCCACCCTCACTGTCTCACAGATGTTTGTTCTGG
The DNA here is from genome assembly GCA_028551405.1 of Uromys caudimaculatus. NCBI lineage: Eukaryota > Metazoa > Chordata > Mammalia > Rodentia > Muridae > Uromys > Uromys caudimaculatus. Next base: position 36,500,278 of record CM052717.1, on the reverse strand, counting down.
AAGAGGAAAGAGAGAGAAAGAAATGTGTAAAGATAAAGGACTGTCACCTTGGGTAGCCTTGGGTGAGTCCACCATATTGTCCTAATGGTGGTACCTGAGCAACTTTGGGCTATCACATCCAGGCTAGTTAAAAACAAAGGTCTGTGGCCCGTCCCTCCCTTCCTCTTTCTGTACACAGTAAGTCAAATCCTCCTCCCATCCACCTTTCTTTTCAGACCTCAGGTCCACTAGTTTAACCCGGAATCCCCTCCCAGGCAAGCACTCCTTAATCCTCTTCCACCTTCTGTTAACTGTTCTCCAGTCACTTCGGGTAAAGCTCTGTCACTTTCCGATGACTGTCCTGTTCTGTGAATACATCTAACACAGCTCCATGCTAGTGGGTATGCACAAAGCGGCATTCACATCCGCCCGTGAGAAGAGGGGCCGCTGACTTTGAACTGTTCTAGACTCAAGAGAAGAATGCTGGCTATGTTCTGGAAGGCGATCCCATGGCCCCTTCAGATTCTTCTCCCACAGTTCACTTCCTTCCTTCCTCTCACCTAGGCCAGTCATGTGCAGCGAAGACTAGATAAGAGCCCCAGGTAACTTCCTACCTATGTGACCTGGGGCCACTAGTTACCCTTTGTTTTCTCATCTGTCAAGAGGGATCTCAGTACAATCTCTCTCCTAGCTTATAATTGTTAAAATGATTCGTTTTAATGGAGCACTTCAGGAGGCTTTGGCACAAAAGCAAAATAAATGGAAGTTAGAGATACTTCCTCAAGCACGAGTATTCAGAATGTAAAGTTTTTACTTGTATTTCTTCCTTTTAAAAATAACTTTTCCCGGATAGGGGGTTTCCAAAGAGGAGACCCAGAAAAGGGGAAACATTGGAAATGTAAATAAAGTATCAAAAATAAAAAAATTAATAAAAAAAAACCTTTTCCCTTATAAAACTGTAAACAGTGCTTCAGCCATGTGATTAAGCAGACTCTTAAAAGTAACCTATGGCCTAACCAATACTGATATTGTTCCTATGGAAAGCTTCTTTCTTTCTCTTTTCAATTTTATGGTTTGGGGATTGAACCCAGGGACTCAGTTTGTGTGTGTGCAGGTGTGTATGTGTGTGTGTGTGTGTGTGTGTGTGTGTGTGTGTGTGTGTGTGTGCGCGCGCGCACGAGCATGTGTGTTTGTGTGCATGTGCATGTGTGTTGCTTAGATTAGAACAGAACTTCAGACATGCATAATTCCATCAGCCCCAGGATTCGGCATTTTCAACCAGACATTCAAGTCATAAAACACTGTTCATATAAAAAACTGCTTTGGGCATGCCATGTTAACTTATTACAGGACTCAGTTTCCCAGAGAGAAGTCCCCCACTGATGGATGGTAGCCTCAGGGGTAGAGCACAGAGATCAACAAAGTCAGATTTACAGCAAGGAAGCTAAGCCTACCAGCTCCTTCCTTTTTATTATCTTTCCAAATAAGGAAGTGGCATGTCTGCCCCACGTTTTGTTTATCCTGGATTAACAATTACAAACTGTTGGTGAAATCGTCTGATTTAATGTGTGTGTGTAATGTGTGTATATATATATATATATACATCAAAGCTTTCCAGTAAATTTGAATTTCAGGTTAACTGCAGCTCTTTGTTTTTTTTTTTTCCTTCTGTACTGAATGCAATATTTGAGAAGACAGAACAATATTCCTGTTAACCCAAAATTCAAATTTTACAGGCCACTGTATTTAGTCTGGCCATCCCGTCTGTCAGATGAATTCTTTCTGAACATATTGCCGCCTTCTCTCCCTAAATCTTTTTTTCCAATACTTTTTTAAAATTCACTTTACATCCCAATTGAAGCCCCTCCTCTCTTCCCAATCCTGACCTTACACCCCCCCCCCACCATTATACCCTCCCTTTCACCTCAGAGAAGGGAAAACCCCACTTGGGTACCACTCCACCCTGGGACATCTAGTCCCAGCAGGCTTAGGCACATCCTCTCCCTGAGGCCCAACCAGGCAGTTCAGGTAGGGGAAGGGGATCCAATAGCAGGGAACAGAGACTGAGACAGCCCCCACCCCTATACTTTTGTGCTTTGAAAGGATTGTGTTTTGAAGGAAAAACAGTACAGCAACTTGTCACTCTCTCAAGTTTCTAGAAACTCCGAGAATTACCAAGAATTCTCATTTGCATTGAAACTGAGGAAGAAATCAATAATCTCATATAATTATGTAACTATATTTTATTACTTAGCTGCCTCTGTACAATTATAGAAATAGATGATAACTACATTTGTATTTAAATGTGCTTATTTTCTCAAAAAGTTAGTGAAATCTGGTTTGTCAAAAACATTTAATATGAGAAATACTGCCACCTGGAGATGAGAAGAGCATCGTGCTTTCTTTTTTTTTGGTTTTTCCAGACAGGGTTTCTCTGTATAGTCCTGGCTGTCCTGGAACTAGCTCTGTAGACCAGGCTGGCCTCGAACTCAGAAATCCACCTGCCTCTGCCTCCCGAGTGCTGGGATTAAAGGCATGCGCCACCACTGAAACTGGAATCGCAGGAATGAAGACCTGCTTTGACCAAGTCTTTCTTCTTGGGGCTTGGGAGTTGAATTTCCCCCAGTGGGTTCATATTAACTAAACTTTCTCTCTTAGCTTTTACTATGCTGCAGACACTATGCTGGCGTTGATGAATATAAAGACAGTAAGACCCAGATCCTTCTCTAAGGAACTAACAGTTGAGTGAAAGAGAAGCAGGTATGACCCCTGAAATCTAAGATTCAAATGCACAGTTGAATCTAAATCACAGGAAGGGCAGGCTGGCAAATTTGTGATCCCCAGAACTCAAGAGGCAGAGGCAGGAGATTAACCTCGAGTCGAAGGCCACCCTGTTCTACATACTTAACAACTAAATTTACATAGCAAGACTGTCCAAATAAAGAAAAAAAAATGAAAACCTACCTTTATATGGTGGAAAGACTATTTTTTATTTCTAGGCTTTCAGGGTACGTGATGATTTATGTTTTCCCATTCACTATGGATATTCTGTCTCCTGCGATGCTCTTCAGTGTAGAGACTACTTAATTGACACATATTCCCCCCTTGCTCCCCTCAGACCTCACAAAGTCGGAGAACCCAGCCCTCTTCCCTGGACTTCTGTAGTAATTCTTCCAGGGAGCTTTGAGTCTATCAGGAATTACTCTTGCTGTGTGGGAAAATGATGCACACCCTAACACACATGTGTGCAGGCTCACAGGTACAGCTATAGCTATGGTTACAGATTAAACAACTGATTTCATCGTTCTTATTTTTAATTGGTTTACTCTACATAGCACAGGCTAACTAGCCCAGGCTGGACTACGGTTCTGAGATCCCACATGTTAACCACCATTGCTTTTCTTTCCTTTTCTGTTTTTGGCAGGGTCCCTTTATGTAGCCTTGCCTATCCTGGACTCACTTCTAGTCTACATAAGACCAGGATGGCCTCAAATGCAGAGATCTGCCTACTCTGCTCCCAAGTCTGGGATTAAAGGTGCCCATCGATGTCAACTAGGTCTTCCTACCATTCCAGCTGTCCTTTCTGCCTCTCCTTTAGCCTTTAGCAACAGCACTGAAATGGCCCCCCCCACCACCCCAGTGACTTTCTTTCCCTTTTATCACACAGAGCAAGTCAGCATTCTCAATTTCCTATCTCCCAACTCGGCCCCCGGACACTTGCATATATATATCCAGTTGTCATCACTAATTATGAACACACAGCAGGCCGACTGCCTTCTCCTGTCTCTGCAGAAAGGGTCATGTCCCCAATGTGCTAGCTTGCTTTCTATTGCTGTAATAAAACACTGACCAAAAGCAACTCGGGGAGAAATGGGTTGATTTAGTTTACACATCCCAGACACAGTCCATCACTGAGAGAAGTCAGGACAGGGAGCTGGAGGCAAGAAGTGAGGCAGAGGCTATGGAGAAACCATGTTTATAAGCTCTCCCTCTATCTCACCCAGCTTGCTTGCTTGCTTGAACACAACCAACATCTGCCTAGCACCTACACCTAGCACCTACACCTAGCACCTACACCTAGCACCTACACCTAGCACCTACACCTAGCACCTACCCTCCCACCTCAATCATTAATCAAGAAAATGCCCCACAGACTTGCCTAGAGGCCAAAGTGATGGAGGCATTTTCTCCACTGAGGTTCCTTCTTCCAGGAAGATTACTAGCTTGTATCAAATACATAACCAGACACTCGACAGAAATTAAGCAACTCAAGTTGGAGAGTAACAGCAGTTTGGATTTTAAAAACCCAGTAACAGGTATAAACAGGGTCATTCTTTTGTTTGTTTGTTCAAGACAGGGTTTCTCTGTATAACAGAGCCTTGGCTATCCTGGACTTGCTTTGTAGACCAGGCTGTCCTCAAACCCTCACATTCAGAGATCCACCTGCCTCTGCCCTGAGTGCGGGGGATTAAAGGTGTGTGCCACCACACCCGACAACAGGGTCGTTCTTTTACTTCCCCTTTTCTTTTTCTCTCCTTTCCTCCCTCGCCCTTCCTATTAGTCAGGGTTCTCTAAAGGAACAACTGATAGGATGAAAACACACACATTATATATCAGCATATATCTCACAAACACATACGAAAATGTATGGGGATTTATTAGCGTGGTTTACAGGCTGCGGCCATGGTATCTTTTTTTTTTTTTTTTTTTTTCTTTTTTCTTTTTTTCCGAGACAGGGTTTCTCTGTGTAGCCCTGGCTGTCCTGGAACTCACTCTGTAGACCAGGCTGGCCTCGAATTCAGAAATCCGCCTGCCTCTGCTCCCCAAGTGCTGGGATTAAAGGCGTGTGCCACCACTGCCCGGCTTTAATCCTTCGTTTAAAGCTGTTCTGGTTACAGGAGCTTGGGAAAGATTCTCCAAGGATCAAAACAACCTCAGATCTATCACTGTCTTAGTCAGGGTTTCTATTCCTGCACAAAACATCATGATTAAGAAGCAAGGGGAGGAAAGGGCTTATTCAGCTTACACTTCCACATTTCTGTTCATCACCAAAGTAAGTCAGGACAGGAACTCACACAGGGCAGGAACCTGGAGGCAGGAGCTGATGCAGAGGCCATGGAGGGGTGCTTCCCCTGGCTTGTTCAGCTTGCTTTCTTAGAGAACCCAGGACTATGAGCCCAGGGATGGCACCACCCACAATGGGCTAGGCCCTCTCCCCCTTGATCACTAATTGAGAAAATACCTTACAGCTGGATCTCATGGAGGCATTTCCTCAAGGGAGGATCCTTTCTCTGTGATAACTCCAGCTTGTGTCAAGTTGACACACACCCAGCCAGTACAGTCACCTACCTCCTGAAAGACCTGATCCCCTTATGAGAAAAATTAGACCCCTAGCACACTTGGAGCCAGAAACAGAAACAGGACTGAAATTGCATCCTTGGCCAATCCCTACCTGGCTGCATTCTTTCCCCTAAGAAAGGGGTGACCTTGGCCCGGCCCCAGGGCCAGAGGCACAATGTTCCAGGAACTAGCTAACCACAAAAATGCTTGTACAACTGCCTTGTGACCAACTTAGAACATTCTGTACTTCCTCATAATGCAAATTCTTTCCGTTCCCCACCCCTTGCTTTGTGATTTTTTTCCTGTAAATGCTTCAGCTGCTCAGGGTCAAACTTCTCTGCCCCTGCGTGGGACACGAGCTCAACCCCAGTGCACTGGTCCCCCGAATAAACCTCGTGTGATTGCAGCAAGGAAGGTCTTTCGTGAGTTCTTGGGGGGTCGGGCCGTCCCGAGACTTGATTGAGGGTCTCCCCAGCTCGGGGGTCTTTCATTTGGGGGTTCATCTGGGATTTGCGACCACCCTTGTCTCCGAAAACCTACTTGGAGGTGAGATTCTGTTTGTGTTCTTGTTTGTCTGTGCCGGCTGAAGTCTGAATCTGTATTTTCGGTTTGCACGTGCAGTCTGGTTTGCAGTCGCTCGTGCCCCGTAAGGGGACGATGATCTCCCAGTCTCAGGTAGAGGCTGGGGGCGTGATCGGCCGTCGGGCTAAGGGATCACTGACTGTTGCCCTGGGAGATGTCCCAGGAGGTCTGGACAGACCCCAGGGATGCCTGGGAGATTCCCGTCGGGGTGCCGGAGAGGACGCAGTCCTCCCGGCCATCTGATTTTCTGAATTGGTTTTGCTTGTCTCAGTGGAAGCGGGCGCTTGTCAGTCTTTGTGTATTTTCAGTATCTGTTTATGTTTTTGTCCGTCTGTGGTGGCTGAAGTCTGATTCTGTAATTTTGGTTTATGCAGTTGCTCGTGTCTTCGTGAGGAGACAACAATCTCTTGGTCTCGGGTAGAGGCCGAGGGTGTGATCAGCAGACGTGCTAGGGGATCACCAACTGTCGCCCTGGGAGACGTCCCAGGTCTGGAGGGACCTCAGGGATGCCTGGGAAATTCCCATTGGGGTGCCGGAGAGGACGCCGTCCTCCTGGCCGTCTGGTTTTCTGAATTGGGCTCGCCTGTCTCAGTGGAAGTGGGCGCTTGTCAGTCTTTGTGTATTTTCAGTATCTGTTTTGTCTTTTTGCAACTTTGATGATGGGATAAACGATATCTACTCCCCTAAGTTTGACTTTATACTCGAGCGGGTATTGTTTGTCTCCCTCTTTGTCTGTTTTCTGTTCTCCTCCTGTTTTGTGGCGCCTACTTACGGTTTTGCTTGCAAGTCTCTGGGCACTTCGGTGCCACCTGTAGGCCTCTGGGCCACCTGTCTGGGCACTTTGGTGCCATCTGTCTGGGCAATTTTTGTGCCACCTGTCTAGTGGTGTTCACAGCGGGTAGACATACCTGAATGCCGTGGCCAAGGAGGGACCGAGGGACGTCTTGGACCCTCAGTTTGCCTGAGTATCTGGCTTCTGCCGATGCGGCAGGGCCACCTGGTTTCTGAGTCTGTGGAAGGGATAAACTCTTTGGTTACACCCGCCACCTCTGGCAGGGGTGGCAGGATCTGAGCTGTCTATAACCCAGCGCAGCTGCAGCTGGCTGGGAAAGTGTTCTGCGTCCATAGAAGGGACAAATCTGTTCTGCGTCCATGGCAGGGACGAGCTGTGTATTGGTTGTTGGTTGTATGCACTGGCTGCCCGTGGCAGGGGCGAGCTGGGGCGAACTGTTGTCTTCTGTTCTGTTTTGTGTTCTGTGCTCTTAAGACTGAAACTGACTGATGACGGGTTTTTGTTTGTTTGTTTGTTTGTTTGTTTTGGACATCGGACAGATTCATCCAGTTAAACATGGAAAAAGTTAGGGGAAAAAAAAAGGTGGGGACCGGTTGTTGCTCAGCAGGAGGAGGAGTCATGGGGGCTCAAGCTTGACTCTGTGGTCCCCTGCTGTGAACAAAGACAAGATGATTGCCCAGAGGCAGAATGCCGACAGTAAAAGCTGCCTGCTTCCTACAAGCAGGTAATCGTAGGACAGAATTTTAAAGACTGGCATAATAAAGTCCTGCAAGATATCTCATATGATTTGAACATGGGCTCCATGGGAATTTTGGGTTAATATGCTGGCATGACAAATTAGAAAATGCCTAGAAATAGGTCCATACAGTATATGTGTAGTTTACTTCATTTGTTTTAATTATCAAAATGGGTATGATTCTAAGTTTTGTGATTCTTTTATTATTCTTCTGGGAGAGAAGTCAAGCTAAAAGTTTTCCGAGTTAATGGTTAAAGGAGATGCTGATTTGAGAGAAAGGCTTTGTCTTTGTGGTTTAAAAAAAAAGGTGATTAGACTCTACACATCTCCCAGAGTTATATGAATCAGATTTGATAGAGGGAGACCCCTAAAGAACTAGATTCAAGAGAATCAAAAAGGTAAACATTCTTTGTGCCATCCTTCACATGGCACAAACAAATACTTATTATTGGTTATTACTAAAACTGACTCGTAAAAAGAGACTGCCTTTACAGACTGATTTTAGATTATTAGGCATACAAGCTAAGGACCAGATAGCAAATTCATAGCTCTGAGTTAATTGTTAGGGTGTTTTCAAGATAACTTAATTAAAAATAGCTGGGAATGTTAAAGACAACAGTGTAGATTGCTGTGCATAGATAGATAGCTTTCAATAATATCAGAAATCCACCAAATATGCTCAGAATTCTGATGGGATTAAAGACTGATTATTGTCTCATAGCCAACCCAAGCTGTTCAACATTCAGAAAGATGATATTGACCTGAGAGGATGGTTTTCAGATAGTATACAAGCTAAACCAGGACATAACAGGTGTGGAACTATAAGACTTTTTAAGTTAGGATATATAGATGGCAGATGCACTGGGTATTAGGTGTATCTTATACCTTATAAATTACAGAATGTTAATAGTTGTGCTCAATTTACATCTGAGAGAAAAAAGCCTTTTAATTGGACAAAAAGGAGCTGTCTATAGGCAGGTGAAGGTAGGTGAAAGATAAGGCCTGTGATTTGGAATTTTAGAGTGGTGACAGAGATGGACAAGTAGAGG
>CM052717.1:36467240-36491299 GCA_028551405.1 Uromys caudimaculatus | reverse complement strand
GGGTATCCCATTCATTTAAGGTTACCCCAGACTGTCCCTACCCTCTGTTGGGGTGAGACATACTCTCCAAAATAGGGGCCCAGATACATTTCCTGCCCAACAGGCCACAATAAGCTGGCCCAAAAGGAGAGACCTCTCTGACTGACCCCTACCAAAAGCTGAGGCTACCTGGTTTACAGACGGGAGCAGTTTTCTCCATGAAGGTCAGAGACAAGCAGGTGCTGCTGTGGTGGACAGCACAATCGGCATCTGGGCGGAACCTCTACTCCCTGACATGTCAACACAGGAAGTGGAGCTAACTGCCCCCACCAAGGACTTAGAATTTGGAGCCTGCAAGAAAATCAACATCTATACAGATAGCAGGTATGCCTTTGCCACATCCCACTACCACAGAGCTACATGCTAAGAGAGAGGACTGCTCACACCAGAGGAAACAAACACATCTTGGATCTCTTAGATGTCCCAATGAAGCCAGTAACCGTGAGTATTATCCACGCCCAAGACATCAGGAAGCAAGCAAGCAAGCAAGCAAAAGACTTACTAGGCCAAATGCACAGATGGACTCATTTATGGGATAAAAAGCTTGTCCATGTCCAAGCAGTTAAGGGACCTAGAGTATATAAGACTCAGGTTCTGGGCCAGAAAGATAGTAGGACATTGTAAGATATGCCGGCAAGTGAGTGCTTATGCAGCCAAGAATAAACAGGGCAAAAGACCTAGGGGGAACAGCCTAGAGTATATTGAGAGGTTGATTTTACAGAAGTTAAGCCAGGAAAATGTGGTTACAAATACCTTCAGATGTTCATAGCTACTTTCTCTAGATGGGCTGAAACATTCCCCACCAAGCAGGAAGCAGTTGCCATGGTTTCCAAGAAGAAATTTCCCTGAGGTTTAGAGTGCCCAAGGCAAGTGGATAAGATAATGGTTCTGCTTTTGTCAGATAAGCCAGGGTGTGGCAAAAGTATTGGGGACAGATTGGAAACTTCATTGTGAGTACCGCGTCCCAAAGCTCAGGGCAGGTGGGGAGACCTTAACTAAATTGACCTTGGAGGCTGGCTCGGACTGGGTGGTGCCCCTCCCCTTGGCCCTGTTCTGAGTTTGGAACACCCCCTACCATTTTAACCTGCCCCCTTTTGAGATCCTATGTGGTACCCCAACTCCCTTGGTTTACACTGAGCTCTCCCAAGAGGTATCCCACAGCATGAGATTTGACCCAAACTGTCTGCCTTAAGTGCTCCAGGGGTGCCAGAGACCCCTCACCGCTTCCAGACTGGTGACAGGATCTATGTAAAGAGACACCGGACACAGTCGCTGGAGCCCAGATAAAAGAGACCCTTCCTGGCACTGCTAGTTACTCCCACAGTCCTCAAGGTAGACGGTATTGAGGCCTGGGTGTACGCTTCTCATGTGAAACCTGCAGATGCCCTGTTCCCCAGAGACCCCCAATAAACAGTAAAGAAGATGGACAATCTGCTCATGCTCAGGATCTCTTGACCTTTATCATGACTGTTTGTAGTACCTTTAGACAGCACTCACTGTGTCCCTTCTGTTGTGATTGGGGTGGCTGGGGCAATCACCAAGACCTCAGTTTTGGTCTTACAAAGAAAAAACCATCAGTCATCTTAAGTAATCACTGACTTTGTTATCAGAAGTAATACTATAGAATTGGAGATTAGACTTTTCCTCCAGCAAGGAGGGCTATGTGCTACCTTAGCTGAAGAGTGTTGCTTTTGTATAGACCATTCTGGGGTTGTTAAAGATTCAATTGCCAAGGTGAGAGTAAGTAGGGTTAGCGAAGTGGAAGAGAGAGAGAGAGGAAACAGAGTTAGGGCTGGTTCAAGCTTTGGTTTAACATCTTAGTTAACAGCTCTCATATTTACCTTGTTAAGACCTTAATTGTTCTCCTATTGTTGACTTTTAGCCCCTATATTTTGAATCGCTTGCCAGGATATAAGAAATGGTGGATATGCAGTACTGGATTAAGCCCTTGTGTCTCTACTTCTGTTTTCAACCAGTCTACTGATTTTTGTATTATGGTCCAGCTTGTTCCTCGAGTCTATTATCATCCTGAAGAAGTGGTCGTTGATGAATATGATTTCTGACCCACCCGATTCAAGAGAACCTATATCTTTGACTCTAGCAGTCATGCTTGGGCTAAGGGTAGCGGCCGAGTAGGAACAGAGACCGCAGCCCTGGTCAATGGACCACTGCAGTTAGAGAGAATATTGAGCGAGCTTCACGAGGCCATGAACGAGGACCTTCAAGCTTTAGAAAAGTCTGTCAGTAGCCTGGAAGAATCCTTAACCTTCCTATCAGAAGTAGCCCTACAAAACAGGAGAGGGTTAGATCTGCTATTCCTAAAAGGAGGATTATGTGCAGCCTTAAAAGAAGAATGTTGCTTTTTTGTTGATCACTCAGGAGCCATTAGGGACTCCATAAGCAAGCTTAGAGAAAGGCTAGAAAGACACAAGAGAGAACGGGAGGCTGGACAGGGGCGGTTCGAAGGATGGTTCAGCAAGTTGCCTTGGATGACGACTCCATTTTCTGCCTTAGCAGGACCCCTGCTGATTTTATTCCTTTTGCTCACTATTGGACCCTGTTTAGTTAATGGATTAATAGCTTTTGTCAGGGAATGAGTAAGTGCTGTACAGATTCTAATGCTAAGACAGCAATACTAGGCTTTGGGGGAACCCGACAAACAGGTCTACAACGATACAGAAATATAGTTCTAAGATTAGAACTAGGCACTAGAAGAAGTGGGGAATAAAAGACCTGACCCCCTTATGAGAAAAATTAGACCCCTAGCACACTTGGAGCCAGAAACAGAAATAGGACTGAAATTGCATCCCTGGCCAATCCCTACCTGGCTGCATTCTTTCCCCTAAGAAACGGGTGACCTTGGCCTGGCCCGAGGGCCAGAGGCACAATGTTCCAGGAACTAGCTAACCACAAAAATGCTTGTGCAACTGCCTTGTGACTAACTTAGAACATTCTATACTTCCCCATAATGCAAATTCTTTCCGTTCCCCACCCCTTGCTTTGTGGTTTTTTTCCTTTAAATGCCCCTGACCTCAGCTGCTCAGGGTCGAACTCCTCTGCCCCTGGTGGGTTATGAGCTCAACCCCAGTGCACTGGTCCCCCGAATAAACCTCGTGTGATTGCAGCAAAGACGGTCTTTCGTGAGTTCTTGGGGGGTTGTGCCGTCCCGAGACTTGATTGAGGGTCTCCCCAGCTTGGGGGTCTTTCACTTCTAAACTTACTAAGTCCTTTAGCTTTTAAAGGGAAGTGTAGACATGAAATATAAAAAATAAATTAAAACATTAGCATTGTAGAGCCCCTAGAAAATAAGGTTTTAGTTTGTTTAACAAGAAGTCATCAGAACATCCAAAGGTTGGGTAATCAGATTCCTTATCAGACCTCTTAGAGGAAGGCAGGAATAACAAAGTCTCAAATGCTCTGCTGAGTAGAGCATCTGCCTGGACACTGGTCAGCTTTGTGACTCAGTCAACTCCTTCAGATGCTGTGGCTTCAAGGGCAGTCTACTTACCTTCCCATTTATTCACAGACTGCAAATGATCCATTTCTTTCTTCTTCTGACCTTGACTGTTAGCAAAAAAAAAAGGCACATGAACCATCACTTGGCAAGGCCTGCTCATACAAATATGACAATCAGAGACCTTGAGAAAGATGAGAGGATTGTATCTATATGCATGGCTTGTAACTGTGATAATGGGGAAAACCTCAACAGTCACCACGTCAGGGATTTCAAACAGTTTGTATACCACAGCGTTAAAACAAACGCTGTGCAGCAATGCCTACCAATACAGACAGATCAGAAGGGGGTGGGGACGCATAAAAACCAAGCTGTAGATCAATTCACAAAATACAATACCATTCACAGATCACAAATGCTTCTTGATATATTATTTCTGTTACATAACGGTTTAAGTATAGACACCTAAATTAGCAAGCTCCATTTCCTAGTGACCCTGGTGGTCTGTAGAAAGCAAGATTAAACAAAGGTGATGGGAACAGGAGGATTCCACCTTCCTTAAGTTCTAGTTCTTTAACCTAAAAATACCAAATTATGAAATATAACATGTGTTCACTTTGGAAACTGAGACCATAAATGCTTTGCCTTTTTTTTTAAAAAAGAATTCCAGGTTTTTGGTTTTGTTTTTCCTAATGGAAGAACATCTCATAGTAGGAGCTTAGGTACTTGGTAACTCCATCTTTGCTCTGCTTCTCTAGCACTGACAATCTCTAGACACAATTTCCTCCCTAGGTGTTAGGGAGTTTGAAAGACAGAGCCGCTTCCATCGAAGAGGCTAGGAATCTAAAATCTCCCATCTCCTCTCTAAAAAAGCCATCCACACCAAGGAAAGAAACATAGTTTTCTTTAGTGGAGGATTGGGCCTTGTTTCTCAATCCTCAATTTCTTCTTCCAGGGATTAAGTGGAGAGTCAGACAAGATTGATTAGCCTTTCTGAATCTCAGATTCATTTCTAAAACGGGGATTATAACATTACTTTAAAGGACTGTAGTGAGGTAAAGCCGGACCGGGACCAGTGGCACATACCTGTAATCCCAGCACTTGAGAAGCACTGGTAGGAAGAACAGGAGTTCAAGGTTCTCAACAACTTAACCAGTGAGCAGTGCTGGCTATATGAGACCCTGTCTGAAAGAAAGAAAGAGAGAGAGAGAGAGAGAGAGAGAGAGAGAGAGAGAGAGAGAGAGAGAGAGAGAGAGAGAGAGAGAAAGAAAGAAAGAAAGAAAGAAAGAAAGAAAGAAAGAGGGAGGGAGGGAGGGAGGGAGGGAAGGAAAGAAAGAAGAAAGAAGGAAAGAAAGAAAGAAAGAAAACGAAAACAGATCGATAGACAGACACGCACACAGAAAACCTAAATGAACTCACCACCGCTACCACCCCCAATTGCCATGCTTGGACACTGGCAATTTACAGAATCACACTTGGAGGCTCAGCATCAGGTGGCTGAACCGAATACCACTTTTCAAGCCACACGAAAGGCAGCCAATCCAAGATGTGGATCCGCTGCTAGGGTGACAATAGGCTCCGCCTTCAGATTTGTTCGAAAGGCATGCTGGGAATTGCAGTGCCTGGGGTTGGTCCTTCACCGAGGTGGCTGGCCGCTTCCGGTGAGGACAATATCCTGCTAGTTCCCATAAGGCCATTGCAGAAGCAGAAGTGGAGTGGCCAACGACAACTCCTCTGTCCCGAGGCCGCTGGATCCATACCTGAAGGCGGCTATGGGAACACGGAGTCCAAAGCAGAGACGCGAGCACCGCTAAAGGACCTGGGAGAGGCGGGGTTTTTCCGCCTCGCAGAGAGCCACGCCCCGATTACATCACTTCCGTAAACAAAGGGCGCTTGCCCGGGGTTTATGACCCAGGCAGACGACCTGGGCTCTTGCTGAAGCCGGGGCAGAGGCTTTGGGTGCTCTCTGACGTTTTCCAGGCGAGGAAGGGTAACCACAGCCCTTTCTTCCTCCGGTATGTAATGGGAGGAGGGGACCCCGCAACCTGCTGCTTCGAGCTCCTCAGCACCTGCTCTGGTCACTGCTGGGTATAGATGGGTCATCGCTGGGCTGGGATGCGGAAATGAATGAGGTGAAGTTCAGAGGCACCTCCGGTGATTCTGGTTGGAAGCAAGGCCTGATATTAACCGTGAGCAGTTCATCCTCTCTGGAAAGGTCCCTCCTGTTTGTCATACAGGAAGGATTTCAGGGTCTTGTGACAGATGTTTATCTTCCAGAAAAGAGTAAATCGCAAGCTTGGTCCCGCGGAGACCATTTGTTTATTGGTGATGCTTTATGTATTAACTGGATTTTTGCTTTTTTAATTTCCTTTTGTTACCAAATGTGTGTTAGCATCCATAGATTTGAAGGTAATTGTGGGTATCATCAATTATACAGATCCTCATCTCTTGGAAACCTGTTCGGTCATCTCTAAAGTTTTATTTAACATGTATTACATCTAAACAATTCCCAAATGACTCAGGTGGATTCACTGTTGGTATCTGAGATGAGAGACTGAACATCATACCCTTTTCCAAGAAAAGCCTACATTAGCTAGCAAAACAAAAACCCGACGTTATCTTTATAATTCCAAACCAATTCTTTCAGGAGTGACAGTAGTCAGTTTCAGTCATTTAAAATAGTCATGGCAGGACTAAATTCAACACTTTGAATTTTTATTAGATGACTGTGCACCGGTGCATACTGTGCCCCTTCAGGCCAGAAGAGGGCACTGGATACCTTGGGACTGAAGTTAACTGTTGTAAGCAGCCTTGTTGGGCCTGGAAATCAAAACAGATCTTTGAGAAGAGTAGCCACCGCTCTTAACTGCAGAGCCATCTCTTTAGCCCCACAGTATTTTTTAAAAGACCTGATATTCATAATGCAATTAACAATTTGAAGGGAAGGATGGATATACATTTTTCTGACACTTTTTTAATGGTAAATTAATAATAGAATTAAAAATTCAAATCTAAAGAGCTAGTCTTGTGGCACAAGCCCATCATCCCAGGACTCAAGAGTAGAGGGAGAAGTAGCATCACAAGTTGGAGGCCAGCCAAGGACATAGAGCAAAACTGTTTTTCAGAAGGAAAAGGTGATATGGTGCACACTTTTGATGCCTTTAATCCCAGAAGGGTTTATGCCTTAAATGATGCAGGGGACAGAGGCAGGTATCAGAATCTTTGTGAGTTCCGGCCAGCCAAGTCTACAGAGCAAATTTGAGGTCAGCCAAAGGTACATAGCGACACCAGAGAGAGAGAGAGAGAGATATGTGGGAGTGGTGGTGTGTATATTACATAAGCCTTCAAGTTGCAGTTTAGACTCCTGATGCCCTGATATACATGTATTTGAATCTGGTTTAGTAGGGAGATTTAAAGGCCAGCTAAATCTCCAGTGAGGCTGAAGTGTTGTGTGGGTGATTTGTTTATATTGGTCACTTATATAATGGTGGCTTCTTGAGGTTAAGGGCTTTGTCTAATTCATTGCTGCTTTCCCAGGACTGACGACAGTGCCTGACTTGTGGAAGAGAGACAGTAGATACTTAGAAGATGTGTGAAGAGAAAAAAATGCTTTAAAAAATTATTAGACAGGGCTGGAGAGATGGCTCAGTGGTTAAGAAGAGCACTGGCTATTCTTCCAGAGGTCCTGAGTTCAATTCCCAGCAACCACCTGGTGGCTCACAGCCATCTGCAATAGGATCTGATGCCCTCTTCTAGTGTGTCTGAGGAGAGCGACACTATACTCACATACATAAAGTAAATAAATAAATCTTTTTTAAAAAGTTATTAGTTGTTTATGTGCATTAGCAAAGTAGATTCGACATAATGACTTAAATTCTTGCGTGTTTGGTCTGTGGAATATGCCTTCGACTCTCACTTTACATCTTTATAACATATAGCTGTAATCATCGCATTTTCATATTTAGGTCTTATGAAGCGGTGTTGATGCAACGAAGAATTTAAGACAATGGAAGAACGGAAAGCAAAGAGGAAGAGTCCCAAGTCTTTTAGTGCCCACTCTACTCAGGTTGTTAATGCCAAAAAAAATGCCATCCCAGTTAGTAAAAGCACAGGGTTTTCAAATCCCACATCGCAGTCAACTTCCCAGAGGCCAAAGTTAAAAAGGTGAGTTATTTTCTTTGACATTTTCATAGTAAAATGCTATTAAAACGTTACCTTGTTTGTTCAACCTTTTTCCCTCTCATGATTTGACTTTTTTTCCAGTCCTTTGGATTGAACCTGGGTCCTCACATGTGCTATGCTCTACCTCTGAGTTGCAATCTCAGCCCATGCTTTGACTTTTAAAGCAACAATTTTAACAGTTTCATTTGAATAAAGATTCAGAAAGGAGCTTTAAAGCCTGGAAAGATAGCTCAAGTTGGTAAAACTCTGGTCTCAGAAACTTGAGGGCTTGGGTCTTATCCCTAGAAGCTATATAAAAACTCCTGGGTGGTAGCTCATTCCTGTGATCCCAGCCCCGGGGAATACAAGAGGATTCCTGGGTGAGATCCAAGCCATTGAGACTCCCTATCTTGAAGAAGGTGCTCCTGGGGATGAGATCTAAGAATGTCCTCTGACCTCCACATGTGTGCACACAAACAGGCACATACACACGGACATGCACACCCTCATGCACAGACATACATGTGCATAAAGGAAACACATTTTAGTAAATAGTGTTTTATCATTTATGCCCGTTTTCTTCTTTGGGAGTTGTTAATTGAAGTTATCTAGTAGATAAAACCTTCTAAATTTGAAAGAATAAAAATACATTTGCTACACCAAAACTTTAAAAACCGTAAGGGATTCTCTCCACCTTACAATATGGATATCATGGAGATCTTTTGAAGATGTACATTGAGTCCAAAGGAATGGGTCTTCACATGACCAGTTGTAATAAGATCACAGGTGAGGTAATGGACAGCCCTTGTGGTATTTCTTGTCACCTTGATGAAGGCCAGGGCCACCTGGGAAGCCAGATCTTTAAGTGGAAAAATGCCTTCATCAGATTAGCCTGTAGACAATTGATGTGGCATTTCCTTGATTAGTGATTGATGTGGGAGGGCCCAGTGAGAGCCTAGGCCACTGTAGACAGTGCCACCCTTGAGGAGGTGGTTCTGGGTTGTATAAGAAAGCAGGTTGAACAAGTCAGGGAATAGAGTCCCTCCATGGACTTGCTTCAGTTCTTGCCTCCAGGTTTCTGCCTTGAATTTTCTACCCTGACTTCCTTCATGATGACTGTAAACTGTAAGTCAATTAAAGCCTTTCCTCAAAGTATTGCTTTTGGGCGTGGTCTCTATCACAGTAAGAGGAAGCAAACTGAGATACTGACTAATGTGATTTAATTCCATATAAAATACCTTTAAGAAAATACAGGCCTTGGGGCTCAGTAGATAAAGTGCTTGTTAGACAAGCATGAGGACCTGGGTTTGGATCCCCAACACCCATGTAAAAATCAATGTGTGGCACCAACAATATGGAGATAGGGACCCTAGGGACTTGTGGCTCAGGCAGTCTAACCAGGCAAGCTCTGGGGTTGATGAGAGAAGCTATCTCAAAAAATAAGGTAGAGAGCAACAAAGAAAATTACCTAACAGCCGGGCAGTGGTGGCGCACGCCTTTAATCCTAGCACTTGGGAGGCAGAGGCAGGTGGATTTCTGAGTTCGAGGCCAGCCTGGTCTACAGAGTGAGTTCCAGGACAGCCAGGGCTACACAGAGAAACCCTGTCTCGAAAAACCAAAAAAAAAAAAAAAAAAAAAAAAGAAAATTACCTAACATTAACCTATGACCTCCACACACTCATGCACACACGTACATACAAGCATGTACATACATGCACCATGTAACACACACACACACACATGCTATGCAGGCCTTTCCTTGTGAAGAACTGTTAATGACTGCCTGAGTTCTAAATTTCTTTTGTTTGTTTTTTGCTTCTTCTGTTTTGTTTTGTTTTGTTTTGTTTTGTTTTGTTTTGTTTTGTTTTAAGACAGCATCTCATTATGTTACATTAGCTTGCCTGGAACTCACTATATAGACTAGGCTAGCACTGACCTTGAGAGTGTAGGAATTTCCCTTCCTCTGCCTCTAGAGTGCTCGGGTTAAAGACGTGCACCACTACCCCAAGTTCCAATTTTTAAAAAAATTGTATTTGTATGGGTGTTTGTCCTCATATCTGTTTGCAAGTGCCTCATGTCTGTGGAGGTCAGAAGAGGGTACTGAATCCATTGGAACTGGAGTTACAGACAGTTGTGAGCAGCCATGTGGATGCTGCAAATTGAACTTGGGTCCTCTGGAAGAGCAACCAGTGCTCTTAACCACCGAACCTTCTCTCCAGCCTGAATTCTAAATTTAAGAGTTGTTAGTTTCTTTACCCCAACCCATCCATGGGCTTGCACTCCCGACTCTCACACAGAGGTGCACATACAGATACACACGCCCTTATCTCACCCTTGTGAGGTAGTTGTAGTGATGAGGTCTTCACTGTGGTATGAAAACTGAGTGCTGGCTCTAAGTATGTAGACTGCTGAGTCCAGAATCTACAGCACTAAGTTAAAGATGGTGCTTTTTAAACTCTTACTTGGATAACACCTTTAGAAGCTGGCCAGCTCCATGATGCCTGAACTCTCCTCTCTCTCTGTTTTTTATATAATAATGTGAATTTGAATGGCATCAGCTTCCTAGTGTTTGAGAACCTGGCATATGCAGATGTACGTGATAAGAATTATTCGAAGGGCTCCCAAATGCCTTTCTGGGGAAATAATAGTTGGACTGACCTGAAGGTTTTGTGAGCAGTGGCCTGACAAAATGGCAGGAAGTGAAGGATCTGGATGTAGGTCTAGGACTCAGATGAGAAGACAGGATGTGCTTGTAGGAAGCTGATAAGATTAGGGCTTAGTTTTGTTTTATTTGAAACAGGGTCTCCCTTTGTAGCCCTCACCGTCCTTAGACACATTACGTAGATCAGGCTGTTCATCCCATCTCTGCCTCCTCTGTATCAGGATTAAAGGTTCGAACAGTCACACCCAAGGAAATCAGGGTTTCTTAAGGGTATTGGATTTAGGCAGGTCTTAGCTCTTGAAGGCTTAAAAGATGTGACCTGGCATTATTTAGGAATGGACTTGTCTGCCTCATGGAGAGGACAAGGGGACCAGGGACACAATGGGAAGGTGTTGGGAGTTGTTAGGTCAGGAGACAGGATGACAACCGTGGCTAAGGAGAGCAGTAGAGAAGTTAGATTCTATCAGTCATCTGGACTTTGAAGCTGCATGAGGGGTCCTTGAGGATCATGGCAGAATTCAGGAAGTTCTTGGTTATGGATTTTAAATGTCTTTCTCCTCAAGCACTCCTAGCATGCTGTCTTTAGAGCAGGAACCCAAAAACGTCTCACCCAACTTTAAACAGTTCAAGGCTGGCATTTAGAAAGGAGAGTACATGCTGCATTTTATTGTGAAGTGAAAATAGAAAATAGGCTACCAGAAAGACTTACCAGTTTTCTTCTCAGTATCTTGTCAGTCTAACAAATCAGCATATTGCACAAACTTACTAACATCTTTGTTTCCCAGTGGTTACACTTTCTATTGGTGAGATTTTTTTCACCACCTGTTTTTGTTTGTCACTGGCTTGAGGTTTCAGGTTTTATTTAGTATTGACTTCTTCTGATTTTTTATTTTTTCAAAAAAAGTTCATTTTTTTATCTGAGCAGTTAAACAGGAGTTTAATCCAGAACAACCTGAGAGCTCTAACTAAGGCTAATCGCATCACCTCTGCAGGGTGATAAAAGAAAAGAACAAACCTCCCGGAGGAGAGGGGAAGTGCACTCAGTCCACGCCCATCCAGCACTCCTTCCTCACCGACGTCTCTGATGTCCAGGAGATGGAGCGCGGCCTCCTCAGTCTACTGAACGATTTCCACTCTGGAAAGCTGCAGGCGTTTGGTAAGACATCCGTGTGCTCCTCACTGCTCTGCATGCTACCTTCTGCATATGTCTTACCCTTCCTGTAGTTGGCTATGTTCTTGTGTGTGCCTGTGACAGCCAAAGGACAACCTTGGGTGTCATTGCTCAGCACCACGCACCTTTGTTGGGGTTGTTTGAGGAAGGGTCTCTCCAAGTATCATTTTCTTTCAGTAAAAAGCAAAGGGGAGCTGGATGTGCTGACTCATGCCTATAATCTCAGTGTCTAGAAGGTAGAGGCGGAAGGCTGAGAAGTTCTGACTCATCCTCAACTACAAAGTGAGACTGAGGCCATTCTGGTCTACATTAGACTGTTGCAGAACAAGTCAAACAGGGAGGGCTGGGAATGTACCTTGGCTGGTAGTTGGTAGATTGCCTAGTGCTTACAGAACCCTTGGGTTAACACCCAGCACTGCATAAAAAACAGGTATGGTAGTGTTCATCTCTAATCCTACCACTTGGGAGGTCCAGAAGTTCAAAGACATCCTCTGCTACATAGTGACTTTAGAGACAACCTGGGCTACACGAACCTACCTCAAAAACAACAACAAAAAGCGATAAAAGAACACACTCAGTGGTAGGCAAGAGGGAGAGAGGGGGCCATACGATGTATAAACATAAAATGTAAGAATTCTAGATTTTATTGTGGTGGGATATAATTAATGAGGGAGTTGGTTTTTTTTTTTTTAAGGCAGTTTTTAGGCCAGAGACATGGCTTAGTGCATAAGACAGTTTGCTGCGTAGCCATGAGGATCTGAGTTTGTATTCCCAGCAGCTGTGTGAAAAGCTAGGCATGGGCATGGCCCTGCCTGTAAACCCAGAGATATGGGAAGCAGGTTTCTGGGGCTTGTTGGCTGTCAGCCTTGGTCCAGGCTCACTGAAAGACCCCACCTTAAAGGAATGAAGCAGAAAGTGATGGGGCAGGAACCCTGATGTCCTCCTCTGGCTTCTGCATGCCAGCATGCACACGTGCGTTCCTGTATCCTCCACATGTTCCTGACACCACACACATGTGCACCCATAGTCACAAGGGAAGGCCGGCTGAAATGTTAAGTAAGATTGCTATTATGGAATACCATACTGAAATACTTACTTAAATTAGGTTCTGTGCCCTTATGTGTGGTCTTTTATGCTTCTTCCTTCTTTAGAAGGCAGCCTAATCCACTTCTGAAAAACAAAACCATATCATATAATTTATCTATTTAAAATAATAAGGGAAGTCTTTATCATTTAAATGAATTTAGACTTAATTTGTTCAGTTTGCTTTTGTTTTTTGAACGAACTATAGACATTTCTGTCTATACAGAACTCTAGACAGTTCAGCCGCTGAAAGTATAGTCTTTGCTTTTGTATTTTGGAAACAGAGTCTTCTCCATATGTGGCCCGGCTCTCCTAGAGTCCATGATCTGGGAATTTTTTCTCTTTTGGAGACAAGGCCTTGCGTATCTCAGGCTGGCTTCAAACTTACTGAGTAGCTGAGGATTGTGGGGCAGTGGTCTGTGGCAGGCAGTCTGGCACCCAGGTGAGCACAGGCTGAAAACTCTGTGAGACCCAGTGGAATAATCCACAAGGGACCGGAAAACGTTTTTGCCAACGCTCCCAGAAGACTCCTATAAAAACAGCTATAGCTTCCTCAACCCCTGCAGAGAGGCCTGTCATGTGAAATTTGTCACGTAGGAGCAATGCCAAGCCCTCCCACATGCAAATAAGGTGCCCCAAAGCCCTCAGACCAAACCAATGGGAAGTACCTGTTGTCAGACCCCTGCCCCCTCCCAAACAGTATATTAGACCATCCCAACTTGTGTAGGGGAGATTTCCATGAAGAAGGAATAAAGGTGTGAGAACTACTCCATTGTCCACTGCCCCACAGAGGATGACCTTGAACTTCTTATTTTCCTGTTGTCTCTGGCCTCCAGCTGCTAGGATTAGAGGCACATGCCCTGATGCCCTGTTTATTCAGGACTGGGGATTGAATTCTGGTCTTTGTCATTGCTAGACAAGCGTTCTGCCAATTGAGGTTCATTCTCAACCCATTTGCTTTGGTTTTTGAGGTGGGGCCTCATGTATTGTAGGCTTTAAACTCCTGATGTAGCAGAGGCTGCTCTTGGATTCCTGATCTCCTGGCTCTATCTTCCAGATGCTGAAATGGAGGAGTGGGTCATCACACCCAGCTCTAGTTTTATTTTTAACAGAAGTATCTAGACCGCTTGCCAAAAAAAAAAAAAAAAAAAAATAGTTTCTTCTTTTATTGAAAGTTTATGAGAGAACCCTTTCCTTTGGGTTCCCACCAGCAGTAGGCATTATCTTTTAGTTTTCGCCAGTCAAGTGAAAATTTTAAAATGACCATCAAATTTAAATGTCCATGTCTACTTGATCAGTAGTTGATTGCTCTCTTCAGGGCCTTTACATAGTTTTTAGTTTGGTAATTTCTTACTTTGTCATTGTCAAGAGCCCTTTGCATGTTTTACATGGAAACAGTACATTTTTCAAAACTCACTTTTCCAAATACATGAATATCTGTTGATTTTGTGATAGTACCTTTAATCCTGTGGGATTGTTGGGTTTTGTGTACTTACATCTCTCTTCTTTTGTGGTTTCTGAATCTTTAGTCCTTAGTAATACTTATATTTGACAAGGAAACCAGACTCAGGCCTGGAATCCCAGCAATGGGGAGGCTAAGGCAGGAGAATCAAGAATTCAAGACCAGGTTGGATTATATAGGAGCCCCCAACTCCAAACATGGTGTCTTGATTTTCTTCACAGAAAATGTTCTACCACCTCATGCTCCACCCCGCCCCAACAACATGGTATCCAGAATACTTCACTTTTTCTGCTGTGCCCTGCTCACTCTTTTTTTTTTTTTTTAAATTGGATATTTTATGTATTTACATTTCAAATGTTGTCCTCTTTCCCGGTTTCTCCTCCGGAACCCCCCTATCCCATTGCCCCTCCCTCTGCTTCTATGAGGGTGCTCCCCCATCCCTCTCCCCACCCTGGCATTTCCCTACACTGGAGCATCGAGCCTTCCCAGGACCAAGGACCTCTCCTCCCATTGATGTCTGACAAGGCCATCCTCTGCTACATATGAGGCTAGAGCCATGGGTCCCTCCATGTGTACTCTTTGGTACTCCATGGGAGCTCTGGGAGGGTCTGGTTGGTTGATATTGTTGTTCTTCCTATGGGGTTGCAAACCCCTTCAACTCCTTTGGTCCTTTCTCTAACTCCTCCATTGGGGACCCCATGCTCAGTTCAATGGTTGGCTGTGAGCATCCGTCTCTGTATTTGTCAGGCTCTGGCAGAGCCTCTCAGGCTCCTGTCAGCAAGCACTTCTTGGCATCCGCAGTAGAGTCTGAGTTTGGTGTCTGTATATGGGATGGATCCCCAGTTGGGGCAGTCTCTGCTCCACACTTTGTCTTCCTATTTCCTTTAGACAGGATCAATTCTGGGTTAAAAATTTGGAGATGAGTGGCTAGCCCCCTTCCCTTCCCTTCAGGTCAGATGATTTGATTTGTTTGATTGAAGTTCTTCCTCCCCTGTCTGTGCTGTCACTAAGCCCTGGCTGTAATGCCAGGAAAATGACATTGCTAGGCAGTTTCTTTCTTACTCATTATTTTCCCCCATCTTAATGCCTGTGAGTCCACACTGCCACTTCATCTGTAAGGTGTGCGCATTTATCACCATGTGGGTAGGACTGGGTCTTTTCTCAGGGATCTGAGCAGGGGAACCACTAAGCCTTTCTTAGCTGCTAACTCATCATTCATTCTACACAACATGTCCTTTTTGTCTTATGAAGCTTCTGTTTTCTCATGGCTGGCCACCTAGGTATGTCTTCCTCTCAATTTTCCTTTGTCGGGTCTACATCTCTGTATTCATTCATTCATGTTCTCATTCATTCTCTCTCTCCCTCACTTTCCTCTCCGTCTCCACTTTCCTCCTCTCCCCCTCCCCCTCTTCCTCTCTCCACATGAACATATATCTCTTCAGGGTTCCAAATGCTGGTTACACACATATGATACCACACTTGGGTGTGTTTCACACCTGAATTATCGTATATTTTTGCAATATATTTAGAAAAAAAAAGAGAAAGCTTGTTTTGTTTTATTTTTTTAATTGGAGTACCAAGAGTTTGCAGAGGCTGTACTTAAACCAGATGTATATATCGTGGATATATATACATATGCTATGTATTTTACCTTTGCAGGTAAAATCTCACCACACTGGACCTAAGTCAAGAAATAATGGTACTTGTGCCTTGGTGAAGTTGCCTTGTATTGCTACATATATTATTGAAAATATTACATTGTGTAATGTAATACAGCATGTTTTATAAGTATTTGCATTTATACTTTCTAAAGGAAGAATTTATAATTGGCTGGAAATATAATTTGTGTTTGAAATTCTTAGAGAATTCTACACTTTACTCAGATTACTACAAAATGTTGGCTTTCTCAGTTCAATGGGCATTTGTCAAAATGGACATAATTATGGAGCTTTTGCTTCTATATACAATGTTACAGTGGAAAAAAAAGTACATCTTCCCTATTTGAGAAATGATTTTGCTTAAAAAAAGGTATTTTATGCACAATTTTATTTTAGGGCCCAGGATCATTTCTCAGGTTGGTCATTGTTTTCCTGGTCAAAAATTGGATTTGTTCTCAACAGTCAAGAGGCCAAGATAGGAAGATTATGAGTTTGAACCAGCTTGCATACTCTGTCTCAAAAAAATAAAGTCAAGAGATAAATAAAAAGAATTATAATTATACACAGAACATAGTTATTAACAAGCCAATTTTCAAACAAAGAGAATGGATCTCTTTTGTGCACCTGGAGTTTAGGAGCTGTCCCTTGAGGCTGTAGGCTTTAAGACTAATCTCTGTTAATGTTCTGTGATGTTCCCAGGAAATGAATGCTCCATAGAACAGATGGAACATGTTCGGGGAATGCAGGAGAAGTTAGCTCGCCTGAATTTGGAGCTCTACGGGGAGTTAGAGGAGCTTCCTGAGGATAAGCGGAAAGCAGCCAGTGACGCAAACCTGGACAGGCTTCTGTCTGACGTGAGTGGAGTGCTCTGCCTATCATTTAAGAAACACCTTCGTGCAGCCGTGTAGACACACACACACACACACATACACACACACACACAGGGAGAGAGAGAGAGAGAGAGAGAGAGAGAGAGAGAGAGAGAGAGCGCGCACAATTCACATTGTAACTGTCAGTGATTTGTTTATACGGTTCACAGGGGTTTGCAGTCATCACCACTGTCTAATTGTAGAACATGTCATCATCCCTTCTAGAAGCCCATGCTTCAGTTTCTTTCTGTCTTGAACTGGGCTCGGTGGGCACTTCCTGCAGAAGGCATTGTAAAGTGTGTGCCCACAGTGTAGGGGGGAGGGTCTCTTCTTTAGTGTGGTATCCTCACATTTCATATCTGTTACATTTGATTCTCTTTAAAGAAATACAGTCTAAGAAAATACTTGAATTTAGATTTATGGGAGCATGTATTATCATAATCCTGGCAAACTTCTAAAGGAAATACTTGCTTCTGAATAGTTTTATATATGTGCCTGTATTATTTAGAGACCTTATGTATATGCAGACCCTAAGTACATAGAAGCCACTAGTCAAAAGACCTTTGCCTGCCTGGATGGTTAGTTATTTTTAAATCCAGACCAGTGTTTGGTCTTTACAGCAGAGAACATTGCCACATCTTCAGTCTGCTAGAGCTACTGTAACACACACCACAGCACACTGGGCGGGGAGGGGGGGTCAAACAACAGAAAATTCTCACAGTTCTGGGAGCTGCAATGAGAGATAGCTAAGTTGCCAAAGTTCTTCATTGTGAGGTAGTCATCTTAATGCTCATTTACCTTTTCTTCTGAGCACATCTGCCTAGCTTGTCGTATTAAAGTCATATTGGAATAGGGCGCACCCCAGTGACCTCATTTTAATTCCATTGCCTCTTTTAAAGGCTCTGAATATTCTGACATATTATGACTGGGACTAGAGTATATGAGTTGGGAGTGGAGTGGGGCACCACTCAGCCCATAACATCTTGTCAATTTGCCTCTTTAAAACCTTTTTTTAGGGGGCTGAAAAGCTGACTCAGCGTCTAAAAGTACTTGCTGCTCTTGCAGAAGACCCAGATTCTGTTCCCAGCACCCACATGGCGACCCTCGACCCTCTCTAACTTCAGTTCCGGGGATCTGAAACCCTCTTCTGGCCTCTGAGGGCACCAGGCACACATGTGGTGCACATGCTTACATTTGGGCAAAACACATATATCCATAAAATAAAAATAAATATCTAAAACCTTCCTTAGGGAGCTAGGGAGATGGCTCGGTTGGTAGAGTACTTGCCCCACCAGCATGAGGACCTGAGTTCAGATCCTCCGCACCTGTGTGTAAAGTGCCTATAATCTCAGCACTAGCCAAGCAGAGACAAGAAGATCTCTGAGGATTACAAGCCGCCCTTTCTTGCTGAATATGTGAGCTTCAGGTTTGGTGAGAGATCCTGTCTCAAAGAAATAGGTGGAGACCAGCTGAGGAGGGCGCCCAGCAGTGACCTCTGGCTTCCTTACGTGCAGATGCACAGGAACTTCTGCTTACGCAAACGTTGTTATAGACCAAGGGAGAATAAATAAAATCTGACCCTAGAGTATTTTAGCTTCATGTTCACCAGAGACAAGAGAGCTTGTTTCTGCAACTTTTTCTCTTCTGCTCTTTTTTTTTTTGAAAAAGTAAATATAAGGCAGCTGTCTGCCAACACTTTAAAACCTTTATACCTAGAAGGTTCGCAGTGCACTCTTGTAATCCCAGCATTTGGGAAGGAGGAACAAGAGTGCAAGGTCAGACTTCTCTCAGAAAACAAACAAGAAGCCCTTCAAGCCTGTACTTAAGAGTCAGCTCTGCCTTAGATTATTTGGTCTCACAAGTATTCAGTTCATGTCTTATGCTCTAGTTTTCTTAAATATAAGTTTAATTTGTGTACCTTTAGTGCATTTGGGAAAATAACTAAATTTTAAACGGGGAGGTATAGTACAGGGCTTATTACATCAGTTGTACTTGGTGACAGTGAGCAGTCTAGTTAACTTACCCATCTATTAACCTTTCTTTTTTAAACTGTTTTGAGGTACTAGAGATTAAGCCAAGGGCCTCATGGATGCTGGACAAGCAGTCCACCACTAAACTACAGTCCCAGCCAGCATTTCTTTACTTTGTATTTCTCCTAAAATTAAAGGTAGTGTGGTCTGAATGTCTGTATCCTTCTAGAACTTACACTTTCAAGTCTTCACTCTGAAGGTGGGGGCAACAGGAGATGGGTCTGTGGAAGGTAATTAGGTCAGGAGTGGGATTAGTGTCCTAGGAAAGGAGGCTGAAGAGAGACAGCCCTCTGTTTCCATTCCGTGGGGACACAGTGCAGGGTGCTGTCCTGTGGGCCAGACACCAGCTCCTTTGCGTCTTAGTCTTGGACAGCTGGTCTCTAGAACTGGGAGAAATGAGTTTCTTTTT
Source organism: Uromys caudimaculatus (assembly GCA_028551405.1). Classification (NCBI taxonomy): domain Eukaryota; kingdom Metazoa; phylum Chordata; class Mammalia; order Rodentia; family Muridae; genus Uromys; species Uromys caudimaculatus. The sequence continues at coordinate 36,472,301 of CM052717.1, read as the reverse complement.
TCTGCAAACAACTAATGTAATGATATTTTGTTATAAGAACCCAAACAGACTAAGACAAAGGGTGAACACTTCTACTTTATAGTGCTAATTGAATGACTTGTGAAATATTTTTGTAAATAATAAAAGTTTTAAAGATTATGGCTATGGAAATGGCAATTTCATTTAAAAAACAAAAACAAACTATTCTTTAAAAGCTAGGCATGAGTCCAGCAAGATGGCATAGGAGGTAAAAGGGCTTGCAGGGTGAGCTGGTGAGATCCGGACCTGAATACAATTCCTCTAGCTCATGTGAGAGCAGAGGGAAAGAACCAACTCCACAAGGTTATATTCTGTCTCTCACATGCGTGCTGCCTTCGCGACAGACAACACAGTACACACAAAATGATCAAACTTCTGTTAAAAGAACAGAGAGGGGCATATCTGTGAGCTTAGCACTCCGGAGGCTAGATCAAGAAAATCACGAGTTAGGACTATCCTGGGCTACATAGAGTTCAAGGCCAGCCTGGGTACGTATCCAAACTCTTTTAAAAAGAAACACACACACAGGAGAGATTATCAGCATTATACATGATTCTAAGAATACTTCTAAAGCTCTAGTCTGTATCATTTGCTCCTATTCTCTCTTCGTGGTCAAGCTGCAGTGACTTTACAGTTACTTTCTAAAAAGGAATTCCTAGCCTAGAAAATTTTTTGAGAATGTTTTCTTCAATAGTTTGTTATTTCAGTTAAAACCTGCATGAAGCTATTTTGAAACATGGTTTACAATGACCTACTAATACTTGTCTTGTAAAAATTAATATTCAATTTTTTCTTTGTGTTGCAGTTAGAAGAATTGAATTCTTCTATGTATCCTTTGCCTAATATCAACAGGGTAAAGTTTAAAATCTATTTTTCCGGGTAAATAAATCCCACCATATCTTATTTCACTCACTAGGAATCTGTCTCTTCCCCTTTAGTTTCCAGATCATTTTGTTTCAAGGTTGTGTATGCTGGAATTCCATGTCTGCTTTGTTCTTTGTTTTATATTGTTTTCTTATTTTTCAAAACAAATTTCATTGTCATTCTTCAAGTCGTAAATATTATGTAGTAGACTACAAGAATTATTTTGACTCTGAGATTCTGAAACAACCTGGCAGATATCCAAAGATACACTTACAATTATTTCTTAAGGTACATAAAATTAAAGTCAAGTACCACTAAAACACAACTTTTAAAGGTCCTTCCACAGCTTGTGACGTGGCGTCTCCTCGCTGAGGCTAGCTCAGTATAGAGTTAGCTTGAAGGAAAACACCAAGTCACAGGTAAGGCGATTTTGATTTTGGTATTTTAGTCTGAACAGTGACTTAGGGAACTTTTCAAACTGCTGTTTTTTAACATGTTTATGATTGCTAATACATAAGAATCATATGAAATAATCCTACCTTCAACATACTTTCATATGAAAGGGAAACTCCCTTTGAACACAATAATGGCGTGCGATAGGACTTTTGAAATGTGCTTCACAGTAATTGTGTGACATTTCACACATTAACATCTTTAAGGGGCTTCTGTAATACACACTGCTTTGTGTAATGGTGTGTACGAGGACATTTCTAAACTAGACAGAATATACAGAAGTTAGAATAGCAGCAAGTCAGAATCCTACTGTAAGGTTTTATACTGGAACTAATTGCTTAGCCATGCAGTAGCAACAATTAAGCCTGTGCTGCTGCTTTGAGTTTGGGCATGAGTATGAACTAGATGTGCTTTTCTGTCTGTCTGTCTGTCTATCTATCTATCTATCTATCTATCTATCTATCTATCTATCTATCTATCTATCTATCTATAAATAATCCAACCATTGTCCCACCCCTACAATTCCTCATCCCATTCCTCCTCTCCTCTGCCTCTGAGAGGATGCTCCCCTACCAACAGGCCTCCCCCCTCGCTGGAGCCTCAAGTCTCTTGAGGATTAGGTACATCTCCACTGAAGCCAGACCAGGCCATCTTCTGCCGTACATGTGTCGGGGCCCTCGGTCCAGTTCATGTATGCTGCCTGGTTGGTGGCTCAGTGTCTGGGAGTTCCCTGGGGTCTGGGTTAGCCGAGACTGCTAGTTTCCTATGGGGTCACTCTCCCCTTCAGCTTCTTCTATTTTACTTTACTGTCTAGTGATTTTTTTTCCCGTGTGTTAAATATCAGACCTCCCAACTAGGCAAGAGTACTTTGGATGGCTATGCCTCTGTCTGTATGTCTGTACTGCTGATGCGTGGTTGTCCTTGGTGTATTCAGACCACTGTGTGAATTGTACCTTGAAAGGTGGGCAATGGCTGAACAGTTTAGGACTAAGAGGAAAATGAAAGGTCAGAGACACTTGTAGGAATTCTGTTTTATTCTCCGTTTTCTTGAGGGATGATTAAGATTATAGAAAAGATTATAGAGTTGTGATAATAACTTCATGTTTGGGCTTCATAAGGAAATTGATTTACCAAACATGGCAAAATAGCATTTTTAAGGGATGGTTGTAATCCAGTTAGTCTTTGTAGTCTGGTTAATGTTTTCCTTCCACTGCTTCTTTATCATGGAAATGATTCTTGCTGTATTAAAAATAAGCCTGGACAGACCTGATGCTATATTCCTATAACTCCAGCACTGGAGGCTGAGGCAGGAGGATTTGGAATTTGAGACTAAATAACTATGTCCTAACCTCAAAACCATTTATTTAGGATCTAGTTGTTTTGATCTTCAAATTATACACATAGCATAATTCTTTATACTGGGCTCTGCCCAAACATGTTGGGAACACCACAGCTTTCCCTTAAGCCTCTCCTGCTTTCCCTCTGTTCGTCCCTCTGTCCTTCCCTCTGTCCTGTCACTTATCACATTTCAGTGTTTTCCTGGTTACTGAGTGTAAATTCCTGAAATCGAAAAGAAATATTTGCTTTAAAATGAAAATCTTCTTAACTGATGAATCCAGACAGAAACTGCATTTGGCAGATGCACAGGATGTTCCCAATGCATCCAGCAGCTAACTTGGTCTGCAGCCTGCTCTGCGGGACTTGCAGAGAAGCAGCAGTCATTACATTTCCAGCTGAGCCCAGTAGCAGAGTCATCTTCCAGAACAAACCCTGAGCCATGAGAATGCAATTGCCGTGCAGTGCTCACGCGCCGCTTCTAGCCCATGTGCTCGCTGTAGTCCACCGCCGGGGAGGCCTCGTCAGGAAGTGGGGTGCAGACCTGTGCTGCTGTGCTTTCTTCTGTTGCCTTAAGGGTTATACTTGAAATGCTTTGTGCTAACATTCAGTGGGCTGAAGGGTTTGTCCTTGCCGTCAGCACACTGACCCAGCGTCGGTCCCACGGTCGTGGTACAGGTGTTCTGTGGCGGTCCAGCTTCTGTTTACGTCAGACAATCAGTACACACACAGGTGTGTTTCCCAATGGCCAGTGACAAATGTTTAATAAGTACTTGTGAGATTTGCTATTTTTAATAAAGTGATTGTTTTAAATGATTGTCTCTGTTGTCTGTCTGGAAGACCTAGTAGTCCTCAATCTGGAAACCAGGATTCCGTCCTCCAAAGTAAACTGTGTGTATAAAATGGGAGGATTTTGTGCCACCTGTGTGAATTCTATACCTTCTACAGATTAAACACTGTTTAGCGAAAGTCCATAGCTTTACAGGAGCCCTTGGTTTGGATCCCCATTAGCTCCCCACTGTGCATTTACTCAGGCTGAGTTCAACTTCTCCTTTTCAGTGGATCCTATGAGGAATTACCAGCTGGTAGTGGTGGCGTAGGAGTACTAGGAGTGCATAACGATGCTTAGCACGAAGCAGGCGCAGGAAGGCTCAGCAGATCACACCCAGGATCACACCCAGGACTCACAAGTGCTAAGCAAACACTGTCACTGAACTATATCAGCCATCTTTTTTTTTAAAAAAAAAATTTTTTTAATTCTTGACATTTTTTGTGTATACAATGCATCTTGATCATAGTACCCCCAACTCCCTCCTTCCATTTCTCCTGAACCCTAGGACTTTCCCCCTATGTCCTATTTTACTTTTATAATTCACTGGGTCCAATTAGTGCTGACTGTCTGTGCCTGGATGTGGAGCCATCCATGGGCAGCCTACAAGTAGCCACATCCCCAAAGAATGATGACTCCCACTCTGCCAAGAACCATCTTCCTGAATAACTCTGCAGTTAGGGGTGATGTCTCAGTAGCTCCTCTCATCCACGGGGGAGTGTTGACTGGTTTGATCTTGTGTATGTAGCCAGAGAGCTGTGAGCTGAGTGCGATGACCACATCACGTCTGGAAAACAGCATCTCGCAGCGTCCCTCCCACCCTCTGGCTCTTACATTCTTTCTGCTGCTTTTTTCAGGATGGTTCCTGAGCCTCGGGAATTGATATAAATGGCTTATTTAGCTGAGTACTCCACAGTCACTTACTCTCAACACTTTAATGGGTTATGAGATTGCTGCCCACTGAAGCCTCTCTGACAAGGGTTAAGAGCAGTAGCCATGTATATTTAGAAAGTAATTGACAGCCCTGGCCTTTAACCAGGTTTATAGGACCAGACATGAATTCCCTGCTTTGGAGCAGGCCTCAGACCCGATCCAAAAGCAGTTGGTTACCCGTGACGGTCATGCTGTTGTTACACCAGTGGGCGGGCACATCTTGCTTGCCAGGGTAGTATCATAGCATGTAGGACTCACTACTGGGTAAGTCTGTAAACTTTTCTCCCCCAGCTAGCACTGTAAAAGCTAGACACCAGGAATGAAGTTTCCAGGTCAATTCCAACCTGACTTCCCTATGTGTCCATCAATAGGGTCCTACCTTTTAGCTATGGTGAGCAACTAAAAACAATGATAATGAGTTATTTGGAGTCCCCGGGTCCTTTCTGACCAGTAACTTATAGGGAGGTATCTCATACACGACACTGAGATTTTCATGTAAAAGACCTGTATTCTGGGAGAAAACATGTCTACTCATCAAAAATACCACTGTTCAAACTCCTTTTAAAACTATTTTAAAAATAAGCTTACAAGGCATAAGGCCTTATACATTCTTGGTTGTGTTTGACTCC
>CM052717.1:36451505-36467140 GCA_028551405.1 Uromys caudimaculatus | reverse complement strand
TTGCCAGAAAAATACCAGGATTTCCTTTTGCTAACATCTACACAAACTCACTGTGTGTGTCTAGGCTAATTTCATGTCCTAGTTGATGTCAGTAGGGTAGAAGGGATCCCTGTGGTATACTATTGAATCCTTTGGGCATATGCCCAGAAGTGGTACAACTGGGTCATACAATAGTTCTAAGTCTAGACTTTGGAGACACCTCCAATGGACTTCCATAGCAGCTGTACCAATTTACATTCCCACCAACAGTGGATAACCCTTCCCCTTAACCTATATGCTCCTCAGCATGTGTAGGCCTGGTGATAGCCATTCTGACTAGGGTAACCTAGAATCTCAATTTTAATTATCTTTGATGCTAGCCACTCTTATAACATAGATGTTGCAAAAATCATTGTATTTTGTTGAGTTACGGATGATCTCCTAAAACCTACCGTGAGAGCAAACTATTTTAATTTAGTTGTGTCTCCTTTCAGACTCCATCCTTGGACCTTGTTTAGCCTCACTATTCATAAGATTTTTAACTTTCCCATACTCACAAATTTGTGAAATCTTTCCATGTTAAGTACAAAAGAAGTCGGAAGGGAGGGGCTTCACAATAAACCTGTTCAGGCATTTTGACCAAAGCAATTAGAAACATGTTAATGTTGTGTCTTTCTAACTCCTGTATAACTAATACTGTTTTAAAAAATCTTTTCTGAGGACTTGCTAAAGATGAACATGAGAACGGGTAAGAAACGTTACCTTTCCCATCTCAGGACTTAAAAATTGCTGGCTTATGTAAAGCTAAGCAAAATATGGCAGATGGCAGCCTTGCGTTTGCTCCTCTTCCAAGAGACTTGCAAGACCCTCGAGATCCAGCAGCAACTACAAAAGAAACCCACCTAGAACTTGGGAAAACTGAGGGAAGGTGACAACGGTGGTTTATGAGCCTCCTGCAGCAACGCCCAAGGTTGGCCACTGGAGCGCAGCACTGAGGAGCGTGGTGGCGGCGTGTGTTGTCTTCCCTATGGAGATGGGGGGTGCCGGTGCCCCACCTACTCCCCAGGCTGTGATCTGGAGAACTGCCTTCATTTCCTGCACAGTGCTGAGAGACTGCTGCCAGGCCACCATGGTCAGCTCTTAGCCCCTCCGGGAGGTAAAACCCTTGCCTTCTTGGCGATGTCTTTTCCTTGGGGCTTCTGGAAAAACCTTGAGCACCACTCTGTCAGGAGTCAGGTTTGAGTTGGGTGGTGGCAACTTCCCTCCTCCAGAGCACTCCAGAGTGCTCCAGCACTTTGGAAAACTCTAATATTTCACAAGACCCCAGATTGGCTCATACCAGCCCCTCCCTCCGCCCCCTTCTTCATCTCATCTCACTCTATTTGCTATTCTGGAGTCCAAAGATGTGGGAAGGGGCTGTATGGCTAACAAAGAAGAAACTAAGACTCTCCAGTAACTAGTCTGAGGTTCTAAGATTTCATATGCTATGATTTCATGACTAAGGTGAATAATTAGACACATTGCTAAATGTTTATCTTTTGACAAGTACTGGCGTTGTGCTTATTAATAAACATTGCCCGAAGCATCAGAACAGTTTCCTGGCACGGTCTGTGTTCAGTTTCACTCAGTTCAAGCAGTGGTGTGCATCTCCTGCCTGTGGTGTTCTGTCTTTAGAAACTTGATGTTTGTGTTGTTGAGGAGTCTCAAAAATTGTGTTCTAAAAGCACTAATTTTGGGGGGAGAAAAATAGGAGTGAAGGAAAAAAAATATAGTACAGTTACCTCTTGCTTTGATTTTGTATCTTTAAATCGGTAAGCATAACTAGCATTTAAGATACCAACACAAGTACCATTTTTCCTTAATCTATCTATCTCTCTCTCTCTCTCTCTCTCTCTCTCTCTCTCTCTCTCTGTGTGTGTGTGTGTGTGTGTGTGTAAATGGCTCAGCCCGGCCTCCAGCTCCTCACTGTGTTGGTTTTAACTTCTGGGGTTACAAGCGTGTGACACCACACCCGTTTCTATGGTAATACTGCAGATGGAACTCAGGATTTCACGCATGCTGGCCAAGCACCCACTGAGCTACAAGCTCAGCCCCAGGAAGTATTGTGTTTGTTTTATAAGCAATGGTGCTTCAGTGTACAGATTTCCTCAAGACGCCCCATCACTTCATTACCTATTATTTTCTTGCATACTTAGTATAAATATACACACTGGCTTGTGTTCACATTGAATTATGCTCCAGATGTGGGTAAATGAACTTGACTGGGATTGTGTTTCTTTTGCAGTTTTCCACATTTTTCTGTGTTGCCGTTCTTCCTGTAGTCTGTAGAAAACCTCCTTAGAAGATGTTTTTGAAGGAATTACATTTCAGACACGAACAGAAGCACTTCCCAGTTTGCATGTGGGAGCTGTAAAAGTGCCAAATGCATTCACCTCTGTGCCAACTAATAATACTTTTTTTAAAAAATTATTGTGTGGGCCGGTTGCGGTGGCATACCCCTTAATCTCAGTATTTAGGAAACTGAGTCAGGCAGATCTCTGTGAGTTTGAGGGCAGCCTGGTCTACATAGTGAGTTCCAGGTCAGCCAGGGTTATGTAAAAGAGAGTCAGATTCAAAACAACAATAAAATTAATGTGTGTGTCTGTCTGTCTGTCTGAGCACTGGGATGCTCAGAGCCCAGAAGAGTGTTGAAGTTAGAAGTGACTGTGAAGTACCTGGTGTTGGTGCTGGGAATTGAACTCCCTAAGAGTTGCAAACAGAAAAGCAGAGCCATCTCTCTACCCTCAACAAACACGTTGTGTTTATGATATTCTAAGAGCGGGCCTTCTGCTCTGCATTTCTCCACCTACAAAACAAACCACTCAGGGAAACAGTTACCTGATGCTTCTGGTTTATTCCAACAGTGAAGCAACTCTCTATAGTTGGTGCCCAGCCAGTTCATCTCTTAATCCTGGGAAAATACTGTATGTTATTTCTTCTATCAGGTTCACTGCAAACACCAGCACGTCAAAGTTCCGACAGCATCTTACAGCGAGAGAAACATTAACTCTGATCAGTTTTCTAATTATATTTAATCACAGATTCTGCTTCTGAGGAAACGCCTGCCAGTATCTTATAGCACTACTCTTTGGACAATATCAAAATGCTGGAACAAGAAAACAACTCATTTGGGAGGCAGAAGTACGAGAACTTTAAGTTCGAGGCTAGCCTGAGTTACAGAGTGAGGTACAGTCTCCAAAAATGGAAAGAAATTATCCATTACAAGAGTAGTGACTGCAACTCTGTCATCTCTCCTTGGTTGAATTGAATAGCTACTTAGGAAAACTGCATTGTATTGTACTTTTGAGACTGGGTCTCTTGTATACCACTACAAAGTGGAGAATGACCTTGAACTTTTCAACATCCTCTTCTAGGTCCCCAAGTACTGGCATTACAGGCATGCAATTACAGGCATATACTACAGCACATGACTCTGTTGTACCGAGGTACTTCATGCATAGTTCCTACATAGCAGGCAAGCACTCCTACCAACTGAGCTACGGTCCCAGTCCCAAACTGACATTTGAGATACCAAAAGTAATTTTGTGTAAACTTGACCAACACACACACACACACACACACACACACACACACACACACGCACGCACGCACGCGGGTTGGGGGGGTGTGGAAGAGAGAGAGAGAGAGAGAGAGAGAGAGAGAGAGAGAGAGATCATGTATTTAAGCCCAGCAGCAGAGACAGCAACTATTCCGTAATCTTGGCTCATTATGTAATGCACTAATCCCTCAGCACAGAGACTAACAACAATTTTGAGAAAGTCAGTAAGTACAGATCTCTTCCGTAGGCTCCTGGGGTGATTTTACATAACAATAGTCAGGTATCTCCTAACACTAGGGCTTTGCTTTGATTTAATGATCCAGAAGGAGATATTTAATTTTCCACCTTGCATGAGGTTTTTAATCAGAACAACACATTATTAAGCTGTTTGTCAAGGCATACTACTGCCTTGCATGGCTGCAAATGTGGCGTTCACTGTGTCGTGCTATCCTGTAACCTTTCCAAAAACTGCTGCTGAGACTGTCCATGTCTTTGAAACACCATCTTTTTTTTTTTTTTTTTTTTTTTTTTTTTTTTAGTTTTTTCGAGACAGGGTTTCTCTGTGTAGCCCTGGCTGTTCTGGAACTCAGGCTGTAGACCAGGGTGGCCTCGAACTCAGAAATCTACCTGCCTAAAGGCGTGCGCCACCACAGCCCGGCGAAACACCATCTTTTAAATGTGCCTTTCTCTCTGGATTGGAGAGTAAGAAGGCAGTACATATGCAAATGCTTGACTTTGGGGTTCTTCGGGCCCCAGGTGTTTCTTCAACTACTTGCCCACTTGGAGTTGATAGTCCTCAAGGGGCTGCTAGTCAGCTAAAATATCGACATGAGGTGATTTAACTAGTGTTTCACATTCTCTAGTAACGGACACAATAAGGCAAGTAGAGCTGCTGACATGGTTTTTGTTTCATTTATGTAGTGGGGGGGAGGAAGAGGGGGAGGGGGAGGGGGAGGGGGAGGGAGAGGGAGGGAGGATACCCGTGTGTCCTAGCAATGAGTTCCTGAGAAAAAACTCAGGTTGTTAGGTGTGACCCTGAGCACCTTTCCGGATAAGCCAGCTCACAGCTCTGAAATGGCTCTTATCTATGCTGGTGTTTGTGGATACGGTTGGCCACGGGGGATATGATAGCAGGTTTAAAAAACAGCCCAAAGGGCCACAGTTCTTAACAGGAGAGAGTGAGGAGTTGTCAGGGAAGCTGCAGGTTACTGAGATAGTCCAAATGCAATAGAGGAACTGTAAAAATCTGCCACAGAAGGAAGGGTGCTCCAGAGTTAGAAACACCACTACAACTCAAACAGGAGACCCTTCTCAGGGTGTCATAGACAGATTGCCAAGAGTGCAGCGCTTAATTAATGCAACGCAGTGTCACTAGTTGAGCATTTCTGTGTTTTTTCCTCTGTTGTGGCTTTTTTTTCTTTTATTGCATCAGGCATATTGCCCTGTAAATTGTGAGAGTAATACCAAGAATAGAAAATTAAGAAATTATTAACTTTTCAATATTTGTGTAGTTCAGGTTTTTTTTCATTTTAGTACAGACACTTTAACAACATACAGTTTCGAAGGTGTTTTCTTGTGAGTTAACAAGTAAAGATCATTGTTAATTACTCTTGTATGGATTTTGCTAAAGTTAACTGGAAAGAAACAACTACTAAGTTGCAATTTAAGGGGAATCTATTTCTCTATATCCAAAACCACGATGAATGGCCACTGACATGTGGAGAGAATAGATATTTAGATGTTTGCAATGTGTGTTTTAGATAATTAAAATTGGGTAATAAAAGTTAGCATATTTGTGCATTTAACAGCATTAAGATTGGTTTCAAATGAAAAAGATCTCAAAAGACAGGGTCTTGCTATGTAGCTAGTTTGGCTGGCTTCTCAGAGATCCTCCTGCCTCAGTTTCCTGAGTGCTGAGTGCTGAGTATTGTGGGGGTATTCCCTGGACTAGACTGCTTGGATCTGGGTTTAAACCAATTAAAAGTCTTTATTAGCCAGCCAGCAACTACACTGGGTGTTTGAGATCCCTGCACTACACTGTAGCTTTTAAGCACAAACAAACAAACAAACACCCCCATGTCCTGGGTTGACATACTTCAGTCAGTTAAGAAGAACAGCTAGCCACTGGTTGGCAGTGGTGGTGCACACCTTTAATCCCAGTGCTGGGGAGACAGAGGCAGGAGTCTCTGTGAGGTTGAGGCCAGCCTGGTCTAAAGAGTGAGTTCCTGGGATACACAGAGAAAAATCCTGTCTCAAAAACAAACAAACCAAAAAACAGATAGTCTTCTCCCCAAAATAAAAAACAGAAACAAAACGGTTAGCCAGAAGCAGAACTACAGAAGCCAAAAAGCAAAGTTAGTACATTTAGGGCCATTCCCAGAACTATGGAGTTTGATGGATTAGGCCTTTGTCTTCATTCTTGACAGATATGTTGAGTTTTACAGACTGAATGGATCTTCCATCATGGAGTCACTTGTGCTAAGATCTGGGGCCTGTTACCTGGAAAGGATGTGCTACCATTTCTGGATTCACCCATCGTTCTTAATGTTTTACTGAGAGTGTGTTGAAGTTATAGATCCATTTGAAAGAATTCATTGCTTCATTCCGCTGAGCCCCGTGATCACAAAGAAGGCGCACCTCTCCATTTCCTTAGGATTTTAGATGACTTAGGACTTTAGAATATTTTTCCATAAAGTGTTACAGTCTTTTTCATGGCATTTATGCCATGTTTTTTTCATAGTACTTAATGGTTTTTGACGTTATTGTAACTGTATCACTTTACAGACTTTTCATTCAAAATGGAGAATTAAAAAAATAAAACCACGTGGCTCAGTGCATTATGAAGTGAACTCTCCTGGATTCCTATTTCTAGATCAATTTCAGCTCCTAGAATCACCTGTAATGCCCTCTCCCAAATATTATCTCTCTTTCCTTCTCCAGAGGAAACTGTCTTGATTCTTAACACCATTGTGGTCAAACTGTATTATTCTAGTTTCTAGTTTCTTCTGTCATTAGGGCATGTGTGTGATCCACCCATGGCTGTGTGTGTCCTTCATCCCATAATACACAGTATTCAGTTACATGGCTATAAGATATGGATATCCACCCAGCTGTTGATAGGTGCTTGGATGATTCCCACTCAGGGCAATTCAGTGTTTCCGTAAATAAGTCTTTTTGGTGTTTTAATTCATTTGCATACTTGTTCTGATAGGGCAATTATGTTGTCTTAGTTAGGGTTTTACTGCTGTGAACAGACACCATGACCAACCAAGGCAAGTCTTGCAAAGGGCAACATTTAACTGGGGCTGGCTTACAGGTTCAGAGGTTCAGAGTTTCAGTCCAGTATCATCAAGGTGGGAGCATGGTAGTGTCCAGGCTGCTAGGAGACTGGCTTCCAGGCAGCTAGGACAAGTGTCTTAAATCCACGCCCACAATGACACACCTACTCCAACAAGGCCACACCTCCAAATAGCGCCACTCCCTAGGCCAAGCATATTCAAACCATAGTATTGGTTCAACTTCAGTAAGTAATGCCAAACAGCTGTCTAAAGTACATTTCCACCAGCTGCATCTGAGTCCCTGAATCCCACCTACCGCTGGTCCTCTGTGCTGGGTAACAAACCTCCCCAAATGTCAGTGGCATGAAACAATAATCATTTCTTTTCCACAATTTTGTAAGTTCTAGCCTCTTCTGTGTAGTTCTGTATACAGAGGTGCTCCTTGGTATCTGTGCATACTTGCACACATACACAGTAGGTAGATCTACATAGAAATACACACATACATATACATAAAAGTAAATTGTTAAGAAATTTTTTACTTGCTAAATAGGAGGGTCTACCTAGTATTACCCTAAATCTTTAAAAGATCTTTTTCAGGAGTCTCATGGCCATACCCTCTGTTTGATTTTTGTTCAAAGGCTGAGACTTGAGACTCTATTGCCTGCTCGAAACTGTACTAGATAGTACACTCCCAAACTAAGCAGATTTTTTTATGTTGGTGCTGGCTGTCTCTCTGGACTTTATTATATGTAACTAAAGAAGTTAATCAGTCAGCAGTTTCTATATTCTGCTTGGAGCCTCTCTGGTCATTCTATATGTTCACTGTTACAGGTGTGTCAGTCATAGTAACATAGGCAACAAGTTCACTCAACTTTTGACAGCTTATAACACAATTCACCTTCTAATCCTGTCTTAGTAATTCACCTGTTTTTTGCCTACTCCTCACCCTGGACCCAGTGTCAATGCTGTGTTAAGTTATGTATGGCTTAAATACACTTCCAGGTATATTGGTTTTTGTTAATTCTGAATAACAAACCACCTAAAAAAGTGGCTTGAGCCCCCTTGAGGGGGCTGGAGAGATGGCTTAGCAGTTAAGAGCACTGACTGCTCTTCCAGAGGTCCTGAGTTCAATTCCCAGCAACCACATGGTGGCTTACAAGCATCCATAAAGGGATCAGATGCCCCCTTCTGGTGTGTCTAAAGACAGCTACCGTGTACTCATACACATAAAATAAAGTGGCTCAAAACAATAGTAACATATTGTCCTGACTGTCCTGCTCCATGTGTTGCTGGCTGGAGCCATCCTTTCCCTTCAGTCTAAATGCCACCATTATCATAAACCAAGTGCCAGCACACACATGGCTCTGTTCTGGACTTGTTGAATTCTATGGTTTTTGTCTGTTCTTGAGCCAGTATCTCACAGGCTTATTTACCCTGACTAGAATAAACAAATCTTGCACATTTGCGGTTAAGTCATGACTTTTCTTTTCCAAGTTGTCCTTTGCTGTTCTAGATACATTTTTTCAATGCCTTTTGGATTTTAATTGAGATTATACTGAGTAATAGAGTAATTTGGGAGAGCTGACATCTTTACAAATACATGTTCTTTTTATCTCTTAATGTTTCTGTTGGTACAGTTTTTAGTATTCTATGTGGAATGCTTGTCTCTTATAGTTCAATTGCATTTGAAATGCTCTTTATAAATGATACATTGTTGTTTTAAAAAACATTCATAAGGAACTAGAGAGATGGCTCAGTGGTTACGAGCACTGGCTGCTCTTTCAGAGGACCCGGGTTCAATTCCCAGCAGCTTACAAGTGTTTGTAAGTCCAGCTCCAGGGGATCTGGCATCCTTACACAGACATATATGCAGCCAAAACATCAGTGCACATAAAATGAAAATGACCCATTAATTTTTTTAAATGTTTGTGAGCATATGGAAATAAAATTGATTTTTGCATATTGACCTTGTGTGAATCAGTCTTGCTAGACTTATTCTTTAAACTTGTCATCTGTGGATTCTTTAGCATACATATCAATAATGACAATTTTATTTCTTCCCTTATTATTTCACATTTTTTATGTTATGGGTTTATCACTCTACAAAGAACACTCAGAACAATGTCAAATAAAGATGCTCATTGTAATTGGAGGAAAGGGTCAACTTTGCTGTTCAGTTCAATGCTTGCCATAGATTTTTTGGATTAGAAGATTCCACTATTGCTACTTTACAAAAGTTTGTGTGTGTGTCATGACTAAGTGTTAAAACTTATAAAATATACTTTTTGTGTCTACTGAAATTATTATATAACTTTTCTTGTCTGGTTAGTTATGATGATAAGTACATTGATTTTACAGTGTCAAATTATATTTGACATATTGTAGTACATATCATAATGTAGCACATCTGACATAATGCCAAATTTACATTTCCAAGAATTAATCTGGAGCTGAGGATGTAATTCAGCCAGTTGAATACTTGTCTAGCATGCCTGTACCATCCCTGAACTCAATCCGTAGACCACGTAAACCCTGACCACAGCCATGTAGTCTCATCACTTAGGCAAGCCATCAGCAAGACAGTCAGATGTTCAGAGGTCAGCCTCAGCTAACTAGCAAGTTAGAGGCCAGTCTATGACATAGGACCTTGGGAAGAGAAGGAGGAGGAGGAGGAGGAGGAGGAGGAGGAGGAGGAGGAGGAGGAGGAGGGGAAAGGAAAAGGGAAGAGGAAGAAGAGGAGGAGGAAGAGGAGGAGGAAGAAGAGGAAGAAGAAGAAGAAAAGAAGAAGAAGAAGAAGAAGAAGAAGAAGAAGAAGAAGAAGAAGAAGAAGAAGAAGAAGAAGAAGAAGAAGAAGAAGAAGAAAAGAAGAAGAAGAAGAAGAAGAAGAAGAAGAAGAAGAAGAAGAAGAAGAAGAAGAAGAAGAAGAAGAAGAAGAAGAAGAATCTAATTTAGTAGTTTTAGATGGTTTTCTGCATCTCTACACATGGTAGTAAACCTTTAGTATTCCTTTTATATGGATGTTCTTATTAAGACTTGGTATTAAGGTTTTATTTTGGAGTCATGACCCTTTTTTCCCTTTCTCTGAAAGATCTCATGTAAGCTTAGTGTTACTTATTCCTTAAATCTTTGGTCAGTCTTAGAAATGGATTATAAGAACAAGACACCATGATAACATCAATGCATTCCAAGTTATATATCATCAACAAGAGGCTCCCAGCATGGAGTTATTGGTGACCAAAAGATGGAAATCCATTTTCCTTATTATGTCATGGGGGGAAAAACCAAAATGGTGGTCAAAAGATGTTTTATATACAGAGCAAGCACATTTTATACAAAGAAATAGAAAACGAATGTTATTATAGTAAATTCATTATTACTGGCTAAATTTGCAAAGGTGTGACACTATGTGGTTGCAGGTCAGAATTGGTTATCATTTTCCACCTTTCCGAGGCAAGGTCTGTCTCTCTTGTTTCTGCTGCTGTACTGCATACCCTAGACTGTCTCACACTTGAGTTTTTGGCTCATTTTCCTGCTTCTGTTTCTCAAATAACTACTGGACTGCTGGGGTTACAGGTGTGGACCACACCTGGCTCTTTACATAGGTTTCGAGCCTGGAAGTCAGGTCACCAGGACTGTGCAACAAGAGCTTCCATCCACCAAGCCGTCTCTCTGGCCCTATACCTGGATTCTTGACCCTCTTGAGATTAAAAATGGTTTAAAATTTGGAGTAACTGGTAATGCAGCAATGGATAGCAAATACATACCGATTCAGCAACAGCACTTCTAAAACCTGTTTTTAGCTCTCACCAAAGTAAAAATTCTTGTTTTAGATTCAGATCTTGATATAGGTATATAAATACAGACTAATGCAATGCTTTGTACTTCTTGGACACTTGGTGACTATTCTCATGGTCATGCATACATCTATGTATGTGGTTCCGAGTTCACGTTCCGTCTCGCCACCGAGACGTGTGAACTTGCTCTGGCAGATGAAATGCAGGATGCTAGACTGCATTTTACCCTACACTGCCATCGAGTGATGGGCTTGCAGGAAGCTCCGATGCACCACTCAGGGGGTGGGAAAAAGCAGCCTAAGATGGGGGCCTTAGCCCGAGTGAGAACAGGCACAGTCTGAGGCTGAAGCTGGGGTTCCCTAACTTCCGGGCCTCCAGTCACCACTGGAAACCACATGGCGTCAGGAACGAAGGGAGCCCCCTGTGGGCCTTCGAGGACAAGGCAAGGTTGGAACTCTGGCTTAGCTCAGGTGGGGAATGTTCAGGAGAGCAGAGGAGCCTTCTCCAGGAAACTTAGGCTGCTTTATAGACAAAGGCTCCCTTCATGCTCCCCACAGAGGTTCACAGAGGTTCTTGATGAGAGAGATGGTCCTGGCTTGTCTATACAGTTTATTCACTGTTCATCGTGGAAAATGGGAGCTTCCTCAGGGTGACCAGAGATTGAATACCTTTGGCAGAAAGGAATGTCTGGGAAGGGAAGCTCATTGGCTACACCCTCAGGGCCCATCTCGATAACTTACTAGCATGGAGCACTCTGTTCTGTGCAACGCAACCAGTGGTCCTTGTTCTTTTTTTTTTTTTTTTTTTTTTTTTTTAATTTTTTTTGGTCCTTGTTCTTATGTGGGCAGTTGTGGCCATGTGTTCCAGGCCAGGAATCTGGTCGGGAGCAGGGAAACTTCTTCAGCCCTCAGGTGGTTGCCGGGGTTTCTGAACCCACTTCACCTTAGCAAGTTTCCTTGCACGGTCCAGCGCCCCACATATGTAGGCATATACACACCCGAATTGTAACTGTATGTGCTTTATCTGTATATTAATGGATATGGTATTTTTATAGTTCCTATACAGAAAATAATTAATATTGCCATTGTTTCTAAGTGTTCTTAGCCATACGTCTGTTAAGTTGGACCAATAGCTCCTAGGAGTAGAAGAAAGTAATTTGCTGAGATGTCACTTGGGAACCATCCCCTGGAAAGTCTGGAAGTAGAAAGCTTCCGCACGCGGTTCAGTGCCTGGACACCTTTTAAGAACCAGTCCTTAAACAGACAGGTGAGTTACATATTCTACAGTAGACATGAGTTCAATTGAGTAAAGTCATTTTTTACTGGGGTATGCTGAGTCTTATGTTGTCAAAGTTTTAACGAAAAGTAGTTGAGTTTTTGAGTCTTTTTAAAAATGAATCTGGCTATGTTGCAAAGAGAGTGTTTTCTTACCCAAGACTTTGTCTGTTACCTAGGAAAGGCACCCACACGTGCCTCCTGCTTTCACACTGCACCTCTGGGACATCATGAGCTTCTGTGGTGGAGGCAGGGTGTAGGGAAGGGTTTGGAGACATGGCAGGGGCATTTCATGTATGGTTCTGTGTTTTCTGAATCCACTCTCCCATTGTGTGCCCATTGTGTGATTTCATGTAGCACCTGCTCTTTGGAAAAATGATTCAGGAAGAATTCCTTCAACAGTAGAGTGATCTCACCAGCTTTTAATGGGAACAGAACGCATGTGGGTCCTCCCAGGATGGAAGGAGAGTGGATGTAGCTGGGGGCACAGGTGGGGAAGACTGGTCTACAATAAAGACAATGAATTTGTGTCTTTGCATAAGCAAAGATGAGCTGAAATCCAGCTTTCAGAGATGTTGGTTCATGACGCATGTCCTCCCTGGAGATACAGCTAACAATAGCAGTGTGCAATACTGACTAATCTTTAGTTTTGTGGGTATTATGAAGCTCCAAAGCTAGGAGTAAAGAAAACCAAATCTATACTAAACAGTGAGTGGGGCCTGTAGTCTGGATGAACTCTTAGGACTCTGGCCCTAGGCCACACTAACCTAGGTAAAAACAGGAGATGTGAATCCCATCATTTCCCTTTGTTTCCCTTAGCTCCCCTGTAATTATATAGCTTCTAGGTTTTCCCACTGGCCCACCCAACAAGCCCTGGCTTGCCTGTATTGCTAGATAAAAGCACTTTAAGCTGAAAGGAAAAACCCTAAGCCTATGTGAAAGTACATGTAAACTGTCATGAATAATGTAAATATTAGCTATGAGGTTGTTGGTTGACCTATTGCTTAGCAACTGAGAACATATGGAAGTGGACAGAGAAATCTCATTTTCCTCTCTTCCAGCTCTTTCAAGAAAGAGTTACTCTCATAAGTCACTGGTTTGACCTCTGGACCAACAAGCAACGGCAGGAATTCTTATTCGTGATTCTTTCACAATGCACTAAATCACAATTAAGGTAAAAATAGCATAGTGATGTAATTATTGATTTTTAATGACACTGAAATATGGTAACATGTTTATATAACCCTTACGGAGTTTTCTCTTTTCCCTGTAGAAGTGGAGGGCATTGTTATTTTAAGGCTTATGAACAGATTCTCCTAGTGCCTGCTTCCTCCTCCAGGCTGAAACAGAGCCTTGGAGACTTAGCAACTTCATACCGTGGGGAAGCTGTTTTGTTTCTACAAACACTTGTCAGTGGTTTGCTCTATTCTCTTGGTCTATTAAATTCTCCTTGGAGCTATCAGACAGATAATATATGCCAGGTGAATATCTGGTACATAGGTAGACATTTCATAAATGATTACTAAATATTGGACAGAACTGATAAAACATAAGAAAGGACAATACTAGTGGCCTTTAGGGTTATGACAAGACATGTAGTGTCCCACGGGATGACTCTGGTTCCTTTTCCTTCATTGCCCTTTGGCATAGACAGTGTGACATTTATTAGTTGAAATCACAGCCAAGGCAGCAAGTGTTCTGATCAGGAATTAGTACTCTAGAGATTATTGGTTTTTTCTAATTGGGAAGTCGCTACTCTCAAGATACTTTCCAGTGAGCAGAGCAAACATCAGACTCAGAAGACAATCAGAGCAGTCAGCAGCTTATAAAATAGCCAGCTAAGTGTTAGAAATGGACTCCTGTGAGTGAAATTGGAGGTATTCAAGATGTGTGTGTAACCAGAATATTCTAGAAAGCCCCTCAGTGTGCCTGGGCCTAATTGGAGAACCTAGCTGGGCAGTAACAGGTCCTGTAAGAACGGTTTTGCCAGATTCATCTCCAAAGAGGTTACCTTGAGTCTGTCTAGGGTAATTACTGGTGTCTTCAGTCAACAATCATAACAGAGTGGCATTTCTGAGATGTAGTCCTTTGTCCACAGACTGACACTCGTTAACCAGTAGACAGAGAGCTGGAACTCTGTCACACCTGCAGAGGGAACTCTAGGAAGTGGCTTATTTTCTATGTTTGTTTAGTGAAACTCTGGGTATATTTCACAGCCAGTTGAGGTTAGTTGCTTTCACTATGAGCTCAAGGAGAGGCTAACCTTCAATTTCTTATACAACTTTCAAAAGTCATCAGGAGGTGGGTGTGGTCTTACTTCAAAAATTACCTTCTGCCATCCCTCCCACCTTTCCCTGCCCACTACATTGAGATGAGATTTGTTTCTCTTCTACACTGGCCTCTCACTCCAGTATCTGTTGGTTCACGGTAGATTGTTCATTGAGACTTCCTGGTGGGGTACACTGGAAGAAAACAGCTCTCTGACTGGATTGAAGGAACTGTGAAGGTTCTTTCTTTCTTTTTTTAAAAAAATTGGGTATTTCCTTTATTTGCATTTCAAATGTTTTCCCCTTTTCAGTCTCCTCTTCAAAAACCCCCTACCCCATCCCCCCTGCCCCTGCCTCTATGAGGGTGCTCCCCCCCCCCACCTACCCACTCCTGTCTTCCCTCCCTGGCATTCCCCTACACTGGTTCATCGAACTCCCTCAGGCCCAAGGGCCTCTCCTCCCACTGATGTTCAACAAGGCCCTCCTCTGCCACAAATGTGGTTGGAGCCCTGGGTCCCTCTATGTGTATTCTTTGATTGGTGACCCAGTCCCTGGGAGCTCTGGGGGTGGGGGGTCTGGCCAGTTGATACTGTTGTTCCCTCCATGGGGCTGCAACCCCCCCCTCAGCTCCTTCAGTTCCTCCTCCGACTCCTTCATCTGGGACCCCACACTCAGTCTAATGGTTGGCTGTGAGCATCTGCCTCTGTATTTGTCAGGCTCTGGCAGAGCCTCTCAGGAGACAGCAGTGTCAGACTTGTGTCAGCAAGCACTTCCCAGCATCTACAATAATGTCCAGGTTTGGTGGCTGTATATGGGATGGATCCCCAGTCTCTGGATGGAGTTTCCTTCAGTCTCTGCTCCACACTTTGATTCCATATTTCCTCCTGTGAGTATTTTGTTCACCCTTCTAAGAAGCACTGAAGCATCCACATTTTGGTCTTCCTTCTTCTTGGGCTTCATATGGTCTATGAATTGAATCTTGGGTATTCTGAGCTTTGGGCTAATATCTGCTTATCAGTGAGTACATACCATGTTTGCTCTTTTGTGACTGAGTTACCTCACTCAGGATGATATTTTCAAGTTCCATCCATTTGCATGCAAATTTCATGAAGTCATTGTTTTTAATAGCTGAGTAGTACTCCATTGTGTAAGTGTACCACACTTTCTGTATCCATTCCTCTGATGAGGGACATCTGGGTTGTTTCCAGCTTCTGGCTGTTATAAACATGGCTGCTATGAACATAGTGGAGCATGTGTCTTTATTACATGTTGGAGCATCGCCCAGGAGTGGTATAGTTGGGTCCTCAGGTAGTACTATGTCCAATTTTCTGAGGAACAGCCAGACTGATTTCCAGAGTGGTTGTACCAGCTTGCAATCCCACCAGCAATGGAGGAGTGTTCCTCTTTCTCCACATTCTCGCCAGCATCTGCTGTCACCTGAG
>CM052717.1:36413429-36451405 GCA_028551405.1 Uromys caudimaculatus | reverse complement strand
ACGAATTTCCTCAGTTGAGAATTCTCTGCTTAGCTCTGTTCCCCATTTTTAAATAGGGTTTTTTGGTTCTTTGGAGTCTAACTTCTTGAGTTCTTTGTATATATTGGATATTAGCCCTCTATTGGACCTAGGATTGGTAAAGATCTTTTCCCAATTTGTTGGTTGCCATTTTGTCCTATTGACAGTGTCCATTGCTTTACAGAAGCTTTGCAATTTCATGAGGTCCCATTTGTTAATTCTTGATCTTAGAGCATAAGCCACTGGTGTTCTGTTCAGGAACTTTTTCCCTGTGCCCATGTGCTCGAAACTTTTGCCCATTTTCTCTTCTATTAGATTCAGTGTATCTGGTTTTATGTAGAGGTCCTTGATCCATTTAGACTTGAGCTTTGTACAGGGAGATAAGAGTGGATCAATTTGCATTCTTCTACATGTTGACAGCCAGTTGAACCAGCACCATTTGTTGAAGATGCTTTGTTTTTTTTCCACTGGATGGTTTTAGCAATTCTTTCTTTTTTTAATATAATTTCATTTTTTCCCTATTCACTTTACATCCTGCTCACTGCTCCCTTCCCAGTCACCCATCCCACAATCCTTCTCCTGTACCTTCCTCCCCTTTTTCTCTGAGAGGGTGACCCCCCCCCCCCCCATAACTCCCTATCCTGGCACTTCAAATCTCTGCGAGGGTAGGCACTACTTCTCTCATTGAGGCCAGACAAAGCAGCCAGCTAGTAGAACATGTCCCATGTTCAGGTAACAGCTTTTGGGATAGGCCCCATTCCAGTTGTTCAGAACCTGCATGAAGACCAAGCTGCACATCTGCTACCTATGTGCAGGGAGGCCTAGGTCCAGCCCATGAATGTTTTTTTGGTTGGTTGTTCAGACTCTGAAAGCCCCAAGGATCCAAGTTAGTTGACTCTGTTGGTCTTCCTGTGGAGTTCCTATCCCCTTTGGGGCCGGAAATTGCGAAGTTTCTTTTTTAAAAAGAATATTTATTTTCTTATTCTGCTATGTGTGTGTCTATGAAGGGGGTGTTTGTGAGGCCTGAAGAGGATCTCCAATCTCCTGGAGATGGAGCTATGGGTGCTTGTAAGCTGCTATGCAGTTTAGGTGCTGGAAACGACTCAGAGCTTCTGGAAGAACTGTATGTGCTCTTAACACTGAGCATCTCTGCAGCCCAGCAGAGACTGTTTGGTGGGTATCTGAAGATCAGGAGGAGACACGTTTCACTGTAGTCATATTCTGTGATTCCTTTTGTCCGATCTTCCAGCCTTCTAGAAAAAATAAATAAATAACAGACCAAACCTCACTCACATCCATTATCACTTGTACAGTGCATTCTAGTCTCAGGGACCATAAACCAAGCAGTTTCAGTTGTTACCACTGGAGGTCATTAGAGATCTTGAGTTCGTTTAACATAGACCTGACGTTTTGTCACTAGAAATTGTACCCTTGGACACCTGAATTCTTTTTTCTGTGGAATAAGAATGTGGAACCAACCTGTTGTGTAGCTTTTCTTTGCTTCCTGTGACAGCAGCTGTGTTCTCACAGAGATCAGTGAGCAAGTGAGTCAGGGTTCCCACAGCTGTTAACGTGCTCTGGGCCGCTGATTTCACAGGAAGCTGGGTGTGAATTTCTGGTTTCTAGACTTGACCTTCTGAGGTCGTCTTTAACTTGTAGAGATTGTTTTTGTTATTGAGCACAATCTTCCCCTATTCACATGTTTCCCTGTCTCAGGCTTGAATACGTGGGTGATTTTTACCTGGCCCTCAACAATTTCCAGAGGTTCACTTTGGGTTAGTAGTCTAATCAGTTAGAGCTTTGTTCAATTTTAGTTAGATTTAGAAGCTCGGCTCATTTTTTATTTTATTTTATTTTATTTTATTTTATTTTATTTTATTTTATTTTATTTTATTTTTTAACAAGTTAAAGCAATCAGCTTCCCTTAAAAGATCCTTATCAAGATACAATTTGTGTTCAATAACTTTTGGAAGCTGAAGGACTCAAGTAAATAGTTTTAGAGTAATCCCAGACTTTTGTGGTCATGATATAATCTAAATTTAACACATTGCCACCATTCCCAGAACACCCTCCTAGTCAGTGATAGTCACTCCCTATCGCCTGTTCTTCCAGATGTGTCCAAACACAAGTCTACTTCCTGTCTCTTTAAAGATACTCCCTCTGGACTCTACATAAATAAAGCCAGGTAATAGGTGATTTTTTTTTGGGTAGCTTTTTTTCATGTATTAAAATGTCAAGGTTTATCCATTTTATAGCACACTTTGACACGTTTCTTCTTGTCAAAAAATATTCTGTCGTGTGGACTTGTAATATTTCATACAGTCACCACTGGTAAACATTTGTTTCATTTCCCCTTTGGGCTGTTGTAGATAACACCGCTCTGACAATCTGTATCCAAATTTTTCTAAAGGGGAACTTTATTTTCCTATTTTTGTTTTTCTTTAAAATTACGTTTTAGACCAGTTTCTAGGATCTGTGTATTCATCAGATTTATTTATTTCCTGTATGTACTGGATGGTGGTTAGGCCCATGCTACGGTGTGAATGTGGAGGCTGGACAGCAGCTTGTGGGAACTGGCGTCTTACCGCATCGTGCTGGTGGGTTCAGGTGATTGAATTCAGGTACTGAGGCTTGTCAGCAAGTGCCTTGACCTGTGGCCATTTCTCTGGCCCTTTTACTTTTCCTAAGAATTCATATAAGAGAGCTTAGAATGCTTGCCTCGACTGTACAAGGGCCTGGGTTCCGTCCTCGGAATGTGAGAAATAAAAGCTATGGTGTGAAGTGTATATTTAGGAGTGAAAGGAGTGGTTGTCACAGTAACGGGGCCATCCGTTTTTGGTGGTGTATTCAGTGTTTCTTTTGAATCTCCTTATTCCTGTAGTCCTCCTCCCAAATGGGAATATATTCATTACTTAACTACTTGGACTCTTGGGTGAACTCTACTGTGTTTGCAGAATGGTACTTTTTCTCCTGACAGAGGCTACTGTTTTTGTTTGTTTGTTTGTTTGTTTGTTTGTTTTACAATCTCTCCATTTCTTTGTTGAGAAAAATCTTTTTCATATGATATATTTGGTCATAAGTTTTCCCTCCTCCAGCTCCTTCCCGTCTCCCCACCCCCCCCAACTCCACTTCCATTCTTTCTCTTGTCTTAAGTAGTTTATTTTTTAATTTCCAGATAACTCTGTTTTAATTCACATAGCTGATGTGTTTATAAAAAGATAAAGAGATAAAGAATATGTTCTATGGGGGTGTGGTGAGGTGTGGGGGAAGGGGGTGTCTCAGCAGGCCCATACCGAGGCATCCCTTCCCCCTGAGGGACCGGCCACAGTTAGGTGTAGTATAGAACAAAGTTTATTCAGGGCATGGGGAGGGGAGTTAAGAGGGTAGTAGAGGCAGAGAAAGGCAGAGAGAGAGTAGAGAAGTAGAGGCCGGCCATGAACACGTGGAGAGAGGGGGAAGGGAGGGAGGAGAGGAGGGGGGAAATGGGCAAGAGGGAGCAAGGGAGCAAGAGAGAGAGGAGGGGTCAAGCAGCTCCTTTTATAGTGGGTCAGGCCTACCTGGCTGTTGCCAGGCAACTGTGGGGTGGAGTTTAGACCAAATGATAACAATAGCCACATTCATAAACATGGTAATTCAAAATCAGTAGGGATATGTTATTGTTGTTTCTTTGAAACTTTATTCCTAGTGTCTATGAGATATATTAAATTTCTAAGACTTAATATTCTACACCATTAATTTTTAGAATGATTTTAAATGGACTTTTATAATAACTAAGATTTCTTTTCTTTTTTTTTTTTTTTTTACTAGTTTAGCTTCTCAAACCATCCCTCTGGCCAATGTTCCTCCTTTTAAAAAGAGTCCTCTCTCCAGGAAGTGTTTTCATCTCTCCATTACGCCCATTTCTCCAGGACATGACACTCATGTGTCAGCAGGTCTCAGGGTTCCTGCTGGTGACACGCCCCTCCCCCCCACATTCCCCTCCCTCACTTTCCACCCCCCATCCCCTGCTTGACTAAACTGACCTTTGAAGGCCACTGGGCTGTTAGTATCTGTCACACTTGGAGCCGCCTCTGAGGGCTGTGAATTGCTCTCCTTGCTGCACTGGTGGGACCGGTTTTAAATGCTTCTGCACAGCTGCGTTGCCTTCCAACAAAGGCCTTTCATTCCAGAACTGGAGAAGTTTAAACCTGTAGCTTTCTTCAGTGGGTGTGGCAACATTCAGGCAACTGCGGGTTTTTGTTTTTTTTTTTGTTGTTGTTGTTGTTTTTCAAGAGGTGGGGGAGGGGAGGGACGGAAGGAAGAAGGAAGGTCATGAGTAACACAAGAGGTCTCAAATCTGGTCATTTGTCTCTACCAGAGCAGAATGGATGTGGGGGTAGACAGGAAAACATATGCATCCCTGTACACTTGAGAGAGAACACTCGGCAAGGGGTGAGGGTCGGCAATCTCACTTGGTGTAGTCTGTCAAGAAAACTGGGTATGGTAAGTTTCTCAGAGACAACATATTTCCAGCTTAAGTTAGAGCCCAGCTCAGCTGCGTCACCTTGAGTCATAAACTCAGTCTGAAGGAGAGTATTTGCACGTGGCAATGGGAAGCTGTTTTAAGGAGCAAACATCACCCACTGATGGTGTAACACCAGAGCAGGATGAGACAGACTCTTTAGGACCTTGACAGCACCATCACTGCTGTGGACTTTGCCACCAGGGAAGGATGGGATTTGAACTGAAGACAACATGGGCAAGGTAAAAATTCTAGCCAAAGGGCAGAGCAGAGTGGATGGAAAATTACCATGAGGAAACCCAGGGGCGAGGGGATTCTGTCTAAACCAAGCTAGCAAGCTCCCGCTGGAGACAGCCAGGGAGTCAGACATCCTCTGAGGCACTGAAGGATCAGGAACCTGATCAGATTTCCAGGGTGATCAGGTGTCAAGGGTTGGGGTTTGTTCTGAAATGACTTAGCAATGTTCTTTGCTAAGACTGGATTTTACAAAGGAGCTCAGATGGACAAAGGGGAAGGCTCAGGAGCCTGAGAAGGTAGAACTTTGTCAGAAAGGAGCGGGCAATGGTCAGAGACAAGCTGTACCTCTGTCCTTCAAACTATTGTATCTGGACAGGCAGAGAGTCTGGAAGTTTGGGTCATTTTGTCTCTTCCTTCCCCTAAGGGCCATGTTCTGAGCATTCTCCAATCTTCTACACCGTTTAGAATGATCATATAAAATATTCTCATTCATTGCTGAGATGTTTTGTAAGGAATGGGGAAGCTAATAAAGAAAACACAAGTTTATTTATTTATATTTTATTTTATGTGTAATGAGTATGTTTACCTGCATATATGTTTGGGTGCTAAAAGTGTGTAGTGCCTTCTGAGGTCTAAAGAGGGCACTGAATCTCCTCGGACTGGAGTTACAGACAGTTGTGAATCACCATGGAGGTGCTGGGAATGGAACCTGACCCTTTGCAAAAGCACCCAGAGCTCTTAACCACTCAGCCATCTCTCCAGTCTCCTCCCCAACAAAAATGCTTAAGTTTAAAAGCAAAGGAGAAAAATCAAACTCCTGGAGCTGTCATGTTGGGGGAGGAGTGGAAGACCAGTGGACATGTTAAGCAAGTCTTGCACTTAAGTCTTAGATGCCTGAGTATTGCTGACTGCACACCCAGGGGCCTGAAGGTTGAGGGCACCTCAGGATTAGACTGAATTCATCATGGGATTTACACCCCCAAGAATGTTTGGTGATAGAGAGGCCCTGTAGGCAGTAATTCTGCCCAAGAGATGATAGCAATGTCTGCAGAGAGTTTGTCGGGGTCGTTTTTGTCAACCTTACACTTGAGCAGGGACTTAAGGATGGGCACGTGCCCTCTCCCAGCCTGATAGTCTGTGGTCTCTGTTGTGTGAAGATTATTGCTCAAATTAGTTAGTCCTTGGGGAAACCATTTCAGGGGACAAGAAAGAGGACCACAGGCTGAGGATAGCAAAGTCGAAATGTAGAAATCAGGACCCCATGTCATCATCAAGGCCTAAGTTTTTAAGCTGCCATGATTAGAGAGTCTAAGTTATCTTTCTAGTTAGTAGTCACTTCTCTGGTCATCCCAGCTCTCCAGAAGGAGGGAAAAAGCATTTAGCAGTCACAGAGATGTGTGAGAGCCCATCAGACCCACACACACTATCCAAGGAGTTCATCAGAGCTATGCGCTTTCCTCAAACCGCCGTGTGTATATTCTGTGCTTCCTACTTGGCAGCAGCAGCAGAATCTGCCCCGATGCTGCTGCTTCATCCATGGGAAGTCGAGGCCACAAACACTGAACAAGGGTGTCCCATCAGACGAGTTTGTAAAACACAGATCGTGAGCCTCGATAGACACGTTGGCTCAAGTAGCCTGGAATAGGGTTGAGGAAATGGTTGTCACCAAGTTCCCCAGGTAATCTGGTGCACAGCCAAGGACAATACACAGTAGAAGGCCCTGCAAGGTCCCAAGGCTTCTTCTGCCTGTTGATCCCTTCCTTCGTGGAGGCATGAACACTGGCTACATGGACTGCCCTGGTTTGTAAGTGCCTTTTGCATCCTACACTGGTGAGGTTACTTAGTGGTCTTAGAATATATTTCATTATGTAGTTGGCCCTAAACTTGATTGGAGTAATTAAGGAGACTTTATTTCCGAATCACTAAAAATTCCAGGGATGGATCTGCAGTTGAACTGGTTCCAACAGTGAAGCCGAAGTTTGGTTTCTCTCTTTCCCTGATCTGACTTTTTCTGCCGTCAGCAATCTTGGCTTCTTACATACCCTCAGTATGTCTACAGGGGAAGAAATTGAGTTATTTAGGGTTTCATTTTAATTGGATTAGCTTATAGGTCCAGGCCAGCACCTTCCCCCAGCCCAGACCCCTTGAAAGGCTATATATATCTTAGGCTAGTACCAGGTGACTTGAACTCCTGATTCTCTTGCCTCTACTTCCTGAGTGCTGAAGCTAAAGGCATGTGACAGTATGCTCATGTATGTGGTGCTGGGAATCAAACCAAGAGCTTCAAGCATGCCAGGCAAGCATTCTACCAACTGAGCCATGTCCCTAGCTCAGGGCAGCTTCTGGCTGACTGCTGTGGCCAGGAGATTGAGCCACATGCATCAAATTAGCCTTGATCCTATACTTCTTAGATCTAGAAATGGAGTTAGCTTCTATGGTACCCATGGGTCACAAACTAGAAATCGAAGCCATTACCACTTGTAACTCCAGCTCCAGGGCATCCTACATCTCTAGCCTTGTTAGGCACGCATCCTCACATGTATACACACACACACACACACACACACACACACACACACACACACACACACACGATTTAAAAATGAAATGTTTAAGAAGTTGAGGGAATTTTCCCTAAATAAAGGCAAGTGATAGGTAGCAGAAGGCACCTGCCTTCACTAAGCAGTCAGTGGGCACTGGCTGAGTGCCCACTGAAGGCCAAACACATTTCTGGCTGTGCTAGGGTTCAGCTGTGAACAAAGCATGGAGATGTCTGTTCACATTCTAGCTCACTGTCCAGCTATGCTAGCCTGCCTGTTCTCTGGCTCACTGGTTCTCCCAGTCAGTTGGCTCTGCTATTTCCAGCCATGGGCTGGAAGGTCCAGCTGGGCTCCAGGGATGGACCTGACTGGGGCAATGAGGGAATGAAGAAAAGACAGACACACAGACACACAGAAATGCTGGGATCTAGTGGACTCAGTTCTCTGTTGGAGAAACAAAAGCACCTCAGAGTGTTTATTAGGTATAGCTGAGCAGATCAGAGGGTTACTGCATACAGCTAAACACAGAAGCGGATCCCAGCCCTTGGGAGGCAGGGGCAGGCGGATTTCTGAGTTTGAGGCCAGCCTGGTCTACAGAGTGAGTTCTAGGACAGCCAGGGCTACACAGAGAAACCCTGTCTCAAAAAACAAAAAACAAAAAACAAAAAAAAAAAAGAGAGAGAGAGAGAGACAACACAGAAGCGGGGTGACTACATATAGATATACACCTCAGTAAGGAGGCAGGTTTAGCTGATCTCAGCAGTAGCAGGTTAACAGCATTCCAGTGTGTGCAGGAAACCATGGTTGATATTTTCTGCACACATTATCAACATCGCACATAGACCAGAGGAAGACTTTGCCATCCCTTTGAACCTCACCCCAGCTAGGGGCAGGGGCAGCTTTGCTATTTTCCCATGGGCCTGAAGCAATGGGGTCCTGAAGATGTCCATTGCCGAATCAACAGCACACATTCTCTGAGAACTTTATTCATTCAAGGCTTCCTCCAGTCCCACCATTTCCTTCCTGTCCACCTGCCCTTTTCTCCATACTTTATGCCTCTCTCTCTTTCAGAGCATCCCCCTTTCAGTAATTCACACTGAAGTTCTCCTAACCGCTACCTCCACCTCACCCCTACCCCACTTCAGCTTTTCAGCACATTTGCCCAGTCTGTCATTTCTCTGATGGTGACACCATTTATAAAGAATTACTGGACAATGCATCAGCAGAATTGATTTTTTAAAAATTATATATATATATATATTTGTTGTTGTTGTTGTTGTTGTTGTTGTTGTTTGCTTTTGAGCCACCCTTGTTATATATCCTAGCAGGCTCAGCCTCCCAGGTGTGTGCTACAGTGCCTGGGTAAACATTTTTTCTTTTGTTTTCTTTTTTTTCTTTCTTTCTTTTTCTTTTACTTTCTTTTTTGTTTTTTTGGATATTTTCTTTAAAGGAATTTACAAGCTTTATCAAGACTATACAAACAATGTAATGAACCCCCATATATTGAACACTTTCTTTTTGACAATGATAAACTCTCGGTCCTTATTATTTCATCAACTTCTTCAACTTTCATACCATGGATTATTTTAAATAAAAGTCTGGACACATCACCTCACACATTAATATCCCAATATGTATCTTTTAAAAAGAACAGACCTTAAAATTTTAATCACAAATCCATTATTAACCTAACAAAATGAATAATTCACTAGCCACTGGATGTCTGGTCATAGTTCAAATTTCCTTGGTATTTCCATAAATTCTTACTTCAAAAATAATTTGTTCGGATGAACAAAATACCTCAGTGGGGAGAGACATTTGCCACCAAGCATAATCTGAGTTCAACTCACAGAACTCATGTGCTGGGATGACAGAGCTGACTCCTGCAGGTTGTCTTTTTACCTTCATGTACAGGCCACAGCACACATGTACCCAGACCCCCTCCCCCACAATGGCGATGCACACTTACACACATAGCACTCAGGAGACTGAGGCAGCATAGCAAAGATCAAGGTACAGAGTGGGCCACTGTCCTAAATAATCCTTTTTAAATAAATAATTCGTTTTTTTTTTTCCCAGAAACAATGGTAACCCAATCACTGGACACAACAACTAGAATCCTAATCTTGTAAGCCATATAAATCTATATCCTCCAGTGGCGAATCCTCACGGATCCGCCATTGAAACCGGGAGACACTAGCAGCTACCTCTTGTCCTTTCGCTATCCCCATCCAAAAGGCCTCCTATCTCTTTCCTGCTCCTCTCTTCCTCCATCCAACCGGGAAGTCCTGCCTACTCACCCAGTAATTGGTCTCTTTATTCATTTGGGAGAAGGTTCACAAGAAGTCACCTGAGTATGTGACCCATTCCTCAGTCCAGACAGCCCCTCCTGGGAAAGTGGAATTAATATCAAAATACAAGCAGCACCAGGGCCATCCACAACACTTCCCCCTTTCTGTTCACTTAAAAGACTCATTTATCTCAGATATAAATTGAGCACAATGATTATCATTTTGTAATTTATAAAGTACAAGATAGACCTAATACCCAGTCCAACATTTTTGTCAATAAAATAGAACATTGTCCTCTATCCTAACTTAAAAGATTTATAATTCTACACTCAACTTATGTCCTGGCTTTAGGTGGTATGCCATCTGAAAACCATCCTCTCAAATCTGTTGTCTCAATGTAAGTAGCCTGCATTGGCTATGAGACTATAAGTAGTCTTTCAACCCTGTCAGAAATCTGAGAATGATCAACATTAACTGAAAATATATAGGAAGCCTAATACAGCTTCCTGAACTGAGACAAATTGTAGAGACAGCTACCTACCTATACAGTCGCAGTCAGTCAGGAAGTTGGAGCATCAGTCTTCAGCCTTCTGGCCCAGGATCATCTGTCAAACCTTAGAAAAACAGGAATATTAAGGACTAGCCTATTTTGTCTTGGCAGAACTAAGCTGTCCTAGCCTGTAACTTGTGTCCACTCAAGGACGGTACAGGAGAGATTGGCAGTTTCTGCCCAGCGGCCACCTAGCCACAATGTACAGCCTCACCTGGAGGTAGATATGCTCAGCTGCTTCTTTGAATCCATGAATGGGAAGCTGTTAGGAGCAGATTTGTTTCAACAACAAGTGAATAAATAACATTAAATGTCACATTCTGTGGATTTCTGACGTTTTTGAAAACCAACATCTATGTAAAGTAATCTGGACTGTTCTCTGTTAACTATTCTCAGCTATTTCTAATTAAATATCTAGAAAACACCCTAACAATAAACTCAGATCCATGAATTTGTTATCTGGCCCTTAACTTACAGGCTTAATCATCTCAGATCAGTTTATACTAACATTTATAGAGGGACTGGACCTGTACTTTTAAAATTTTTTGTATCAATAGAAGAAATTTATACCAATGAAACCCTTGATTTTGCATCAAAATAAATTCTGTACCAAAATAAGAAATTATGACTTCAATTTAGTAACAATTATAAAGATTTCTACCAAATGAGATTATGGCTATACAATCAACTCTAGCTAGTTCCTCCATGTTACAATTATAACCATTTCTAAATTCCCTAGAACGGCAGCCTTAGAACAACCACCTCCAGCCCCAAGGCCCAGGGAACTGGGATGACGACTCTTCATAACTTCTTCAAGCTGAATATGGGCAATATTTTTGAAGGGGAGGGAAGGATAGGGAAAATGGAGTTGGTTGGCCTTAAGAAGGCCACACCAATGATTGTTAAAGTCTCTGATATCTGTGTCCTGACTGGACCCAGCTGAAAGTCCAAGACATCAGGAGTTCAAGCAGGTCAGTTCAGCCTGTCTGAGGATGAGACTTACCAGGACTGTATATTCTGTAATATACAAATCTCAAAACAAGATTTTAGTATCATCAAGATAACTTTTTTTTTGTTTGATTCTCTGGAATCTAGTTCTCTCTATCAAATCTGTTCCATATACTCTGGACGGTATATAGAACTGATCATCTTTTCTAAAATGCAAAGACAAAACCTTTCTTCCAAATCAGCATATACTTGAGCCAGTAACCAGAAAAACCTTTATATTGACCCCTCTCCCAAAGGAATAATATAACCACAAAATTCAAAATCACACCCATTTTGAAAATTAAAACATTCTAAAACAAATGAAGTGAACTAAAATACTGTATGTGCCTATTCTTAGGCCTTTTCTATTTCGCCGTGCAAGAATATAACCCAGAATTCCCGTGGAGCCCACATTAGACAAAATTTGAGTATCCTGTATGGCGTATTAGAGCAATATATCTTTATACCATCTTTAAGCAATTGATTCACACTTCTATCTATACCTGCTTATAAGCAGGTGACTAGTCAAAGCAGGATTTAAACCCAGAATTCCCGTGGAGCCCACGTTAGACAGAATTTGAGTATCTTCTAAGACGTAATAGAACAATATATCTTTATGCCATCTTTAAAACAATTAACTCAAACTTTTACTAATATCTGCCTAGAGGAAGCAGGTAGTTTTTACTTGTTAAGCTCGCTACCTAGAACAGCCATCCTGTTATACCATCTATCTGTTCGGCTCTCTGCCTAGAGCCACAGACATTATTTTATTAATACCTGTTATAGTATCTATCTGTTGAGCTCTCTACCTGGAGCCACAGACATATTTATTAATATCTGTACATAGCAGACAATTATTATCACTGCCCTCTCTACTTGGAGTCAGTGACTAATTTCCCCTATCCTAATTCCAAACCCCTACGTGATTCAGACAAAATCTGTGTATAAATCTATCCTAAAAGCAAATAATCCCAATGTTATAAATTCACAGTTAAATCAATATCTGTTCCAAGATGTAGGCTTTTTCATTCTCTAGGTCTCTGACTTAGAGCAGCCATCTTGTCTCTTTCCACAGCAGGAGACCTCAGAGACGGCTTTCTTTGTTTCAATTCCTGTGCTTGAGTCCATGTGACTTGTCTCAGCACTACCCGGCTACTCACTTAAAAAAAAAGTAAAACTCTAACTCTCAGGCTAAAAATCTTAAATTTCTAGTGGATTCTTGTCTGACACATTGGTTTGCCCCCTATTGCAGGAAATATTAAGAGAAACTGCAAGTTCCCATGCTGCACCCAGCTACTCTGTGCCCTGGCAGGATGGCCAGCTATATACTGGCAGGCAGCGGCCAGTCTGTTCTTATCTTGTGGAGACTCTCTGACTCAGAGCTCCAAAATCTCTCCACCCAGCTCACTAAGTTCCCACTGGCCACCATGCCAGCCCCATACTTCAAAACCCCCAGGGCCTTTTGTGTACATCAGGCAAACCCTTGCTTTGCTGCCGTACCTTTCTCTCCGGAACCACCTTGTGAAGGAAAACACCACACAAACTTAGTTCAGAAACTATGGTAACTCAATCTCTGAGCGCAACAACTAGAATCCATATAAATCTAAATCCTCCAGTGGTGAATCCTGTTGGATCTACCATTGAAAGCGGGAGACACTAGCAGCTACATCTTGCTCTTTCACTATCCCAGTCCAAAATTCTGTTTTTAAAAAGGGTTTTAATTTTGGTTTGGTTTGGGATTTTTACACCGATATCTCACTACCTGTTCTAACGTGGACTACAATAAATCTAATACTTTGTAGTAGATTTAAATAAGATTCTTGGGATTGGAGAAATGGCTCAGCAGATCAGAATACTGGCTGCATTTCCAGATGACCCAAGCTCGAATACTAGCATCTACACAGTAGCTCACAACTCTTTGTAACTTCCATTCCAGGGGTTTGGATAGCTTCTTCTGGCTTCTGTGAACACTGAAGGCTCATGGTGCACAAACATACATGCAGGTGGCATACCCATTCACATCAAAATAAAGGAAATAAAAAATAAAGTTTGCAGGACTCCTAAATTCCTCTAAATTTCCTTCAATGTTCCCTTCTGACTTGTAGAGTTTCCCACAATTTGCCTCCTGCTGATTGTATCCTTCTGTCTCCTGTAGCTCCTGAAAATTAGTAGTTTGGGCCTACCTAATTGGATTGAGGTTTGATTTTTTTTTTTTTTTTTTTTTTGATAAGAACATCTGATGTGTGTTCTCAGGGTTCCCCTTCAGAGGGATGATGCTCAGATCTCTTTGTTATCTGCCTTACTTTCCTTAGGTTCATTACACCATTAAGAGCTGCAAAGTATTGGCTTGTTAAGGTTCAGTCCTTTGGCTTACTAATTGAAATTCTTCAAAAGAGACCATTCTTGTCTTTGCCCAGTCCCTTTCTACTGAAGGGCTGTTTGTACTGGAAAGGCAAACAATAATAATCTTGTTTTCTCTATACCCAAGAATCAAGTTATTTGTTGCATTATGAACTCAAATATTTTTATTTTGAATTTAAGTATTGTGATATGACGCAACATTGGGTTGTTTTGTTTGAGGCAAGGCCTCCAATATGTAGCCTTGGCTGGCCTGGAACACAGTATGTAGATGGAGCTAGCCTGGATCTCATGGGTGATCCTCTTCCTTCTGCCTCCTGGGATTACAGGTGTGCACTACCACACCTGGGAATTTTCATAAGAAAATGGTTCTGTTCTTGACCCATAGAGCCTCTTCAAGGTAATTCTTTGGTCCTTTTGATGTTTGTTAGTAACTGATCTATACAGGTCTTTTATTTGTGCTGCCCCAGGGTCCTTGTGTTCTTTTCATACCTCAGGTTCGGAATCTGCAGGTCTCTTGGGGGACCTGGGGGCTCTTGGTGGCAGGTGGTATTTGGGGTTAGGTGCTGCAGCTTCTGAACACACATAGCTGTCTGGGAAATGAGAAAATAGCTTTAACAGACCATAGTCCACAAGGAGTTCAGATCCACGTTCTCAGCTTAGCTTCAAGCCCACAAAACTCTTAACCTCTTTATGTTGCATCTGTTTCCTCTTCCCTCCCTGCCTCCGCCCTTCCCACCCTCTTCCTCTCTTTTTGAGACAGAGTTTCCCTGTGTAACAGCTCTGGCTATTCTGGAACTCACTTTTTAGACTAAGCTGGCCTTGAACTCATAAAGATCCCATTACCTATGCCTACGAAGTGGTGGGATTAAAGGTGTGTGCTACTATGCCCTGTTTTCTTCTCTCAAATGGGAAATTTGGTTCCCAGTAACATCAATATAACTACTTTTCTTTCTTTCTTCCATAATAAAATAATGTATGCATAATACTCCCAGAATAAATCAAGTCACTGCTGCCACGCATTATATAGTTACTGAAATTTGCTAAGCTTTTTTTCCTTACAATTCTTTTTGTTCTTAAGATATATCACATTGACTCAAGTTTCTCTATTTAGAAACTTAAATAATTCTGATCTGTAATTGTGAAGCTAAATCAATACATAGTTGGGTTTGTTTAGTTCTTATTTTTGACTATTAGAGATTGCACTTATCCACTCCAAATTTTGATAATTAGAAAAAAAGATATCTCATTAGAAGAATCAAGCTAAAAACAAGATATAGGTTGGAAAAGTCCTGTCCCTGTGTTATGTACTCTGGGCACTCCTTCTAAATCTCCCCACACCGAAGTGCTTTGTGAAGGACTCAAATAGTACAGGTTGAACATTCTGTTTTTTGCCATTAATTTATTCATTTATCCACTTTACATCCTGATCCCAGTTTTTTCCCTTCCTCCCAGTCATCTCCTCAAACAGCCCCTCCCCCATCTGCCATCACCATCTCCTCCCAGAAGTGGGAGGACACCTTGGGTACCAACCCACATAGGCACACCAAACCACTGCAGGACTAGGCATATTCTTTCCCACTGAGGCCAGACAAGGCAGCCCTTTTAGGGGAACAGTATTCACAGGCAGGAAACAGAGTCAAGGGAAGTTCCTGCTCCAGTTGTTGGGGGATCTAAATGAAGGCCAAGTTGCATATCCAATATACATGTGGGGGGGGGGGGAGAAGTAGGGGGAGGTCCAGTCCAACCCATACATGTTCCTTGGTTGGTGATTCCATTTCTGGGAGCCCCTAAGAGTCCAGCTTAGTTGACTCTGTTGTTCCTCTTGTGGAGTCCTTATCCCCTCCAGTCTCTCAGTCCTTCTCACAACTCTTCCCCAAGACTCCCTAAGCTCCGTCTAATGTTTGCCTATGGGACTTTGCATCTGCTTCAGTCAGCTGCTGGAAGGCACCTCTGAGAGGACAATTATGCTAGGATCTTGTGCAAGATGACAGAGTATCATTAATAGTATGAGAGATTGGTGCTTGCCCATGGGATGGGTCTCAAGTTGGACCAGTCACTGGTTGGCCATTCCCTCATTCTCTGCTCCATCTTTGTCCCTGCACGTCTTGTATTTTGAGTTAAAAGTACTGTTGTGTTGGTGTCTGTTTCCCTCCACTCAGAGTCCTGTCTAGCTACAGAAGTTGGCCTCTTCAGGCTCTATACCTCTCATTGCTAGGAGTCTCAGCTATTGTCACCCTCTTAGACTCCCTAAAGCCTTCACTATCATCCCTGGGCCATTCTCCTCTACATCAGGACCACTGAGTGGTTCCCAGGCCCTTAGGTCCAGCTCGCTATATTCTAAGCTGGGGTGTGTCCTTGCAGGTTCATGTGTTGAACCCAGAGGATGTTTCTCTCAATTCTACCTCCCTTGTTCTCTCTGCAGTGTTCAGTAAGATCAAGTTCTTGCTCCCAGAGATGCTTTGCCTGTGGATCCTGTCGAGCAACACGCTTCTTCCTCTTCCTATGCTTAATTCTTTTTCCCTATGGCCTTTGGATAAAATGCTAAAGAATGTTAACATTTCAAAGCACTGCATCCTTAAATGTGGACACTCCTCCTGTCTCTTCTGCCTTGCTTCTCCATTCGTTCTGCCTCCTTCCTATAGGCCCCTTAATCTACACCGGTGGATATCACTTAACATTTGTATATCAGACAGTTTTTATTTCTGGTTCAAACATCTCCTGTGCTATCCAAACCTTATATCCAACTGCTTACTTGATATTTCTTTTTTTTTTTTTTTTTTTTTTTTTAGTATCTTGAATATATCTTCATAGGCAATACATGACCATTTTCTCTTTTTCTTTTAAGAGTTGATATCACCAGCCATTCTGTCTCAAGAGTGAGTACAGTTCTTATCATGTGTCCAGTTACGCACAAGCTCCAGAAAGCTTACTCAGTTTTCTCCATCTTCATCCCACGCATCCATTTACCTGCACGTCTGTCTGAGCTGCAGTCACAGCCTTTAACTGACAGCTTCTCTGTCATTCTCATCCCCTCCTTTCACAGAGAGTCAGTGTTAACCTATGGTAGTGCCAATTTGTCCTTTGAACATTTTTACCCCTTCATGTGGTCCCCAAGACTGAAGCAACAGAGCCAGTCCATCCATTTTTTCTTCTTAATTATTACTATGGTGAATGGTGTATATGTGTGATGTGTAGTGTCTGTGTGTTTGTGCGTCTGTGTGCAGGTGCACATGTGCTCGTGGAGGCCTGAGGAGTGTTGTGCTCTAATACACTCAACCATATGACTTTGAGACAAGGTCTTTCACTGAATCTGGAGTTGGCACTCAGAAGGCCCCAGCTATCCTCCCACTTCTACCTCTGATAGTGCTGGGGTAATAGGCATGCATTTGACCATGCCCAGCTTTCTATAAGGATGCTGGGATCCAAATTTAGGTTCTCATGCTTGCATAACAATGCTCACTAAGTCATCTCTCATCTCTCAGCCTTCCTTCTGACAGCGTCTCTCCACAGCTCCCTGTTTCCCAGCTCTTTGTAATCCCTTAATGCCCATGGCTTTGACCTTCCCTTGTGCTTAGAAAGGTCTTCCCGGACCACCCTCTTCTCTGAGTTGCTTATCCTCCACTCAGCTCCTTCAGGAAAGCCTCCCTGGCCAGCTGATCTCAACAATTCAACGGTGGCATGCCACTATAAATGCATTTGCTACGAGACTTAGTACATTTAAGAGGTATTCACTTTTTTCTTTTATGCTTTTTTTCTAACCAGACTATAAGCTCCACAAATGCGGGAATTTTGTGTTATTTTCCTTCCTGTCTTTGTTTTGTTTAAGATTTCTGTTTGCTTTATGTGGGTCTGCCTACACATAAGTATGGGTAACATGTGCCTGCCTGGTGCTGTGGAGGGTGGAAGAGAGCTTTGATCCCCTGGAACTAGAGTTACAGATGGTTATGAGCCACTGTGGAGGTGCTGGGAACTCAGCCCAGGCCCTCCATGGCAAGTAGCAAGTTATTTTAACTGCTGAGCCACCTCTCAACCCCTTGTTTTGTTTTTGAGGTAGGGTCTCACTGTGTGACTTTAGCTATTGTAAAATTCTGTGTATAGACCAGAGTGGCCTTGAACTCATTATCTGACTCTTGCTTCTGACTCCCGAGTACTGTGGTTGCAGGTATGTATTACCACGGCTTGCTTTTTTTCTTTCTCCCTGATTCCTTTTCTTTCTTATCATTGAGAGCCTAAAGTAAAATAAGAGATCCAATCAGTATTGGATGTATTAATGAATACATCAATGAACCAAAACCACAACAAATATGCACATAATAGCCCTTTGGTTCTGAAATAATTTTGGATAATTTATCCTTTTGAGAAGGAGTATTTAAGATGTTCTAAAACTTCTGAATTTGCTGCCAGGAAAAACACTCATGAGTATGTATCCAAAGTTGCCTGAGATTTTAGAAAGTCCATGTTCTCTATGGCTATATGGGCACATACTATTCAGGTTTCTGCTACTGTAACAATACCTAAGATAATCAGCTTAAAAGGAAGAATGCTTTCTTTTGGCTTAGTTTTGGAGCTTCCAGTCTTTGGGCTGTTGACTCATTGCTTGTGGGCCTGGAGTGAATACGTGATAGCAGGAGCACCTATGGAGGAAGCCAGTCTTCTCACCAAGTAGCCAGGGACAAAGATAGGAAGGGGCTGATTCACCCATGCATTTTGAGGGCATGCCTCCAATGACCTAACTTCCTCCTGAAGGCTCCATGCCTTAAGTTCTACTACCTCTCAACTATACCAAACTGGAGACAAAGCCCACTGTATATATGGGCCTTCAAGGGAGATTCAAAGGTAAACAATATCCGTACATAAGACCAAGTTCTATAACCTCATGTTCCTCATAAATTTCCATGATTCTGTGGTATCTTCACGGTCCAGCTCTTGTTTGAGAGTCTCTCATTTCCTCTTCTTCAGTTTCAAGTCCATTCTCCCAGCTCAACCATTGAGTTTATTCTTTGTTTCAAAAACTGTACTCCTTTACTTTAAAAATATTTTTCTTTTCCAAATGAAATTAAAACTGTCCCTGTTGTACCTGGATCCCCTCTGAATATTTAAATGTCCTTACATTATGGCTTCATCTGATTCTTCTGTCCCACCAATTTCTGGGTGGATTCATTGTTCCTCGTCTTGTTTGCTCTCCTGGCAGAGTTCTTCTAAGGAAGAGATCTGCCTTGGGTTGTGGGAGCACACAGAATGCGGCCCTCTCCTGGGAATCATCTCATTTCCTCAGATGAGAATGTTTGCTCAAATGTTTATGTTTCTATACTAAATACAGTCAATAATTTTCAGTGAACCTTTCTTTTTGTTTTTTATAACTTTTTAAAATTATTTATTTAGTTAATGTCTGAGTGCTTTGCTTCATATACATTCCCATGACAGAAGAGGGTATCAGATCCTCCTATAGGTGGTTGTGAGCCACCACATGGTTGCTAGGAATTGAACTCAAGACCTCTGGAAGAGCAGCAAGTTCTTTTAACCACTGAGCCATCTCACCAGCTCCCCTTTTTTGACAGTTCACACATGCATACAATGCATTGAGCACACTCACACACTCAGTACTCTGTCTTATTATCCCCCTCCCATAGACTCCCTTCTTTTTCCCCGATAACCCCCCTCCTGCTTTCATGTCTTATTGTGCACATGTGCTGGTAGGTCTTGTGCAGGTAGACAGAGATGCTGTGTTTCCCTCTGTAAGGTACCAAACACTTGGTTCATTAGCTATGTCAAATCCAGAAGACAGCATTCCACTGGACTGCCCACACCCCCTCCATGTTCCAGGTCTTAGATTTTTTTTCTGCCATCTTTTCTGTGTTCTTCCCTGGGTCTTCTAGAGCCTGATACAGATGTCTCCTTTAAGGCTCGAGCACTCAACAGTCCTTGATTTGGACCTTATGTTAATGGAAAGTTCATGTCTTTCTGATTCCGGTCTCTCCCCTAGACCTTTACTCTTGCTTCCCAGATGACAGCATGCCTTTATGTTCCCCATGAGATTAAAAATACAAAGGTAGAAATTAAGTTCAAGGGCTCAACTCTCTCGAGAGTATCTCTGTCTCAGCTCCTCACTGTCCCCTGCCCCCCCCCCCGTGTGTGTGTGTGTGTGTGTGTGTGTGCGACACATTTTATTTCAGTAAATTACAGGTTTGCTTTTTCATTACTTTTTCCTTTGGCAGAGATTATCCTTTAAAAATATTGCTCTATTCTCCAGTACTCCTCCATATTTCAGAATTGCACATGGATTCCCTTTTCACTTCAGAGTTTTGATTTCTAGGAAGAGCTTTTAAGTTTTATAAATATACCGTAACTTATTTCAGACATTTAGCTTGTTTCTCCTGGCGCTTGCTGTAGAAACAACACATACAGGAATAGCTTTTAGCTAAATCCTTGGCCCTATCCTCAATCATTGCTTAAGGACAAACTTCTAGAGGATGAATTGTTGGATTCAAAAGCACACTTGGGTCGCTGTTGGTGCTTCTCATTCTGTCTTCTTCATCTCTGTGATAGGCTGAAACCGATGTATAAACTGCATGATGGACCCTTACTTGCCATTAGTGTTTTAAAGAAGCCACTAGACTGAGAGGTGCTGCCTAGGCAACTAGAAAACAAAGAACACAGCCTAATTCACTCACCCACTCCAGGCCGCTCCTCCGGGATCCTCTCAGCCATGTCCTTCATTATTTTGGCAGCATCTTTCTGCTTCTTATCAGAAATTTAACAGAAGATGAGATTCAAGTCCGCCAGCTCTGAGCTCTGTTGTTTTTTGAAAGCACACATTGTACATTCAGTGATACACTGCAAAGCATCGCTATGAATTATTGAGATAAAGCTCTCCTTGTCACAAGAAAATGAGCAAAGCACATTTTGTTCATATTCTCCTTATGTGTTGTTATTTCTCCTCGTTCATTTCTTCCTTGGCAACATTAAGTGCAAAAGTGATGAGCCTGGTGTAATTACTGCAAAGCTTCCTTCTGCTGCCCAGGCATGGATCCTTTTCAAATATAATTAGGTCATTTTCTGCTCTTCTTGCTTAAGATTCACTATTCTTCAATGTGAGTCTGGTGGCAGGGCAGACCAGGCGCAAACATAAGACATGCATAATTGAAGTTTAGTTTATAAGTAGCCCACATTCTGTTTTTCTCTTTGGGCTCTCTGGGATGGAACAGTAGATTCCACAAAGTAGGAAGGAGATGAGAGCAAACATTCCAAAGATACCCCAAAACCCTTCTTTGAAAAGGTGGCTGAGGCTGGACATGGTGGGATTGAGGCAGGATAGTCAGTATAAGGCCAGCCAGGATCTGCACCTGGAAGCTGACCCTGTATCACAGCCTCCACACCCCAATCCCGCCTAGAGAAAACTTGTCCCCAGGAGTGTTGACACACCCAAGCTCATAGGAAATGTAGGGACAAAATGTAGAATAGAGACTAAAGGAAAGGCCATCCAGAGACTGCCACACCTAGGGATCCATCCCATCTGCAGACACCAAACCCAGACATCATTGCTGATGCCAGGAAGCACTTGTTGACAGGAGCCTGGTAGAGCTGTCCCCTGAGAGGCTGTGCCAGAGCCTGACCAATACAGATGTGAATGCTCACAGCCAACCATCAGACTGAGCACAAGGACCCCAATGGAGGAGTTAGGGGAAGGGCTGAAGAAGCTGAAGGGGTTTACAACCCCATAGGAAAGAACAACAATGTCAACCAACCAGACCCCCCAGAGCTCTCAGGGACTAAACCACCAACCAAAGAGCACACATGGGGGGGACCCATGACTCCAGCTGCTTATGTAGCAGAGGATTGTCTTATTTGGCATCAGTGGGAGGGGAGGCCCTTGGTCCTGTGGGGACTTGATGCCGTAGGGTAGGGGAATGCTAGGGCAGTGATTTGGGAGTAGGTGGGTAGGTAGGGGAGCTCCCTCATAGAAGCAGGGGGGAAGGAGGTATGGGGCAGGGAGTTTGTGGAGGGGAAACCAGGAAGGGGATAACATTTGAAATGTAAATAAATAAAATAACCAGTAAAAAATTTATTAAATATGACTTAAGAAAAAAGAAAGTGCTATTTTTATATTGTATAATTATATATCGTATATGAAATTATCATAAATTTTAAATTTGTTTGCATTTAGAAAAAAAAGAAAAGAAAAGGCCAGCCAGGCATACAAAGTAACTTCAAGGTCACTGTGAGCTACATACAGAGAGACCCTGTCTCAAAGAACCAAGGGCTAGAATATAGCTCATTGATGGAGTAGTTGCCTAGCAGACATGCTGTGCTGGGTTATGTCCCCAGTACCTCAAGGAAAACTGGCTGAAAACATTTTGGCTTTACATATTATTTTGCTAATTTTCTTAAAATTCTAAAGTGAGAGTAAACTTTATCTCAAAGGGGCTGGAGGAGAGATGGCTCAGAAGTTAAGAGTGCTTGCTGCTTTCCCAGAGGTCCTGAGATTGGTTCCCAGCATCTAC
The DNA here is from genome assembly GCA_028551405.1 of Uromys caudimaculatus. Taxonomy (NCBI): domain Eukaryota; kingdom Metazoa; phylum Chordata; class Mammalia; order Rodentia; family Muridae; genus Uromys; species Uromys caudimaculatus. Next base: position 36,429,419 of record CM052717.1, on the reverse strand, counting down.
TAAAGTGGCTCACAAGTGCCGGCTCCAGGGAATTTAATACTGTCTTCTGGTCTCCAAGACCACCTGTGCATGTGCATGCATACACACGCATGCACCCACCCACGCAAATATAAATAAATCTTTAGAAAAGGAAGAGGAGCAAACTGGCTCTAAATTCTACCAAACTGTAGTGAGAACCCTAATCCTTTGGGGATTAACTGTTCTTGGCATGTCATTGTCTAGTTCAGTTTGAATGTTAATTTCAAAGGAAACGACACAGTTATTGCATGTATTTTATCATCAGTACTGAGCAGAGTCCCAAATGACACATCTGTGGACATCACACAGTGCCAGCCATGTACATCATAACTCGGCCATCTTTCCTCAGGCTGACAAGCCAGCAAATCCACTTAAGGCACTGTTCATCTCTGAATTTGACTAGGCTGTATGGATACCAGTAACTAACAATAGTAGCAAGGCCAGGAAACAGGTGCACATAAAACATACCATGAAGTAAGTGGTCTCTCATTTTCAAAACAAATCTTACTTTTCAATAATTTGTAACAGTAATATTGTAAGAATAATACAGATACTTTCTTTGCTCTTTCAATCTGGATTCCTCTACTTGATTAAAGTTGAATAGTCGATAGCTCAGCAGTAAACATTTGTATCAAGCTTGTGTTATCCTTTAGTATATGAGAGTCAGGTGTAAATGTGATTTTCATAAGCCTCAGGATATCAGTGTGGATTTTCTTTCTATGTTTATATTAGTATGTGAGTAGGTGTACGTGTGTGTGCGGTGTCTATGTTTGCATTAGTATGTGAATAGCTGTATATGTGTGTGCGGTGCAGGTACAGGGGTATGCCCATGCCCGTGAAGCTCACGAAACAATCTTGAGTTTTGTTCCTTAGGCACTGTTCACCTACTTTGGAAGACAGGGTCTCTCTTTATCCTGAACTTGCCGAGTGTTCTATGTTAGCTGGCAAGACCCAGGGATCTTCCTGTTTCCCTCTTCTCAGCTCTGGGATTACACATGGACAGCAGCACAGTTGGGTCCTGGTGCTAGAACTTAGCTTCTTGTGTTTGGAAGGCAAGTGCTCTGTCAACTGAGCTATCGCCACAGCCTTGAGTATGCATTTTCTAACAAGAACACTGATGAAAAATCAAAGTTCATCTAACGTCTTCGAGCATTGATTCTGTGCTCACATCCAAGCACAGACCTAATTAGCTATCCTCTGTTGGTCCAGCAATGTCCTTTCTTAGTGGATACAGAACACTACATTTTCTTTTGTGGTTCAGAATCCAGGGCAGCGTTACTACTTCTTCCTATTTCCAGATCCACCCTCACTGTGCACAGTTGCTCAGTGTGCCCGAGTCTTTCATTTCTTGATGGTTTTGTGGAGGACAGGCTAGTTGCTTTGCTACCTCACTTTTAACTCAGCCCTCACCAAGCCGAGTGAATCTATCGTGACTCCTACCCACCAGGCAATCTCTCCAATCCCTGCTGGTCATCCAATTAGGAGAAATGATTGACAGTTCAGAACAGCATAGCCTGGATATTAAAAGTAGGAATAAATGAAGCACATTTTTATAGTGTAGCAACAGCTCTAGTTGGGAAGGGAATGTTATCTTGCGTAGAAGCTACCACCTCGAAGGGAAAAGAAGTCTATTCCTTTCAGTAGCACAGATCTTAAAAAAAAAAAAAAAAAAAACAAGAAAATTCAAGCAAATATACTTTTGTTTTTAATTTTAGCAACATTAAAAATCTTGAGCTCCCATTATTAGTTGATAAGTGTAAAATCACTCCCCAAATTACCCCCCAAACAATAAAGATTGTAACTTGGATAAAACAAAGCCACATCTGTAACACAAAATCACAAGTGTGCTAGTGAAAAATGCAAAGTGGTGAATAACAGACCCAAGAAGCCTGATGTCAGAGCATGAACTCCATCAGGAACAAGCCAGTTCATTGCACAACACTGTCCAGGAAGCCGTGCACTGGAGGTGACTATAGCAAGGTCTATAGAAGAAACCGTCAGATTCCCAGCCCACAGTCCTGTCCCATTCCCTCAGATTACTGTGCTTTTTTTTTTTTTTTATTGATTGTTTAAAGAATTTAGTAAGTTTATTGTTATTGTGTATGTGTAGCTATGTGTTGATGCTGACATGTCTCACAGCCTGTGTTTGGAGATCACAGGACAGCTTGTGGAGTTGGTTTCTTCCTTGCACCTTTATGTGGGTTCTAGGGATCAAACTCAGTTTGCCAGGTGTAGGAGACAATGCTGAGTATTTTTTGATATGAATTCTTATTGTTTAGTCCATCTACACATCATCCCTTGACTTTCCTGACTTGGTGTCCCGAGTACTGTATTACAAGCTTGTGCCCCATGTCTGGCTGCAAATGGTGATCCCTCTTTTTATTTTTTTATTTGATGGGTATGAGTGTTTTGCCTGCACCTCATGTGTACCTCAGGTGTGCCTGATGCCCTCAGAGGTAAGAGGAAACATCAGATTTCTGGAAACTGGAGTTATGGGTGGTTGTGAGCCACCATGTGGGTGCTGGGAACTGAACCCTGGTCCTCTGCAAAAGCAACAAATGTAGGCTCTTGACCACTGAGCCATCTCTGTTGCCCCAGGTGTTCTCTCTCTCTCTCTCTCTCTCTCAAATGCAAACCAATCAAAGCATGTAGGACTCTCTCACAAAAACCCAAATGCAAATCTTCAGACACTGACTTTTCCCTGCAGATGGTAGGATGCATTTATCATTTTTCCCCTGTAATGTGTTTACTTAGCAAGTATTTATTGAGTGCCTTCTATATGCCATGAGCTATCTCCTGCCTTGAGTAGAGGGCACACGTACACAAGTTCCACATAATGTACATGCTCAGTAGAGTTTATTAGGAAACCTTTTTTTTTTTTAATAGGATGTGGTTTATTTGTTTTTGACATTTCCACACACAAATAGAACATGCTGTGGTCACAACCACACACTCATTACACCCTTAACCCTCTCGCTCTCTTGTGACTCCCCTTACTCTCCTGTCAATTCCCTCCTCTTCCCTCACCATACCAGAGAACACTCTCCTGAACAGAGAGGTGGCGGTAGTGATCGTGCCTTTAATCATAACACAGCTTAGGAGATGTAGAGGTGAGTTGTGTAGCCCTGTGCAAATGAAGAGATTTGGTGATTTGATGTGTATTTATTGCATGGGGGGAGGGGAACAGAGAATTATAAAGGATGCTGCCCTAGGCACTTAGCCCGTTGTTCTTCCATTGAGCGAGCTCTCTGTTAAGCCACGGACAGGGCCCATCATGGTCAGTCTTTCTCAGTGTAGCCCCTGGACCTTGAGACTCTTCCATGTAATCCTCTCTACTATCTTTAACTGGCACTGAGTTGCACTAGCTTTTGTATGTTTGTTCTCAGCTGGAGTGTCAACCAGAGCTCATGCAGCTGGCCAAGCGGGGAGAGATATGCAGAACACTGAGAAGTCATAGAAGGCTTCTCTGGTGAGCTCAGGCCATACCTTTAGTAGAAAAATGGACTTCTTCAACCCCATCTACTTCCTTTCCTTGGGTATCAGTTATGTGCTCTTATTATCCCTCTAGGATAACCTAGTTGCCTTTCTGTGGGTCTATGAATCCTCAGGAACATGGAGAATGCCATTTTACAGCAATTTCATGAACGAGCACTAGCAAGGAAAAAGGATAGACATGGTGTACCACGGCAGCCAGGGTCCAGATCCACGTCTACTCAGGTGTCCTCAAGAGTAATGGCAGTTGTTCATCTTTCAAGGCCAAACCAAGCATGAAAAAGAAGAGTGAAAATGTATTAGTTCTTTTCATATGAGTGTCCATGAAAAAAATAAAAACACATGTACACTCTACCCAGAACTGAAGCCTGGGTGTCACAGCAGCTTAGCGTTGCCAGGGGAAGCATGACTGCAATTTTAAATAACCGAAAACACACAGAAGAGCTTTGCTTAAACTTGGTAGAAGTCTAGGACCCAAACAGCTTCATGGATAATGATGGTAAGACAGGGTTCCTTTGTGTAGCCTTGGCTGTCCTGAAACTAGCTCTGTAGACAAGGCTGGCCTCGAACGCATAGAGATCTACCTGTTTCTGCCTCCTGAGTGCTGTATTAAAGGCACATGCCACCACTGTCTGGCCAACGATGGCTTATTATTTGTGAATTGGAAGAATTTCTTGTCAGGCATTCTAGTGGTTTATGGAAGTTTCACTTTTGTGATTCTGTTTGGAACATAAAGCTAGCTGGCTTCCACAGAGATACTCATCAACATTTCCAAAAGAAGTGCTTACTTTAAAACATGGTCGCATCTCAGGAATATGTAGACCAGACACAAAACTGAGTGTAAAGTTAAGGTATTGCATTTCAGAGTGTTGCATAGAGCATCCAACACGGTGGATTAGCAGCAGTTCTTTATTGTGCTGAATGGAACTGCCACTCTTAATGGTAGATGATTTTTATCAGTGACCCTTCCTGTCTTACATTTGGTAAAGCGGTGTTCAAGACTACCACTCAGTGTCACAGCAAGATGCTATGATCTTTTAATAGTAAATGCCATTCCCATCTCTATAAAATGTGCTAAGGTTTAAGCTACCCTCTCAGAATTTAAGTCAGAGAAGACCCATTGCAGGATGAGGTTTGTTTAGTATCATGACTTGTCTTTTGATGGCCCAATGAAATTGGAAAGTAGTAGCCACTCAGCAGTGGGAGAAAGTCCTGTGGTGCCAAGGGCCTCAAAATGTGTAGTGATGGGTTCTTGATGAGCAAAACTTTAAGTTTCCAAACACCTAAAGCTAGTCATAGGTGTGTGAGATTCCACTGGGGTTGGTAGTGGTGACAGGATCCCAGGGCAAAGCCTGAGGTCCTGCTGCCTGGATTGCTTCCAACCCCTCCTACACCAGCAGTAGGGACTCAGAGACTACCTCCTATCTGGTGGCCAGCACTGTAGTATTTTATCATCAGTATATAAAGAGAACAGTCATGGGTTAAGCTGTACACATATATGGGGCTAGACTTGTAGTGACTCAACCTTCCTAATGCCGTGATCCATTAGAACAGTTCCTGATGTTGTGGTGACCCCACAAATATAAAGTTATATTTGTTGATACTTCATAGTTGTAATTTTGCTAATGTAAATGTTTTGGAGATAGGGGTTTGCCAAAAGAGTCACAACCCACAGGTTAAGAACTGCTGGTAGAGAGATAGCTCAGAGGTTAAGAGCACTGGCTAACTTTCCAGAGGACCTGGATTTGATTCCCTGCACCCACATGATGGCTCACTACCTCTGTAGATCCAGTTCCAGGAGGTTTGATGCCCTCTTCTAGTCTCTTAAGGCACACACATGAGTGTGTGTGTGTGTGTATATATATATATACATATATACATATATATATACATATATATATACATTAGGCCAACTCCCTAAGTTGTCTTCTGGCATCCATTGGCATATATATATATACAGACAACACACACACACACACCCCGCTGAGAATCTAACCCATGACCTTGCTTAGGTTAGAGAGGCATGCTACAACTTCCCAAGTCCTGATTTAGTTACTTTATAGTTGTACTGGCTGGTTTTGTGTCAACTTGACACAAGCTGGAGTTATCACAGAGAAAGGAGCTTTAGTTGAGAAAATGCCTCCATGAGATCCAGCTGTAAGGCATTTTCTCAATTAGTGATCAAGGGGGAGGGCCCCTTGTGGGTGGTACCATCCCTGGTCTGGTAGTCTTGGGTTCTATAAGAGAGCAAGCTGAGCAAGCCAGGAGAAGCAAGCAAGCCAGTAAGTTACATCCCTCCATGGCCTCTGCATCAGCTCCTGCTTCCTGACCTGCTTGAGTTCCAGTCCTGGCTTCCTTTAGAGATGAACAGCAACGGGGAAGAGTAAGCTGAATAAACCCTTTCCTCCCCAACTTGCTTCTTGCAGGACTAGGAACCTTGACCAAGACAATAGTAGAACATTAGAAAATAACAAGGACCGGTATCTTTACAGGATCTTTAGTCACCACCATTAGATGACAGTATTAAGAACTAAGTCTCTGTGTCTTTCTTTGTAGGTTCATCCAAGACTGGTTTTCAGAAAGGAAGCAGGTGGCCAGAGTGGATTTCTCAACCGTGTTACCACGCTACATGTCTCTTTATATCTTTTCCTTTCTGAATCCGAAAGACTTGTGTGCAGCTGCTCAAGTCAGCTGGCCCTGGAAGTTTCTAACAGAACAGGTTTCCTCCTCTCGACTTCTCTGGATTCCTAGTAATGGGACATGAAATAATCTGTAATGGGCCAATCAGGGTGGAGGGAGCCTGAAACAGTTAAATGCCCCTTGGGGGACAGACTGGAGGGCTGGGAAGAAGCCGGCTCAGTGGGTAAAGGCGCTTGCTGCACAAGTGAGTACTTGTGTTTGAACCCAGAGCCTATGGAATGCTGAGCATGACAGCACACATCAATAGTCCCTGTGCCCCACCCCCAAGCAAGATGGGGATGGAGACAAGAGAACCCCTGGACTCTCATGGGCCAGCCAGCCTGGTGTATGCTGTGGAGAACAACAAGAAAGGCCTTGTCTCAAACAAGGTGGAAGGCAAAGGCCAACTCCCTAAGTTGTCTTCTGGCATCCATTGGCACACACTTGCCTATACTTATACCACCCCCTACACACACACACACACACACACACACACACACACACACACACACACACACACACACACACTGTCTGTCTGGTTTTTATGGTCTTGCTATGTTTCCCAGTCTGCCCCAGAACCCCTGGGCTCACAGTGTACCTCCTATCCTACACACCCACAATCTGGGACTACAGGTGCATGAGTTCACACCACTGTGCCTAACTTAATTGGTTTTTTATTTTGTCTAAATTGTGATTTCAGTGAACCACATGAAATTCACTATTTTTAATATGTCATAATTGCTGCAATTTGGCAATATCGTATGAATTCAATAAAAAATTCTTCTCTGGGAGGGTTGGTCTGAAGCAAACTATTATACCTGAATTCTCCTAAGCTTGTGTTAAAGTATCAGAATCCTATAGGAATGCTGGCTAAGTGTCTCAAGATGGCATATACACACATACATATGAATTTATATAGACTGTAGTATATATATTCACCAAGAACATTCTTCATATGGAATAAAATGTATTTTATACTTTTTTCAGACTGAAGTTTAGACATTAAGTCAACAATACTAGAAATGCCAGTGTAACAAAAAATACTTTGTGTTTGCCCAAAACTATTACTGTTAGAAAAGTCTCTCTTAGAAACTCAGCTGTCTTTGCTCTTTCCTGAAGGATTGCTTATGGATGCCCAAATGCACGAAGCTTGGATGGTTCCTGCCCTATACTCCAGCACAGAATGAGTACGGAGCTTGGAAGCAGCACTACGTTGCTTGTGTGTCCAGTTTGGACTGGCTGACTCCCAGGGAAGCTGCTGCTGTTTATGGAACACTGAATGAACCCAAAACAGAGGATGAGGAGCTCCAGGAGAGGCACAGAGAAAAGTGCCTGAGAAAAATAATTTGGGAGAAAATCGCATTCCGCAAGAGCAAGTAGCATTCGATTTAAACCTTTTTATGGTATCCAGACCCTGAACAAATGGATTTGCATACAGATACCTGTATAGGAAAACACATTGGGCTCCCATCAGCCCATGCTCAAGGCCTGCTCTTCTTTCTCCCTTTATTATGTCTTTTCAGTTAATTGGTAGTACAAAAAAAAAAAAAAAAAAAAAAAGATTTCAGATGAGATATCTAAGGTTGAACATTTGCCTCCACAGCTGTCCGCTTCCTCTTCCGTTTGTTAGAGCACAGACAAGGAGGGAATCTTGTAAAATGGCTAAGTTGCTGACATACTTATCATATTAGCTTGAGGACCTGAGTTAAAATTGCCAGTACCCACATAGTGGGGGAAAAATAATGTAGGACACATACATGTACATGGTAATCCCAGTTCTAGAGAGGAAGAGACAGGAGGATCCTGGAGTTTCCTAGCCAGCCAGTGTGGCTGAGTCGACCTCTAGTCCCCGATTGTGTGCTCAGAGCCATACATCTGTGCACACACTCCGAGCTCCCTCTCCCCCACACATAAAAAGAGGAGGAGGTGCAAACACAGGCGAAACAAGAAGTAAATTTAGCATCCAGGAATTGGGGGGGGTGGTGAAGGAGAGTGAGCATGGGGCTGAGAGCAAGAGGAGCGATTTCAATGAAAAGAACAGGAAGAGAACAGGGATGAGGGCATATGTTCAGGGAAGCCTTCAGTGTGCGCATGTTCTTAAACTATGTTGTCAACTTACTTGGGTTCAGCCTTTTCTTTTCCCTGACTCTTCCCTGGGAAGATTGAAACTCCCCAGGGAAATTACCTCCAGCCAAGGACGGAAGGGGATGGGAGCCTATGGGCTGATTATCTGCTCTCCACAAGAAGAATCGCTTGTTCTCTGAGCTTTGTAGATTGATCCAAGATAGCAAATTGTACAGATAGCAAATAAGAAATCCTATCAGAGTGTGTACAAGTGATTATAATTATTTTCATTTGGAATATTGCTCTGGTGCAGCTTTCTTTTTGATGCCTTGATCTATGTCAGCTTGACTGCAGATAGTGTGAGGTAAACAGGAAGCCTGCTGCTGTTCATTTTTCAGAGGAGTTATTCAAAGCTCGACCCCCTTGGCTGAGTGGAACACGATGCTCCAGGTTGTTAAAATGTACAAGCCTGCCCGGTAGTCCTCAGCTCTGGGGAGATGGGACAGGGTTCTCCGACGCCTTGGAGAGACAGTTTCTTCAGGCATCTTTAGATGCTTTGCCCAAGCGGTAAGCAAACTTCTACCCCCTGGGGGTGCAGGCCTTCCTGTGTCACCAAGGACTCATTATAGCATTATGTAACCAATGTAGGGATCTTCAGTAATTGTATGGTTCATAGTCTATGAAATGTCAGAGAAAGAACTAATGATTTAATGTTCAAGAATTAGCAGTCTTTAAGTGCTTTCTGAAGAGGAAAATATGTAATGTTTAAAACGTGTTTTTAAGATTTATTTATTTATTTTATGTATATGAGTACACTGTCATTATCTTCAGACACACCAGAAGAGGGCATCAGATCCCATTACAGATGGTTATGAGCCACCACATGGTTGCTGGGAATTGAACTCAGAACCTCTGGAAGAGCAGTCAGTACTCTTAACCGCTGAGCCATCTCTCCAGGCCCCTTAAAACATGTTTAATATATTTCTAACTCTAATATAAAGTTATATTGTAGATACTATACATTTTCTAAAACTGTTGAGCAAAACTGATGTGACCCTCCATTTTTATGGAGTAACCACAGAGTGTCGGTTAGTCATCTCTCCACTGTCCTAGTGAATGCTTGAGATAAGTAAACATATGAGGAAGAAAGGTTTACTGTAGCTCATTGCCTCATAACCACTTGGTTGCATTGCTTGGGCCTGCAGCAGCACAGAATATCAGGGTGGAAGCACACGGTAGGGGAGACCTATTCACTTTATGCTGCCTAAGAACTGAAGAGGAAAAACTGAAGTGGCTAGGGTCCTGCATATTCCTTTTAAGAGCACACCCACTTCCTTCCACTAGGCCCACCTCCTAAATGTCACTCCACCTCCTAGTATACCATGGACTGGTGACCAAGCCTTTAATACTTGAGGAAGACTGCAGACTGAAATTATAGCAGCAGCCATACGGATCTGAACAAAACTCCCATTTATACTTGTAAATCCAAACACAATACTCTGGCTCTTTTTAGTGACCCAAGTCCTAATATCTGACGACAGTGCCAAGATTCAGTTCTTACTCTACCCACTTCTCCTAGCTAATGTTTGTAACTTCCACGGTATCCACAGCTGCTCAGAAACTATAAGGGGAAAAGGTTTGTTTTGTTTTTCACTTTGTCTACACTTGCCTTTCAGAGGAAGACACTAAAGTCTAGACAGGTAACATAACTCACCTGTCGTAATATAAACACTGGGACCTAAATCTTCCCGTTCTAACACTCCTTCAGTATTACCATTGACGACACATGCAGATCTGGGTCTAAACATTTGTGAGTGTGGAACTATGTTTCACTTGCGGAAGGCACATAAAGAGCTTTAAGAAGCATAGGGCGTCTCTCGTCCTTGGTAGCATGAGGATGGGGCTGAGGAGAAAATGGAGACATTACTCAGGAACCCCAGGGCCAGGAGTGAATTAGGAATTGCATGGCTACCCCTTTAAATATAGTTTTGAACCCTTAGGAGTATGGCAGTGTTTATTTTAGCCCAATACAAGCTGAGTGAGTGTCAAGAAGCATTTCCTGCATCCCTCGTGTGGAAGCACACAGGCCAGTGGGGACCCGTACTTGTTGCTCTTTCTCAGATTGCTAGGAGAGTCTAAGAACTCAGGGACAGTGGTCTTCTGCTGTTCAGAGGATATTGGCACCTATCAAAATTCACGTTAGCAGAACATTAGGATTCATGCATCCTCTTGTGCCCTACAGAAGCAATATCTCTGGAAGTCACTCCTACCCTTTATTATTAAAGAAAAACCATCATGGGGTTGGTAGAACCGATGACAACTCTTCCTGTGCTTTGCCACTTCATGCCATCCTGATATCATCAAGGATTCCTGCATATGAGGTACCTCTGTTCGAGGAGGCCACCCTCTACCGTGTTTCATCTGCACTAATGCAAACTTTTTGCTGCCATGTGTGTGAAAATGAGTCATCTCTTGAAAAGAAAATGTCTGATCAAGTGAACACTTACAGACCCTGTATAGTTTTTAAAATTGGGAGCAAAAAAGATAAAAGTAATCAAACTTACTTTGAGAACCCATGAGAGGTCCACCTTGCTGTGCGTGCAGATGGTGTCAAGCCACACCCACTGGACTTTGTTGCACTTAGAAAACAGTCAATATGATGGTTAAAAAGATTTAAGGCTCTTCCAGAATTCCCAAGAACTTTAATAATATTATTTGACCAATAGTTTTCAAAAGTGGGTTAAAAGTACTACTTTATGTTCTATTTAAAAATGGTGCCATTTTATTAAAATATGTTCCTCATAAAATGTAATTATAACTGTGTATGGTAGTGTTTAGCTGTAATCTAAGCACTTAGGAGGCTAAGGCTGGAGGATAGAGGTTGAAGTCAACCTGGACCATATAGAGAGTATCAAGTAAACTAGGACTATATAGTGAGACTCTGTCTCAAAATATAAAAATTAATAAAATGAAATGAAGTTATATATTTAAATTATATATATAAGATTTTTAAATCTACTTAAGGCCATTGCAAAATGGTATTAATTAATTTATTGTTTTTAATAAGTTGTATATATGTCTGTTTGGTTATACAAAGATAAAGAGATTTGGGAGAAAATAATGTAACTCATTAGAACTATTATTTGTAAATGAACTTCATCTTTTCCTGATAATTAGAGAAAAATAAAGAAACTGGCAGGAGAAGTTTAGTTCCTTCCTTGTGTAATTTCTGGAAATTCTTTAGCAATGATAGCACACTGCACATCATCTGGTTGTAAAGCTCACACACACCTACTGCTGCCTGTTACTTCCAGATGGTGACAGAGAGCATCAAACCAGGTGTCAAGGCTGTGCTGTATGAACACAGTGGAGTGACGTTGGAGGGTCTGCTTCAGCTCACAGACAGAGCTCTACAAGGGCGGAAGGCACAGAGCCTGGGAATATTTAGCAGTGGAAACAGCAGAGAAATGGACTTACTGCAAGGTGGGTCTGGGGACCGGAGAACAGTCACACAGCTTTGAGTGTCTTACTACTTATTCACAAGTGTGACTTCCACTGTGCTTCTAAGTTCTGATTTGCTAGGACGGCTTCATTTTGTCTTCATGAAGAAAGCGAAGCAACTTTTGATGATAATCTTAAATATAGTGATTAAGATCAGTTACTATCATAATCCTTTTGAAGCATATACTTCATTCACATTCCTGTGAAGCTCTTCTATCTTGCAAAATTGAACCGTGCTAAGCAACACCTCTCCTTTTTCCCTCTGATATCTGCCCTCTGATAACCACCGAATCCTTTAAATACATAAATGCAATCACTTGCTTTGTCTTTTGGTGAATGGCAGTTTTCACTTATACCCTCAGGGTTCACACACTATACCAATTGGTTATTTCTCTTTTAAGGCTAAATACTAATCTATTCTATGTATGTGCTACAATATGTGTACTGGCTGGTTTTGTGTGTCAACTTGACACAAGCTGGAGTTATCACAGAGAAAGGAGCTTCAGTTGAGAAAATGCCTCTATGAGATCCAGCTATAAAGCATTTTCTCAATTAGTGATCAAGGGGGGAGGGCCCCTTGTGGGTGGTGCCATCCCTGGGCTGGTAGTCTTGGCTTCTATAAGAAAGCCAGCTGAGCAAGCCCCAGCTGGGGAAGCAAGCCAGTAAGTAACATCCCTCCATGGCCTCTGCATCAGCTCCTGCTTCCTGACCTGCTTGAGTTCCTGTCCTGACTTCCTTTCATGATGAATAGCAATCTTGGAAGTGTAAGCTGAATAAACCCTTTCCTCCCCAACTTGCTTCTTGGTCATGATGTTTGTGCAGGAATAGAAACCCTGACAAGGACAGTATGTTTATCACTCTATCCGTTGGTGATCATTCATGTTGTTTCTACTTCTTGGCTATAGTGAATAATGACAAACCTCTTTTGATCTTGCTTTTACAAATATGTGAATATACTCCTAAGCATGATATAGTGGGTTTCTTTAAAAATTAAAAAGCTCCTATATTGTTTTTTGTAACCATCTTATCAACAGTGCAAGCACACAATGTCCTCTGTGCCATTTATTTGTTGTAGGTTTTCAGGTTTCTTGTTTGTTTGTTTGGTTCATACAGTTTCCAATCTCACTCTGTCTTGATTTGCATATCTCTGCTAATGAGAGATGTTGAACATCTGTCATGTACTTGCTGGCCATTTGCAGATTTTCTTTATGAACACAAGCCGTTTGCCTACTGAAAAGTGGGTTGATTTTTGTATAGGTTGATCTGTAGACATTCTTTGAATGTTAAGGATATTAACTCTTTATCAGATATGTGATTTGCAAGCATCTTCTCCACTTGTATAGTGCCTTAGTCATTGATCTATTACTGTGAAGAGATACCACTACAAAGGAAACCCTTATAAAAGAAAACATTTAACTGAGAGCTTGCTTATGGTTTCAGAGGTTGAGTCCGCTGTCATCATGTCAGGGAGCATGGCAGGAGGCAGGCAAGATAGGTGCTGCTGGGGAAAGGACTGGGAGCTTCACCCTGACCTATAAGCAGGGAGAGAGTGGATCAGGTATGGGATTTTTTAAAATTAATTAACTAATTCATTTATTTATTCATTTATTATATGTAAGTACACTGTAGCTGTCTTCAGACACCCCAGAAGAGGGCATCAGATCTCATTACGGATGGTTGTGAGCCATCATGTGGTTGCTGGGATTTGAACTCGTGACCTTCAGAAGAGCAGTAGGCACTCTTAACCGCTGAGCCATCTCTCCAGCCCCAGGCATGGGATTTTTAAAACCTCAAAGCCCACTCCCAGAAGCACACTTTCTGCAGCAAGTGCACATCTATTCCAACTAGGCCACAGTTCTTAATCCTTCTAATCCGTTCAAGTAACGCCATGCCCTGGTGAGTAAGCATTCAAATATATAAGCCTATGGAGGCCATTCTTATTTAAACCACCACTCATAGGTGTCCTTTATAGTCTCTCTTCTGTTGCACAGAAACTTTAAATTTGATGAAAGTACTGTAATTGCAGTAGTAATGAACACCAAGATAGATAAATTGGTGTGCACTTACCACCTAGGATAAACTCCGCTTGGCTTGTACTGTAAAGGCAAGGAAAAGATGACATCATTAAGTTGTTATGGGAAGATTTAAAAATCTCATCAGTGTTTACCCCTTTTTTTGGAAGGGAGGAGACAATGAATACATTTAATTAAACTTTTAGAGTCTATCCTTCATATATAGCTTTGCATTCTCCCTTGCTTATGCCGAAAGCAGAATTGTTTTAATTTTATTAATTGTAAATCTTCCATCCATGTGGGATGAAGGAAGAGGAAATAAATCACATGGTCCAGCTTCCAGGGCACTTACAAAATGGCCCAATGAGTCACGAATCATTCCTGAGGAACTGGGAGTAAGGAGAGTTTGAGGTGGTTACTAACTCAGGGAGCCTTGCCTGCTCTGACAGTTTTTCACTGATGACTGTGGAAACGTTCTCTGCTTTGGAAAGTGTTGTAAGATCCTAGGACTTGACTGACCATTCACCTTAAACTCTCCTTGAGCCCAGTGACTCACAATGGTGTATGGTGTAAGCAGAAACACAATATCCAAAATGTAATTGTATAACACCTTAATAACCCAGAGTGTGAAGGAGCCTGTGGCCGCAGGGCTGTTCAGTGGCACTTTGTGTGGCCTAAACACGATGCTCCATGAAGTATAGGCGCACTACAGATCTTGGTTTTATGGGTGAATATTGAGTTTTGAATCTGTGATCCCATTTTCACAAACAGCTAAAAGTTTTGTTTATTATGATATAACAAACCAATACCAACATCTTAATTTTTCACCCTTAGGCTATAAAATTTGTATTAAAAATGTACTATGTCCTGAAGTGAGAGACTTCTGGGAGAAACTAGGAAGCTATGTGGCCACTGAAGAAGAAGGAGGACATGTAGACTTATTTGTGCCACTTGGAGCATCAGGTAAGTGTGTCAAAACTCTAGAAACACAGGGGACACACCTCCTTGTGGTATTTTGTGTGTTTCTGAGGTGCAGTCACGAGCCCCATTGAACACCTGAGTCAATGGCTTATTACTTTTTACCACTACAACCATTGCACGAAATACTATTACATGGTATATACTATAATTTGTTTATCCATGCAATGTATTTTATAAGTGAAGTTGCTGTGAACATATGTCTGAATGTGTGCACACACTTCTCTAAGGTATATAAGAGCCCACTGGTGTACGTTAGCTGTACAAAGCCAGCTAACTTGTTTTCAAAGTGGTCGTACACTTTAGTGTTTCTAAAGAGTATATGTCTGAGGACTCGAGGCGTCCAACACTGTGCTGTTTGTTTTAGTTGCAGCCATTCAGGTGGATACAGAAGCATCTCATGGTGGCTCTAATTTGCAGTTTCCTACTGAGTCACAGTGCTAAGCATCTTTTCACATATTTATCTACCATTTACTTACCTTTCTCCGTGTCTGTTCAAGTTTCTTGAATGTTTTGAAAAGTAAATTTTTTTTAAGTTGGATGTTATTTTTTTTCTTCCTTCTTTTTTTTTATTTTTTTTTTGATACTTTATTTACATTTCCAATGTTTCCCCCTTTCTACGTCTCCTCTTTGGAAACTCCCTATCCCTTCCTCCTCCCCTGCCTCTATGAGGGAATTCCCCCTCCCACCCACCCGCCCACCCATTCCCATATTCCCACCTTGACATTCCCCTTTACTGGAGCCTCTAACACCCTCAGGCCCAAGGGTCTCTCCTCCCCCTGATGGCCAACAAGGCCCTCCTCTGCCACATATGTGGTCCGAACCATGGGTCCATAGATGTGTATTCTTTGGTTGGTGGTTCAGCCTATAGGAGCACCGGGGGGCGGGGGTGTCAGGCCAGTTGATACTGTTGCTCCCTCCATGGGGCTACCACTCCCTCATCTCCTTCAGTCCCTTCTCCAGCTCCTCCATCTGGGACCTCACTCTTAGTTCAGCAGTTACTGTAAAGTGAAACTTGGGTATTCCGAACTTTTGGGCTGATATCCACTTATCAGTGAGTACATACCATGTTCGTTCTTTTGTGACTGAGTTACCTCACTCAGGATGATATTTTCAAGTTCCATCCATTTGCCTGCAAATTTCATTAAGTCATTGTTTTTTATAGCTGAGTAGTACTCCATTGTGTAAATGTACCACATTTTCTGTATCCATTCCTCTGATGAGGGACATCTGGGTTGTTTCCAGC
>CM052717.1:36369915-36412929 GCA_028551405.1 Uromys caudimaculatus | reverse complement strand
CAAGGGTCCCTCTTGATCCAGTGAGTTTGAACAGAAGTGGTGGTTTTGCCTGTGCTTGAAGGTGTGTCAGCACTCCTGGGATACCAGCTCTCTTCTGGAGCCCTGTGGCCCAGGCTGAGGTCCCCAGGTTCAGGTGAGCAGTGGTGCTTGTCCTAACCCCACTCACAGCTTTTCCACGCTCCTGGGAGGGTAGCTTTCTCCTGGCGCTATTTGGCTAGGAAACCCTTGTGGTCCAGGCAGAGGTCTCCCACCACAGATGGAAACCAGAAGGTTCCTGTCCCTGACTTTTCCTCCTCAGTCTCTGTGTCCTGAGGGCCTGGGAGGCTAGCTTTCTCCCTGCGCTAATTGGCTATGGAACCCTGGTGACCCAGGCAGAGCGAAAAGTAAATTTTTTTTTTGTCAGCTGATGACTTATGCTTTCCTTCTCTGAATGGTTTCTTCTGAAGAGCAGAACTTTTCAATTTTGATGAAATGAAATTTATTATCTTTACTTTTATCTTGTGTTTTTAGTATCATATTATTTAATTATTTAAAAATATATTTTAAAAAACCATTTTATGCCTATAGGTGTTCTGTCACATGTATATCTGTACCACATGGGTGCGTTGCCCATGGAGGTCAGAGAGGTGTCAGATTGTCGGTAACTTGAGTTGCATCAGGTTGTCAGCAATCATGTGGGTGCTGGGAACCAAACCTGAGTCCACTGGAAGTGAAGCAAGTGCTCTTAGCCTCTGAGTCATTTTTCCAGTCCCCATATTTTTAAATTCCTTGCACAGTCAAAGCTTATAAAGATTTCCTACTGCATTTCATAGAGGTTTATGTTAAAGTTTGGTATTTAGGTCTGTGGCCCATTTGATTTATTTCTAACAGATGATGAGGCATAGGTTGAGATTTAATTTATTTTCCATATCGGTATCTATTTCCCAGCACCATTCCTTATAAGGAAGCCTGTTCTTTCCCCCATGGATTTTAACCACAGGTTGACTGCAATCAATTGATCATATGGAGTCCATTGTGGACTCTTTGACTTCATTATCAGCAAAAATATTAGGCATAAAACCCATCAGCTTCTACCATCTGGTTCCAAGAAGCAATTGAGTATTTGTTTTTGGACCACAAAGAATTCAAATACCCCATTCATTACATACGTTCTTCTTAAGTAATTCAACCTATATTTACTGAATCTAATAATTCACTCTATATTCCAGTCTGTGCCACTGAAGAAGGGGAGAAAAATCTTAAGACAGGGTTTCTCTAGCTGTCCTGGAACTTGCCTCAACAGAGATCCATCTGTCTCTGCCACTCAAGTGCTGGAATTAAAGGCTCTGCCATCACACCCAGCAGAAGGGGAGTAGTTAATGCCACATTAAATTCTGACCATTTTTGTTCTATCTTGTGTTTATGTTTTAAGTCTGTCTACTTTCAACCACAGCTTCCTTTTACTTGGATTATTTTAGGAAACTCTTGTGAGGTTTTTCTCTGTCTTTGGCTTCAATATTCCAAACTTGATGATAAACATTTTTTCCCTAGTCACACACCTTCTTTCCACATCTTATTGTGTTGTCTTCAGAAATTAGGTGTTTGGACATCTGTCTGTTGAGATAAAGGTGAGATGTTTGGGGGCTGTTGATTGAAGGATTTGAATTGAAGATGACAGTTGCCTGTGGTCTTTCTTTCATGCTTCTAAGTAATATTTGACTGCCTCAGGTGAAACCTGTGAATAAACTAATGCAAGTATTCTTGGTTGTGCAGAAGCAGGTATAGAAGTTCTTTCTCAGCTGTCTAAACTAACTGGCACATTGTTCTCTGCCCCGACTGGAATCGCAACTGGTTCGTACCAACACAGTAAGTGCATTTGAAAGCTGGTTAGTGTGTCCAGTAACACATAGCCACATCAGCTTCTCTGAAGGACAAGTACTAAGAAAACATACTCTTGTTTCACTTCTCTGCCTCAGTAACTAGCAGCTGTACATCAGTGCTGATGTACGTCTATCCTGATCTGCCTATAGCAATTGTTTGAAGGGGTGATTTCCCTTCTTCAGACTCAGCACTGAGCCATTCATTTAGGGCCATTCATTTTTGCTGCAAATATTTTGCTTTAAACTGTCTTTTTACTAAAACCCACTTGAACGAGTTCAGCAAAGTTGTTGTATTTTCCTGGTTTTTTTTTTTGTTTGTTTTTTTTTTTTTTTTTTTTGAATTGATTTGGTTTTCCTTGGGAGCATGAATTGTAGCTCTAAGGGGATGGAGATGAGTTTTGCTTAGATCTCACTTGGTGCAATGACCAGGAAGGGAAATGGATCAAAAGAGTAAGCACGCCAGTATGTATACTTTCAGTGACACAATAAGACTACATTGGATAAAAATGGACCATTGGCTGACTGACAGAGAACCACGAGGCTACCCTACAATGTCACTCAGCACTTTCTCCTTCTCTTCTATCAAGCAGGGTTTGGACTGCCTTGGGAATGGTATTAGCACTGATTCTTATGTCTCCAGAGGCCTTTTCCGACTGGGAGAAGTTGGCATGGCCATGTCACTTGTAAGGGAAATGACTCCATATAGGTGGAGGAGAAAGCACATTGGCTTCACACATCACACAGTTCTGAAATAGCCATGGTCAGGTCACCGTAGTTAACACAGCATCAGCAAATGACAGTGTCTATGGCTCTGTGGAGAGAATGGCCCCTCTCGGTGCAGCAAGGCTTGGGCCCTGTTGTTTGCCCTAAGGAGCAGCTGTACTTCCTTTGCTCATCCTGTCCCTTTCCCCTTTGGTTTCTTTGCACTCTCCTTCTAAAGAAACACATTAACTTCTAGAGAAACAAAGTAGATCTGGCCATCCATTCAGGTAAAAAAAAAAAAAATAGACTAACTAGGCCACTCCTTCATGCTGTCATTGCTTTGCAGGATGACTGATGCTCTTACACATCCACCATAGCCATGTCGAATGTTTCGAGTTCCCCCTAATTTGAGAGAGAGGAGTAGCTGCTGTGACTTGACCTTGAATGCGTGGCAGGGGCGTGGGAAGTGCTGAGTCGGAAGAACTCTCACTTTTAGAATGCAGAGATACATTCATACATCCAGCCACTGGGCTCCCCAAAGGGCCAGGCGGCCATTTCATTTCTAATTTCAAGTAGAAACCGTCAACCTTATCTGCCTTGGACAGAGGGGCATTCACTGTGTCCTTTCTGAGTTTCTTTGTTTACCATTTTAAACAGGCTTTGATTGCTTATCTTCCTCTAAGAAAGGATGCCATGCCCAGTATAAAGATAGCAGAGTTGGTTTTACTTGAAACAAGAAGTAGAAATCTCCTGCTCAAGCCCAAGGCCAATGAGAGGCCTTGTCTCACATAATAGGGTGGGCAGTACCTGAGGAACAATGCTTGAAGTTGATCTCTGCCCTCTACATGTAAGTGAACACATACACACACACACACACACACACACACACACACACACACACACACACACACACACACACACATGCATATGCACAGAGTATGAACTGAGTCTTCAATAATAAAATTCAAACTCCTGTCAGTTCTTAGTGACTGGCTGGGGCCACATCAGGATAAAACTCCTCTCTCTAACTACTTCAACGAGTCCAAGCTGCAGGCATGGTCCAGCTTTACAGAATTCCTGGAAGACACCTTGAAGTCAGTGAGGAAAAAGTTAAATCCGCTCTTCAAGAACTTGCAGGACAGCATCAGTGGCCGCATGATAGGTAAGGTCCCTTACACTTCTGCTCCAGATCAGTCCAGGGCTTATTTCTTACCTGAGCAAATTCAAGATTGAGAATAAGCAAAACCCAGGTGTAACAGATGATCAAGCATCATCTTTGTTTTTCAAATACTCAAGAGCAACACTAGTCATGTTCAGAACACGGTGGGGGGGGGGGGCGCGGCTGACTTCTGTTTTCACATCTCACCACCTTATTGATTCCTGTGGAGCCCATCTGCCCTGGGCAGAACTTGGTCTTTCCTCAGAGAACTAACTCTATCTTTTCTGACTACATCTTGTTCCGGCCATTTAGCACCTTTTACAGTGTCCATTACACAATTTGTTCTACAGTTCAGTTGTCTATCTAAAATACATAATTCACCCAGATGTCTCAGGTAGATAAGCTCATTGAGGTTCCCCTCCAAATATGCAAATAAAGTATATGTTACAATTTCCTTCTTTTTTTTTTGGTTTTTCGAGACAGAGTTTCTCTGCGTAGTCCTGGCTGTCCTGGAACTCACTCTGTAGACCAGGCTGGCCTTGAACTCAGAAATCCACCTGCCTCTGCCTCCCAAGTGCTGGGATTAAAAGGTGTGCGCCACCACTGCCCGGCTACAATTTCCTTCTTAAACAATAAAATAAAATGCACAGGTTGGTGCTGGGCTCCATGTTCTTTTCCTGAACCTGTTGGACATCACTGAATCAACTTTCCATCTCCACTCCATTGCCCTGATCAAATTACCATGATTATCTCTGTGGAACGATACACAATACATCTTAACAATAAATCACAAAGTAAACCAGTTTATTCTTTAAATGAAACCTTTTCACATCCGGGTGAATATGTCCCCTTCCGCTACAGCCATCTCTTCATATTTTAAACACTCTCCATCTGACTAAGACACAGTATCATGCCGATACTGCAGACCTGTGTCTTCCTGTCTTCCCTTGCACAGTAGCACATGTGCGCCCACACAGATATTTTGCTCGAAAGTACATGTCCTATATCTTGCTTCACAAATGCCTCCTCTGTAGAGATCTTCCCCTGTATTTTCCTCTGCTATCTGAACTATCCGATTTAGGAAATGCTACACCAATACTTTTAAATAGTTAAGAAAATATAAGCAAGGAGAAATCATTTCTCTTTTTTTCGTAGATACTAAGGAGTTGATAGAGAAATGGAGCCGTGAATACTGACAGTGGGAAAAGTTGTCCTCCAGTGTAGCTGGGTTAAGAACATGTAAACAAGAGGAAATAATTTCTCTTTTTTCTTTTATAGATACTAAGAATTAAATAGAAAATGGAAAAATGAATATTTTTATGACAGTGTGTTGGCAATGAGAAGTCAATTTGTTTTCAAGTAAATATGTGTAAATATTAAAATAGTAAAAAATGAAAAGATGTCTTTGTATGTAAGCTACTTTCTCTGAATTTAAAATATTTACATTTTTGATACAAAGGTGAGGAGATGTGGAGGATATCTGATTGGATCTCACATTTTACTCAGAAGGCTCCTTTCATGGCTTTTATGATTGTCTGGTTCTTAGGTTTCACTCAACATCAGTTTTAGTGTGTGGAAATTGGTTTGGCTCATTTCCTATTTTATAATAGGTTTCCCCGTGACAATAATAAAAATCTGGCCCCATTCCTTGTATCATTGTCCACTCAAAGGTAACTGTAATGACTGTGCTTTTTATTCTCACACATCTTACATAAAGTAAGTGCAGTGTGTGCTTTACATTTCAGGGCAATTTATGTTTGACACTCTGGGTATGGACAGCATCCTAAATAACCAAGACATTGCACAGGCTCTGGCAGATGGACTGACGGAGTTGTCAAAAGAAGGCTCTGTAAGTGTTTTGTTGAAAAAAGAAAAGGGGGGGAGGAAATCTCAGCACAAATAAATCCTTAGTTTACATTTTTTTTAACCTTTTATCAGTTTATCACTCTGGGACACAGTCCCTCAGAGAAATCACAACAGTTTATAAAAGCAGCCACAGAGAAATTCTGGGCTCAAGATGTACTAAGTACATAAAAGAGAGAAACAGGGAGGCCTCCTGGGTTCTTTAAAGTCTTTTAATTTGTGTACTGTTTTCTGTCTTGTGCCTAATTTCAGTTAGAAGTGACTTCATTAGAAAATATGTTCATGGCCTTATATTTCACATAAGCCAGAGAACTGACACGTGTGAACCAGATACAACAAAGGGGGCTAGACGAGAGAGGGTGGGAAAGAAAACACACACATAAAAAAATAGGCAAGTCAGCATCTGGGGATAGGGAAAGCTGGTGGAGTCTCAAGAACCATTTATATTAATGGGGCATCCTGGACAGTCTACCAGAAAAAGCAGTGTACATTTCAGAAGATTGTCAGAGATTTGTTGGCTGGGGACAAAGCTTAGGCAGTAAAATATCTGCCTTGCAAGTGTGAGAGTTTGAGCCCCAGGGCCTATGTTAAGACAACTGAGGCCTAGTGGCAGATGCTTGTATTCTAAGTGCTGGGGAGGGAGAAGAGAAACAGGTGGGTCCCTGGGATTCTCTGGCCAGCTAGCATCACTTACTTGGTGAGTTCCGGACCAATGAGAAACCATCTTTAAAATAAAAAGTGGATAGTGTCAAGATTGTTCTCCGGCTTTTGTACATTCATTCTCATTCTCTCTCTCTCTCTCTCTCTCTCTCTCTCTCTCTCTCTCTCTCTCTCTCTCTCTCATAAAAGTTAGGCCGGGTTCTGCCTCCCTCCACCCTGCTCCCAGAAATAAAACTCAGATTCAAAATATGTGTACAAATACCTTGGCCATACAGCCAGGCTCTTCTCTCACTAGATCATAACTTAGAGAACCCAATTATTTTAACCTACATTTTGCCATGTGGCCAGTTACCTGTGCTTAGGTACCATGTGTCCCTCTCCTTACAACTTCCTGGGTGGATCTTCCCACCTGGATCTCTCCCAGAATCTATCTTCTCTCCCTCTCAGATGTCCCACCTTTCATTTCCTGGCTAAGCCATAGGCCTTTTAATTGACAGGTGATGCATCCATAAAATACTCAAGATATTCTTTTTACACACACACACACACACACACACACACACACACACACACACGGGAGAGAGAAGGGGGAGGGAGAGATTAGTCCACAGGCTCTCTTTCTCACAGCCCCAAGGATAACTGTGAAGATGAAGTCAAGAATAAGAGAGGAGTAGCCTTGATTGGTGCACTCTTAAGGCTGTGCAAGATCTTTACCCTCCAAAGACTGACTCCCTCCCCTGTGGTGAGCTACCACTTAAACATGATCTCTATACATATTTTTTTCCTTGCTGCTGTGTGTTTGTTCTAGTTTCCCTTGGATTTCTGGGGCGGCACCAGATAGCTGCAGGCTTAGCTAAACTGTGCAGAGCTCCTCTTGGCCATGGACTGCCCGCTGGACTCAGCTCAGTTGGTACTACAACCCAACATCTAGTGAGTCAAGGCCCTGACAAATTTCCCTGTTGACCTGATCATGGGCGTTTACAGTGACCCAAAGGCCTGGATGAATCTTGTACTTTCTCTCAAACATAAAATGTCTAAAAATGTTTGATGGAGGAAGAATCAAATACAACAGAGTTTTGATGAGGCTCAAACCTACAGTGTGGGAGAGAAGCAGACTCCATGGGGAGTTGGGATGTCCCCAGAAATGGTGCTACCCTGCCTCTCTCCTAGGCTTGCTTCCCTCCCTTGGGAGACCACAGGAGCCTGGCTGGTCTTTTCCTCATGTGGCCAAGGGTTGTTATGAGCCACTTTGAGTCTAAAGATCTTGAGAGAACCTTCCACAAGACCTTGGATTGTGGATAAAAAGCTGAGAACCAAGAATATGGCTGGTAACCAGAACGTGGAATGGGGATAAATTTAGTATTATCAGTTCAATAACAATTACTTTGTTTTCTAGTAAAGGACTTAAGTAGAGAACTGAAAAGTCCAACTAAAAATGTCTTTTTCTTTCATGTATTTATGTGTAGTGGGTACGTGGGTGTGTGTTTGTGTGTGTTCATGTATGAGTGTGTGTGTGTGCATGTGTGTGTAAGTGTGTGTGTTTGTGTGTATGCATGTGCATGGTATGTATATGTGTGTGTGTGTGCGTGTGGGCAGGCAGAGGTGTTTTCTTCTTCTTTTTTTTTTTTTCGAGACAGGGTTTCTCTGTGTAGCCCTAGCTGTCCTGGAACTCACTCTGTAGACCAGGCTGGCCTCAAACTCAGAAATCCGCCTGCCTCTGCCTCCCAAGTGCTTGGATTAAAGGCGTGTGCCACCACTGCCCTGCGAGGTGTTTTCCTTTATCACTTTCTACCTCACGTTTTGAGACAGGGTTTTTCAGTAAACCTGGAGCTCACTGATTCTGGTAGGTGGACTGTCCAACAAGCTTGGAGATCCATCAACACTCATCCAGGGTTACAGGCACCAACACCAAAGCCCAGTTTTACTTGGGTGCTGGGATCAGAACTCAAGTCTTTAAGCTCACACAGGCTGAACCCTAGCCGATGTTCTTTTTTCTGTCCTATATTTAACATAATGTCAGATGAATATTTTAAATAGGATTTTTTTTTGGGGGGGGGCATTATTTTCCAGGACAAACCTCTGGAATTTTTGTCCTATTTTCTGCTGAAGAAATCTAGTAAAAAGAACATGGATTTTGAAGGAAATTATGTTCTGACAGAATGTGACCTGAAAGAAACATGGGATCCACTCATGAAGGTAAAAGTTGCTGTTGTGGTTTGTTGTTGTTGTTGTTGTTGTGTTTTTTTGTTTTGTTTTGTTTTTTGCCATGGTAGCTTCTCTGTAGAGCGAGGCTTGTGTGGTGAGGAGACTCTCCAGCCCAATGATGATGACGATTTTCCTGGAAAGCTTGCAGCAGTCAATTGTTTTAGAACTATCACTGTCATGGACTACTGTTAAATAGGGTGTTCATGGTGCTTATGTGAGTGGCATTTAAGGCACTCAGAGCACAGGCCCCTCACTCACTGGGCTGTGCTTGATGTAGGAGAGTTAGAAATTTGCATTCACCACTTAGCTGAGTTCTCCCTGAGGCAACTTGAGAGAAGAAAATTATTTGCAGACTAAGATCCTTTTCGTTGTACATGAAACTAAGAATTCTTTCACAGGGGTGGAGGCACACACCTTTAATCCCAGCATTTGGGAGGCAGAAGCTCTGAGAGTTCTAGGCCGGTCTGACCTATGTATCAAGTTCCAGGCCAGCCATGGGCTACATAATGAGACTCTGTCTGAACAAATCAACCAACCAAAAACCAGTTCTTTTTTCTCCTTTCTTCTTCCTCTTCCCCCTCCTCCTCTTCTTCCTTCTTTTCCTCCCCTTCCTCTTCCTCCTTTTCCTCCTCCCCCTCTCCTCCTCACCAGTGCTCTATTCAGAATCCCCACACTCTTGTTTTCATGAAATAATCAGAATTTGCAAAACTGATTTGTTATATGGAAAATACCAATTAACAAGAGTTAACAAGAGTTTTTCTGTCAAATCCAGGTCTCTTCTCTCTCTGTGCCTGCCTGCCTGCCTGCCTGTCTGTCTGTCTGTGTCTGATACATCTGTCTATCTATCTATCTATCTATCTATCTATCTATCTATCTATCTATCTATCCGTCCATCCATCCATCCACCATCTGTCCATCCACTCATCTTAATTATTACACCGAACCTGAAATGTCCCCACAGGTTCATGTTTCAAGCGTGTGGTACCATTTAGAAGTGTTCAGAAATCTACCAGATAAAAGTTGGCTACTAGTGCTTGCCCTTTGAGGTTGTAACTGGTTCTGATCCATGCCATGTAAATAAGTTGTTACCTCCTGCTCCAGTGGGCATCTAAGGAGATGATCCTCCCGACCTTTCCCACCACAATGGACTGAGATGGCCTGAAACCATGAGCAAAAATATATTCCTTCTTAACTTGCTTCTGTCAGGTGTTTTGTCACAGTGACAGGAAAGTAACAGGCGGTCATCATTCTATCTACTCTGTCCCCTGTCTTGCTGTCCTATCAGATCTTACTCCAGACTGCGGCATGCCTGCAGCACTTTGTAGTTTTAATTTATATTAACATTGTGCAATTATGGTGATGAGTGACAATAAGAATCAAAGTCTCATTTCACTGCTGTTCCTGGCCCTGATACAGGCAGCTCTGTGCTTTCTGAGAAAAGCATCAGCTGGGTAAAGTGTGACCAGAGAATAAATTATCTGCCTGTTTTGATTCTAGCAAAAAAAAAAATTCTACCATGTGATCCAAAACTAGTCATGTGAGCTTATTTCTTGCAGTCACCTTTATATGTAATAGAGATCACCAAGGCAACCCCAGCCAACAAAGTAAGCATTTTCTATAAAGCTGCAAAGGGTGATGCTCTGTTATTGCTCTATAATCACTCTTGCAAACAGAATGAAGGATGGCACCATGGATTTTAAATAGACTCTAAAGTTTCTAACAGTTGTAACTATGCTCACTATAAATAGAAGTCACCATGTTGATGTTCAACCGACATTACTAGGCTGCATTTCCAAGGCCTAAAATACATATCATATATTTTAAATTGTGTGTGTGTGTGTGTGTGTGTGTGTGTGTGTGTGTGTGTGTACACGCACGTGCGTACATGTGACTACTGGTGCCTGCAGAGATCAGAAGCATCAGAATCCTGGGATCTCCTCTTGCAGAGACTTGAGTTTAGTTACCAGTACCCACACAGTGGTTCACAACTATCTGAAAGTCTAGTTCCAAGGGATCTGACGCTGATGCCCTCTTCTGACCTCTACAGCCATGTGCAGTGTACATACATCTAGGCAAAGCACTCATACACAAAAAAATAAATAAGCCTTTAAAAAAAGCATGAGACAGAGGAAGAGGAGAAGGAAGAAGAGGAGGAGGAAGAGAAAGAAGAGGAAGAGTAAGAAAAAAGGAGACAAAGATGAGGATAATGGTGATGAGGAAGGAGGAGGAGAAGGAGGAGAAGCAGAAGAAGCAGAAGCAGCAGCAGCAGAAGAAGAAGCAGAACAAGAAGCAGCAGCAGCAGAAGCAGCAGCAGTAGCTATAGCAGCTGGGGTGGGGTAAAGCTCCTGTGTATACACCACAGGGTGGAATCCAGTGTGAGCTCAGGTGTGCACAGTAGGTTGAGGCATCAGATTTTTTATTGCTGTGGAATCCCTGAACAATGCCAGGGGAAAGGTTGACTGTGGATCATCGTCTTCTAGGGTTCTAGCCCACAATTATGTAGCACCATTGCCTTTGGGCCTGTGGCCAGGAAGGGCATTATGGTGGAAAAGTGATGTAGAAGAAACAGCTCACCTCTGGATGATCCAGGAAGTAAAAGAAAGTGGGAAAAGGAGGGCAAGCCAAGGACCCCAGATCCCTTCAAGGGTGTTCCCCCTTGGCCCAGTGTTCTCCGACTGGGCCCTGCCTCCTCATGCTGCTCTAGGCCTGTGACCAAGCTTTCAGCATATGATCTCTGAGGGCCATTTGAGATTCAAGTAATAACAGACGGTTTTCCACATTATAGCAGCCGCCTTATCCGAGAGGTCACAATATAATTCTGCAGTCTTAACAGCTGTCCTAATTTTGAGATAGTGTGAGTTTGATTCTCATTTTACATCTGCAGCTGCTTTCTGCTGCAGAGCCACTGGCGTCTCCACTGACTTGACCACATGATGGTTTCCTGGCTACAAATCACGAGTACTGTACTTTTGTTTTTAAAATGAAGAGTGTTCCACTCACAGGGAAAGTCTGAATTTCACATTCAAAGACCCCTTTTCCCCTAAGCCAAAAAGTATAAAAATAGACCAGGCTGGCATAAGACAGCCATACCTGGAAAGGGGGGAGGGGGGGTAGCGAGAACTCCTGGAGCAAACAGGTGCCCAGGCTCTAGTGGGATAACCTGTAAGCAAGAAGAGAGCTGAGAATGGCCACTGCTCAGGAACCAGGACTCCTGTACCAACGCTTCTGCCTGCTGTACAAACTGATGACATGGTACAGTTTAGGGGAAGGGTTTTACTGTAGATATGAGAATAATCAAAGGCATCTGGATTGCTTCAGGGCAGAGAGAAAGAAGTAGACTGAACATGACCAGGAGAATGGATATGGCCAGGACTGTCTTTAAGAAAGGAGAGGATAGCAGGGTGTAGAGAATAGAGAAAAACAGGAACAGAGCAGAGAAAGAGAGGTGGGGGGAGAGGGAGGAGAGGGAGAGGGTGGAGAGGGAGAAGAGGGGGGAGGAGAGGGAGAAGAGGGGGGGAGGAGAGGGAGAGTCTCCTGAGAACAGCAGCTAAGAATGGGTAGTAGCTAAGGGGAGGGAAGCTATTGACCTGGAGGAAGTTTAGGGTGGGGGAGAAGGTTAGAAAGGCTAGGATGTACTGACTTTGAAATGTGTAACAGGTACTTGGGATGCAGATGGAGCCTGGGGCCCAGCATGTGCTTTGATATGCTGATAGGCATCACAGGTAGTCCTGAGCCCTTTAATCCAGAGGTAATGGAAATGTCTCTCTTTGGTAGATAGGAACCAGATTTACCAGTTCCAGAAAGCCTCTATAGACTGGGTTGAGCCCATTTCTTTATATATGGACTGCCTTTTGGAGTTTGGGGAACCAGAGTTTCCTTTAGACCTGACAGATGTCACATGAAACGACACAGCTACAGAATACACTCATTTTCTTCTGGTGAGGTAAAAGGAGTCTTGGTTGCAAACTGATGTTTATAGCCAGGTCTGGTGGTGCATGCCTATATTCATAGCACTTAGGCAGAGGTGCTATGAGGATCAGGAATTCAAGGTGTGCCTTAGCAATTTTAAGGAGAATCTAGGATACTGGACACTCTTGTCTCAAGGAAACAAAACAAAACAAGCAAATTCTCAAACAAGGTGATGCTTGTCATCCAGCCTCTTCCAAGAACAGCAGGGGATCTCCACTGTTATCTTTGAGTAGGGAGAGCAGCAGTCATAACTGCTGTTTTATTCTCTGGACAGGAACACAGGGCTATTGTTCTGTTGGTAGAGGGGCCTCTGGGATGCTGCCCGGATAACCAGGGAACTTTTTTTTTTTTTTTTTTTTAATGTCCTAATTTATAGGCAGACTACAAGATATAGTATGGAGAGAAAACACCATATTTAAATGTGAAAATCAACAAATCTTGGAAGAGTATGTGGAATGTTTTTATGGCATTTTATTATGGGCTGAAAGGGGACTGAATTTTATGAAGTGTTAGAGTCTGTTCTTTCTAGCATCTTAAATGTGAGATAAGTTACTTACAGGCAGCTGGGCAGCTTCGCAATGACAAAGCAGAGTCCAGGCCAAGTTCACTCTCAGGAGTGCTTAGCTCTTTAAGCTTGAGAGGAGCCCTAGATCTCTAACCCCACCCCACCTTTCAAGTAAGAAGAAGCTAAAGACTGTTTATCTTTTTATGTTTTAATTTTGTGTGTACACATGTGTATGCACGTGAGTGTGTGCATGCATGCAAGTGTGGAGACCAGAGTGCTGGGTATCTTCTTCTGTGGCACTCCATCTTTTGTGTGTGTATGTGTGTGTGGGGGGGGGGGAGGGGCAGGATCTCTCACTGAACCTGGAACTTGCTGTTTTGGATAGATTGGCTGAACAGCAAGCGCCAAGGACTCTTCTATTTCTGCCTCCTAGGGCTGGCATGACAGGTGGGCACTTTTACTCACAGAATCATCTTCTAAGCCCCTAAGGCGGTGGTCCTCAACCTTCCTAACTGTTGTGGTCCTTTAAAATGGTTCCTCCTGCTATGGGGACCCCCCTCCCCAACCATAAAATCATTTCATTCTAACTTCTTTTTATTTTTCTTCAGAGTAGCTTTATTGAGTTCAGGTGAAAACTATCCATTAGATTTAGCAAAAACAAAACAAAAACAAAAAGAACAACCAAACCAAAAAAAAAAAAAAACCCAGAGCAACAACAAAAAAAACTGTCAGTGATATTTGAACCAGATCTCAGCTTATTGTGAAAGTTTTTTTCTTCATCTAGTTGTCTGAGGTTAGAATATAATCTTTTTTTTTTTTTTGGTTTTTCGAGACAGGGTTTCTCTGTGTAGCCCTGGCTGTCCTGGAACTCACTCTGTAGACCAGACCAGGCTGGTCTCGAACTCAGAAATCCACCTGCCTCTGCCTCCCAAGTGCTGGGATTAAAGGCATGCACCACCACTGCCCGGCGAATATAATCTATTAAACATAAAATACTTTAATTTTTTTTTTTGCTTAATGCATTCTAATAGTAATTACATTTCTTTTGACAAATTAACTTTTTACTGATTGATACTCTCTAGCCAAAGGTTGGTAAACTCTCAGTTGTCTTTGTGAGTACAGAGTATCAGTGGGAAGAGTTGAAGTTATGAATGTTTGGTAAGCTTATCTATTTTTTTTTAAATTGTGCATAAAATTTTACCAAGTAAACTTATTCCTAGGAATTTATATTGACAAAAATATGTATGTACTGTGGGATGTCTATCACAGTATTATATACAATGGTGAATTATGAAAAACATGTCAAAATTAAATACAGAATTAATAAATTATGAAATTACTTGTCGACATTTCTATAATAATTAAAATGCTATTTTCTAGGCTAAAACTTTAGAAGTCAATATTATCATCGTCTTATAATTTCACATTATAAATATGATAAAAATAAATTAAATCACTTTGTAAAAACATTATGCAATTGGAAATTATTTCTGACAGATCAACTCTTACAGTTTTATAGGCCATTCATGTTTTCTCCTTTGAAATGACAAAGGAAAGTTGACTTCAGTCAAAATAGCACACAACCTAATCTCATAAATCACATGTTTAATGCTACTTGTTTTCAGTAGGCTTTGAAAACCTTACTATTGTCACACTCAACTAGAAATAAGTTGACAACTCCTGACTAAATTCAGAGAAAAAAAATATTAGTCTTCTAAAATATATAGGACTCACTTCTCTAATGTGACCGTAAAAATTCAAATACAGCCGGGCAGTGGTGGCACATGCCTTTAATCCCAGCACTTGGGAGGCAGAGGCAGGCGAATTTCTGAGTTCGAGGTCAGTCTGGTCTATGGAGTGAGTTCCAGGACAGCCAGGGCTACACAGAAGAACCCTGTCTCGAAAAAAAAAAAAAAAATTCAAATACCTCCAATATGTTATGCTATGTTAAGATATGTTAGCTTCACTCTGAGCAAAGAGCAATGTTCCTTTGCATTTCCCAAGGCCATTACACTGAGATTCATCAGATACCTATAACAGATGCTGAAGTTACTCCTTAAATATTTCTATTTAACCAGTACAAAGTGTCCTTCCTTATCTTTTTTTATAACTTTTGGTTGAAAGTTGATTTTATTCGATATTAGAATGGCTACTCCAGCTTATTTCTTGGGACCATTTGCTTGGAAAATTGTTTTCCAACCTTTTACTCTGAGGTAGTGTCTGTCTTTGTAACTGAGGTGGTTTCCTGTATGCAGCAAAATGCTGGCTCCTGTTTACATATCCAGTCTCTTAGTCTATGGCTTTTTGTCCCGTCCCGTGGGATGTTCAATGAGGGTCTGAGGAGGGAACTGTCAGATGAAAGAAGGGACTGGAGACAAGAGATACCTTGGGCACAAGATGGTAATCCGATCAAACTCCAAAGAACTTTATTTCTGAGTCCATATATAAAGCACTTAAGGCGGGAAGTGACAGAGGTAGGGGAATTCCCAGGGTTGCTTTATCATTGCCAAATGTCACACATTGCTGCAAGGCAGGATAGCAGGATATCACAAGATTTCTTTAAAGCCACAGGCTACTTCAAACATGATGTCTTAAAACTGCAGAAAGCAGTGAGAGTGGGGAAGGATCAAAGGAATGATTTCTGTGAAGCCAGGGCACTTAGGCCTACTAATCAAGCCAAAGTCTGTTGGTCTCCGACAGCTTTTTATTGGGGAATTGAGTCTATTGATGTTAAGAGATATTAAGGAAAAGTGATTGTTGTTATTTTTGTTGTTATTTTTATTTTTGTGTGGCTATCTTCTTTTGGGTTTGTTGAAAGATTACTTTCTTGCTTTTTCTAGGGTGTAGTTTCCCTCCTTGTTTGTTTATTTATTTATTTATTTATTTATTTATTTATTTATTTATTTATTTATTTATTTATTTATTGTTTTTTTTTTTTTGTTTTTTCGAGACAGGGTTTCTCTGTGTAGCCCTTGCTGTCCTGGAACTCACTCTGTAGACCAGGCTGGCCTTGAACTCAGAAATCCACCTGCCTCTGCCTCTAAGTGCTGGGATTAAAGGCATGCACCACCATTGCCTGGCTAGTTTCCCTCCTTGTGTTGGTGTTTTCCATCTATTATCCCCTGTAGGGCTGGATTTGTGGAAAGATATTGTGTAAATCTGGTTTTGTCATGGAGTATCTTGGTTTCTCCATCTATGGGTAATTGAGAGTTTTGCTGGGTATAGTAGCCTGGGCTGGCATTTGTGTTCTTTTAGGGTCTGTATGAGATCTTCCCAGGATCTTCTAGCTTTCATAGTCTCTGGTGAGAAGTCTGGTATAATTCTGATAGGTCTGCCTTTATATGTTACTTGACCTTTTTCCCTTACTGCTTTTAATATTCTTTCTTTGTTTTGTGCATTTGGTATTTTGACTATTATGTGACGAGAGGAATTTCTTTTCTGGTCTAATCTATTTGGAGTTCTGTAGGCCTCTTGTATGTTCATGGGCATTTCTTTCTTTAGGTTAGGGAAGTTTTCTTCTATAATTTTGTTGAAGATATTTACTGGCCCTTTAAGTTGGGAATCTTTGCTCTCTTCTATACCTATTATCCTTAGGTTTGGTCTTCTCATTGTGTCCTGGGTTTCCTAGATGTGTTGTGTTAGGAGCTTTTTGGATTTTACATTTTCTTTGACTTTTGTGTCAATATTTTCTATAGTATCTTCTGCACCTGAGATTCTCTCTTCTATCTCTTGTATTCTGTTGGTGATGCTTGCATCTCTGACTCCTGATTTCTTTCCTAGGTTTTCTAACTCCCAGGTTGCCTCCCTTTGTGATTTCTTTATTGTCTCTATTTCCATTTTTAGATCCTGGATGGTTTTGTTCAATTCCTTCACCTGTTTGGTTGTGTTTTCCTATAATTCTTTAAGGGATTTTTGTGTTTCCTTTTTAAGGGCTTCTAGCTGTTTACCTGTGTTCTCCTGTATTTCTTTAATGCAGTTATTTATATCCTTTTAAAAGTCCTCTATCATCATCATGAGAAGTGATTTTAGATCTGAATCTTGCTTTTCCCATATCATGGTGTATCCAGGATTTGCTATGGTGGGAGAATTGGGTTCTGATTGATGCCAGATAACCTTGGTTTCTGCTGTTTATGTTTTGTGCTTGCCTCCTGCCATCTGGTTATCTCTAGTGCTACCTGCCCTCCCTGGAGCCATCCTTCCTGTGATCCTGGTTGTGTCAGAACTACTCAGAGACCACCTGTCTCTGGGATCCTGGGATTCTGGGATCCTGGGATCCTGAGATCCTGGGTGTGACAGAGCTCCTGGGAGTCAAGCTGCCTCTGTGACCTTGAGATCCTGGTATGACTAAGCTCCTGTGATCCTGTGATCCTGGGTGTGTAAGAGCTGGGAGTTGAACTTCCTCTGGGTGTTGTGGGACTGGCTGAGGAGTTCGTGTGCGCAAGGTTTGCTCAGGGCACCAGCCCAGAGTGGAAGGCTCGTTGTTACTTCTTAACTGTAATTTTGCTACTTTTATGAATCATTATGTAAAAACAAAACAAAACAAAAAAACCACATCAAATATAAGATATGTGATATTGACCCCTCTTGGTGGTCATGATCCATAGGTTGAGAACCATTGCTCTAAGGGACAATATTAAATACATGAATCTTAGTTTAAGAAAGGCAGCCCATTTGTTAGGTACTTAATTCACTATGCTTAGGGACCTTGTGATAGGATCTGAAGATATGTAGCTTCCCAGTGCTCATATGGACAGAGTCCTGAGTGGGTTTTCTGGGACTACAAGACCCACCTCCAAGTAACCAAGTCCCATTTAATCTTCAGGAAAGCACCATAAAAGACAATTCTCAGGACACGAAGCCAAGTCCAAGCCAAAGTGACCTGAACATGGAGGTTCTGGTTAAGCTGGTAAGTCACCTATTACCAACTAGGATCTTGTCAATGTTGTTATGGATGAAAGAATCATTATTTATTCTGGTTAGTTCTTTGTTTTCCTTGGAAACATCCCTTAAAGAAAGGAAGAATCCACCAACTATGTAAATGTACTGAAGGAAAATCCAGTTGGTAGATTTTTTTTTTCCTGGTAACTATGATGTGGATCCAAAAGAAGTTGATTTAAATGATGAAGCCAGGGAGAAAACCAATGTGGATGTGATCCCATGATTTTCCATGACAGGTCATCATTTAAAGAAATGACACATACTCATAAAGGTTTGCAGGTTTTTAAAAATTTTCTTCTCTCATAGGTTAATACTGACCACACTGTCCCTTCTCTCCTCTCTGTCTAGTCCCTCCTCTTCCTCCCCTCTTCCCCAGACCCACTCCTCCTCCATCTCCCTTCAGAAAATGGGAGGCCTCCCAGGGATAGCAACCAAACATGGCATATCAAGTTGCAATAAGACTAGGCCAGGATGTGGTGACAAATGGCGGAGGGGCTGTTGGTAGAAAACTGGACTCTGAGGAGTGTGGCTGATGGCAAGTGGAGTCTTAC
The DNA here is from genome assembly GCA_028551405.1 of Uromys caudimaculatus. Lineage (NCBI taxonomy): Eukaryota > Metazoa > Chordata > Mammalia > Rodentia > Muridae > Uromys > Uromys caudimaculatus. The sequence continues at coordinate 36,394,518 of CM052717.1, read as the reverse complement.
TTGGGGTTCTGTGTATCATAGTTGTTGGCCAGGAGACGAGGGGAGGGGATACTGTTGGGGGAATGCTGAGTGGGGTGTGAGGAAGTGCTGCATTTCTGTAGGCAGGATCTTACCTGGGGTTCTGGATACTGGTGTAGCTTCCGGTAGAACAGGGATTTTCTATTTGAGTTGTGGGCCAGGATAGGTTTGCAGTTTTTAATTGGCCCACCTACTTACAGTCTAACTTTGAAAGCTGACTATAGTCAGTATATGTGCAGTGCTCTGCTCTAGGTTGAAAGACAGTCTTTCAAGTATGTTCCAACTGCTGAAATGCACAACATACATGTAGTATTTTGGAATATTCAACATGGCTTCACATTTGTTACCTTTCTTTTTCTAAAGACTCCAAAGTTGATGTTAGTGTCCACAGTTTTATACATGAACACCTGACTGAGAAAAAGTAAGTGGCTTACCTAAGGATAGATTCTCAGAGAGAGAAGAATGTGTGAGTTCTGCAGCCTTGAGCTCAGACATAGAGATCTTTATAGCCCCATCACACCTAGGCTGAGTCCAGGGCTTGCCTTGGTCTTAGGACATGGTTTCTCACTCTCCAAACAAATGATCTCTAGGAATCAGCATGGAAGACCATCACCAACTGATAGTAGCAACTGCCACAGCCTTTTGAGTGCTAGAATTACTTTTTAAAAATTACTTTTGGCAGAGGAAGGACTTGAGTCTAGAGTCGTCCTCCACCAGTGATCGGCTGCAGGGTTGTATCTCCAGCTCTGGGTTTTTTGAGACAGAGTTTTGCTATGTGGACCAGACTGCCTTTTAATTTATAATCCTTTTGCTTCATTCAGCCTCCTAAATGCTGGGACTACAGGTCTGCAGACTCATGTCCTGCCTAGAATTCTTTTGTTAAGTTACTTTTATTTTTTACAGTCCCCCTCGTGGTCTGCCCTCCCACAGTTCCTCATCCCATCCCTCCTCCCCCTGATGTCAAAAGGATGTTCCTCTCCTCCTCCCAGTTACCCCACCCCCATCCCACTCTACCCCACCAGGCCTCCCCACTCACGGGAGTCTCAAGTCTCTCTAGGGTTAGGTGCATCCTCTCCCACTGAGGCCAGACCAGGCAGTCCTCTGCTGTATATGTGTTGGGTCCTCTGACCAGCTCATGTATGTTGCTTGGTTGGTGGCTCAGTGTCAGAGATCTCAAGAGTCTGGGCTAGTTGAGACTGCTGGTCTTCCTATAGGGTTGTCATTCTCCTCAGTTTGTCCTATCTATGCGAAGAAAATGCTGATTGGTTAACAGAGTGAGCATACGATCACTTCTGAGATAGAAAGGTGGGAGCTGAATGAATGCCCCTGCAACTCCCACAGGAAAGGAGGTTTTATAGGGGGTAGTCTCCTCACCCTCTCTGATGTCAACATCTTTGGCTATCTGGGTAGAGGGAGGTAATACACTTGGGCACGTGCAGTGGGTAGTTCATATACAGTTTCTCATGCTATCCCAGTGGACAAGGGAGAAATACAACAGAAGACACTCAGAGCGGGGGGGGGGGGTAGGGGCACTACCAGATGTCTGTCTCAGCTCAGTAAACTTCAGGGTAGCTTCATCTAGGTCTATACTGTTGCCATCTTCCCTTAAGACAATCCCTCTTAGGAATCTTGTCTCTTCCACCTCCTTAGACACCTTGCCCTTTGCTGAAGTCCTCAGTCATTAAACTTCTCATGAATTCCTGATGTTTCTGCAGGAGAGGAAGCTCCAGATGAACTCAGTAGAGAAACGAACCCGAGTTCTGAGGGAGCTTGTACAGAGTGAGAGACGGTATGTGCAGATGCTGGGAATCGTGCAGGATGTGTATGCCAGGCCCCTGAGGGCAGCACTCTCCTCAAACAGAGCCATTCTCAGTGCTGCCAATATCCACATCATTTTTTCCGACACTCTGCACATCTTAAATCTCAACAGGTAAGCCCTAAAGACGGATTCTTGAAAAACACAGTACTCCCCAAAATGAGGGAAGAACACACTTTGTTTCAAAAGCCCCACTGTGGCCCAGCAGTTCTCTATCTTCTTGGGGATCCCATTACCTGGAAGAGCAGAGAGGCTCCTTTGCATGTCCCTTAAGAGCCACAACCAGCATATGGCTTCCAGTGCCATCCCAGCCCCAGGTTAAAATATGTGAAAGAAAAATAATCCAATGCCTAAGCATTCTGTACTCAATAAACTGCTCACACAAAAGTCCATGGGAAAGAGTCAATGATGTCTAATTGAATGGGCCAGGAACAAAAGGATTCAATGGTTACTCTGCTTTTCCATTGTGGGTTTCCTACATCTGTTGAGAGATTAAGAAAAACAAGTTTCTACCTATTGTAGAGTGAAGTGAGCCAAGTGATGGTCATGGTCAATTTCCGAAGATCTGGAGAGATAGCTTGTCACCTCCTGGGCCCAGCTCTGACTCAGTGATAAGGTTGATGAAACATCTTTCAGTTTTCATGACCTGGAATAGCTAAGGTCATCTTGGATCTGTTGAATATGCGGGCTGTATGTAAGTTATGGTTCATGGCCTTAAAGCTTTTGAAGCTGCCATTCTCCTCAGAGGACTGTGAGAATGTCCATGGCCCTGGCTTTCTGAGGGTGGGACTGTCAGAAGTGGTTCTATTGTGGGAAGCTGGATTATGACCCAAGGAGTTAAGGTAAAAGATGGGATCCTGGACAGTCAACCTCTTCCCTCATTCTGCCCAAATCCCATTCTGTCAAATCCACACTGTTCTGTGGTAAAGCTCTCAATTGGTCAAAATAAAGTCCTACCACAAAAGACTAAGCAGAAAAGTCTACACTAACGAATTCATGGCTTAAGTTTGGGAGACTCTCACAGGCTCTGATTTCAAAATACAATCTTCTCATATTGTAGAGAGTTTCTAGATAACCTAACAAACAGACTACAGGAATGGAGCCCAGCCCACTGTGTGGGAGAAATATTCATAAAGTTTGGAAGCCAGTTGAACATGTATACCAATTTCTTCAACAATTATCCAGTTGTTCTGAAAACCATTGAGAAGGTAAGTGGTTGTACTATTTCCACCTAATCCTGTATAACCCTGAGGTAAATGGGAAGGCCACTTTCCAGCTGCTCCTCAGCCCCCTCCAGTTCCCCCTGCTCTGTACTTTGAGCTTCTTGAGAGCAGGGACCTTGACGTAAAGGCTAATACAGTGGTGGACATGTTGCAGTGCTCAGGACTGATAGTTGATCTGCAGCTATCCACTGCCAAATTTTCATGCACCCCAACCAGGTGACATGACAGTGTCATGTCATGTCACAGTAACAGGACACTGAAAAAGTAAGTGCAAGCAAGACTGTGAGCTCAGAATTCTCTGCTGCTATAATACCAGGGCACACAAGCTGGGCTCGATGGACAACTTGACTATGACTCTTGGCCTTGAGGACAAGAATTAGAGCTAAGAGTGTCATCAGAAAGAAATTGGCAGCAAAAGTTTTATAGCTACAGTAAATACTGATGCCTATTTCATTAGCATGGTGAGTGCATACAGCTATTCAATACATTTAGCTAGGGCAGCGATTATTATTAGCAACACCAAGAAGTCTTCTTAAACCCTTTAGTTGTTCACAGGTATAAATGACCTTGCTTCTGAAATGTTCTTGGAGCTTGAGATCAGCAAATCTTTGACTCACAGATTAGCAACACTGACATCTTTTAGACATGTACATACTGAGTAGTAGGACATAATTTCACAGGTATACCAGTGATGATGATGGAGTACATTTGAAATAGAGTGGAATACTTTGTAATATTACTCTGGAAAACATGAACGATCAAAGCGTTAAAGGTGAATATCAAACTCTTACAGAAATGACACAGGATTTATGGCATGGCAGGCACTTTATGTGCGGGATTCTGTCCTGCACTACAGGCTTGGTCTTCTACTCATTTTACAGATGAGAAAGTTAGGTAACCTGACAAGGTCATGTACTCAATTTATTCTAGTTCTAATCCAACCCACTTTAATTATAAATCTCTTACTAGTCCCCTCTATTGACTAAGTCAATGGATGTGGTTAGATCTGTGGTATAATTAAAATACTAGAGTTGATATATTCGAACACATGGATAGTATTGATACTTAGATTAGACGGAGATGTTGCCTTCTTGCTTTGACTACTCTGTAGATCACCCCTTGAGGCTGATGGAACACAAGGCTTTATAACTGTGTCACACAGCAACGTTTGATAATGTCATTCTCATCTTTAGTGCAGAGAAATGACACCTACATTTAGAGCATTCTTGAAGAGGCATGATAAAACAGTTGTTACCAAAATGCTGAGGTGAGTTTCTAGGGAGATCATAGCTGGGCACTCAAGGACCGGCCCTCCACGGCCTACAGGTAGCAATCAAGGCACCCTTCCCTATACCCTATACAGTCTACCAGAGCTGCTTCTGTACCCATCCCAAAGATTTGAAGAATATATTCACCTTCTCTATGCTCTGAGACTCCATACTCCTGCAGGACATGTGGACCGTGGAGACCTGACCACTGCAATTGATCAGATCAAAAAATATAAAGGCTACATAGATCAGGTGGGTTGCTACTACATATATGTACTCTTCGACGTCAGTGCTTGAGTGGTGGTCTCACTGGAAGACCCTGAGATGCCCACTTTGCTGTGGCCATCTCTACTTCAATCTTCCACCCTTTTAAAGATAAATCTATAGCCCTGTTTCACAATTTTGAACACGAAGGGCATCTATTCCAAGACAAACAATGTGAAGCAATGTTTTCAGATAACTGTCCAGTCACAGTATCCCCCTTACCCAGTTTAGACAGGTTTTTATGTGTCCCAGACTAACTTGAACTTGAAATATAGCCAAAGACCACCTTGAATTTCTAATCCTCCTGTCTCCTTCATTTCTGGAGTGGATTACAGATATTTACCAGTATTCCTGGGTAATGTGGTGCTTGGATTTGAACCCAGGGTTTCTGTGTACACTAGGCAAGCACTCTGGCAACAGAGTCACATCCCTAGAATGACCTTCCCTAGTATGAAAGTATAAAATTTGGATTTGTATATGTAACCAAAAGAAAAAAAAAGCAAATTATTTTGCTTCGAAGTTCTTTTTATTTTTTTTCCTTTTAAAAAAAGATATCAAGGAGCTTTCCTGACTCAGCAATCATAGTCATTGCCTATATGCTATGCAGGCACTGGGCTGAATAGTAGCATCACACCACACCTTAAAATGCCTTTTTCCCGAACACCCTTGTTATTTGCCTTTATTAAAACACTGCTCTAAGCTGGGCAGTGGTGGCGCACGCCTTTAATCCCAGCACTTGGGAGGCAGAAGCAGGCAGATTTCTGAGTTCGAGGCCAGCCTGGTCTACAGAGTGAGTTAAAGGACAGCCAGGGCTATACAGAGAAACCCTGTCTCGAAAAACCAAAAAAACAAAAAACAAACAAACACACAAAAAACCAAAAAAAACAACAAACAAAAAATAAATACTGCTCTAGAAAATTGATATTGTCCTTTCTTTACCAGGTACTATAAAATATTAGTAAAAATATCATGATCTTTGCCTAATATAACCTTGTTTTCTAGATAAAGGAAAACTTCAGAATGAGAGAGCAGCTGTCTGATGTACAGACACTCATCTGGGGCTGCCCGGTATGTGCGCTGATGTTCTTGCTGCATCTCACAATCATGAGTATAACCTTGTCACTGGCAAAAAGAGACATAGAGATTCCGAGACAGCTAAATTTTGTGGGACACCCATTACTGCCAAGAACTGCAGGCTTTTTTTGTAACCTATCGTTGCTTTCTGTGTTATTAGAAAATGTACTGGGCTAGGCCCTTGGTTGGGATTTTCCAAGGTTGTAGCTTCTTCTCTGTTGTCATGACTCCCTTTGAATTGAGCAAGCATCCAGTTACATGTTCTACATGATCTCTGTCTGACCGATAAAGTTCTTGGTTCAGCACACGTGATTCACACACTGAAATGTCCACAATGCTTGGAAACCCCCCATCACTTCTGTACACTCATCTGATTGCCTTTCTCTTTCTGACTCCCCTATTTCCTAAGGCTCTTACCATACATATCCGCTCTCCATTCTTTAATAATGTTTCCTCTTGCTCTCTGTTCTTTGAAAATATACTATCTTCTATAAAATTGCCTTCCTTCCCTACCTCACCTTCCTTACCTCACTGGGTAAGTACCTTGAAAAATTAGGTCAGGAGTCTGTGGAGATGTCTCAGGGGGCAAGAGCTCTTGCTCCAAAAGTGGAAGAACTTGGAGTTCAAGTCTCCAGGGCTCACATAAAAGCCAGGTATGGCCACAGGCAGACACCTAGAACTCCAGTGCTGTAAAGGAGTCTAAGAATCTACGGTAATTACTGGGACTAGCTGGCTGCCAGCCCAGCTCCAGGTCTACTGAGAGATCTGTCTGAAGGGAATAAAGCAGCGTGATACAACAGCACATCTGTTGTCTTTCTTTGGCCTTTGCGTTTTACACACACACACACACACACACACACACACACACACACACACACACATTTTAAAATGAAGTTAATCACGATCCCTTCTGTTATATTTTCCTGGTCTCCATCTGGGTGCTGGTTTTCTTGGTAATCCATAGTCCCATGGACAGCCCTGTCATGTGGGCCTACATCCATTTACTCACAGACTGTGGGCCCCACTATGTGTGAGCTTTGACTTGTTTTCTGATGTCTGACATTCAGCAGAAGCTTTGTATAGATGATGAATGAAAGTGTTAATTAGTTGGAGATACTTTTATTTGGTCCAGTGGGGAATTTTGTCATAATTATTTATCTTTACATCTTGGTAAAGAAAGAGAAATGTGGATGGTTGGACTGGAAAAGTATGGTTCTTAGAACTCACAGAGCTGCATCTCTGCATCTCTGCGCACTCAGAAGCCATCTCTATGACCAGAGCAATGCTGGGGCCTTCTTCTTAACCTTACTAGTTCTTTTGCTTCTCTCTCTCTCTCTCCTCTCTCTCTCTCTCTCTCTCTCTCTCTCTCTCTCTCTCTCTCTCTCTCTCTCTCTCTCCCCCTCCCTCTGATATCTTATTTACATTTCCAGGTCTCCCCTTTGGAAACCCCCTATCCCATCTCCCCTCCCCCTGCCTCTGAGGGTGCTCCCCCACCCATCCAACCGCTCCTGTCTTCCCTCCCTGGCATTCCCCTACATTGGGGCATCCAACACCCTCAGGCCCAAGGGCCTTTCCTCCCACTTTTTCTCTCTTTTTAAAAAATTTATTTATTTTAGGTGCCTGTGTGTCTGGGTGAGAGTGTTGGATGCCCTGGGTCTGGAGTTACAGACAGCTGTGAGCTGCCATGTGAATACTGGGAATTGAACTTGGGTCCTATGGAAGAGCAGACAGTTCTCCTAACCACTGAGCCATCTCTCCAACCCATTTCATTTTCTTTTCATGACAGCTTCCCTAACTTTATTTTTGACACTAGGAAAGTATATACAAACTAAGTATTTCAATAGCTTAAAAAAAGCTGGACAGCCTCAAAAATTGTTTTTTATTGTCAACTTGTCTTGCTAAAGGAAGCTTGTATTATAAACTAAGAAAAGGCTGACGTTTCCACAATTGCACTAAGTTTTAGTCAACACCTCTATGCTCTGGGATGAAGAGTAGTTCTGTATTAGTGGCATTTCAAATAATCACACATCCCATTTCTTTATTTTTTTAGACTTTATCAGAAGCAAATAGATACCTGATTCAGATTCAAGATGTGGTTCAGCTTCACTGCTGTGATGAGAAAATGGATTTCTCTTTAAGGTGAGCAACTGTTAACCACACCAAAGCTGTGAGCACCTTAAAGGCAGTTAATGAACCGTCTTGTTCATTGCTCACCCTTGAGATTCAGCACCATGTTTGACCTTGTGTGCAGTCAAGAGAAACTTTGTACTGAATCACAGTTACATGCATATGTCTCTAGGTTAGTGGGTCTCAACCTGTACGTCTCAACCCCCATAGCAGTCACACAACAGATATTTACATTATAATTCCTAACAGTAGTAAAAATTAGTTTTGAAGTATCCATGAAATAGTTTATGGTTGGAGAAGATTGAGAACTATTGCTCTAGATGATGTATGGCTCTTTATCATCTTGCTTGCATTACAGATGGCTCCTTCATAGAATGAGAGAAAACAGTGTCTGCCAAGACCAAATTTCATAGTAGACTTTCTCAAGGTTGATCAGTTTCCTAATGAGATCAGATCCAAGTATTCTGGGAGCTCATACCAATATTCTGCCCAAAGCAAGAAGATCATTTTATTATCCTTAAGTAACTGTTCAAGTTAGCACTGAAAATGACTTTACCATATCTACTTTGCATAATGTTCAGAGATGTGTAAGAACAGATAGAAAGATGCCAAGGTCCATAAAGTAGTCTTCCTGTTGCCTTTTAAGAACAAGAACGGACAAGTTTTTCTACAAAGGTTAAAGAAATGTTCCTCTTTCTCCACATCCTCGCCAGCATCTGCTGTCACCTGAGTTTTTCATCTTAGCCATTCTGACTGGTATGAGGTGGAATCTCAGAGTTGTTCTGATTTGCATTTCTCTGATGACTAAGGATGTTGAGCATTTCTTTAGGTGCTTCTCAGCCCTACAAGTTTCCTCAGTTGAGAATTCTCTGTTTAGCTCTGTTCCCCATTTTTTGATAGGGTTATTTGGATCTCCGGAGTCTAACTTCTTGAGTTCTTTGTATATATTGGATATTAGCCCTCTTTCGGACGTAAGATTGGTAAAGATCTTTTCCCAATCTGTTGGTTGCTGTTTTGTCCTATTGACAGTGTCCTTTGCCTTACAGAAGCTTTGCAATTTCATGAGGTTCCATTTGTCGATTCTTGATCTTAAAGCATAAGCTATTGGTATTCTGTTCAGAAACTTTTCGCTTGTGCCCATGTGTTCGAGACTTTTGCCCACTTTCTCTTCTATTAGATTCAGTGTATCTGGTTTTATGGTTAAGTCCTTGATTGACTTGGACTTGAGCTTTGTACAGGGAGATAGGAATGGATCAATTTGCATTCTACATATTGGCTGCCAGTTGAACCAGCACCATTTGTTGAAGATGCTTTGTTTTTATCCACTGGATGGTTTTAGCTACTTTGTCAAAGATCAAGTGACCATAGGTGTGTGGGTTCATTTCTGAGTATTCAATTCTATTCCATTGATCCACTTGCCTGTCACTGTACCAATACTATGCAGTTTTTAATCACTATTACTCTGTAGTACAGCTTGAGGTCAGGGATGCTGATTCCCCCAGAAGTTCTTTTATTGTTGAGTATTGTTTTCGCTATCCTGGGTTTTTTGTTATTCCACATGAATTTGAGCATTGCTCTTTCTAACTCTATGAAGCATTGAGTTGGAATTTTGATGGGGATTGCACTGAATCTGTAGATTGCTTTAGGCAAGATGGCCACTTTTACTACATTAATCCTGCCAATCCATGAGCATGAGAGATCTTTCCATCATCTGGGGTCTTCAATTTCTTTCTTCAGAAACTTGAAGTTCTTGTTATATAGATCTTTCACTTGTTTGGTTAGAGTCACACCAAGATACTTTATTTGTTTGTGACTGTTATGAAGGGTGTCGTTTCCGTAATTTCTTTCTCAGCCTGTTTATTTTTTGCGTATAGGAAGGCAACAGATTTGTTTGAGTTAATTTTACATCCGGCCATATTACTGAAGTTGTTTATCAGCTGTAGGAGTTCTCTGGTGGAATTTTTGGTGTCACTTAAGTATACTATCATATCATCTGCAAATAGTGATAATTTGATTTCTTCCTTTCCAATCTGTATCCCTTTGACCTCCTTTTATTGTCTAGTTGCTCTAGCTAGAACTTCAAGTACTATAGTGAATAGATAGGAAGGGAGAGGGTGGCCTTGTCTAGTCCCTGATTTTAGTGCAATTGCTTCAAGTTTCTCTCCATTTAGTTTGATGTTGGCTGCTGGTTTGCTGTATATTGCTTTTACTATGTTTAGGTATGGGCCTTGAATTCCTGATCTTTCCAAGACTTTTAACACGTAGGGTTGTTGAATTTTGTCAAATGCTTTTTCAGCATCCAATGACATGATCATGTGGTTTTTTTCTTTGAGTTTGTTTATGTAGTGAATTACATTGATGGATTTCTGAGTATTGAACCATCCCTGCATCCCTGGGATGAAGCCTACTTGATCGTGGTGAATGATCATTTTGATGTGTTTTTGCATTCAGTTTGCGAGAATTTTATTGTGTATTTTTGCATCAATATTATTAAGGGAAATTGGTATGAAGTGCTCTTTGTTGAGTCTTTGTGAGGTTTTGGTATAGTGTAACTGTGGCTTCATAGAAGGAATTGGGTAGTGTTCCTTCTGTTTCTATTTTGTGGAATAGATTGAAGAGTATTGGTATTAGGTCTTCTTTGAAGGTCTGGTAGAATTCTGCACTAAACTCATCTGGACCTGGGCTTTTTTTGGTTGGGAGACTTTTAATGACTGCTTCTATTTCTTTAGGGGTTATGGGACTGTTTAGATGGTTTATCTGATCCTGATTTAACTTTGGTATTTGGTATCTGTCTAGAAAATTGTCCATTTCATCCAAATTTTCCAGTTGTGTTGAGTATAGGCTTTTGTAGTAGGATCTGATGATTTTTTTAAATTTCCTCAGTTTCCGTTGTTATATATTTCTTTTCATTATTGATTTTGTTAATTTGGATACTGTCTCTGTGCCCTTTGATTAGTCTGGCTAAGGGTTTATCTATTTTGTTGATTTTCTCAAAGAACCAGCTCCTGGTTTTGATGATTCTTTGTATAGTTCTTTTGTTTCTACTTGGTTGATTTCAGCCCTGAGTTTGATTATTTCCTGCCTTCTACTCCTCGTGGGTGTATTAGCTTCTTTTTGTTCTAGAGCTTTCAGGTGTGCTGTTAAGCTGCTAGTGTATGCTCTCTCCAGTTTCATTTTGGAGGCACTCAGAGCTATGAGTTTTTCTCTTAGCACTGTTTTCATTGTGTCCCATAAGTTCGAATATGTTGTACCTTCATTTTCATTAAATTCTAAAAAGTCTTTAATTTCTTTATTTCTTCCTTGACCAAGTTATCATTGAGTAGAGTGTTGTTCAGCTTCCATGTGTATGTGGGCTTTCTGTTGTTTTTGTTGCTATTAAAGTCCAGCCTTTATCTGTAGTGATATGATAGGAGGCATGGGATTATTTCAATCTTCTTATATCTGTTGAGGTCTGTTTTGTGACCAATTATATGGTCAGTTTTGGAGAAGGTACCATGAGGTGCTGAGAAGAAGGTATATTCTTTTGATTTAGGATAAAATGTTCTATAGATATCCGTTAAATCCATTTGGTCCATAACCAGTGTTAGTTTCACTGTGCTCTCTTTAGTTTATGTTTCCATGATCTGTTCATTGATGAGAGTGGGGTGTTAAAGTCTCCCACTATTATTGTGTGAGGTGCAATGTGTGATTTGAGCTTTAGTAAAGTTTCTTTTATGAATGTGGGTGCCCTTGCAATTGAAGCATAGATATTCAGAATTGAGAGTTCTTGGTAGATTTTTTCCTTTAATGAGTATGAAGTGTCCATTATCTTTTTTGATGACTTTTGGTTGAAAGTTGACTTTATCTTATATTAGAATGGCTACTTCACCTGTTTCTTGGAACCATTTGCTTGGAAATTTGTTTTCCAGCTATTTACTCTGAGGTAGTGTTTGTCTTTGACTATTAGGTGTGTATTATATGCTGGGTCCTGTTTATGGATCCAGTCTGTTAGTCTTTTTGTTTGTTTGTTTGTTTTTGAGACAGGGTTTCTCTGTGTAGCCCTGGCTGTCTTGGAACTCACTCTGTAGACCAGGCTGGCCTCAAACTCAGAAATCCACCTGCCTCTGCCTCCTAAGTGTAGTCTATGTCTTTTTATTGAGGAATTAAGTCCATTGATGTTAATAGATATTATAGTGATTGTTGCTTCCTGTCATTTTTGATACTATTTTTATGTTTGTGTGGCTATCTTCTTTTGGGTTTGTTGAAAGATTATTACTTTGTTGCTTTTTCTAGGATGTAGTTTCCCTCCTTGTGTTGGTGTCTTCCATCTATTATCCCCTGTAGGGCTGGATTATGGGAAGATATTGTGTAAATTTGGTTTTGTCATGGAATATCTTGGGTTTTCCATCTATGGTAATTGAGAGTTTTGCTGGGTATAGTAGCCTGGGCTGGCATTTGTGTTCTTTTAGGGTCTATATGAGATCTGCCCAGGATCTTCTAGCTTTCATAGTCTCTAATGAGAAGTCTGGTGTAATTCTGATAGGTCTACCTTTATATGTTACTTGACCTTTTTCCCTTACTGCTTTTAATATTCTTTGTTTTGTGTATTTGATGTTTTGACTATCATGTGACAGGAGGAATTTTTTTTTCTGGTCTAATCTATTTGGAGTTCTGCAGGCCTCTTGTATGTCAATGGGCATCTCTTTCTTTAGGTTAGGGAAGTTTTCTTCTATAATTTTGTTGAAGATATTTACTGGCCCTTTAAGTTGGGAATCTTTGCTCTCTTCTATACCTATTATCCTTAGGTTTGGTCTTCTCATTGTGTCCTGGGTTTCCTAGATGTGTTGTGTTAGGAGCTTTTTGATTTTGGATTTTCTTTGACTGTTGTGTCAATGTTTTCTATGATATCTTCTGCACCTGAGATTCTCTCTTCTATCTCTTATATTCTGCTGGTAATGCTTGCGTCTCTGACTCCTGATTTCTTTCCTAGGTTTTCTAACTTCCAGGTTGTCTCCCTTTGTGATTTCTTTATTGTCTCTATTTCCATTTTTAGATCCTGAATGGTTTTGTTCAATTCCTTCACCTGTTTGGTTGTGTTTTCCTGTAATTCTTTAAGGTTTTTTTTGTTTTGTTTTTTTGTTTTTTGTTTTTGTTTGTTTCCTCTTTAAGGGCTTCTAGCTGTTTACCTGTGTTCTCTTGTATTTCTTTAAGAGAGTTATATCTATGTCCTTCTTAAAGTCCTCTATCATCATCATGAGATGTGATTTTAAATCAGAGTCTTGCTTTTCTGGTGTGTTGGGCTATCCAGGGCTTGCTGTGGTGGGAGAACTGGGTTCGGATTATGCCAAGTAGCCTTGGTTTCTGTTGCTTATGTTCTTGCCCTTGCCTTTTGCCATCTGGTTATCTTTGGTGTTTAGCTGGTCTTGCTGTCTCTGACTGTGGTTTGTCTCTCCTGCAATCATCTGTGTCAGTACTCCTGGGGGACCTGTTCTCTCTGGGAGGAATTTGGGTATGGAGAGCTGTGGTACAGGGTCAGCTCTGGAGTGCAGACAGAAACCAGAAGTATCCTGTCCCCAGCTGTTCCTTCGTTCCTGTGTCCTGATGGGTCTGTGAATATTCCCCTTTTGGGCCAGGAATTTGAACAGAAGTAGTGGTCTTACCTGTGCTCACAGGTGTGTAGGCACTCCTGGGAGACCAGCTCTCTCCTGGCAGTAATTGTGTATGTAGTGCTGTGGCACAGGATCAGCTCTGGGAGCAGACAGAAACTGGAAGGCTACTGCCCCAGGCTGCTCCTTGGTTCCTGTGTCCTGAGGGTTCCAGGCGGCTCCCTCAGAGCAGCCGTAGAGGTCTTATCTATGCTCACAGGCTTGTCTGCACTCCTCTGAGGCTAGCTCTCTCACAGTGCTATTTGGGTATGGAGCCCTGTGGCACAGGATCAGCTCCAGCTGCAGACAGAAACCAAAGGCTCCTGTCCCAGGCTGCTTCTTCGTTCCTGTGTCCTCAGGAACTGACTCTTATTCTAGGGATTATAAAAGCCCATGTGGTACAGCTCTCAGTGCTTGTGCAGATGGGACTTGAGTCTGGTCACAGGAGAGCAGATGGCCTGCAGTTGCCTGTTTGGAATACCAAAGCATGGATCCAGGACTTTTGAGTTTTATGTGTTCACAGAACATGCTTCCCTGTTTGTCGGGCTAGTTAATGCAGCAGCAACAGTGACAATGTCCTTTTGAACCAGTTATGAACTTACAAAATAGCGGCTCTGCCTTGTTTTGCTGAGTTATTATTTGCAGACATACAAAGACGTAACACATAATACTGGGGAAAAAATAAACCCCTCTTCATAGAGTTGGTTCTCAGTGGGAGTAGACCTTTCGACCCTCACCATTGTACACATTTTTTTTAGGGGAAAGCTGAACATTCACTACTGAAGCAAGCAAATTTCAATAACATTGCTTCATAGTGTAAGCTTATTTCCTGTTATAAAACATTTTTTTGAATTTTAAGTTTTTCCTAAACTTAAATATAGAAAAAAAACCCTTTCCCATCCTCTGGGATACATGATAGAATTCCTTACCCAGGGAAAGTGGCCTTCTCCCACAGGCACTTGATCATTCACCCTTTCTGCCTACCCTTCCCTTCTTTCCAAGTTCTGCCTCATCATTCTCAGAGTAACTCATCAACTTGTCTAAAGCTTCCTTCCTTCCTTCTTTCTTCCCCATTCCTTCCTTCCCTTTTTCTTTCTTTCAAACTGTAAGTAAATATGAATCAATCCACTCACATCATCATAAATTATAACAAGAGACAAGGGAATGATTACATCCAAGAGCTGGCTCTGGTGACTGATGACCACTATGTTTCTATTTACCTGTGTACCCAAAGCAGCAAAAGGCCCAGCACCAACATTTTGTGCCTAAGCACACCAAAGTTTGCTCTTCACCTAGAGCTGACCATTTTTTGCAACTTCAATGAAAACAAAGAACTATTAACTAAGAATTTTTCATGTGGATAAAGCTATCAGGCTACCCCCTTTCAATTTCTCTCAAATGGAATCAAAAATTCATTTCCAACTAGTAAATACTTCCTTCCCCAGGTTTCTACTTAGGGATGTCTCCAGCCATACCAGTTCTCCTGTATTTCCCAACCTATCGCCCCTAATTGAAACAAAGCAAAACTGTATTGTTCTCTGGTTTCTCAAATATATCTAACACAAAATACCAAGCCTGACAAAAGTTATAAAAAT
Organism: Uromys caudimaculatus; assembly: GCA_028551405.1. Classification (NCBI taxonomy): domain Eukaryota; kingdom Metazoa; phylum Chordata; class Mammalia; order Rodentia; family Muridae; genus Uromys; species Uromys caudimaculatus. The sequence continues at coordinate 36,379,509 of CM052717.1, read as the reverse complement.
ATAGTCATGAAAAATGCATTTAATACAGGAGGGAACATTCAATGTTCAAAAGAAGTTGGATTATTCTTTTATGTCTGCTTTGCTTGCACTATGTATACCATGTGTGTGCTTGGTGCCCACAGAGGTCAGAAGAAGGCATCAGGTCCCTTAGGGTTGGAGTTGCAATGGCTGTTAACCACCATGCGGGTGCTTGGAATTCAACCCTGGTCCTCTGCTACAGCAATAAGGGCTCTTAACCTGAGCCACCTTTCCAGCCCTCAATGTTCATGTTTGCACATTATTGAATACTTGTCTAATGGATGAGATCACATAACTATATCAGGTACCTTGATGGCCTATTTAATTTGGTCTGAGAGATGCAAGATCACTTTGTCAAGGATTCCATGAACTACACAAAAGGCCTATAGAGGAATAAGGTCTTAATCATAGGCATATTAATTTAAAGATGGTTAATTGTTTGACAAGGTGCATAGCCATGAAAATAGTTCCCCTCTCCACTCTAACAGGCTCTACGAACAGACCCAAGACCTCAGCCTCTTCCTCTTCAATGATGTACTTCTTGTTACCAGTCGGAGCACATCCCATACTCCATTTGAAAAGACTTCTAAAACAACCTACCAGTTCACTGCATCAGTGGCCCTTTCCAGGATGCTCATAGAAGATATTCCAGATTCTAAATGTATGTATTTTCTTTCATGAGAAAAGCTATCTCATACCAAACTCTTTAACTATAAAAATATCTAAGTAGGGGAAAGGCCAGAACAATTTGCTAGTTTGTAAATAATTATCAATATGAGGATTTTATTAACTTGCCTCTGAAGAAATAAAGTTGGCATTACCAGACATACACATCAGACAACAGAAAAGCAGCCTTTAGTCAGAGGAAGGCAAGGGCCACATCATCCTGAGAAGTTCTGTCAGACCATCTTACATTTGTTGAAGGTGCTCTAGGCTTAAGATTCTATTTCATCCATCATTATTACTAGCAGTATATAGGAGATTGAATCTATAGCTTCATACATACTGAGCTACGGTCCCAGACCTTCTGTCTATCATTTTTTTTCTATTCTACTAGGATTAGGTAGTTATTCCAGACTCGATTGTCCTTTTCTTTAAATTGGAATTTAGTTAGTTCCTCTATAAAAGAGCCAGAATTTGAAGTGTTTAGTAACTAAACATTCCTTTACAACCTCAATAGAATTATGTCATAAAAGAACTCAACTCATAACTGTTGTGCTTATTTTTAATATTCTATACTGTAACTTTTCTATTTCTTAAGTTTAGCTGGATCTATGTCTGTTTCCTGCATTTGTTAGGACAGGTAATTGGGAAGTAACATTTCCCATTGCAATGCTTCTGTGTGTAGACCTCAGCTTAAAGCAGGAACAAGAGGTTATTTGTTTTTTGACTCATTGAGTCTCACTCCTAGGATGGCGTGCATCTCATCTTCAACTACTGAGTATGGCTAGTATAGGAAACATGTTGCTTTTCTTGTTCTTCTCCCACCATAATCGTTAGCTGTGCTTACAAGGGCATTCAGCTAGGGCCACAGTTGGCTGGGTCATTCATACCGAGGTGACCCAGTTCTAGCACTCAGCCTCTCTACAGCCACCAATAAGATTTTTACTGATTCCAGTTCTTTCTAGAGGGACTGAAACAAGGGATTAAGGGGCTTCACATTATCTATCATCTGGCCTTTAAAATAATTGACAAATAATTATAAAGATTTTTCTTTTGTTTAGAAGACAAGCTTCTAGACTATATTTGTACTCATTTTGAATCCTTGATTGAAGGCTTTTTAAAAAAATTCCAAGATTAGCTAGTAAAGTTTGAATCTAAAAAACTCTTTTGGTTGTTTGCAAAGATTAAATATCAGTGTAGCTCCAGTGGAATACTGGTATACTTTTAACAGAAGAAAAAAAATTAATGTATCTCAAATATTTTCACAGATATCAAGAACGCATTTCTTCTTCGAGGTTCAAAACGTGAATGGATCTGTGCTACTGAGATGTCGGATGATAAATTCCTTTGGTTGTCAGTACTCCAACATGCAATTAGAAGCAGTATAAAGTAAGAGACTAGATACAAAAAAGACAAGAGGGTCCTTGTAAAGTCAGATAATGTCTATTTTCTACTTCAGAACATCTAGTGAGAAGCACATAGATATCAGCCAGGGATGATGAGGGCATGGAAGAGCTAGGATGGCCTGGGAAGTTCCTTCCAACTTTTATAATGTATGATTAATCGATGTATAAAATCAATGTATAAAAACAGTGAGTCTACAATGAGTCTAAAATTTTGAACCACATCTTTTGGTAACTACCATTCATGGGCATTATCTAAGACAATCTGACATGATTAGTAACAAGAAAAACCATACTGGGTAGGTTTTTAACAAATGAGTAATAGCCAGAATAAAGTGTTTCTTTCATGAGCATTCTAGGAAAATACTTGAATTTGCAATTCACTAATCAGCATTTTCATGAAATGATCACTGATTTTAAGGATATGTCTATAAAGTGTAAATGACAGTTTTCTTAAGAACTTGTCAAAATAGATCTTTAATGTGAATATACTCCTTTAAAAAGCATTATAAAATGTCATGTCAAAGTATTAAAAGGTTTTCAGGATTTTGTTTTCTAAGTACTTTTTGCTTTAAGACAAAATTCTTAGGTCATTTAAATAACCTTAATTTTTTTTTTTAAACACCACCAAATTAAAAAGCCAGTGGTGAAAGAATTGAACTTTTTAATATCAAAAATTAATGAATGGGACTGGAGATAGAACTCATAGGTTAATAGCACTGGCTGTTCTTAACCAAGGACCCAGATTCAATTTCCAAAACCCACATGACAGATTACAACCTGTAACTCCAGTTCCAGGAAAACTGGCACTCTTTCTGCTAATGGAGTACACAGAGGTACATAGAAGCAAAACGCCCATACACATAAAAATTAAAATAAATAATCTGTAAAAACTAATGGCAATCACTGCACTTCAGATTCAGGGCCCAGAAACTCCTAAAATGGAATGGACCTGAATGCCTCCTCCCTATGGACTAGCTTTCACAGTACCAGAAAGTTCTACGCAAGCTTCCAAAGGAGCGAAGCAACCAACAGTCCTACTAGCTATCACATCTATGAGACACAGTAAAGTGGCTTGGCACGATAAGCCTAAGAATGCAGCAGCAGCATATGTGCCTTGGCAGTAAACAATAGCCTCCTAATTGGACTTAATACCATCTCAAACACTCTCTCTCTCTCTCTCTCTCTCTCTCTCTCTCTCTCTCTCTCTCACTCACTCACTCACTCACTCACTCACACACAGCATGCCTGATCCTGGTAAGCTAGCCAACTACTTCAGAGCTAGTGAAATCTTGGACCTTGGAGAAGAATCTACAACTATCACTTTACTAAACCGCATAATCCCTAATTATAGTCTCAGTATTTGTCCTTATATTCACAGGTAAGTGTGGTCCTTATTCCTCAACAAGGAACCCTTTCTTTGCAACAGATGGACCCAGTGCTGAAAAACACAACTAATCAAAAAGTAGAGCCCAGTCCCATGGATTCATCTACAAAACAACCCCAGAACCTAACGCTAAGGGAACATTTTGGGAAGTGGGGGTTGTAACAGCCAAAGGATCCGGGCATTTTCTGTGAGAATATGTCTCCTAGTAACATCAGAAGCTACACCTGTAACGTCTCACCAACACGATTGCCTAAACATGAGCTGAACGAGGACAGCTACAATAGAATTGCCAGTCAATCCTACACAAAGGACTACAGATAACCAGGGAGTGCTGAGAGTGGGAGAAATAGACTTCCCCAGGGAAGAGCACAGCAACTGCTTATCCAATGCTAAATGGCCAGCCCTGAAAACATACACACAAATAACGTCTACAGAGTGAGCAGGCTGTATTTATGTATTAGGAACTTGATTGTATATACTTATATGTACATGTATATAACAATAATTAATGAAAAGGGGAGACCATGAATTTGAAAGAGAGCAAGGAGGGGTGTGTGGGAGGGTTTGGAAGAAGGAAAGGGAAGAGAGAAATGATAGACCTAATTATATCATAATCTCAAAAACTAAAAGAAGTACCTGACTTAGTAGTTTATGCCTTTAATCCCAGCACTCTGGAGGCAGAGGCAGGAAGATCTGAGTTTGATGCAGCCTGGTGTATATATAATTCCAGGACAGCAATGGATACAGAGACCCTGTCTCAAAAATAATCAAATTAAAAAAAAAAAAAAAAAAAAAAAAAAAAAGGAAATCTAACCAAAAAGTGTGCCTGTAATGAAATTTAGCTGAGTAAAAATGATTTTTTTTGCATAGTTAAGTGACTGGTGAAAGCTATTATATATATTAATTGGGATTAGGTTGTTGGTCTCCTTTTTGTTTCATAATGTGTTATGGTTGTTAAATCCATTGGTACAATGTAGGATTGTGAACTCAAAATACTTAAATACATTTGAATACTGAAGATATTTCTAATTCTTAAAAGTTTACCGAAATATATAGAAATTAAATATTGTATTTTCTTATCAATGCAAAACTTTTACTTCTGATTCTGTTATTATGGATCTGTAAAAGTTTAAGATTTATAAAATACCCATTAAGAAGAACATCTGTTTGGTAATTAGCAATGAATGCAAACTGATGTATCTTACCTAAATGTATCTGTCATATGCTATAAAGCTAACCCAAAGACTGCCAAGGGAGGACGCACCCCAGGGACTTTCTTTAGCAGCACAACCTACCTACATGGAGAAGAATGAATGACAGTATAGCTAATGGCAACACAGAAATCTGAAGTAACCATTCTCACGTGACCTCAAACCCTCAGAAGTTTAAAAACCTTTACTTGAAAATTTTATCTGTGAAGCTTTAGCATTTGCTTGCACCAGTGTATGTTCAAGTAGAGGACAGTCCTGGGTGTCATTCCTCAGGCATCTTCTACATTATCTTCCTTTAAAATACTGGGTGGGTCTTTCACTGGTCAGAGAACCAGAGGGACCTGTCTGTCTAGCCTCCCAGCGCTGGACTACAAGCACACCAACATGCCTGACTTTAAAAACCACAAACAAACAAACAAACTGGGGTCTGTGAATTAAACTCAGATCCTCTTACTTGCAAGACAAGCACTCACCAACTGAAGTGGGCCCCCAACCACTGGAGTCATGCAAAAAGCAGTAATGTTTTCTTTTTTCTTTTTTTGGTTTTTCGACACAGGGTTTCTCTGTATAGCCCTGGCTGTCCTGGAACTCACTCTGTAGACCAGGCTGGCCTCGAACTCAGAAATCCGCCTGCCTCTGCCTCCTGAGAGCTGGGATTAAAGGCGTGTGCCACCACTGCCCGGCTCAGTAATGTTTTCAAATCGCTCTTTCCACTCCTGTAATGGTTCTATCCTTTTCCTTCATCTTGAGGGGACAACGAACAAAGGCCTATCTTCATAATTCATAAGCTTATACCATTCCTGCTGAATTCTTAACGTAAACACACAGAAAAATCCTGCCACTGGTGAAATCCTGACCCTGATTGTCATGTGAAACAGTTTTCTATTACTTCATGATTCCTGAGAATGTCAACTGAGGCTCTGAGGAAGAAAGGGAAGTAGCTTCCAAAAAATATATCAGGCTCCCAAATCAAACGCTGAGTAGGGAGCTCATCTTAAAACCCTTTACAGAACACAGACGCTCTATATAGAGACACCTGGGCAGTTTGATAGAATTTTCCTTTTGTAAAGATGTCTGAGTTTGTGCTTGATGAGAAGCTCATTCTGTAAATCCAGCCATAGGGTGGTTTAGTCACATAAATACAAGGAGCCAGGATTACTGCTGTCTGATGGTATGGCATAGGAAGGGTGAGGCACGCCAACAAACACAATGTATTCTCCAGAGAAAGTCCTCCTGACCCTTTTATTGAAATTAAAAAATAAAAGATACTTAAATACAATGGTGAACATATAGGGTAAAACAAATCATAAAATTTAATGTTCAATTAAGCAGTGAGCTGATGTTTGGGTTTCCAAATAGGCTCTAAACCCAAAACTGCTTAAGAACGGGCGTGTTCACAGTTAACGGCAATCGGCTTAGAGGTGAGAGAACGGTCGGAGCTGTTCCAGTTGCACTTCCAGGGAAATTCTCTCCTCAAGAACATCCTGAAGAAGATGCAAAGTCCAAGTTACATTTCAAGTAGACAGAAGTCCAACACTAGTTCTGCTTCACGATAACAACCGTGTTTGTCAAGAGAAAGAAATAGTGATTCGTATTTAAAACATATATTTCACTTTAGAAAGGCAATTTGTATATTCATAATAGGAAAACATGATCCTACTAATTCAAGGTCATTTCTGATGACAGAACTAGGTAATAGAATGCTTTTAGGTTAATTGTTAGAAAAGCTAGTAATTGTAGCGGATGGTATTAGTGCACAAATTTTGAATAAAAAAGCCTTAATTAAATGTACATGAATTTGCTAACATGAATTTTTTTCCCTCTGGTGATGTTATCTGATCCCAAGATCTCATTGTGAATTTCAGTTCTATAGAAAAAAGATTTATTTTGCATTCAGGATAATTAATAATAATAATAATAATAATAATAATAATAATAATAAGCAGTAGCAGCAGAGAGAGACTGACTATGTTTGTATGCATATATATGTGTATGTGTACACGTTCCCACATGTATGTAGTGGATGGAGAACAACTTTCAGAAGTCAGTTCCTCCTTCCACCATGGATTGCGGGGATAGAACCCAGGTGATCAGACTTGCAAGGCAAGGACTTTCACTGCCTAACCCACCTCCCTGACACTACTTTGACTTAAGGTTTGTCTTGTTTTTTTTTTCACACACAAGATGATTTAAATGTTCTCGCTCTTTGTCTTAACTAGACTGGTTTACAATCTTATTACTGAATCCGAGTTAATCAAAGGATAAACTAGTAACAGCCCAATTGCCTACATACTACCTGGAACAAGTAGCCTCATATGCTTGGGGGTTCTCAGTCCACTTTCTTCTCGAAATTTCTTCATGGAAGTTAACGACGTTATAGGAAGAGTGATGTCATATATATATATATATATATACACACACACACACACACACACACACACACACACACACACATATATACATATATATATATGACAGATAAGACACTGTGCACACAACTAGAATTGTATTCAATTCCTTTTAGTATTAAAAAATTCAATGGTTCACACAACATTTTAGCTACACACTTTTCTTTTGCTTTGAGAAAGTTTTGCATACTGGCAGGAGCTGTTGGATCAGCCCCAATTTCCCTGAAACTGAGATGTGTAGCAATCACGGAACTGAAGATTCAGAAGCGACACTACCTTTAATTGCTGTTGCAGTTCACTGTTCAGTCTGGCCAGAACAGTGTTGGTTTCCTTATTGCGTCTAATCGATGCCTGGATAGCCTTTTTATCTTTCCCCACAGATCTGAGAAGACACAGGGGCAAAAACATCCTTCATTTCTTTGCCATCTTTAACCCTTGCTCCCAGTGACTTCAAAGCAGAGAAAGAGAAGGAACTTCTCCCTTCTTAGCAGAGCTCAACTTCACTTGCTGTTTCAATGGTAACTGAGAAGACAGAAGCTTCAAAACCCCAAGATGAGAGCTGTTATTTTATTACTGTAATTATTCTGTTGAATTCATAAAGTGAAACAGTCTGGACCAAACACTTGTAGACACTGTAAACAGCCAGGCAATGAATCTTTGCAGCTTTGTGGGCCACACTATTCCTGCTTGTTATGTATCTTTCCTCTTTCTCTTTTCTTAGAAATGCAAAAGCTGGGCCAGTAAGATGGCCCAGGTGGTAAGGGCACATCCCATAGACATGATGACACAGTCAGAATCCACACGGAAGGAGATGCAACTCTAAAAGTTGTCCACTGACTTCCATATGCGTGGCACGTGTGTGGAGGTCAAAGGGCAACTTGTAGAAGTTGGTGCTCTCCTTCCACCATGTGGGTCCTACATTTGAACTCTGGTTGTCAGGTGGCGAGCACTTTTACCCACAAGCCATTTCACCACCCCAAGGAAACTCTGAAGACTTTCTGTTTAACTAAAGAACCAATCTGTCTTTCTGTCTAGTGTTTTTAACTGAGCTTTTGTTGTCAGTAATTAAATGTACTGAGGAATACCTTGGATTACCTGGGAATAGAAGGCTGTGAGGCAAGAACAGCAGCTAAGACACCTGTCTTTTGTGTATGCTCATCCACATCTGGCCGTAATTCATCTTCTGACTTTAATCTTCTTCTAACAGGTTTTGGTGGTGGAGCCAGAGGTGTTGTGCCTTTGCTCTAAAAGACAAGAGAAAAGAGCATTCCCAGTGATATTCACCCTAATTAGCATTTGTGAACACAAATTGCCTTCTTAAAGCCACTTGCTATTTAAAAAGGAGGTTACCTAGCTTATTTAAAAACAACTTATGTATCTGTGGCAACAGTAAAGGAAAAATAGTAGCAAATGCTTATCACCATAAGCACAGGCGGAGCTTGTGACCCTCTTGCTTCAGACGCCCTGGTGCTGGACTGAAGATGCGCACCCCAAGCACACCGGGCTTAGCCATCTTTATTTCTAACAAGCATCTCAGAAGTCCCTTATCCACAGAAAAAGATGTTTCATACCACATTGGCAGGAACATTAGTAGCTGTCTTTTCTTCGATTTTACTGTCTGCTTGGGCAACCCGAAGAGAGCTTGAGGGGTCAGATGCTTTTTCAGCCTAGGGATGAATGTAGTATCTCATTACTATATCATTATATGTAGTTAAGCACAGAACATGTAACAAAGGAAGATGCTAGGAGCTGTTCATTTTGACAGGAAGTCTGAGGTGAGGATGAGAAACACTGAGAGAACCTTGTCAGATGTCTTTCTCTAGCATTGAAGTTGGAAAACAAGACCTGAGAGCAGGAAGAGAGAGGAGATGCAGTCATGGTGCTAAATCTGAGGAGATGCAGCCAATGCACTGAATCTGCAGCTGTCTGCTGTAAGGCTATGACTGGGAAGTTGTGGCAGGATTTTCCCTGTCCAATCTATTTAAATATTAGTGCAGCAGGAGGCCTGTGATTGGACAGGGAAAAGGGAGGCAGAGCTAAGAGTTGCAGAGAGAGAAAGACAAGAGACAGAGACGGAGGGACAGGAGAAGGAAGCAAGATGGATGACGAACAGGATGATTCAGATTCAGCGGGGTTTAAATAGCCACACGTAGATATAATATCATATAGGGATAGAATAATTGGGGTAACTTGTCTAATCTAGGCGGGCAGCTTGTATCATTATCAATTGGCCCTGAAATTATTGTGTGGGCATCTTGTGAATTGAGAATTTATTTTTTTTAATTTTTTAAATTTTTTTAATTTATTTTATTTTTTTTTTATTTATTTATTTTTTGATATTTTATTTACATTTCCGATGATTCCCCTTTTCTTTAGAAACCCCGTGTCCCCTCCCCCTCCCCGCCTCTGTGAGGGAATTCCTCCTCCCACCTACCCGCCCACCCATTCCCATATTCCCACCTTGACATTCCCTTTTACTGGTGCCCCTAGCACCCTCAGGCCCA
>CM052717.1:36309608-36369815 GCA_028551405.1 Uromys caudimaculatus | reverse complement strand
TTGATATATAAATCTGACTGATAAGTTAGAAGTTTCTAGAGTTTTGTTTTACCGGGTTACTGAAAGGCGGGACTGCCAACCACAGGGGTATTATGGCTGAGAGGGTACGGGCGGCACTGAAGCAGCAGACAGGAGGGAAGACTGTGATCAGTCGGTTGCTGCATGGGGTTAGCTGTGGAGGCAGTGGAGTTGGCGGGCAGAGAGTAGCTGGATGGAGTGTGGAAACTTGGTGGTTCATTTTAAATATTTTCCACAACAGGAAATGATACATCTAGCCAAGCACATGAATGACAGTTCCCTAGGCACACTCACCTCTTTCCCCAAGTCCACCACTGCCTTCCTAGATACAGTACACTCCCCTAATAGGTCAAGAGCTTCCCTGTGGGTCAGACCCATGAAATCTTTAGGTTATGCTAGTCAAACTAACATGAGTTGTTGCATCTGTTAGAGGTGCAACAGCTGAAGCAATCAGAATAGAAATGTCGATATTACTTTTTTCCTTTCAACTACACACCTATATATTTTCAATGATTTAAATTAGAGATTCGGATAGACAATGTCATTAGATTGCTGACCACTGAATCTACAGTTTACTGGAACAGTCTATGAAGATGACATTGTAGCATGGTATTGTTTTGAGAGTATGTGTGTGCTGCTGAAGTGTGTAGCTTTTGTAACCACAGCCTCTTATCCTATGGAAGTATTCAATTCCTACAACCAGAGGTTTAGCATTGACATCCCAGGGGAGCATTAATAAAGACCAGTTGTGTGTTTCACGTCACACCTACCCCTGGCCCTAACATCCGAATCTTACTAAATATTTTACTGCAACTCTCAGATGTTAGCAGTCAATAAAGTAGCTGAGAAGCATGGACTTAGGGAATACATATCCTCAAAAGAGGCAGCAGCAGGTGTTTTACTCACTGTTGCCTCTGCTAATTTAATCTGCATTTTCAAGAGTCTTCTTTACAGCATATGGAAGGAGAGTGTCACAAATTAGCTGAACTCTAGAAAACTCACTGGCAAGACCTCAGGATGTTTCTCGGCTTCATTGTCTTGTTCCTCAGAGACATTTGAAGCAGCAAATACTTCAAATTGGCTGAAATCTGCAAAATTTGGTTGTTCTGGCATCTGCTGAGGTGAGGTACTAGTGTGAGTTATTAGACCATCGGCATCCACTGGGCGATGGACAGAGGGACCAGGTGCCTGTCCAGTGATTTAGAACACAGAAACAAACATTACTTATCACCAGTGCCACAGTGTGGCCTTCTTCACAGAGTAGCACAGGACAGCAAATATCTCATATATATCTGCACACAGTTCATCAATATCTATTGAACTTGGCTTTCTCTCAGTAAGATGCCAGGCTACTAGGTAGATATACCATACTATATACCATGCCTCTGTGGATACATTCTCTTTCTTTGGAATATCTTTTCTGCAGCAACTACCCTATCTTCTGGGTCTTAACTCAGTCATTTCACTAGTATCTTCTCAATATGCTCCTGAACTTTACTAACCACCACAGCTGTACCCCAGTATTCTATAAATATGTCTACCGCAGCACTTCAGAACGACCTAGCAGGGAAATAAACGTCCAGGGAGAGAGAGGACTCTGTCCGCGTCAGAGACGGACCCAGGACATCAGACATCTCCATCTCCTGGCCCCCTGTTCTGCTGCTGCACCCTTTAAGGGTGCACGTTTGCTTCTTAGGAAGCCGAATTGTCATTAAAATCTGTACCTTCCAAGCATATGCCGACTTAAACGCTGACCCTGGAGATGATGACAAACTGACGAAGTGTCTAAGGCGCAGGCTCATCTCTAGCACTACACCAACTGCTATTTTAACAAGAACACTGAAAAATCACCTGTGAGGGCTGAGGTCTTGGAGGCACTGCAGGAGGATGGGCAACAACTCCAGCCTGTTGTTGGCCTGCGTGAATGCACGAATCTCATTAGTGATTACATAATTATTTTACTGTAGAAGAAACAGGTAAATGACCACATGATAAAGCATTTCTAAGAGCACGTGATAGCTTTTCCAGGGTAGTTACTATCTTGTAAAATGCTCTAAATGGGGCTAAGGCTACAGCTCAGTGGTTGAGCAGTTGCCTAGCATGTTTGAGGCTCCGGGTTTGATCCAGGGGACATGGTCTCTCACACCTATAAGTCTAGAAGTTGGGAGGTAAGGCAATGGGATAAAAGTGAGGCCAGATGGGGCTATATAAGACTGTGTTCAAACAAAAACCGAAACCGGAAGCCCGGCACGTGACCTAGACCCAGTGGTCTGATTCCACGGCCTCGCCTCATGCTTCATGTCTCTTGAGAGTCACATCTATCACATAAAGCACCGCTGACACGCTCCTGCCATTCCCTTAACAGTAACCTGTCCTCGGTTTCCTCCTCCATCTTTCTGAGTGTTCCTTAGCTACCAGATGAGTTTTCACATTTTCCCTTTAACTTAAAACTATCATCTCTTTGTAAACAGTTTTCAATACTTCCATTTTTCTTGGCTCAAAGAGTCCAATTGTCTGTTGATTACTTAATTCCCCTTACTACTATGACCTTTACTCATACTGAATAAAACACTGTCTCTGCCCTAGCTCCTCTATTTCAATCACTATAACTGCAATACTGCCAGTTGTGTAAACATTCATATCTTGGAATCATGGTTCTTTCCCCATCTTATCAGTCCCCCACAGCACTGATGCAACCACATCTCTTAAATTTCCCTGCGGTATCTTTTAAGTGCCCGTCTTTCTTATTTGTATACAAATACACCTTATTGTTAGGAAAACAACATTCTCCCCACTTAAAAATTTTTTTTTAATTTGCTGTCTTTCTACTTTACTTTGTTTTTTCAAGACATGTTTTCTCTGTGTAGAACTGGCTGTCCAGGAACTAGGCTCTATAGACCACTCTGTCCTTGAACTCAGAGATCTGCCTCCTGAACACTGGGATCATTTGATGTTTCTAGGCCACATTTTTATTAAATGTAAACAAAAAAGCTGTATCTTGGATTAACTTTAAAACAATAATTAATGTATATATATTATGCTTCCCTTGCCCCTCCCTACCTGTGGTAACTGCAAAGGTCCGGTTCATATCTAAGGATGATGATCTAGAATGAGAAGGCTGTGGCCTGGGAGGGGGAGGTGGAGGCGCAGTGTTATCAGGTGACGTTCCTGAGTGAGACCTGCAAAATTCACCAGTCACAACTGGTCATATGAACGCCTGAGCACGATCCTTTTTAAGCACTCACACTTGACTGAACAGCCACAGACTTTATTAGGATGGCATTTTTTCAAGCAGTACCTATGAAGATACAACTAATAAAAGCAGCACTATCTATGCTGTGTCTGAAATGGCTACTTAATGTGCCAAAGACTATTTTATAAAATCATAAATAAACCCGTAAAACATTTGAAGTTACTGTCCACATGATTTCATCAGAACAGACCACAAACCTGTGCTGCTTCCCACTCAGCTGAAAGAACCACGAGTCGAGAAGCTATTTTCAGAAGAAAGCCTCTAGCTGGTTACTTCTCAACAGCTTGACCGTGGTAAGCTAGGACAGTCTGCTTACACCATGAGATGTCACCAGAGCTGACCACTTTACTCAACTATCCCCTAGAGAGTCTTTTATTTTGAAAAGGCTCTCCACAACTCTGGCAAACAGATCTTCACATACAGGGATAAAAAGAACAAATTCCAAAACAATCAGCAATTTAAGAAACACACAGGAGAACTTAGAACATCAAAGAAAGGAAATGAGTGGTCTTCTGACTTTCTAAGTTCCTTGGAAATTTTGGAGGGGTGTTCCCTTCCTCCCCACCCCGTCTCTCCCCAATAGGCATGCTGCAAAAGGATTTCACTATATGTAAAATGTGAGAAGCAAACAATGCTTCTTTCTTTTTGTCTGAGCAGATGGGGAGGTCTATGCAGACAAACCTCTACCATCCACCCTTTGCTGTATCTAAAGCTGCAGGGTGAGTGGGCAGCTCCCACGGGGCCATGCTTCTTCTGGGTGTTTAAAATAAAGCTTTCATGGCACTTGGCCATGCTTATCACCTAGATCCTCACTGTTCTCTTGACACAGGATTGCACTAACGTCTACTTCCAAGAAGTCATCAACTCTTTTTAGACTCTTCGTAAAACACATAAAAACAAAGCAACATGAATATAGGGCTGGGTCCTCTGTAGAACCAAAATATCTGTCTTTTACATAAACCAAGAGTTATTTAACAGCTTTCAAAGAGCAAATAGTTTGTGCTTGGTCCTAAGTAACTAAATATGAAAGTGCATAAGGAGATATCAATAGTTTTCTTGATATAAATACTGACCTTTGACGAGTTACACTGCTCCCAATCTGCTCCGGGTCAGAAGGGAAAGAGTCTGAGCTACTGTACCCATCTGCTGGTAAAAGAAACCTTCTAGTTAATAATACTCAGTTCTTTGCTCTTTACTTTCTGTACCCCAAATTTTATAGATTGTTTCGCCGCTTCAGAATTGGAGGCATTCAGAGACTGCAGAATAGGCTAACACACTTCATTCCAGTGTTCCCAACTGTAAAAATAACATATGTCATGCATAGCTATACAGCAGACAGAGTAAGTTACAATCTACATAAAATCAAACAGAAATATTTCAAAATAAATCTCAAAAATCATACATATATTGCAATTCCTTCTCACAGAAAAATGTAACTATACATTGAATATCTCTTATATAAAATGCTTCAGGCCCAAAATGCTTCTGCCCTCCCTCACTCCTACAGATTTAAAGTATTTGCATAAACATGAGATGCCCAGAGAACAGAGCCAAGTGTAAACATATACCCATTCCATATCTACTATGGTCATGTGCACAGCCAGTTTGTAGTGTGCCTTTATAATGCACCTGTCAAGAGCTCAGGTGTAATGCCATTTTGATACTCAAAAAGTTTGGACTCTGAACCAGTTCCTATTTTGGATTTTGAGATTACTGTTGCTGACTCTGTATTATAAACTCACAAAATATGATTTAAAGCAGACAATAAAATGGTTAACCATGAACACTGAGAACATGAATAATCATTTTCTTATTTTTATAGTAGGTATAAATTGCTTTGTAGTAGAAAACAGCAACTTTCACATAAAAGATTAGAAATAGTTAAGAAAAGAAGGCTTGTTTTACCTGGGCATGGTGGCACTATGCCCAGATAAAAGGGACTTTCTTTGCTACTGTAGCCCTCCCGCTCTCCTGCAGCTGCTGAGGTCACTCTTGACTCCTTTCTCCTAAGCTATGCTACACAGGTAAGCAAACCCTCTAGTGGCTGCTCTCTTCCTACTGAGGTGACAAAGCAGTCCAAGCCTGGTCAGCTCTCACCACTGGACCACTCGCCCTAGCCCAAGCCTCCAGCTTCTTGTGGGTGGATCACAACAGCTCCCCCCTTTTGCAGCGCTTGCCTACTTTTGGCCTGGTGCTAGAACAGAAGGGTAAGGATTTTAAGATGGTCTCCTGTCTCTCCTCCATGGAAAACTCTAATGACTTTTCACACCATTCAGTAGGAGTGAAAATGTTCCAATAGCTCCTCTACTGTTCTCTCTTGCTACCCTGCTTATCAACTCCGACTCTATTCCAGGTCATTGCCTGCTGTCTGCAGACCCAAGCTTCCTGCCTAAGGGCTGCACACTGGCTGTTGCCTGTCTTTTAGTCATCTTTCCCATAAGTCCCAGAGCTGTCACTCAGCTCCTCCAAACTTTAAGACAAAGGTTATCTTCTAGTAAGGTCTTCTTTGTTTGTATTTAAAATGACACTCTCACTCCCCTTTCCAGCTTTGAAGTTCTATTCATGAAATTAGCTTTCCTTTCACGTAAGTTACCCTATCCGACTGTAATCTAAACTCTTATAAACTCAATACAGATGCAGACTTGTTCTGTTTTGCTTACTGCTAAATCCCACCCCTTATACTGGAACCTGGCACACAGTATCCAATTATCATGGCTAGATGAACGAACATCCCAATGTATTGTGAGACCAAGAAAGATCAGGGGAAGAGCCAGTGGAACACACAGTGAGGGCGAACAGTAGCCTGCCTTGAGAAGGTGACAATGATTGACGTATTTACCAGTCAGTGCGGAAGGTTTTGAAGAGTTACTGTCCCCTATTTTATACAGTGAACACCGTACTAAATAGATACAGATTTCAACTCCCCAGTCTTTAAATTTATTTAATAAACTCAAATGAGAGATATGATGCTATCTTTCACTTACCTACGGTATTTCCAGAAGGAAATTTTACTGATGAGTTGATTTTATTTTCTTCCGAAAGGTCAGATGGCTTCACAAGTAATGGGCTGGTGGGATTAGTGTGATCTAGTAGAGAATCAAGAGATTATAATGCAAGAGACAGACATTTCATTGATAAAATTCATAGAAGATTGAATTACAATTATATTTCATTTAGATATTGCAAAAGTATCACATAAGATGATACAATATTTTAAATAAAATGGAATATAAACCTGTTTATGGAAAATTTAGTTATCTTCCACAGTAAGAGATCATTTACTTGCCTGTCCTTTCACTTGGCTAACTTTATCCCACTAGCATAGGGAACAAACCACCCAAAATCTGGGCTATAAATGCTGACAATGCTGTCTTATAGAGACAATCCATTTGCCTCTGAGAAACCTTACTTAAGCTGGGCATGGCGCCGCACCCCTGGTACGGCAGCACAGGACGACTGGAGGCCAGCTTGAGTCCACAGCGAGAACCTACCCGGCTGCATGTGACCATCTATAGCTTAAGTTACAAAGCACTCAGTGGCTCTTCTGACCTCCTCAGACATGCACACACAAGTGCTGCATACATATTCACATGGGGAAAGTACTCATATATGTAAAATAGCATACATGTAAAATAACATAAATTTAAAACAACAAAAAAGCCCAAACAGACTCCAGAATACCAGAAGTGTCTCATTTTCAAATGATCTTATTTATTTTGTGAAAATTTCCCATAAATACCCCCATTTTAAAGATTCATATGAAACAATTTCCTTTTTAAAAATACGATATTGTTTAAACACACAGCACTGCAGGCACACAATTTTGTAGAGAAGTATGAGGTTAAAAAATTAAACAATTGCTAGTCAGGTGTGGTGGAGTATGCCTTTACTCCCAGAACTCTGGGGGCAGGGGCAGGTGGGTCTCTGTAAATTCAGGGACAGCCTGGTTACTAAGTGAGTTCCAGGACAGGCAGGGCTATGAAATCAGACCCTGCCTCACAAAACACACATACAGACAGACACCCAAAAACAAAAAAATCATTGATGAGAGAAATCTGGCCCTCCAAGGAGCGACCCCTCCCCTCTGCAGCCGGAGCGCAGCCGGAGCAGGGCTTACCGCTGCTGGTTCTCTTCAGCTCCATCTCCTGCATGTGGATTTTGCTCGGAGTCATGCGAATGGGAACTGGATGCACAATAGCGGTATCCTAGAGACAAACGGAGGACACGTGGGATTTGATTAGGAATGGTAGGTCCTGGGGACTAACAACACTGAAAGCTCCCGCACACATCTCTCTCATTCACAGTAATGCAAAGGTGACATCTTTAAAAAGTAACAGCTCAATTTAAGAAAATCAAGTTTACATGATGAATAATTTGATTTCATAAAGTAATTTGAAGTTGAATGATTAAAGAAATTCATGAAATCTGCTTATTAAAAACATAGCTCAAAATAGTATTTGAAAACAAACTGCAATGATGTGATGAGATTATATATAAATGTTAAGCTTTGAGGAAAATTAAAATATTTATGAGAACTCAAAAGCTAAACGACAGACTGAAAATTGTTTTTACTAAACTAAATTTTAACCTATAAAACGAAAATAATTAGAAGTCTGTTTTGAAAGGAATACACTAGAGAAACAAGAAAGACCCCCAACTAACCTGCCAGTATTTTATGACTATAATACATCAAGTATGTCTAAGCTTCCTAAGTGATTTCAGGAGTAAAGCAGTTGATAGAAGTGACTTCTGAGCCGAAGGAAGGAAGGAGTAAAGGCAAAGAAAAGAAGCATCCTAGAATCAGGAGGAAGGTAGAGGGGAGCCCCTAGGAAGGAGCTAGCTCTGCAGCTGAGACCCTGAGATCAAACCCCTGCCTTCAGAGTCTCTGAAAGCCCTGGTGAGGAGGGCGTGGCTCCTCCTAGGAGAAGGAGTCCGCTCATGGGAACCTAAGCTCCTTACACGGGTATCAGTAAAGCAGTTAAGTGGAGAGTGGGGCACGGGCCTTCGGTTTACAAGGGACACTGCTCTGTGATAGAACTGAATGAGCAATTATACACTAGCATGTGCCTTTTATCTGACAGCCTCTGTTGGCTTACTCTCATCATTTCTAAACTTTACAACAAATTTACTAACAATTTACAACAAATCTGTCATAGCTATTACATGGACAAAGCCATTTAGAATAATTTCCTGTGTAATTCCACTGAGAATCTAACCAGGATTCTTGTATATAACCAATAAACCTGAACTACCATTTCCCTGCCCCTTACAGTTAAACATCCATGTTACACACAGATCAAAGTTTTGATTTCTCTTATATTTTCAAAAAATACTTAAAATAGTAATTTAAGACACTGTCATATTTATGATTATAAAATATGGCTTTATTAATAAGGTGTAAACTAAATTAAACCTTAGTTTAATTTCTTCATATTGTCACAATTTTTATTATTGTTAAGCTAGTTGGTGTTGGTGGCTTCTCACTGTAGCTAGTTGTACTCTTTGATGCTTTGAGCATGTTTGTACTTCTCTTTTGTTGTCTCTGTGTATGTGTATCTTTTATATTGGTTTGTTTCTAAATGATGCAGCTTTTAAACATACACTTTATATCATTTTTTCCAATGCATGATTAATATACTTGGTATTCTTTGTATCTTATATTTGATGAATGTAATTAAATCTAATTTAGTCTACTTAACTATTAAAATAGTTTTTGTGCTTTTGGCACTTTTACGCAATACTTATTCCCCTGTTCCCAATTTAGACGTTTACGTGATTCCTTCTCCAAGGTTGTAAATGTGTACCTTCTGTCCAGACTGCTGTCTTGAATACAGAGTTTTCAATACACTCACTGGATGAAATTTTTAACTGTATAATTCTAATCATTAATATATTAATCGCTAAAATGGCTTGCTTATTTCTCTCTAAAGTGATTTTCCATTTTGAACTTTATTCTTATCATTTTTGCTTCACTTTTAAAGATTTTTATTTTTAATTGTGTATTACGGTCATTTGAATGAGAATGGCCCCACAGGCTCAAATGTTTGAATACTTATTGCTATGCCGTTGTCCCACATCACCGTAGACTGCAACCCCTAAAACTGTAAGCCCAATAAGTGCTCTGTCTGTTGGCTGCCTTGCTCATGGTGTTTTGTCACAGCAATAGAAAAGTACCTAAGACTCATATTGTGTGGGCACACATACCTGCATCAGGGACCCACTGAGGCCAGAGGCATCAGATGCCTAGAGTTGCCTAACAAGGATGCTAGGAACCAAATTCTGGTCCTTTCCAAGAGCAGAATGATCTCATAACTACTGAGCCCTCTCTCTAGCCCCATTCATATATTAAATTATTAGCTGAAACATTAAATGTGTTCTATCTTCCAAATGATAAATCTTTCATTACCTTTAAAACAAAACAAAACAACAACAACAAAAAAACAAAATAAAAACAAATCACAGTCTCCCCATATAGTTCTGACTGGCTTGGAATGAACTTTTTATGTAGACCAGGGTGGCCTTGAACTCCCAAGAGCTAGGATTAAAGATGTGAGCTACCATGCCCAGCTAATTTTTATTAAATTTTTAACTGTTTTATTACATAGTTTTTCTTACACACAAAAATGTATGAAAAAATCCAAGCCTTAATTTTCCAAAAGGCATCAGCTCTCAACAACAAAGTGTACTTGCAGCACTACTGGCTGCTGATGGCCTTTACAAAGGCTTTTAACGTCCACAAAAGATAACAAAATACTGATGGGCCTGACATAGATGATGAGGTTTAGCCTCTGGTTAATACATTACACACTGTGTCAGTGATTTGTATAGCTGAATAGGAAGCCTTCATTTTAATATGCAAATGAAATACTATGAATGTCTATAAAAGGTCATACTTTCTTTCTGCTCTCATCTAGTGACCCCAAATCAAAACACATCAAGCCCGCAAGACACATCACACCATCATAAAAAACCCATAGCAGGCAGGCTCTGTCCACTTTCTACCTATTCAAATCACTCAAAAGCTACCTCCAATTGCACATCTGTACCATGTATTTGGGTACCTAATACAGTTCACAACTTTATACTGTCATCATTAAGCTCATCTCTCTGAATTTGCTACATGCCCTCCATCCGATTACTCCTTTCTATCTAATCCACCCCTGCCTCCTCTACATTCTACTGCTAAGCGCTCATCGTCTCTTTGACTCATCACTTCTTCACACTGTTAGCTGAGTCATCTTCCACAACTTTCTCTCCTTGGCTATGCCATCCTGGCACTCAGTGCTAGCATCTAGCTGACAACTCAAGTGAAGCTGATCTTAGTCTAGCCTACTATCTGGGTTCAACTTCATTCTTTAACTCCTCCCCCTCCCCCAACACATATGCGTACCATATGTGGAACTTGTCCTGCTCATGATATTCTCTGCTTGGAAGGAAGAAACTCGCACTTTTAATCAGGACATACAGAGAACTTACAGCGTCTCTGGCATGCAGCCTGCCCACTTTTAGAAAAGTTAAACTCTTCCTTTTCTTGTCTTTTTCTTTTTTCTCTCAGTTACTGCCCCAGCCTGGGCATGGCTGATACTCTGGGTGGAACCTTTACACTCCCTTTGCAGTCTCCACCCCTCCCGCCATGCTCGCCAGGATCCACTGCGGAGGCTTTCCAGATCCTCCCTCTAAGACATACCTTCCTCTTTCTTTTCCCATCTCCTGACAGCTACCAGGAGTTACACAGTGGTTCTCAATCCAGGGGTCCAACGACCCTTTCACAGCATTGTCTAAGGCCACCACGGTTATTTACAATGCACAAAAGTAGCAAAATTGTACTTAAGAAGTAGCAGCGACAATAATCTTATGGTTGGGGGCCATACATGAAAAACTACACTAAAGGTCATAACATTAGGAAAGTTGAGAACCACTGAGTTACAGTTTGCTTGCTCTGCCATTTTTCTTTTAGATGCTAATAAAACGGTCCTTGATCTTAGGGAAAAAAAAGATTCATCATACAAATAACATACCTTCTTTTGACCAAAACTTCCCCAAACACCTTGGGTTGAGTTAGCTAATCCCTTCTTTGCCTATAGTTTTACCCAGTTATATACCATGATAATTATCACAACTAGCAATATTAATATTAATATATCATCAACTAACAATATTAAACTGGTTTGCTTAAGGTTGAAATCTTGCTTCTGGCATCTTTTACTTCTATAGAGTACTAGAGAAGGGACACTACCAAGTCAGGTGAGTTGCCTGGCTCTAGAGGTATCAAGTTATTTTTATATGCTGCTCAGTTCTACAGCACTTAAGAACAGGTATAAATCAGGACAAAGACTTGAGGTTATACTAGTCATCAGTCTAGATTCTCCCTGGCGTGCTGGTCACATTCACCCTAGCAGAAGCATATTCTACTGGAAGCTATTAATTATTTGGTAAATCATTCAAGAAAAGAAGACAAGTTTGTGAAAATGAGATCACCAGAGCTTCAGTTTCACTAGAAATGATAGCCTAATCGCCACCAGCCCAAAGTGCCTGTGAGCCTCTGCACTGTGTGAAGTGTAACACTGTGTGCAGGTGGTCACGTGCCAACAGACCAGTGTGAAGCCTTCACAGACACTTACTCAGCAGATGACAATGAAAATTTTGTTTTTAAAACCACTTCATAAAAATGTTAAATTCACAGCAGCTAGAACAGTAGTGTCTTTTTCTGGTTTTGTTTTTACCCCTCCACAATGCCCTGATTCACTTAATGGTAATCCATGTTTATACAAGCTCACAAAAGGTCTTCTGAGATTGTAGCTATAGGCTGTGGTCTATCGACAGGCAATACTCAGGTATTAAATGAGGTGCAAGAACACTAATTTAAGGGCACACAACTAATTGAAAGCAGAGTCTCCTAATTGAGACTCTAAAGGGAGGCTGGGAACAAAGGTTTAGGTTCACTACCACAGAAGGAAAAGCGTTACAGGTAGCACACTCTAAGTATTTAACAGCATCACCTACATTTGACCAAATTCAGAAGTCTAAATTCAAGCTTAAACTCTCAGTGAACATCTCTTATTTTCTCAAATTTCCATGCCACACTATAGATGGTGGTGGGAAGTACTGAGCTATATAAACGTTTGGGGCCTTTTCCTGATATTGAGGCAGAGTCTCTCTGTAGCCTAGGATCACTGGTCTCAAGCTCTAAAGTGCTAGAGTGCAGCATGTGTCACCATGCTCTGTTGAGATAGTTTTTAACACCACAGTTGACACTTATAAATCTGAACTTTATTCTAAGATAGGATAAGAATGCAAATATTTTTTCTACATTTTCTAACAGTCATGAACAGGGTTTAAGCTTAGCTTAAACAAGACTCTGTCTCAAAATAAAACCAAAAGCAACAAATAACTAAACAAAAGTCTGCCCAAATAATGCTGTTGCCTTGCCTGGAAGGGTGTTAATACTATCAATAATTATTTTCTGTCTTTTAAGGGTTAGTAAAAAAAAAAAAACCCAAGCTTTTTTACTGCTAATTCATAAAATATTTTCATGAGTTAAACTATGTTAATAACTAGAAGAAAGGAGTAATAAAAACAAAGCTTAAAGCTAAAGGAAACTTAAAAGGTGAACTTGATTATAGAACTTGTCATGTCCCAAGAGACCAGAAATGTGGCTAACAAGCAGCAAAAACTTCAATGTTTTCTTATTTCTCTTAAAATTTCAGAGATTAAAAAAAAAAAGACAAGAGCCTTAAATATAGTAAGAAAAGAACTGGCCTTGGAAACAATATAGTTTTAACATTTTAAAAACACCCATACATTATGTTTGAATAGCTATAAAAGCATCCTCTGTAAGACTGAGGAGACAGTAGACCCTCATTAACTTACTGCGAGAGCAGTACTTAAATGCCACTTTCCCCAAGAGACTACTAAGTGCTGGCCGTCTTCGGCGAGAAGCATCTGAAAAGAACGTGTCTGCACTGTGGCTGGAAGTCAGCGCCTTGGCCATGTGTGTGGCTCTCGGGTCAAAACCCACATGAGTGCCATCTGCCACTTTCTGCGCGCTTTTCTACTCTGATCATTAAAACAGAAACCTTTCACACTCTCCTTCCTTCCTGTGTTTACACAGTATGCTTACTAGCATGTGTCCTCTTTAAAAGAAAGGAGAGAAAGACCGAGGAGAGGAAGGGGCAGTGAGAACGACTTCTATCTAGAGTTGAAATGTTTTCAAGCATCTGAGGGACAGGTGAGGTATAACTCTATAGGAACAGATTTAACTTTTAAAATCAGGATATGAACTTTGTAGCATTTTTCTTTAAAAGTGACACAGGATATCACAGAAAGACAAGACAGAGGTTCTGCTGCATGGGAGTGATCTATAACCATAAATCAATGTGCTTTTGTTGTGAACTTATTAACACACTAATTAAACAAAAGTCATGCTATCGGAAATATCTGAAAATGACACTGCATAAATTTTTACATACAGAGTACATGTTACATGATGTGTAAGCATACGAATAAAATATGTAATTGAAACAAGCTGTATATGTTTAATAAAACATACACTTAGCAGATGTAACATGGCTAACCAAATCGACTGTCACAAAAATACTCATTACAGACACATATACCACCAGATTTTAAACATAAAGTTTTCGCTCATCAAAAAAAACTACAAAATTCTTAGAATGGGAAAAATGTTCTTCCACTATGGAGCACACCGAAAAGAAAAAAAAAAAAAATCAAAAGGCCTGCCAAATATCCCTCTAAGCACTACACTGAATCATGCATATCAGCTAAAAACCATAATGATGGATATTGGGTTAATAAAATTAATTTCAAACAAGCAAGCTAAGTGATTGACTTACAGGATCAGCTGGTGCAATGTTAGAATCAAATTGGGTCAGAGTTTGTGAGCTTGAAGAGCGTTCACTAAATGTCTCCCACTGCTGAACAGACAGAGGAGAGACAAGTCAGCATGGGGAGATGCAGTAGAAGATCACTGGAGAAGACTTAGCAAAGTCATTCAGAGGCTGCACTGCAAGCTGCATTTCGCAGGATCAACAAAATTCTGTAGTTCGTAATTCCCATAATCACTTCATACTTATCTGTGCTGGGCCATCTTATAAATAGAAGGTGAATACCTTCATAAGCAAATATACAGTAAGAATTTAATGTACTCTCTATGGGTGAGATTCAAACTTCTACAGAATTAACACTCAGAACACCGTAAAGGAGAGAGTCTAAGTGAGGGAAATGGCAACCAGGTAGAAATGCACAGGGTCATCTGGACTAGAACAATGCTTAACTCAAACCCTGTTCAAACTCCAGTGAAACACTGATCCACAGAAGCCGAGGAGCTCAAGTTCTAATCAACATGGAGCATTCAGTGCGACCCCTGAAAGATGAGTCCATTACGTACGTGCACATATCTTATACATATGCATATTTAATAACATATAACAGATAAAATGCAAGAAATTCTGGAATTAATAACATTTTAGCTTATTTATCAATTTGTAGCAAGTCAACCTCTGCGATCAGCACTACAAACAGGGCCATGCCAGATCACAAGACAGAGCTGCCAATCAGGCCCCTCCCCATGCTAGGAAAATGAGAATGCAGCCATGAGAGCAAACCAAGCATCTGGGTGTGTGTTATATACAGGAGATGCACGGGAACAGCCACTGTTCTAAAAGAGGTATACAAAGAAATATCATACCTCTTCAAACAGGTGGAATGATAAGTCAACATTAATTACAGTAAATTCCATTTGAGATCTTAGTAACAGTACAGAACTTTTTCATCAAAGTTGTATTAAAACTATTATTAAATCTGATTCTTAAAAATGACGAGTTGTCCTCTGAGGAGGGAAACATCTACTTACACATAAACAATATATACACATGAATGCTTACACATAGACACAACTACCTCATTAACCAAAGTCCTTCAGTTTGTAAGGGTACATATACTTTTATGCTTCAAAGTTCAACTTTCTATTTAAAACAGTGATATTCAATTTGAGTAGCTATATAGAAATAAAACTTTAGCAAATGAGAATATTGCTGAAAATTATCCACAAAAATGGCTAATAAAAGCATTCAATAACTTTTCCTACAGGTCACAAAGAGAAAAATGTTAGTTCAAAGTTGTGACAAAAGCTTAAAACAGTTCACTTTTATTATGGACTTTCACATCAGAAACTGATTTAACAAATTTGGTAATACAATTAATTTCTTCCTCAACAACTACTGTTACAGGATTTAGAAGGAACTGAATTATCTATCTCATAGAGACAGCTTACATGCAGAACTCAGTCCCCTGGAAGGAAGTGGGTCTCATCTTCAGGACAAGTACAGTAGTTAACAGCTATAGGCTCTAGCACCTGACTACTGGCAGAGTAGCTGGGCTGTGTGTGTGGGCTTGACTGAGTTACACATCCTCTCTGGGCTTCAGTTTCACCATCTTTAACATGAAATTACTAATACCCACCTCACGGAGAGGGACTAAGACATTAAATTAGGTGAAGAGCCTTCTGAACAGACTGGCATATCAAAAGTACTTTTAACAGTTAGGGATTTTTAGTGTTGTCTCTCATAGCACCTCGTCTATATCCATCAGTGCTAAATAAACTGAAATAATACTGGGTTTGTGGGAGATAAAATATAATTCAAGCCCGGCAGTGGTGGCGCACGCCTTTAATCCCAAGCACTTGGGAGGCAGAGGCAGGCGGATTTCTGAGTTCGAGGCCAGCCTGGTCTACAGAGTGAGTTCCAGGACAGCCAGGGCTACACAGAGAAACCCTGTCTCGAAACCCCTCCCCCCATCTAAATTTATATTATGAGTAGATATTTTAATAGCTATTACCAAAACATCTTAAATTCATTGTCTTACTAGTTTTTTAAGCATAGCACAAATTCCATAGCAAAATATGCATAGCAAAATTATGTCATTTATGATTTTATTACTAGGCATTCTAAAAAAAAACCCTGGTAGGACTTTTTGAGAGGGATAATGCATGCACCAGGAATCACAGAACTGAAAGGTATTTTGATCTCCACCTCTCCAGATCACACCTGATTTTAGAATGGATATGGACTCTTCAGACTTTGGGAAGAGTTGCTTTTATGTATAAACCATAAGAATGGGTCAATAGCACTCTGTTAACTTAATATTGCTTTTTAAAAACCCTAAGTACAGTTCTCAACACGCCTTCCCTACTCTTCATAAGCTACCTCTACTAGCAAACTCTTGCAAGTCTTCCCGTCCCCCTCACAAGCGTGTGCGCTAATGCGTTTCACCTGATGAGGTGGCGGTGGTGCAAGGGCAGAGCTGCCTTGGCTGTTCTTAGGCCTTTAGAAGGCAGCACAAAGTCATACAGAACTGCCCGTTCTCCACTTCCCAGGAGCCCTAAGCTAGGATGACTATCAAAATTCTGTCCTGGCTTTAAAAGACAGAAAAGCAAAATGTTTATTTTCCCCTAGAAGTCAACAAATTAACTTTTGTAGATATAAACCTTAGTTCTTTAAAAGGCTAAGAACGGAGTTCTCTAGAGCACAGAGTTTTTAGAGAATGGGGTGGGTGCTCAGGCCCTCCCACTTAATTCTAAGAGTGCTCTCTTACTGTTCTGCATGGCCTAAGCCCAAGTAGTTGGGAAGCAGTGCGTTTGCTCTTACTCTGTTTTGCACACTACTGCTTGTATTAATATGGTAAAATTACTTCATTTTGTACGATTATTATTTTCTTTTGGTGTTTTGAGACAGGGTCTCTCTACACAGCTCTGGATGTCTTGGAACTCACTATGTAGACCAAGAAAGCTGGCCTCGAACTCACAAAGACCCTCTGTCTCCCAAGTGCTGGCATTAAAGGTGTGTGATTACCATATCTGTCTTCCATTTTGTATTGAATAAAACTAATTATAAGTAGTTTGGGTTGTAGAAAATACTTTTTTCATGCAGAAAGCTACACCAGTGACTTGTCTCTTCTATTACTTCATGCCAAGATTGCAACTATACCCTCATACACCCTACTTATTTAATTATGTAGACTCAGTGGACCCAGCAGCTGATGAAACAGCAAAGGACTGTGTCCAAATCTTGCTCTTGAATCTCCATGACATGGGATCTGGTTAAGTTACTCCCCTTTCACTTTCAACTTATGTATTTGCCCTACCCAATTCCCAAGGCTTTAGTGGGGAGAGATGGTGGAAACTGTAAGATAGTGTACACAGTACAAAAATTTCAGAAGCCACATGACTAATATGATTTCTGTTACTGTCTTTCTGAGGTCCTCGACTGTATGTCCTAGAGGAATCCTATGCTCTCCATGTGTGTATACTGGAGAAACCCTGTGATGTGTGCATGTGTGGGTGAATCCTATCTTGTGTGGGTGTACTAGAGGAATCCTGGCTGAAATGATTCCGTTTGAAGCTTCTTCCTGTAAACAAGCTAATTTCAAGCAGAGAAAGGGAAGTTTTGCTAACCTCACTGCTCTGATTCAGCTCTGGCCAAGTCTGGTTGAGTGACGGCATCGACGGCGACTTGCTCGGAGGTGCTTCTGCAGGAGAGCCTGAATAACCTACCTCACCTGGCTGGTCACCCACATCTGCAATTTAGACACAGAAAGTTCCCGTCAACAACATATTTTAGTTTGGGTGATTTATTTATGAGTAACTAACAGATAATTTTGCATGAGTGGTAATTTATACTCTCAATTTCCTTCTCAAAGTAGATACTCTAACGATAATACTTATTATTTATAGTCTACTTAGTATGATGGCTCCCAAACTGTTCATGAAAAGAAAGGCAAGTTAGAAGTAAACAAAAGAACAACATGAGATAAATAATAAAGCAGTTCTCTGATAACAGGGATGGCGCCCTCTCAAGGTCCTCAGCAAGGAGACTGAAGGATCACACTTTGTGCTCCAGTGAGTTTGGTTGGGGATACTCTAATCCCAAGTGGAGCATTGCCCTATGTGCTGCAGTCAAGGCTTGTGATGTCCCACAGTAAATTTTAAGTCAAGTTTTCCCAATACAAAATGCTTTCTTACAAACACAATTCTTCAGTTTTCCCTTGGAATTATTTTGAAAACTGCCAATTCAGTAACAGTTTCTCTAAAAACCTTCCCGTTACCATACAGCTACACCTCAAAAGAAGTAGCTATTCACGAGCAAGAGCCGAGTCAACGAGTCCAGATGTCCAAATACAGTCAGAGTCCAGATGTAAGGCTTGTATTTGTTTTAGCTTTTTTTGTTTCTTTGTTTTTTGTTTTTGCCTGGGGCCCAAATCCAGGGCCTTGTGTATGCTAAATACACGTTCTTCTTACCATAATAAGGCATAGTTGGCCCCTGAAACCTATGCTTTCTTATTTCATTATGTTTCTAGACTGAAGTGAGATAGCTTACAAATCTATGCTATGGTTTTAAAATGGGCTTTAAGTATGTTTAGATATCATATTCTACTTTGAATTTCACTTAAACCTTAAAGTATCTCGAAAATTATATTTAAAACAGAAGGAGTCTGAGTCTCCACGGTGGGGGCGGTGGTGGAGAGAAAGAAGCTCGCGCGGCTGCCACGGCGACAACGAAATGGCGGGTACCGGGCAGCCTATGGGCCGCCCAGCAACTTCCTCGAGATCAACGTGAGCAACCCGCAGACCGTGGGGGTTGGCCAGGGCCGCTTCACTACCTATGAGATCAGGGTCAAGACAAATCTTCCTATCTTCAAGCTGAAGGAATCTACTGTTAGAAGAATATACAGTGACTTTGAGTGGCTTCGAAGCGAACTAAAAAGAGAGCAAGGTTGTAGTTTCCCCGCTCCCTGGGAAAGCGTTCTTGTGGCAGCTTCCTTTCAAAGGCGATGATGGAATCTTTGATGACAATTTCATCGAGGAGAGGAAGCAAGGATTGGAACAGTTCATAAACAAGGTCGCTGGTCATCCTCTGACCCAGAATGAACGTTGTCTTCACATGTTTTTACATGATGAAAGTACAGATAAAAGCTATACTCCATCTAAAATAAGACATGCCAGAGTTTGGTAAGAAGAGGCCAAACCCGAAAAGAGACCGTTAACGAGACCGTTAATGATTCATCCGCACCAATGAAGAAGTCGTTAACTAACTTAGCATGCTGCACAGACACCGGTATAACACGCCCTGGGTAGACTAACACTCACGCTTCCTTTCACTGTTTGTTTTGGCAGCTGACGAGAAGTTCATTTGCTTTAGTGAAAACTCCCTCGCTCCAGCCTTTCTAAGTAGCTCTTCCCCACTGTGTCCTGTGCACACTGTAGCCTCCCAGCCCCATAGAACCTGCAGTGTCCTGACTAAAGCTGCCGGCTTGCTCTTATTTGCAGTTTCTGTGTCATGTTTGCTTCTTGAATCTGATTGACTAGAATATTTCTCCCCCCACCCCTTGATGTGTGACCTCACCACTTGGTCCTAATTTATGTGCAGGAGCACGACACCATTTGTCTCCAG
This sequence comes from Uromys caudimaculatus, assembly GCA_028551405.1. NCBI lineage: Eukaryota > Metazoa > Chordata > Mammalia > Rodentia > Muridae > Uromys > Uromys caudimaculatus. The sequence continues at coordinate 36,350,078 of CM052717.1, read as the reverse complement.
TGCCACACATACGAGGTGTACTTTGTGTGCAGAATGTGTCTTCCTTCTGGTCTGTAATCCCCTTCACATGAAAGATTAATGAGGGAAATCTTTATATTCTGTATAAAAAACAAAATCAAATTTATATACTAAAATCATTTGTCTAAAATTTAAGTTGTTTTCAAATAAAAGTTGAAATGCAAAAAAAAAAAAAAACCAGAAGGAGTTTCAATGACAACTAAATCCCAATTTCCCAAGTTTTACGGAGCTCTGAATACATCCCCTATCAACAGGAATTACATAATGAAATACGAGTCTACCATCTGTTCATTTGACCATGGGAGAATTAAAGAAACTAGTCCTTAGTTTTTTCCATCAAAATGAAAGACATTTGCTAACAAATGTTGGCATTCTACTGTGGACCTCAAAATAAACAGCTCATAATGATACCTAGCAGGGTACAGATCCCAACTTTCCACTCTAGTCAGAAGCCTTTCAGTCTGTCCAATATAGTATCTAATATATAGATGCAAGCAAGTATTTATTGAAGTCATTGACTTTTTGAGTTAAATTCATTTCCATTTTCTCAGAATCACAACTAACCTCTGATGGTTGTAACAGTGTTCAAAATTTCCCTTCTTCCTGTTCTGTTACCGACTCTCCGATTTCCCATTCACTCACCCCAAGCTTCTCTCTATAACACTATACTCAAGTTCTAGTTTATAGCCCAGCACCACACTGTGACTTTACATTTTAAAACAGGTGGTATTTCTACTTCTTTCTCAGTCCTAGATCTTCATAAGGGAGGTGGAGGGCAGTACAGAACTAACAGAGGCAGGAGAGGACTAGATACTACTCTGTAATGACCTCCAACAGCAAGCGAAGTGGTACAAAAACCTAAGCAGTAGCAGGCAAAGCCTAACAGGCAGTTTGGGGTTTCTGTGGGGAAAAACACGGTGGACCCCTCCGTCACACCTCAGTGATAATAAAGAAAAATTAGCCGAGGGGAGAAGATGCTGACGGTACATATGACTGCTGGATAATTATAAAGTGTCTTCAGAAGAGTCTCCGAGAAGCTGTTGACAACTGACGGCTGCTGGGAATGGAAGAGTCTGTTTTCTTCGGGGATGCATCCCCTGAGAGACTAACCATGCTCCGGCAGATGGTCCTGCATCTGTGCATATACAAGCAGCACAAAGGGAATGCTAGGTCTAAAGAACACCTGGACCTGAGAGGCAATAGTAGGGGTAGCAGTGGAGGGGAGGAAATGGGGGTGGGCTTGATTAAAGCACAATATATATGCCTGAAATTCTCAAGAAATTTAAAAAAGAATGACCTCATAATAAAGGAAAAATAAGAATTAAAAAAGTTAAAATAGTACTGACTATAGGAAGGTTAATTTCTCAATTAATCAGTTTAAAGCCAGACTCTTATCATACTAAATGTAATCTTAGAGTGATCTTGGGCTTGACTTTCTACATCTTTCTTCTTGGGATGTCACATTCCAATAAATTCAGACCTGTTTATACTGCACTATCATTTTAGGACACTTACTACTTTCCATAGATTCTAAGAACTCATCTGACTTACTACAAAGCTAGCCTTTTGAAATTGAAAATGAAAAAGTTAGTTACTCAAGTAATTACATTTTATAATTATCTTCCCAGAAAACTATGGGCCAGGGGCTTCCTTCTTGGACATCTCCAGTACTACTTCAGGGTCTCAAACTCAGATTTTTTGTGTGGTGACATTAATTTTCATTATATTGATACTGGTCCTAACAGAGCAAAAGCAATAAAAAGACAGCACATTACCAGCACAAAGGAAGGCAGGGAGCATCAAGTGTTATGTATCCTCTTGCACATTAAGCAAATTTAAATATGAACAAATAGATAGTAAACAAGTAAAAAAATTTCCCTGAACAATGTTCATAGTGAAGAAGTATAGATTAATTTTATTGAATTTCAGAACTAAAACCATACCCTGTCAATACTTTTTGTATGGAAAATAGAGACGACATAAAGCCTGTCTACTGACTATCCAGTGTTCTCACTGACTCACTGAGCCGAGGAAACACCACAGGACTCAGCTGACAGCTGAATGGCTGAGGTTTTCATAGAACACTGCCATTCTTTCTTTTCTGGAATGAACTGCTGATAAATCATAATTCCTTAGATCTTATTAGGCAGGTATGTTTTTCAAAATCAACTTTCAAGGAAACTGTAGAATCCTGAGAGCTATGCACATATGCCCATTAGCTAAAGGACGTCAAAGGATTTACCAACCTTTCTGGCAACAAAACTGTGATAGTGACATACATGCTTTCCTGACACAGTGAATATCCCAACATCTGAAAGATCTATCTAACTCAATGACTTGGTCTGTTACAAGTAACCATTATACTGCGATACAAAAATCACATACACATAAAAGGTTTACTCAAATACAAGACAAATAAATGGTTTGTAATGTTAAGATGTGCACGCATGCGCGCACACACACACACACACACACACACACACGCACACATTCAGTTCCCAGACTGTAACTAACTTTTGAGCAATCACATCTGGGTTTTAATGTGGTACCAAAGAACATCCACAATACTGGAAATACTGTACAGTAGTCTTTCTGTTTACTACTGAGACTAGATCTTCTTTGTATACTTCATGAGTTGTCAAACTTTATTTATTTGTTCCAATATGACAGACGGTAAATATCTGAAACACCGTAGGCCCTATTTATACCTACTGCCACTACAGTACAGTGGCTGCCACAGGCAAGAAAATAAGGCTGGCTATTTGACCCAATTCAGTTTTATTGATGACCACTAAATTTGAACTTCATGTGTAGTAAAATACCCCTCTTCTCAATTTATAGATAGAAATATTCTGGGGACCTGGGCCATTAACAGTGTTTAAGAGTCTTTGCTAGAAGCTATGGTCTCATTTCCCAGCACTGCATAAACCAACTGGGCATGGCACTGCATGTCTATAATCTCAGTAGTCAGGAGGGAGGCAGTACAATTCTAAGTTAAAAATTAATCTTTGACTACAAAGCAAATTTGAGACCTGGAATATATGAGACTCTGCCCTTAAAAATAAAACCAAGCCAAACAAAAGTACAAACTACCCCGGGCTGGGGATGCACTCAGTATAGAATCCTTGCCTAGGATGTAAAAAGAACCAGGCTCCATCCCCAGCACCATTAAAAATCAAACGAAGAAACAAACACAACAGCATTTGTGGTTGGTGGACTATTTATTCAGTCAAGCAGCAAACTGAATTTATGTGGTTTGGCTTTCTCGATTCTCAATTTACGTTAAATAATGAATAAATCCATCAAATTTATTACTGACCAGTCTGAAAGCTAGCTGGTGTCCACTGTCAGTTACTACAGAAATCTGTGAAAGGTAAAACAATGCCTCCTTTTTCATAATTTGGAGAATATTTTCCTAAGAATATTTATGCCACATGTAAAGAGTTTATTGTTGTTATGTTTAAATGAAGTCATACATATTTTTAAAACCTGGGTACTAGGGAAGGAACAAAGGAAAAATTATTATTAAAGAAGTATTATTTAACTCACATACATAAAGGTTCTTTGAGTCCATAACATTTTGAGGCTATATGAAGGCTTTAAGATTAGTAAATTGAAAAGTTGCTGTCCTAGGAAACTTAAAATTCACTGCTGGGATAAATTAGCCAAACTGCCCCTGGCTTTTTTCCCCACTTCATTCACAGAACAACAAATGGCAGTTAACAAAAGACCAGAAACCAACAAATGTCTGACAAGCGCTGGAAATAAACAGCACCTCCTTCAACTCTGGTCCCTGTAAATAATCAGTGCAGACATCCTGCCCACCCACACTGTCAGGCTTCACGACCCTTCCAGAGGCAGGGATGTAATTTTACTCTTCCTTGACACAGTGTTCCAGGAGGAACACTGTCAACCTGCCTCCTTCCTCAAGGTTCTGCTCTGCCCCTGACTGCATCAGAGTTATTGCAATTGAAAACAACTGATGGCATTTTAATAATTAATTTTCAAAAGAGATAAATGTCTAGGCATGTTCACTGCAACGCTGTTTTAAGGGCAAACTGAAAAGAAATATAAAAATTCATCAACAGAGGACTGGTTAAGGTACATCTCTGTAGGCCATGGAATGCCAAGGTATCTGTCCATATTCTAAGAGAAAACCCTGGGGATGCACAGTATGACTAGACTGGTGCACAAACTGATCTCTCTGTATGTAGGCCATCATGTCAAACATTTGGGGTGAATATAAAGAAATATTAACAATGTTTAATTTGAGCAACACAGTCTCAAGTATGAATGTACATGGACTTTTAGTTATCTAATCTCTTCCTCACTTTAAAGTATATTCACATTGGAAGCCCTAGTTAGAGTCCAGGGCTTTATACTGTACCTGACAGAAACACACGCAGCATCACTGTTATTACTACTGCATGCAGCAATAGTAATGGAGACGGAAACAGAAGGGCTCGCCCTTTCTCTCTTGGCATTCCAAGCAAATGCTGCTGAGTTACCCATATGAACAGTGTTGTGGGGTCAGTGTACAGTGGAAATCCACTTGCTCTGAAACAGTAATTTCAAAAATATGAACACTGACTCACATATTCAACTTGTGACTTGCAAGGTACTGATATAAAACCGACAAGAAACCTCTAGTTTACTTTGAGAGTCACAGATGCATCAAATAATCCCAAAAATGCATGTAAAATTGCAACTATGTAATCAAAATAAGTCTCTGGACTAACTACTACTATATTAAAGTGGCTTTATTGTGGAAATGCAGGGTTGGCTCAATATAAATAAGTCAACAAATACAGCAAATCATATAAATGGACTTAAAGACAAAACAAAAAAAATAAAACAAAACAAAACCACGTTCATCTCATGAGATACTGAAAAGGTCTTTGACAAAAATCTAACGTATTTTCATAACAGAAGTTCTAGAGAAAGTAGGACTACAGCAAACACACCTGAACATAATAAAGGCTATATATGAGAAATCCACAGCCAACATGATCCTAAATGGAGAAAAACTTGAAGCAACCCCATTAAAATAAGGACTAAGACAGAATCACTGACTGTACTCTCTCCCTTTCAATACAGTTTATGAGCTGAAGCAGTAAGGCAAGAGAAAGAAATTAAAGAGATACAAAGGAAAATAAATCATCAAATTATCTGCAGATGACATATCATACATAGAAGATCCCAAAAATTCTACCAGAAAAACTTGTAGAAACAAGCAACAATTTTAGCAAAGGAGTAGAATACAAAATTAACTTACTACAATCAGTAGTCAACAAGATACTCTGAGAAAGAGATCATGTACATTCACCCACGTACAATAGCTTCCAAGACAATAAAATATCTTGGAATAAAGCTAACCAAAGAGAGGAAGGCCCTCTATAGTAGACCCTTCCTTTCTGAAGAATGAGCAAGACACCAGAAAAGGGAAAGACATCTTGTATTCACGTACTGGTAAAACTGATAGTATGAAGATGGTCATCCTACCAAAAGTAATTTACAGATTCGATGTAATCCCAATCAGAATACTCACAGCACTCTTCACATAAAAAGGAAAACAGCATCCTAAAATTCTAATGGAATTACCAAAGACTGGGTTAGAATTTGCCCAAGGAAACAGTACTCTGGAGGACAGTGACTGTGTCGCTTCTGGGTAACTTCCCGCTGTCTAGGTCACGATGAGAAAGGCAGACCATGTAAGTTCTTAGGATACCAAATGTGATCTTACAGATAAATGGCTACTTAAGAACTAAATTCTCCCATCACTCCCCTTTGAAGTATAGTCGTTCATTACCATATCTGAAAGAAAGTTTGGACAGGAGCACTGGAGACAATGAACAGCTGGACAATTCACTGGGAACGTAACAGCTCATTACCTTTTATTCATTTCGAATTTAAGAAAAACATACGTATATTCAACAGTGATAGTCTCTTTCCTTTTACAAAAAGATACCAGTAAATATAGATCATATTATCACACATGATAGTATTATCTAAAACCAAATTCAAAATTTCCAGATTTCTTTAGTCATTGAGGAAAACCATTATAAAAGTCTAATAATGAATCAGATTATTCCCTACAATATATTAAGACATTAAATAGAAAACATTTATGGCTGACACCATAACCTACTTTAGACAATACACCATGCATTTAGAAACTGAGACATTCTCTCCAAGTCTGATGCAGGCCCTATGGGTAAAGAGGAAAGCTTTTCTGTTTTCTCTTTTCATTTTAACTTGAGACAAGGTCTAATGCTAGAGTTTATGCTGGGAACATTTAAAAATCTTCCTGTGTCAGCCTTCTAGGTGCTGGGATTGTGACATACCATACCCAGCCTTATGGACCACTATTAAAGCTGAATACCTAATAATCCAAATTCAGTGTCTATCTACATTAGCCCGACAACAAATTTGCACTTCTTTCTATCTATCTATCTATCTATCTATCTATCTATCTATCTATCTATCTATCTATCTATCTATCTATCTTTGAAACAGAGTTTCACTACGAAGCCCTGCCTAGTTTGGAACTTTTTCTGTAGAACAGGCTGGCCTCAAACTCTGATATCTGCCTGCCTTTGCCTCCCAAGTGGGAGGATTAAAGGTGTGCATCTCTATGCTTGACCAAATCTGTGCTTACTAAAACGCTGTAAGCTACTAAACGTCATTTTATCACCTATCTGGACTGACTTCTCAGAGTGAAGTAGCGCACGATCAGCTCTCAGGGGCCACCAATCTCACCTGCGGAATCTTCCAAGTCAATCAGCTTGGGCATCAGGCTTTCAGGGAGTTTTTCTGGTAGGTCATAACCATTTTTTCTAGCAACTACCAGATGAAAAGCAGCACAAAACTCATCCAGTGTCAACGCGCCATCTTTATCAAAGTCTGAGAGTTCCCTGGAAGACAAACTCATTATTACCACATTTTACTTTGGAGCCCCTATTTATCTAAAAAGAAGACAAAGTATTTCTCTCACAAGAAAATTTTAAAAAATCATTAATTTAAAAAATCCCACATGTGCAAAAAGGTGTAACAAAGCAAATATATCAAAGTTGTAACAAAGAGTCAATGTGATAGACATCTGAGCGCTCCGGTATGACCCTTTCAACATCCTACATTTTTGACAGGAAAACTGGCCTCCAACACTAAAGTCATAAAATATTACCTTTAACTTTGATGCATTAATAGAGCTTATTTAGTTGAAGTATATAAAATAAACTTATAGAACTTATTGAAAATTCTGTTTTTATTATCACAGTTCAACAGTTTTATACTTTAAGAAGATAAACTGGCTAAAGTTTAATAGGAAAATACAGCCTCTGCCCTGCTGTCCTTGTCCCCTACACAGAATCCATGTGTATGTGTGTTTTATTTTTGAGACAAAGACTCAGTACATAGCCCAGGCTGGCCTTAAACTCACGATCCTCCCATCTCCATCTCCTGAAAGCTGAGATTACAAAGCCTACACCACTCTGCCTGGCCTTAGAAAAGAATAATGATATAAAGTAGAAACAGTGTTTATGTGATCATTCCACTTTTAAAAGTACCTTGCGGTTATAATTGTGTCCCAAGGACTAATTCCAATTATGTGGCGCTATAGTGAGAGTCTTAGTCTACGTAATAACATGAGAGCTAAGCATTGTTCTTCCTTTTCTAGCTAGATATAAACTTGATGAAAACTAGGAGAAAATGACACAGGCAAAGTAGCAGCCTTTTTCATGCAGTACACTAGCAACAGGAGAAAGCCAACACAGCTTTAGTTTTAGCTCACAAGAATTTCTCTAACTAGTCTCATTTCTCTCTGTCCTAGAGAGGCTCACTGTCCTCGGCCTTACTGGGTTCTCCACCAGCACTTACAGAGAGGTCAAGTCCAGTCCTAGTTTTAAGGTTCTCAAAGTTTTAAGGTGCCAGAAATTCTTTTGAAACAACCAACATGAACCAGCTAATGATATACCACACTTACCAAATATGAGAAAGTTCAAGAATAGGAAGTTTTGATTTTGTAAAAAACTCTTTAGCTGCAGATCCTGAAATATTAAAATAGTTTTGTTTAATGTTATTCTGAACACACAGATTCAAGAATAGGAGGTAATATTGTTTTAGGCTGGGAAATATAACATTATATATGTAATGTTAAAAAAAGTCATGTTTTATTTCCCAGTGAATATAAAGTCCTTTTAGACAAATAATGTGAGCAATAACTAAAATCTAGGATCAACAAAACAATGTCTATTTGTCAATAAGGAAATTGAGGCTTTGTCCTAGCCCATCTAGAAGAACTTCTGTTTTCAGTGACTCACCTGGAATAAATCCATTTAGATCAGGCTGGATGGTTTTAAACTGATTTACATAATACTGTCTTTGTTCATCTGTTATTTTCCAGGGATCATCATAGCCACTGGATTGCCTACGGATTTCATTGGCGGTGGTAGCTGAGGCTACAGTCCTCACTGTTGTCTGGTCCTGCAATGAGACAGTCTCTCCTCAGTACAGTTTCTACCTAGACGCTTACATGGGCCAAGATTGCTAGGTTACTTTTCCTTGAAAGTGAACTTTACTTTTTTGAGGATATTTAAAAGGTAACAAGTTGTCAGCAAACCACATATTGTTATGGTCAGGTTATTGGATATGTTTTTGCATGGTGAGTATATAAACATGTAGAATGATAGCATTTATGTAAGCAACAGAAAGTTATGAAAAATGTGCTAAGAAAGCCAAGCGAATATATTCCCAGACGTAGAAATCTTTTAAAACTTCACTAGGGAATTAGAAACAGAAATAAAATCAGCTAAAACATAGTGGAGCATTCCATGGGTAACAGACTTGAAGAAACACCACAGATCAGAGTTCTGATTTTTTTTTCTTTAGTAAGAGTGAACTTGCATTTGTAAAATCTGCAACAGCAAAATATAAAAACAATGATTGCAGTGATACTTAGAATGAAGCAAACAAAAATGCAATTCCAATAAAATGTCACACCTGGACAGAAGCAGGATGCATGGTTAAAAGAGTACTGGTTGGTGGAGTGTCTGCAAAACTGACCCAGTTTTCTTGAGGTGGAGGGGGGGACTGCCCAGACCACACTGCATCACCAGCAGAAGAGCCTACAAGCAGAACGGAGGACCACACTAAACTCATTTGAAGAGACAACAAGTTACCGTGTTTGCCTTGCAACTGCAGTACGCTGTCATGTACACACTGAGATAGTTTCCTTCTGATCTCTTATTTTAAAGAAAGGAACTCCTTTCTGTTCAACTGAAAATATTTCGTTTTTTTTTTTTTTTTTTTTTTTTTTTTTTTGGTTTTTCGAGACAGGATTTCTCTGTGTAGCCCTGACTGCCCTGGAACTCACTCTGTAGACCAGGCTGGCCTCGAACTCAGAAATCCACCTGCCTCTGCCTCCCAAGTGCTTGGGATTAAAGGCGTGCGCCACCACTGCCCGGCTGAAAATATTTCATTTTAAGTTTTTTAGTCATGTTGTGCTTTCCTTATCAATATTAAAATCTCTGCATATCCGACATTGTAGAAAATAATTATTCATTTTACCACTGGGGTACCTGGCACCCACTGCCCAAGCATCATGGATACCACTGCTACTTTCCACAGCTATGAGTCTCCCTATACTTCATCACTGAATCTGCTTCCATTAACTCAACTTATAGTAAGCAGTGACTTGGGAATAATTCTTAGGGAAATACGATTTTCCTTTCATTTACAAAGTTAAAAACATGGTATTTCTAAAGAATCTCCAAATACCTGATTGTGCATCACCAAAAGGAGACCAGAATGGCCCTGGTCCTGCAAGAGGTCTCTCACTATTCCCCCCACTGGGATGGCGGGTGTGCTTCCTCCAGGTGTGTGGAGAAGTCGGTGGGGACTGCTGGGGTGAAACTACTGGAGATGCAGGTTCCTAGGAGGAAAATGTTCTTTAAAGATTTTCATTTTGAGGTGACATTTTAATTATCAAATATCAACAAGTGTTTATAAGTAAACCTTTCTCAGGCCAGGTCTCTGATGACAGTTCCATGCATGTGACTACCTGCTGATCTGCAGATGCACGAGGCTGAACCGCATCGTGGCTTCCAGGTCCCTTCTTAACTTGGCCTCTGCCAGGAGGAGGGGGAATCACCCCAGAGTAAGAGCCCTGGTTTTCAGAATCTGAAGAATATGAGGCTGCATGGCGAGATTCTTGTTCATTCTTTGAAGCAACAAATCGTGGAAGAGGGAGATCCTTTACTGTTAACCACAAAAATAGTTACATGTTCAGTATTTCTTACCTGAAATACTTGGAGACAAAATTGTTTCAAACTTCAGAGTTTATAAAAAATCTGGAATATTTGCATGGACGTTACAGGCTGACATCTCTAATAAAACAACAATAACAACAAAAACTGAAAACCAAATCTGAGATGATCAAAACCTTTTAAGCATAATGTTGATACTCAAGATATTTTGAATTTTCAACCTGTACTAATTTAAAATAGAAAAGGCACCCATACAAAAAGATGAAATAAGATGTGAGTTAGATACTAGAAATGCCTATCACTGCTAAATTTAGACCATTATATTTTTTGGAACATTGTAGAAAGAAGCTTGCCTAGAAAGACGTAATAAAACCAAAACGTTCTTTGAGGAGTGGTAAGCAAGAGCTATGTTAAATGTCTGTGTGTGTGCGTGCGTTTGCGAGTGTGTGCGTTTGTGTAATAACTGCATCAATTCTCACAGTTCCTACTTACAAAGAACCTAAGGTTTTGGGATTGCTACAGTAGAAGAGTTTGAACTCAGGCTGCGTCTACTTGTACTAGGTGTTTTAGGTAAGATGTTATAGACCTGACTGAAGAATAGCTGATGTCCCTAACTTTGAGACTAGCTTAATTTCTTGTGTGCCCAACACCATGCCCAGCTGAGTACATGCCATTCTATCTACCCATTTCAGTCTAGCTCATTATTCTCTTACTGCCAATATTCTCCATTAAATTTTGAATAGAGAATAAAAAACTGATTCTGTGTCTAAAGGCTAACCATATTCCTTCTTTAGAACAAGACAACTACAGAAACATTTTCAGAGTAAAGTATACTTTTGTTCAACATTACCTTCATCCCAGCTCATTTCATTTCGTTTTCATTTGATTGAGACACAGTTTCACTATGTAGTCTTGGCTGGCCTGGAACTTGCTATGTAGACCAGGCTTCTCTTGAACTCACAAAAATCTGCCTGCCTCTGCCTGAATGTTAGGATTAAAGACATATGCCTCTCAAGGCACGGCTCTTTGCTTTTCTATAGAGTCTAACCTGAAGGAATAAGACTGCTAAGCATATCTACTATGCATATGAATCCAAAGTTCTCTGAGAGGAATTTATGTTTTCAATACAAGAAGATAGCGGAATAGGGCTGAGGACCATAGTGAAAACTTCCAGGTGACAGGAAGCTAAGCTAATACTTTAAACTATATCCATTTTGTCAGGCCTGTTGGTAAATACCTATAACCAAAGTAAGCACACAGGAGTTCTAGGGCCTCAGTTTGAGGTCAGCCTAGGCTACACTGCAAGACTAACTAAAATATCTGAATATTATAGAAAGTCATACTTTCTCTTTTCCCCTTTCTCCATGGAAAGTATAAAACTTCACTTAGGATCTCTCTTTTTAGAATGTTTATTTTCTTTTACATCAGTAAGCCTCTAATAACAGAAAAAAGTGAATTATTTGAGGCAAACATGGTGAGGTGGGCAAATGAGTTTTTAGTCTGCTAATACTTCTTTAATATTATCTCTATTAACCAGAAATTGTTTTTTTTAAACACTTACTACTCACTTATTCACCCCCCCCATATGTATATCTGTCTCTATACACATTTGAGCACCACAGTGCACACGCAGAGGTCAAAGGACCCTTTGTGGAAGTCTGTTCGTCCCTTCTACCATATAGACCCTACTGGTACGAAACAGGTTGTAGTTGAGGTTTTGTCTTTTACTGTCTATTGTAATGCTAAGTGTGTGCCCCCAAGACCTGGAATCTGCACACAGCCCCTGTGACCCTACCCCCAGGTTAATTCTGATTGGTGAATAAACATGGCGACAGCTAACAGCTGGGTAGAAGAGTCATAGGTGATGTTTAGGATTCATGGGCTTGGGAAGAAAGGAGGACCACGAGGAAGAAAGTACAGTAGAGGAGGAAGAAGCTGCCACCATGAGTTAAGGGTCAAGAGAGTGTGGCCCCGAGAGCTGCCCAGTTGGAGTTAAGAGCAGCCCTGATGGAACCTAGTAAACAGTAAGTAACAACTCAGGGTTATCAATAGGGAAGTGGATTCTAACAGCATGGAGGTGGGCAGCTGCCCAGCTAGTGTGCTGTTTAGGGCTTACTGTAAATATAAAGGCTGTGAATATGTCTTTCATCTGGGAACTCAATAACCAAAGGTGGGCTAGAAACCCCAGGCCAGGTTTTAAATATTTCTAAAACTGGTTATCAATACCTTTACTGGCTACTAAGCTTCTTGCCAACTCTCTAACTAGAGTTTTGTTAATGTTTTTTAAATTGAAGTGGAGTTTCCTTAAACAAAACAACAGCAAATATAAAATAAGAAAAGAGGCTGGGTGGCTCAGTCCTACAATGCCATCTACTTGGGATGTTGAGACAGAAGAGCAGCAAACTCAAGGCCAACCTAGGCAACTTAGTGAGACCCTGTCTCAAAACAAAATGAGGAGTAGGGCTATAGAAAACACTTGACTTGCATGGTTAAGGCCCTAGATTCACCCCTATACATACACTAAAAACAAAGTATAAAATAATAAAATAAAGAAGCAGTATATGGAGGTTATTATTTATGATTTAGCTTTATAAAAGTATTTACCTAAATTCATTCTAGGTAAGTTTTAGTGAAGGCTCATTTTAATGAACAGTTGTTTTACCATTGTTATCAAATACGTATCACTGAGGAGGCTGGAAGACAGCTTGGGAATTAAGAACACTTGCTGCTCTTTTAGAGGACCCTGGTTTGATTTCCAGCACCTACATGGTGGCTCACAACTGGCCTTGACTCCAGCTCCAGAGGACCCAATGCCCTCTTCTCGTCTTCACGGGCACAGCACACTCATGGTGCATGGACATACATGCAGTCCAAACATTCATACAATAAAATAAATAAAAACTAAAATTTAAAAAGCATGGCATACATTGGTAGGTTAAGCATATTCTTCAGCATAACAGATATACATACATATATTGGTATGTTTTTCTAATATTTTCACATATTAATAATTAGTCAAGATACTTCAAAGTCACAAAGGCCACTATAATATCAGAAAGACTAATAACCACACTGAATTTGGCTTCATTTGTGATTAGAAGAATATTATCATTTTAGTCACTTATGTGTTACATATTTACCAGTGTTTATACTTTCCACTCTTAATGGGAAACCAGACTGGGCAACAGCTACAAGCTTCAAAGCAATGTAGAACTGACTTCTTCCAAAATAACCAAGTCTTGTTGCACCACAAAGCTCCATGATCTACGAGAGAATACAGTATTAACATTAAAGGTTATGCAAAAATTCTTTATCAACAGTAAATAATTATCCTATTTGTTTCTAATAATCTGCTGTATTTCTCTACTATCTTAAGTAACAACCAATTCTCTCAAGTTTTATGTTCACATTTTAAAACAATAGGCACCAATTTTATAATAATGAAGTCAAAGATGTGCATAATTGTATTACAATTACAGTTTCCCAGAGCTGGGTGTCGGTGGGTCAGACCTCTAATCCCAGCACCTGGAAGGCGGGGCGAGAAAGTCGATATTAACACCACACTACTTTTCCTTAAAGTATGAAAGTGCTCAGGGATCCACAATGATCACTGTAGTCATCCAACTACTGTCTTTAGAAGATGAAGTAGGGATCTCCCCATCAACACCCCTATCTACAATCATGGATCTGCACTCCACTCCCCAGCTTTGCTTGCCTCCTGGGAGGCCTGATCCCACTGAGGACACCCAGCCTGCTAGGCTCCCAGCAATCTCAGCAGATGTCAGGTCAGCCCTGTCCTTTCTGAGCTCCATCTTACAGTCCACACCTCTGCAATGGCAGATCTGCACTTTACTCCCTAGTCAACAGCTAGGCCTGCCTCCCAGGAGGCCTGCTACTGCCAGGGACTACCAGGCCAGCCAACAACAGAGACAACCACGTGGCTCAAGGCCAGTACAATATGGCACCAGCAGAACCTAGCTTTCCTTCAACAGCAAGCCCTGGGTAGACTGTGACCTTAAGTCTCATGAAAATGATCAAGGCCTGTAAAGAAGAAATAAATAAATCTGTCAAAGAAATACATGAAAATAAAATCAAACTTGTAGAAGCCTTTAAAGAGGAAACAAATAAATCCTTAGAGAAATACAGGAAAATACAATTAAACAGGTAAGGGAAATGAATAAAACTGTTCAAGACCTGAAAACGGAAATAGAAGCAATAAAGAAAATACAAGTGGAGGCAACTCTGGAGATGGAAAACATAGGAAAGAGAACAGAAACTACAGGCTCAATCAAGCATCAGCAACAGAAGACTAGAGAAGGAAGAGAGAATCTCAAGCAATAGAAGAAATTGATACATTGGTCAAGAAAACATCAAATCTAAAAAGTTTCTTACACAAAACATCCAGGAAATTTGGGACACTATGAAAAGACTAAACCTAAGAATAATAGAAATAGAAGAGGGAAAAGATTTCTAGTTCAAAGGCCCACAAAATATCTTTAACAAAAATCATAGGAGAAAATTTCCCTAACCTAAAGAAAAAGATGGCTATAAACATATAGGAAGTTTATAGAACACCAAATAGACTGGACCAGAAAAGAAAATCCTTCTGCCACATAATAATCAAAACACTAAATGTACAGAGCAAAAAAAAAAAAAAAATAACAGTAAAAGCTGCAAGGGGAAAAGGCCAAGAAACATAAAAAGGAGGAACTATCAGAATTACACCTGAATTCTCAACACAGACTCTAAGAGCCAGAAGGTCCTGGACAGATGTCTCACAGACCCTAAGAGACCAGATTACTATACTCAGAAAAACTTTGAGTCACCATATATGGAGAAACCAGGATATTCCATGACAAAACTAAACTTAAATACTATCTTTCCACTAATCCAGTCCTACAGAGGATACTAGAAGGAAAATTCCAACAAGGATAACTATATTCAAGAAACACAAGAAATTAATCATCTCACAGAAAAACAAGACATACACACACTCAATACCACTACAACATCAAAATAACAGGAACTAATAATCATTGGATATTAATATCTCTCAACATCAATGGACTCAATTCCCCAATAAAAAGACACAGGCTAAGAGACTGGATACATAAACAGGATTCATCATTCTTCTGCATACAAGAAACACATCTCAGCAACAAAGATAGACACTACCTCATAGTAAAGGGCTGGAAAAAGGTTTCCAAGCAAATGGACCAAAGAAACAAGTTGGAGTAGCCATTTCTAATATCTAATAAAATATACTTTCAAGCAAAAGTAATCAAGAAAGATGGGAAAAATACTTTATACTTATCAAAGGAATAAATTCACCAAGATGATATCTCAATTCTGAACATCTATGCCTGAAATACAAGAGCACTCACATTCATAAAAGAAACATTACCAAAGCTCAAATCACATATCAAACCTCACATAATAATAGTGGGGGACTTCAACAACCCACTCTCACCAGTGGATGGGTCATCAAAACAGAAACTGAACAGAGACACAGTGAAACTAACAGAAGTTATGAACCAAATGGACCTCACAGATACCTACAGAACCTTTCACCCAAATACTTCTCAGCACCTCACAGAACCTTTTCCAAAACTGACCACATAATCGATCACAAAGATTGAAATAACCCCTTGTTTCTCATGAGATGACCATGGATAAAAGCGGGATTTCAACAACAGAAAGCCCACATACTCATGGAAACTTAACTCTCTACTCAATGATCACTTGAGTCGGGGAAGAAAGAAAGAAATTAAGACTTTCTAGAATTCAGTGAAAATGAAAGAAAATGAAGGCACAACACACCCAAACTTATGGGACACAATGAAAGTAGTGCTAAGAGGAAAGTTCATAGCACTAAATGCCTTCATAAATAAATTAGAAAGTTCACATACCAGCAATTTAAAAGCACACCTAGCCGGGCAGTGGTGGTGCGCGCCTTTAATCCCAGCACTTGGGAGGCAGAGGCAGGCGGATTTCTGAGTTCGTGGCCAGCCTGGTCTACAGAGTGAGTTCCAGGACAGGGCTACACAGAGAAACCCTGTCTCGAGAAAAAAACAAAACAAAAACAAAAAAAACACACACCTAAATGCTCTAGAACAAAAAGAAGCAAACATACCCTAGAAGAGTAGAAAACAGGAAATCATCAATCTCAGGGCTAAAATCAATCAAACTGAAACAAAGAGAACAATAAAACCAAGAGCTGGTTCTTTGAGAAAATCAACAATGCTTAGCCAAACTAACTAAAGGCACAGACAGTATCCAAATTAACACAATCAGAAATGAAAAATAACAATGGAAACTGAGGAAATTCAAGAAATCAGTAGGTACTACTTCAAAAGCCTGTACACCACAAAATTGGAAAATATAAATGAAATGGGTGATTGTCAAGACAGATACCACTTACCAAAATTAAATCAAGATCAGGTAAACTAAATAGTCCTATAATCCTTAAGGAAATAGTAGTCAGTCATTAAGGTAGAATTTTACAAGACTTTCAAAGACGAGCTAGTACCAATACTCTTCAAACTATTCCACAAAATAGAAACAGAAAGAACACTGCCAAACTCATTTTATGAGGCCACAGTCACCCTGATACCTAAACCACACAAAGATTCAGTAAAGAAAGAGAATTTCAGACCGATATCTCTTATGAACATTCATGCAAAAATAATAAAATATTCGCAAACTGAATCCAGGAATACATCAAAAATATCATCCACCATGATCAAGTAGGCTTCATCCCAGGGATTCATGGATGGTTCAATATATGAAAATCCACCAACGGAATCGAATCCACCATATAAACAAACTGGAAAAAAAAATCACATAATCATCTCATGAAATGCTGAAAACGCCTTTGACAAAATCCATTACCCCTTCACATTAAAAGTCCTGGAGAGACCAAGGATATAAGGCACATACCTAAACACAATAAAGGCAATATACAGAAAGCCAATACCAACATCAAATTAAATGGAGAGAAACATAAGCAATCCTGTTAAAATCAGGAACAAGACAAGGCTGTCTACTCTCTCCTTATTTATTCAATATAGTACTTGAAGTTCTAGCAAGTGCAATAAGACAACTAAAGGAGATCAAACAGATATAAATTGGAAAGAAAGAAGTCAAGAATTGCTATCCACAGATGATATGATAGTATATATAAGTGCCCCAGCCCCAAATTCCACCAGAGAACTCCCACCGCTGAAAAACACCTTCACCAAAGTGGCTGGATACAAAATCAACTTAAAAAAAAAAAAAAATCAGTATCCCTCCCTTATACAAATGATAAATGAGCTGAGAAAGAAATCGGGAAACATCACCTTTCACAATAGCCACGAATAATATAAAATATCTTGGTGTAACTTTAATCAAGCAAGTGAAAGACCTGATGGCAAGACCGTCCAGGTAGCTTGTCACACACTAGCACAAATTCCTATCTGATTAATCAGTTTCTGTTGTCACATTCAAATGAAGGTAAGATATAGTTAAGATGTTGTGCTACTGTCTGAAGAAAGTATCCACAGAACTTCAAAAAGAACTACTGATGGGTAAGTAATATCACAGCAGCAACTATTTGTTTGCATAAAATGAAAGAAAAAAAAAGAGTTATGTTTGTTGCCTGTTGTTGTATGTCATTAACACTGGAAGAAATTCTTAGTTCTGCCACTAAGGGGCATGCACTCCTGAGAAAATGTATATGGGCAAAGAAAATTTAAAGTGGCAGATGAAACCACTAGAAAACTATGAGGGAAAAATGCAGAATTAACAAAGGAAAGCCACATTTTCCCTGTAATTATCACTCTAATTCACTCCCATTTCTAACCACCTGATGCCTCTTTGAGAATCATTATACATCTTAGATACTCTCGTTTATAAAACAAATCATCTAAAATATTCTAGTTAATGTCAGATAAAAGAAAAACCTAAAAAATATCATAGTCATTTGCTGACTTTTAGGGAAGATGCCAAGGGCTGTTAGCAATCAGAAGAGAGTGTTCAAGAAAGTCAGGATCTTCAGGGAGGGGATAGCAGAACACAGACAACTGGAACAAGAAAGAAGTACTGGGGAGGGAGGCTTATGTAGGGGAGGAGAGAGAAGGGCAGAAAAGGGCAGAGGAGGAAGAGTAAGTCATCTAAGATACCTGGGAAAGCCCTATGGAAATCTATTTAATCAGCTTCATATATTTTTTCTCCATATGAAAGAGTTTGCAATGGGGATTATACTCATTCTAGAAGCCACAGGTGAACAAATAAAAAGCTCAGTGTCATGTGGAGCTGGTGGGAAGACACATCCAAAAAAACAAAAACAACAAAAACAAAAATAAAATAAAACAAAACAATAGAGGCTTGTTCCTAGTTGTCCCAGAATGTGATAGTAAGTCCTATTGCTAAAGACTCCACAAAAGCTGGTACAGGGTACTGACAGGAAGCTTCCTTCTTGTTGGCTAACTCTCATGGTACTGGAAGGTGCTATGTAGGATGATGGTAGGGGTGTGGGGGTGGAAATTCATCAACACTCTTTCCTACTCAGTGTGAATCCTGTGAGTTGCAGTAATGCCCAGAGTGGCAAGAGATGACTATAGGTGCAACAGTATCATGAATGTTATGTATTATGAGGGTAATGCTTTTTGATTGAATTTAAGACTCCCTCATCAGGAGAAAATATATGCCCGATACTGTAAATCTGCACAAGAACCCATACTTGGGAGCTCACAGGCCCTAAAGGATGCATCTATCACTATTACTTTGCTAACTGTTCACAGTATCAAACTGCCCTCTAAGTCCTATCATTCTACCTGCAGATTAGTGCAGCTCTCAGACCTCAGGGGTTCTTCTGTGCAATGACACAACTGACCAAGTGTAGGGTATAAGTGAGGTGCTCAGACACAAATAGAGCATCTATGTGTCACAGCTCCTTCCCAAGGCTCAGACACCACCCCAGAAGAGGGGCAGTAAGTGCCAAGCAGGACCAACTTCCTCAGGAAATCACAGCAGTTGTAGACTGAACAATATCAATCCCATCAACATCCTAACATGGAGCAAGAAGAGCTCCATGAGCCTCACTCTAACTGAGAACCTATGGGCAGCTGATGGCTTCTGAATGAGGGGGACTTGGTCTAAGGGCGTGGCTCCTATTAGGCTGCCATGCACCATTCATTGGATGGCCCCAAATTCAGAAGCCAATGGAGGTGTAAACTGTAACTGATGGCTTATTAATGGGTGGACAAGGTGGTTTGGGATTTGGAAGAAGTTCAAGGGAGAGCTGGGAGTGGAAGGTCAAAACACACTGTATGACATTCTCAATAAAAATATTTAGCTTTAAAAAGCCAAAACCCACGGATGTTTTGGTTTCTAGGTATTAAAATTTTCAATTGTTAGCTATAATTATAAGCTACTTCCTAACATCCTTTCCTGATTTCCAAAGGTATTCACTAGTATTTCAATAAGCTTTATTATACTAAAGTTATTGATCTTCAAACTGTTGTGGGATTAATTCATTCGATGGCATTTACTTAGCATCACTTATGTCTCATTAAAACTCCTGAGATTCCAACAGGAACAGAAAGACTGGCCAATTGAAGAGGGGCGAGGAGGGTGTGGCTGGGAGAGGAGACGGCATCAGTGGGTGAAGGTGAGACTCAGGCAAGAGTCGCTCCATACCACATATGCAGTTTCCCAGTTAGATTCTCAGAAAAGTTCTCCTGGTCATAGAATGTTATCATTTTTAAACAATTTATCATTTCTTCTGTTTCCTAGCTTTTGGATTTGCCATACTGAAAATATATGTCTCACTGAGCTAAAATTTGTTTTTGAAATGAAAAGCAAGTCACTCGGTCCTCCTAAAAAAGTTACCTGTTTATTGAAAAACTATCATTTCTGCAGTAACCTGAAAACCCAAGTTGCATGTATTCTGGACTCCTTCTGTAGTCTGGTCCTATACCACATTCTTCTAATCATTTTAGCTTGGTAAGACTTAAATATATAGGGTTAGGCAAATCCTCCTGGGCTATTGTCACTTACTTTCCTAGAATAATTTGCCGGAATCACTTGACATTTTACTCAGGAAGCAATTACTTGTTCCAAGCTTAAACATGACCACTGCTGCTACTGGTCTTCCCCGAGCTTCTGGCCAACACCCTGCCATAGCAGTTTATGCTACTGAACCAGTTCCACTCTTTGGAGGTGGGTTTTTTGTTTTGTTTTGGTTTTTGGTTTTTTTTTTTAAGGGGGGAAATCCTAGTCTTAAAAATATAAATAATAATCTTATTGTATGTATTTTGGGAAGAAAACTTTAAGTTTTTTTCTCTAATCTATTGTGAATTATCATATGTCCTAATATGGAACTATACTTTGATTCTTGAAATGAATTCCCTTTATTTGTGGTTTATTATCCTTCCAAATAATATTTATAAAATTGTAATGTTAAAATAATATAATGTTTGGTTTTTCCAGCTGGTATATTCTACTAACTAAAATAGCAAGCCTTAATCTTTCTCCACATTCTGTAGTATTTTAACTAATTAGGATCAGGTGTTCCATGAAGTTAGCATTCATCTAGAACTGCACATTGAACTCATTTTCTCTCTCTCTCTCTCTCTCTCTCTCTCTCTCTCTCTCTCTCTCTCTGTGTGTGTAAATACATTGGGTTTTTATTTTTAAGCTTTTTATTTTATTTAAGCTATTTATTGTATTTGACCATTTCCTACAGAATCATTCATGACTTCTAATTTTTGCTATTTAGTAATTCAACATCAGTGAAGGTAATCTCATTCTCATACTTTCTTCTCTAGGGTAATTTTATCCAAATACTAATTACTTAAATTTGTGGGCAGTTTCCTCTTCCTCCAGTGTCTGGTTATCTGACCACAAGAAACACTTGAAATCCTCTTAGGATAGACATTCTCAGATCCCTTCCTAAGACATCAAACTCTCCTGGGAAATCCAAGAGCAGGCAGTGGTTGTTGGCACACCACTGATAGCTAAGCCTTTAAGCTCTATTTTTTTTTTTTTTAACACTGTAAAATTTACATGATCATGGGGAAATAAATCAAAGCTAAGAAATTAAAAGTTTCTAAAAAACCCATTGTAACTGCCCATTCTGGTCTTATACTCTTCCATTTTTCTATTACATATATAAATGCACAAATAAGTAACATGTTTTACACACATATGATCACAGGGTGGGGCTTTATCATATATAACTCAAGGCCTTCTTATACCAACACATACGTTTCTGCAGTGATTTATGTTGACTGTCAACGAGATCTACAATCACTGAAGAGACACGCCTCTGGGCCACCTTTGAGAGGTTATCCAGACTAGGGTAGCTGAAGTAGGAAAACCCATGCTAAATGTAGGCAGTACCATTCTGTAAGTTGGGGTCTGAGACTAAATAAAGGAAAAAGCCAGCTGAGCACTGGCTACCAAGATGGGTAAGGTAAAGACATGGTTAGAAACACAGAACTACTTTCTGCAAGCTGTCCTCTGACCTTCACACATATGCTGAGGAACATATCCATACACATATACAAATAAATGTAATTTAAAGGTAAACACACACACACACACATATATATATACACACAGTTGAATATTAGTGCTAAAAAATTTGGTTGACAATAACATCCTTCTAAGCAGCACAGAATACTGATTGTGTAGAGATAAGAGAGCCAAATCAATGCTGGTTTTAAAAAAGGGTTAAGACAGCCCAGTTCAGCCAGTAAAGGCAATTGTTGCCAAGCCTGGTGCTCTGTAGTAAGTCCCAAGGCACCCCACATATGCTCTGATCTCTATATGCCATGGCTTGGGTGTGTGCACACATCCATGCCAAATAAATAAGTGTGAAAGAATAAAGCATCACTCCTAAGACAGCCTGTATTGACTTCTGTTATAAATGCTCTGTAAGGTGAGTGGAGACAGAATGGTACTTTTATCACTCACACAGTACTCCAAGTTATGTGACATGACTGCACTCGTGTGTGCAAATGTAAACTAAGGAAGATAGTGCACTGCCTCATTTGGTTGCGTAGACAATCAATGAGATTGTACTCAATGGCATTCTACAAATAAACATCACTTGTCATTTGTCACCCTGGTCATAGTGAACTTTACACAGTTGGTACTTCAGAGACTCATTCTTGAAAACTACATTCTCCTGAGAGACCATGGGTTTACTCACTAACAAACTTGTAGTTTATTATAATTATGTGTATACGTAGGAATGAACTCGGGGCTTTATGTCTGTTAAGCACATACTTTATTACCAAGCTATATCCCCGGCTAAATTTTACTATAATGTTTGATGCAAAGCCTTTTGCAATATACTTCCATTGTCTTCTAAGTATTGTGAACTTATGGCTTAGGCAACACAACTGAGACCACTGTGATATAACAACCATATATTACAGGGCTTTAAGAAAAACCAGCATGTTTTTCTCTCACATAATGGAATATCACTGTTCATTAGCTTTGTTCTTTGTGTGGGATGGGGCTCTCTTGGTGCCAAGTTTTTTTTTTTTTCTTTCTTCCTTATCAGCAGTCCTAGTTGTAATCCTGTGCCTTGTATACTATGAAACTTACTTTTTAAGCTGCACAAAAGAATAGTTCTTTAAAAACGATCCCCCAAATTATTCTCCAAGCAAAGCATCGAGCCTTTTTATGCCTATGCATACAAACACAAGGACAAGAGGGGCTGACACGCCCTGAGCACACACACCGTGCCTGAGCACACACCGCTAGGCTAGTGCTCAATGGTCTAGAGTGTCTGTCCAGTCCTTAAAAGTAATGACAGTGGCTCCAGGGAGATGGCTTAGCAGTGAAAAGTACCAGCTGCTCTTCTAGTGGCCCCAGGATTGACTCCCAGCACTCACATGGTGACTCACAACTGCCTGCAACTCTAGTTCCAGAGGATCTGGTACCCTCTTCTGGCCTTCTTGAATACCAGGCATGCACGTGGTACACAAATACACATGTGGGCAAAACATCCATAACAAAGTAAATCAAGAAATCCAGCAGGGTGGAACTCAGGAAAAAACTCTACAAAGAAAGAAGAGCATCATATTGACCAACTTGCCAAAGGCCAGAGGGCCCAAGCAGGGGGAAGCATAAGTCAAATAGATGTCTTTCTTCTTCCCCTCCACATCTACATGCTCGGACTGTAGTAATGGCGGAGCAGTCATGTACGGGAGAACACGATTCCTATCCTCAGAATAGAAGAGTGCATGGAGTGTCAAGAACAGAAACGATGGCTGCAAAGTATTTCCTATCTGAGGTAAGAAAAGATCAAGAGAAAAGAGATGTCCAGTGATCTGTATGGATTATCTGTGAGCTGAATCATGAAGCACCAAAACTCAAAAACTAGAGTGAAGAATACATTGAAACTCTCTAAAATACTGAGATAGGAATACCTGGAAAACTGTTAATCTCTCTCCAAAATAAAATTTTATGAAAAAGTTTACCATGGTGAAATCTAATAGGGGTGGAGATGGAGCCAATGGTCAGAATGCTGGCTTACCATGCCTGAGGCTGCACTAACCTCCATCACTACACAAACCCAGTGTAATACACAGCTTTGTAATCCCACTATTGGGAGGCAGTGCAGGAAGCTCAGAAGCTCAAGATCACTTTTGGCTATATAGCCTCTTGAGACCCTGCATCAAAACAAACACACAATGGAAGGCCTTCCCTTTCTAGTCATTAGCAGCTTTAGCCGTGAGGTGGGTTAGGAGTGGCAGCATAAAAGCTTCCCAGAATCCCAATATCCCAGATCTCTGGAGGTTTAGGGTGGGAGGACTGTGATTTCACAGCCTACCCAGAATGGAGAGCCAATGTCTGCTGCCAACAACGTGGATGCCGTCTTTTAGAGCAGCCACTGAGAACCCATGCCTATGGCTGCAAGGAAGGAACAGACTAGTGAAACTGGCAGTGAGGGAAGTAATAAATTGCTGAGTCCAGGTATTTAGAGAACAGCTGTTACTCAAGAAATTTTACTCTATAATGCCGTGTGTGTGTGTGTGTGTGTGTGTGTGTGTGTGTGTGAGAGAGAGAGAGAGAGAGGGGGGGGGGGAGTGTGTGTGAGTGTGTTTTGTTCCCAGCACCCAAGTCTGGTGATACACTACTGCCTGTAACTGCAGCTCCAGGGTATCTGAAACCCCTGGGCTGTTCTCTAAATACCTGGGCTCTACAGATAGCGTGGCATACACTAATACAGACAAACACAGAAATAAAAATAGTTAATGAATAAATGTTTTAGGATTAAGAGATGGTTAAAAACATGTACTGCCTTTGCAGAGGACCTGAGGACCCAAGTTCAATTCTCATTACCCATATTGGGTAGCTTACAACTGTCTGTAACTCCTGCTCCAAGGGATACAACTCCCCTGTGGGTTTCTGCACTTATGTGCACACACGCCACACACAGACACACATGCATATACATAATTAAAAATAAAAAAGTATTTTAAAAAACTGTATGTATGTTTAGTTTGTTCTATGTTTCCATTTTGGAAAAATGGAAAAAAGACAACAATGTATTTCATAACCTCTAGAAAACAGGTAAGGATAGGGTAGGAACAAAAGATCAAGTTTTCTATAAGATAATCATATATATATAATAAGATAATCATATATACACATTATTTATTGAACTTACAGAATTTTATCAACTACTTATTGAACTTATAGAATTGTCCTAGAGATTTTCAGCTGCCTAATATACTAGATCCTCAGAAAAAAATAATCAGGCTACTGATGAATCACTGTATATAAACGTACATAAGACCTCGTCGTCTGACGCCATCAATGCATTGTGTTAGTTATACAATAAAATCTAATCTGGCAAGATGACTCGATACTGAGATGGCTAACCAGTAGCCAAGACAGCAATTTCTGAAGTCCACATCAGCTCATCCTCTACCAGTGCACCGTGTGACTTCTAACAAGCGCTTCACTTTCTCCAATGGATTAGTCTGCCTCTGTACCAGGGCCCTGCAGTACTTGCTGCATCCAGCACGGTTTTCCTTTAGGCTTTTCCTCCTTGCTCCTGTCATGCAAGTTTCAGCTCAGCATCACGACCTCAGGGGTCACCGTACTGTTAACTTACTGTCCAAAGAATGAGACTCCAGAGAATAGGGACGGCTACTTACATTGCCAGGACATGGAATTCCCAACAAGATCAATTTCTTAGCTGGTAGAGTGAATGAGAAGAGATGAGCTCCGTGGTAGCCTCTCTCCTCCCTTACATAGACTGCCGAACTAACAATCCGGAAGTACAGCTCTAAGTAATTTTCTATCTTAAAAGACAAACTTCTAAGGCTAGAGTTCAAGGCGCCCACACTCTAGCTCCAATCTCCCTTCCCACTCTTACCTAGGTTAATCATTCAGACCTCTGTAATTTCACTTCTTCCTCACACAAGATCATAGTCTAAGCCAGATTTGCCTATTAAAGTTCTCTTTCCAGAATTACCCACCTTCACAAGTCTTCTCTCTCCTGTAACTTTTTAAAATTAAGCCTATCTTCCTGTACTTCTGAGACAGAGTCTCATCATGTAGCCAGGCTGTCCTTAACCTCACGATCATCTGGTCTTAGCTTCCCAAGTGATGAGACTGCAGGTAAGGAAACCACTGGCTTGTTTATTTGTAGCTGATGCAAAACAAACAAACAAAAAACCACCTGCCAAAACCCCACACAAACAGAAAGTATATATACTAAAGGCATAACAGGGTATTTTGACAAATATAAGCATCATACAACATTTAAGTCTAGCTAAATATTTCTATCTCCTCAAATGCTTGTCATTTCTCTGTGGTGAAAATGTTCAAAACATTTCTTGTAGCTTTTTGGAAAATGCAGTGCATTTAAGTTCACCTTGGTTACTCTACTGTGTACTAGCATACCACAGCGTCTCACTTCTAACTATCTTAAGGCCCACTGATCAATATCCTTTCCCTGGGCCACCTTCATATTCTCCCAGTCTCTAGCAACTAGGATTCCACCCTCAACTTCTGTTCCATCAACACTTTAGATGCGATATGTGAACAACCCTTTAAATTTAGCACAGTCCAGAAAATAAGCACGTGACCAACATCACTTACTGACATCACGTTCATGCCTGCATTCCTAAGTGACTTTCACTACCTCCTGGTGACCAACTTCATTGCCAAATCCCTCCAAAAATCTAGTCTAGTACAAATACAACTGGGCCAACCCTTTTGAAATACTAGCCAGTCACATTAGGGCAAATTCCTCATATCACTTTTACTACATCTCTTATCTGAAACTAATTACTTATTGCTTTGCTGACACAATTCAAGTGATCTTCGATTGTGAACCTGAGGTCAGGACTCCATTGCTTTCTGTGCTTCCTCTGCTAAGAATCTCTCTCCACATACATAAGCGTGAGTCGGTACCCTCTGTGCACGCTCTCTTGCTCTCAATCTGTCTCTCAAAACCCTTCTCCAACTTCATCTTACTTTTCAACCATACCTTTTCCTCATCAAGAATAATTTCTCCAAGCATCCCAAAGTATCTCCTTAGGTAAAATAAGCAGCCTACATTTTGTGATGTTGATATACGATACATATTATTCTATAGACTACCTCAAAACAAACAAAAACCCCCAAAATGTGAAAAATTTGTCAGAAAAATTACTACAACTTGATAGTAACTTCTTGTTATATGTCAGAGAATTAAAGTACAGAATGAGAAAACATATACAAAAAGAGTAAGTGAATTCACATATTAACTAGACCAATCAATTTCTCAACACATAGGTATTATGAAATGACACAGACACAATAAATATACATTCACCTGTCAACTTGAAAATAAAGGAAACAATGAAGATGAACAATACCACGTGCACCAAGTGAATGCTGACTTCTTACGAAAGCAGTTATGTGGAAATGGGACAGCATATATCTCAATGCCAACAAAAGCCACAAGTGTTTAGTTAATGAAAAAGAGGCTAAGCATTTGAGATGGAGCAGGGTGGTGGGAGGTGTGATGGGGGTGCTTGGGAGGTGTTGGCAGGAGAAGAAAGATGGGGCAAAGGA
Organism: Uromys caudimaculatus; assembly: GCA_028551405.1. Lineage (NCBI taxonomy): Eukaryota > Metazoa > Chordata > Mammalia > Rodentia > Muridae > Uromys > Uromys caudimaculatus. The sequence continues at coordinate 36,322,725 of CM052717.1, read as the reverse complement.
TGTAACTGTTTTGGGTTAAAAATAAAACTAAAAACCATTAATGTCGTCTATAACTTTTCAGCTGAGAGTATTCAAATACATTATATTTTTTATTCCCTATTGGTACTATCATAGAAATTCATAAGAACTCAGCATTATAATACTGCTATGGACCTAGAAGTGCCTTACTATTGGAAGGCAGGCTTTATTCTACCTGCCAAGGAAATGCACCCTGAAGAATGTGTTGGTTGAGTCAGTCAACAGGAACTAGGTCTAAGGCAAGGTATTAAACATGAAAGTGTGTGGACAGAGTAGGTAGTTAACAAAGACTCCCTTTAGAGGTGCGTGACTACTTTTAGCTATCAATCCTACTTGCTTTAGGCAATAAACCCATGAGCTGTCTACCCTGCTAACAGTGGTACATACGGACCAGTAAGTAGTTTAGTGGTTGCAATCTATATCGTGTTGACAAGTTATCTAAACAAATAAAACACTTTTGATAGCCTCAGAGATAAGGACAATAATGTGAAAAATTGAGATTACCTTTCAAGTTTATTGGCAGCTCAATCTAAGTACCATATTACCAATTAAAATAACGTTTATCTTAGCTACATTAAGGAAGCAGTTCCCACCCCAAGTCCCCACCACGAAGCCTTACAAGCACATGCTAACAGGAGAAAAGAAATCACAAAAATAAAAATAATTAGAAAAATACTATAAACCATTGCAACTTGAGCTTCAAACAGTGTTCACCTTTGGACAATGCTATGGTTTATGACAACAGTTCAGAAAAAGAAACGCATCGAGTAACCTACACTTAGGAGAAGAGATCACTGATACCCAAACCCGCTCATTTTGTTGAGTACAAAGGGGGTAGGTACTTCCTTTAGTCATGCAGGGAACAGGAGATGTAAGTCAAGGCTGTCTACACATGCCAGATCTCCACCTGCCCTTCCACACATCCAAAGACAAATGATCCACTGAACCCACAGTGCATACTGAAACACGAAAAGCCAAAACTACGGATGTTTTAATTAAAAAGCAGTATTTTTCAGGAAGACTTACTACTTTTCAAACCTTATTTACATGGGGGCTTACAGAGAACCACAAAATTCCCTTATAAAAACTTTAAAAGTAAAAGTTTAGAGTAAAACATTTCACACTGGGTCAGGCATCATTTAATCTTTGTAACAGCCCCCAAAGATATAAACTCTCATGACTATTTCCCAGAGAGACAACACAAGCACAGAGATGTTAGTAAACCAGCCAATCTAAGTGGTGAAGCTGAGGACTACACAGCAGCACGGGTCACTATTGCTCCTCCAGGGGAGAACCAGGAGCCCACTATTTCTCAGAAACACACAGACTTGGCACTACTAGTGAACAAGCAGAATCAGGTCAGTCAGCCCCAGTGAAACTTCTGGTCTACACTCATTACCAGTGGCCAGCAGCAAACACAGACGTGGAAAATGTACATACCTGCAGTAAAGGGAAAGCTACTCAACTCAGTGTTAAAGTAACACACTAACAACCTGTGCCATTAGCTGTTTTAAGGTATGGATGATGACCAAAAAAGAGACGGTGATTCTAAAGAGTAACTACCACCATTAACATGTTACAGAATGTGTACTCCAAGCTCAGCAACATACTGACTAATCCAACCACCTTGTCATCTCTGAGACAGGTACTGCTCACCAGAAAACAACTAAGCCTCCGTAAGTTGTTAAGGACACACGGAAGCAAAGCTCAGATGGAAGTCCACAGGCTTTACTACTAAGATCTGATCTAGAGCAAATGCTTCCTTTTCTTTCTTATTTAGGCTCCAGTTCTCATAAGTACTTTTTATTGGTTATTTTATTTAGTTACATTTCAAATGTCCCTCTTCCCAGTTTCCCCTCCGCAAACCCCACCCCATCCCCCACCTCTATGAGGGTGCCCCCTCCCCCCACTCCAGCCTCACTGCTTTAACATCCCCTCACACTGGGGCATCATCCACAGCCCAAGGGCCTCCCCTCCCATTGATGCAAATGTTTTCATGATGCAAATGTTTTCTAAATGCAAGTTTCACACAAAATCTATGCTTATATCAAAAACTATACTATCTTTAAGAATCTGCTTCTGCCAAAATATCACATGTAAATATTACTGTGAGGATCTATGTGAAAATAATTTAAATCATTTTCTTAGTCCTGTCCTGAACATGGGAACCAAAGGAACAATACCCTTTGTGAAACTCAAGTGTAAATACTTGTATTTTCCAACTGCCTTAACAGATTTTTTTGCATTAAATATTTTATCGAAATACTTCCTATTATCTAATTTTTAAATTTTGTATTAGAATCAATTTTCCTCCACATTAAAGATCAATTTTGTTACGCTGGGGAAGTGACAAGGAATAGCTTGGTTTAACATGCTTGTTTTATATCTTACCCATTTGAACGTAATTGGCTCACAGAGTAAAACACACTACTTATCTTTAAAAAATAGATTAAAAACTGGAAAACAAATAGTAAGTATAATGACAGAACTAATATGAATCCATGATCCTTAAAGAATTGCTAATGGGGTGTGTGTGTGTGTGTGTGTGTGTGTGTGTGTGTGTGTGTGTACACATCAACTGTTCCCTGGTATTTCACTCAATTAGAAAGTGCTATTGCACACATAGCTTCAGGATGGATTTAACCTCAGCTCCCTGAATGGATAGGAGTTTATCAGTGCCCTACTTTGGAGTTTGTGTAATTGCTCTGCAATAATTTTAGGCTAAAGGTAGCTCATAGTAGTTTTATTAAAGATCTAATTTTTATTGTTCTTGCCTGTTGTTAGGCTGACAGTACAGCTGCTATCAGTCACAGTATGGCTATGCTAAACTGTTACTTAGCTTCTGTCAAATGCACATATACAAACATTCAACTCACGATGATACGAATAAACAAGCAAAGCCCCAAGAGTTCCCAAAACTCTATTTTCCTTTCAGAGGAATAATAATAATCATAATAATAATAATAACGGCAAATGTCTAGTGCTAGTCCAAGTACTGGGCACTGGGCAAGGAACCCCTCAACCAACCCTACGAGGCAGGTGTCACATTACCCCCAGCACACAGATGAGAAAACTGATGTGCAGGGAAAAAAGCCCAGAGCACTTTGATGCTTGTTTAATGAGTCTGGGAATTAAACTGCAACTTTAAAATTCTATCAAAGGTTCTATCTGAACTAATAAAAGAATGAACAAAAACAGCTGACAATGTGATGGTGAGAGCAGCCCATCACTCGCAGCGGAGCGCCAGTGCTTATCACGACCGTCCTTAAAATGGTTCTGAAGACCAGAGCAGTGCGGAGAATCCTGTGTGAGCCCAGTGCATGTGCTCTTCTCTCTGTGACTCCAGAGCACGGCACTGCGACGGATGTCACTGTCTGCCACTGGCATCTCCGTCCACAAGTCTGTCGTGCCCATGGACCACCTGTGCTATCATGCACACAGATATCTATGTGCTTCATATCAAGAAAGGAACTTTGTATCGCAATACACATGAGAAATAAGTCTCAGTGGAAATAAATAGAAAATAAAAACAATAAAGTTAAAACAAAGCTGTTATTCAACACCAGCCAATGCCATTGTCTGCTAAAGGTGCTTGTAGCAATATCAAGACTCTCCTGGTCTTTATTAAGGAAACCAGCACCTAAAAGGTGAGCGCTTGCTATACAAGCCGAATATCCTCTAACTAACAAGTATTGAGATGTGAGGAGCAAGGGAAATTTGCCACCTGTGCTTTGTTATCTCTCTGGGTACACACCCCACACTTGGGAAACAACACACAAGCTGAGTCTGCTGTCTCCCTCCTGGCTCCAGGACACAGCCAGGTCGAAAGCACTGTACTTCCGTCAATATCTTAAAGATTGTTCTAACACAAAGAAATAAACCAGTTAACCACAGTCAGCAGCACTACAGGAGCACCTCAACAAAATCGCTTCAGTACTCACATGAATATTCAAAATATATTGGCTGTTGGGAGGTACACAAAAAGTTCAAAGACTGTCTTACCCACTGCAAATAATATACAAGCCTCAAAGATATGACAGGACATCGGGCTGTCACTTTATGCATTCTAGAGCCTACAGTCCCAATTGTAACTACTGCCATTGGGGAAGCTGGATTCGATCCCAGTTCATGTTGAACTCTTAGGAGTTCCAGGTCTCTCAGCAGAAAAGTGGAAATACCTACGTCTAAATTTAAAGTTACAAATACGTTAATTAGTTCAACATCCTCCTTATAGTAAGTGCTATATAATAAATACCTGCTATTTTAAGAACTAATTAGGAGGTATATAATATTGGGGGGGAGGAGGTCAACACTGCTTTTAAGCAATCTGATCTGAACCATCAAGAAAGGACAGGCTTGGACCTCATAAAATTGCAAAGCTTCTGTAAGGCAAAGGACACTGTCAATAGGACAAAACGGCAACCAACAGATTGGGGAAAGATCTTAACCAATCCTACATCCGATAGAGGGCTAATATCCAATATATACAAAGAACTCAAGAAGTTAGACTCCAGAGAACCAAATAACCCTATCAAAAAATGGGGTAAAGAGCTAAACAGAGAATTCTCAACTGAGGAATATCGAATGGCCAAGAAGCACCTAAAGAAATGTTCAACATCCTTAGTCATCAGGGAAATGCAAATCAAAACAGTCCTGAGATTCTACCTCACACCAGTCAGAATGGCTAAGATGAAAAACTCAGGTGACAGCAGATGCTGGCGAGAATGTGGAGAAAGAGGAACACTCTTCCATTGTTGGTGGGATTACAAAATGGTACAACCACTCTGGAAATCAGTCTGGCAGTTCCTCAGAAAATTGGACACAGTCCTACCTGAGGACCCAGCTATACTGCTCCTGGGTATATACCCAAAAGATGCTCCAACATGTAATAAAGACACATGCTCCACTATGTTCATAGCAGCCATATTTATAATAGCCAGAAGCTGGAAAGAACCCAGATGTCTCTCAACAGAGGAATGGATACAGAAAATGTGGTACATTAACACAATGCAATACTACTCAGCTATTAAAAACAGTGACTTCATGAAATTCACAGGCAAATGGATGGAACTTAAAAATATCATTCTGAGTGAGGTAACTCAGTCACAAAAGAACACACATGGTATGCACTCACTAATAAGTGGATATTAGCCCAAAAGCTAGGAATACCCAAGATACAATTCACAGACCACATGAAGCTCAAGAAGAAGGAAAACCAAAGTGTGGGTGCTTCAGTCCTTCTTAGAAGGGGGAACAAAATATTCATGGGAGGAAATACACAGACAAAGTGTGGAGCAGAAGGAAAGGCCATCCAGAGACTGCCCCACCTGGGGATCCATCCCATATACAGTCACCAAACCCAGACACTATTGCGGATGTCAAGAAGTGCTTGCTGACAGGAGCCTGATATAGCTGTCTTCTGAGAGGCTCTGCCAGAGATTTACAAATACAGAGGTGGATGCTTGCAGCCAACCATTGGACTAAGCAAGGGTCCCCAATGGAGGAGTTAGAGAAAAGACTGAAGGAGCTGAAGGGGTTTGCAACCCCATAAGAAGAACAACAGTATCACCAACCAGACCCCCCAGAGCTCCCAGGGACTAAACCACCAACAAAGGAATACACATGGAAGGACCCATGGCTCCAGCTGCATATGTAGTAGAGGATGGCCTTGTCGGGCATCAATGGGAGGAGAGGCCCTTGGTCCTATGAAGGTTGGATGCCCCAGTGTAGGGGAATTCCAGGGTGGGGAGTTTGGAGTGGGTGGGGGAGCACCCTCATAGAAGCAGAGGGAGGGGTAATGGGATAGGGGGTTCTGGAGGGGAAACTGGGAAAGGGGATAACATCTGAAATATAAATAAAGAAAATATCCAATTTTAAAAAAGAAAAAAAAGGACAGGCTTTTGGTAAGTTGAAACATCAGAGGCAAACCAAATGGGGCACAGCAGGGTAAGGACTGTAGTGGAGGCAAACCAGGGAGAGTGCTAACTGCCAGGCTACTCTTCACAGACCAGAGTACCCTGTAACTTCTGATCACTCTCTTGGTTCTTTAGCACTTTAGCAGAGTTCACTGAGATTTAGGAGGCCACTGCAGCAGTGTAACAATGAGGTGGTCCTAGCTGGAAAACACAAAGGCAAGAGAGCACTGACGAGCTGGGACCTTTCAAAGGGTTCTCAAGGACCTTGAGATGGAGACAATGGGGGCACTAAACAGAGTCCTCCAGCACCAGGATGAAAACATAATGCCCACCAAGATGACAATCCTGTGACAACTTCAAGGGAGGTGGTAAGACAAAGTGAAACCCACAGAAATGTCTGGATTGGTTAAGTGGGATAATAGTGAACTCTATGAATATCTTTAAGCTAAACATGGTGGTACATGCCTTTAATCCCAGCATTTGGGAAGCAGAGGATCTCTGAGTTTGATCCAGGCCAGCCTAGTATACAGAGTTCCAGGACAGCCAGGCAGGGCTACACTGAGAAATACTGTCTCAAAAAACCAAAACCCCAAACCAACCAACCAACCAACCACAAAACAAACAAACAAACAAACAAACAAACAAACAAAAGAAGAGCACCTTTAAGGGGCTGGGCAGCTCAGTGCTCAATGATTAGGAGCACACACTCCTCCAGTGGAGGAGTTTCATCTGAGCTCGGTTCCCAGTACCCACCTCCAGCAGCTCACAACTCCCTGTGACTCCAGATCCAGTGAGCCAACACCAACAGCCTTTGCAAGCACCTGTGCCCATGTAGGTTTATTTACCCACACAGGCACACACATACACATATTAAAATAACAATAAAAATCTTTTAAAAGAGTATCTTTAAAAGAAAAGATGGCAAAATAAAAGGTAGCTACTAGCCCTTAAGGAAAACAGTGTCCATGGTAGACAAGCAGAACCAGGAGTCATTTGTTCTTTGACAATAACAGAGAAGAGAACGGGACAAGTGGTGGGTGTGCAAAGTCAAGAGAACTACACTGGAAGCAAAAAGAACACTGCAGAAGCTAACCACCATACAACATCACTGGTAAGGACAGACAGCAATTACAGCTTTGCCGTTTGTTAGGTACAAGTGAGAAACACTAGGCTTGGGTTCCTTCCAGAATTAACTCTAGAGGGAAATGCAAGCAAGGAAGTAAAAGATTTAAAACTGTGGGCAGTGAACAGCAAACCTAACCATAAGCTCCCTTCCTTGGGCCACCACTCTTTCTGAAAGCAGGCTCTTCTACTGCAAAGGCTTATCAGCCACTTCTGCTTCTGCAGATCTGACATGGCCCAAGTTGCAATGGCCTAGGCTACGAACTGTGCTATCCTGAAGTAACACTGTGTGCAAAGGCTCATTTGTGGCTCTACCTGTACCCAAGTACTCAGAAACTCTCCATTAAGTTATGTTTTATATTGTATTTTATAAACAAAAGTACATGCTACAGCACTGGGATATCCAGATTCTGCCACAGATAATCCTTATAATTGCAAATAAATTCCTACTTTTTGTTTTTTAAAATTTCTCAGTCTGCTATTACACTTTTAAAAAGTTCTCAAAGGGTGAAGGAACTGGCAAACAGGCAAACATATCAGCAAAGTCAGAGCTCAGAATTCAGGGCTATTTGTTCCTGTCCCTGCTGCCTCTCTCTCCTCATGCCCAGAATGCTGACTGGGGTGGGGAAAAGCACCCACAGAGCTAGGCAGCAAGCCAGCCGAGCACTTCACCCCCACACTTCCGACTTCCCTGCCTGAGGCGGCCTGCCTTACTCCCTCATCCTCATCATCTGAGTGGACTGCAATAGCAGGGCGAAGCAACTGACTAGCCCTAAAAATTCTGTTCTCTAAACATCTACTATGCATTTCTGCTATTCTCCTGTGACACCATGAGATCATGAAAGAAAAGGAATCTGAATTTTAGATACGTGAAAGTCTGTTATCTTAGCACTTAAGAGGCTGAGGCAGGAGGATTGTAAATTTGAGACCACTTAGATGGCACAAACACGGTATCTTACCCTATGTATGTAAAATTCAGCATGATGTCTCCAAACAAACAACACACACTCCCCCCCCCAAAAAAAAAAAAAACACGGAACAACAACAACAACCCAACAGCTCCTCCACTTCACTTGGTTCTGTCAGCATCACTGGTCGGCCAGCTCCACGACTCCCCACCTCAGAATCACCTGTATCAGGGTCTTTGGTCTTTATTTGGGTACATTTCACTTTGGGAAAACAAACCCTCAACTTAATTGCACACTAAGAGGGGAAAATAAAAGGACTCTAAGACTGGGAGCGGCACTGTGTTCAAGCAAAACACAAGCAACAAAAGGTGCAATGCCGGTTCAAGGAGCAAATGAACAATTTTTTCTATTATTAAAGCCAAGATACTGCAAATTCCAAGTTTTCTTGCAGAGCAGAGCTGAGCAAATGAAACTTACCTGGTCACATTCTAAGAACCGGACCCCATGCTCAGTGCTTACACACACTTCCGGCTGGCATTCATTACCAACCCTTCAGAACTGGGATTAACAGGAAACAGTCTCAGAAGGTTCGGTTTTCAGATCAGGGTGAGAAGTTAATAAGCACCAAGCGGAGATTCAAATCTGAAGCTGTCACATTCCAAAGTCTATTCTATTTTGACTAAACTCAATGTTTGTTGACATAGAAAGTTACAAAGCTGTTTAACTGTTTTCCTAGGAGACATAATGTAGAATTCTAGAACAAACTCTCTAGATCACAATGTAACAGTGCAACATGCACACCAAACATCAAGCCATGGCCCCCAAGTCATAAACACAACATAAAAACCCTCACCAATACCCTTAGTTTCTAGGCAATCATTTCCCCTTTCAAGTCTACTGATATGTCAACATCCGCGTGTGCTTGTTGCTCAGCTCATAGGCAAACAGTAGTAACAATCAAATCACTCTTAGATCAGCACTCTACAACTGATTTTTACACAAAGGAACATAATTGTGATGCCTGGACTCAAGATCTGGCTACTTAGGAAAACTCAAGAATTAAATGGAGATATCATATCAGTCCATCAAAATCCAGCTGTCTACAGAGTCACGACAGTGACAGACTGATTTTTCAGTCCCCAAGTAGTAGAGTATTGCATTAAGATTATAATTTGTCAGACATGATTATTTTAAATTCATATTTTGGGGTATTACATTTCTGTAATTTCCCATAAAATTATGACATCCCAATTAAGTGTGTGTGTGTGTGTGTGTGTGTGTGTGTGTGTGTGTGTGTGTGTGTGTGTATGCATGCAGTAAGATCTGCGCTGGTTTGAATGAAATGTTTTCACTAAATCTTGGGCACATGAATACTTGATCCCCAGGTGGTGGCTCTTTGGGAATAATTAGGAGATACGGCCTTGCTGGAGGAAGTATGTCACTGGGCTTTGAGGTTTCAAAAAACTCATGCCATTTTGAGTTAGTCCTCTCTGCTTCCAGTCTGTGATTCAAAATATGAGCTCTCAGCTGCTGCTCCAGCCTTCTGCTACCTCTGTTTGACCATCATGGATTCTAATGCTCTGGAGCTGGAAGCCCCACATACACTCATTCTATAAGTTCCATGGTCATGATGTTTTATCACAGCAATATAAAAATTAGTAATATACCACTCAAAGTCCAAAGACAGAAATTGGTCTAGATTTGGTCTAAGTATAATTTCTAGCCCCTTCTAACAAACACTATGCTTACACAGAGTAAGTTAACGGAATCTAATGGCACAGCATTGACCTGGGTACTCTCTACAGGCCAAGGCAGGAGGATCACTTGAGCTTAGAGGAGGAGATGAATATATACAGTGTATGCAGAACAGTCCCTGACACACAGATCAAAATGAATAACTAACCAGTATTTATCGCTGGTGTGTCAGACATGGTGCCACATGCCTGTTATCCCAGCCATTTGGAAGATGGAGGCAGCAGGACCAGGAATCAAGGCAACCCCCAGCCACAGTGTATTTGGGACCAGTGTAAGCTATGCTAGCAAAAATGAGCAAACAAGCATAGTCAGTTCTAATGACTCCTCATGTGAAAAGCTACATATAAAGTCATCTTCAAAACCTAAGTCCCTCACTAAATGCCAGCTTGCACTAAATTATGCTGAAGCTTGATAAATAAAATTATATTCACAGTACAGTCCACAGTACACTTTCAAAATGACAAAAAAAAAGTACTGTGAAGCACAATTTTTTACACCATAAAATTCAACCTCAATACAACTTAGAGTTAAAGAAAACCTACTGTGCTGTATACCATCACATAAGTCAAGTTTAGAATGTTTCTTATCCCAGTGTTGATTCCCTCCAGGCTGCCCCTTCTGTCCTGGGCTTAGAGAACCATCAATATCTGTTTCTATGGATCTTTTCCACAGACATTTTTCTACAGACAGTTTTCAATATCTCATGTACTGCAGTACGACAGGTACCCTTCTGTGCCTGGTTTCACTCATTCAGTGTGTTTCTAACGTTATCTTTGTTGCAATGTGTATCAGAAACCTGCTCCTTTTGATAGCAGAATAGTATTTCGCTTTATGGATATATCATATTTTATGTGCCAATTACTAATTGATGGGTACTTGGATTGTTTTTCAGGTTTACTATAGAATAGTGCATTTGTAAATTCTCTGACAAAGAACTCTTGGAACATTTTCTCATTTCTCTTGGGTAGATGCATAAGAGTAAAAGACTGCTTCTTCCTAGGGAAGTTTATATTCAAGTTGTAAAGCCAGTGTTTTACAAAACAGCTATGTGTCAATTACATTCCCAAGAACAGTGTGAAAGTATTGTATTCTCTGCACAATACCAATACTACATAGGTATTAGCAGACTTTAACTACAGCCTTTCTACCGACAGTATACCATTGTGGTTTAATATGCAGCTCCCCAATTATTAATGACATATTCTAGATGAAAGACCATTATCATGTTTATAATATGTAAATATCTTTCCCAAGTCTATATCCTTTGAGCTTTCCTAAGTATCTTCTGCAATATTAAATGTTAAGAACATTTTTTTGGATAAAATTTAATTTATACTTTTTTTTTTCTTTCAAGGTTCATATGATCTTGGTGTCATATTGAAAAACTTCGGCTAACCCAAGGTCACTCATTTAAAAGTTTCATGAATTTAAATTTTACAATTAAGCACATAATCTATCTTAAGTTAATTTTTGTATATGATGTGATTTATAAACAAAATGCTTAAGTACATTTTTCCTTAAGTACACAGGTATCCAACCATTTTAGAAGCATCTGCTGAGAATATCCTTTTCCCAATAAAATCTCCTGGCACATTCCCCCAAAATGAACTAATCGTAGGTATAAAGGCTTATTTCTGAATTCTCAATTCTGATCACTGATCTACACATTTAGTCTTAGGCCAATCATTCTGCCCTGGTTAGCACAGCAGTGTGATCAATTTTTAGAAAGAGAAGGATCAAGTCTCCCATTCTGTTCCTGTACCTTCTCATGTCTTTGGGTCTAGCTTAACTGTTTCAACAAACCACAAGGCTTTTGTTAAAATCTAGAATATTATAATACTCAGCCTTCCAACCTAGACACATATTCTGTTTGTTTAAATCTTCAGATTTTGTGTCATATTTTACAGTTCATCCCAAAAACTTTAGATCTTTTTGATGCTACAACAAATGTTTCCTACTATTGTATGCTGATTTCCTGAAACCACACTCTTAATCTTGTGTCTGGAGAAGGCAGAAGCCACTGGCTGAACATTTCTCCAGTAAATCTACATACCTTCCTATTGGCCTCCCCGTGTTAAAATGGAAGGAATGAACTTCCTCCCAGAAGACTGTGCGGTCAGGATCCAGACCACTCCTATTCTCTTAATAGGTCTTCTTCCTTCTTTTCCTCAACAGCTGGAACAGCTGAAATTATGACTCCATGAAGACTTCCTTTACAATCTCATTCTTCCCCCTCAACTCGGCTGGGCCTGCCCTGGGTCTATTCACTCTCAGGGCAAACTGCTTTTTAAATGCTATCTCCAGGCCCTTGGCTATTTAATCCGCAGGTCGCTCAAACCTGGCATGTACTGAAAGCAGTCGATGAAACAGGGCTATCGAAGCTTCCAATGGCATCTAGTTTCTAAATCAATCCAACAGCTTCATCTCTACTCACATTTCTCAGCCCCGCAGCCAAACTCAAGCCATTGTTGCTCTCCACCATGAAACACTTCCATGTATGGCAGGATATGCATTCTGCACTCTCTGCCAGTCGTCCTTAGCCTCCACCCTAAGGCTTCTACGTCCCAACTTCAAAATGTTCAGTGGTCCTTAAGACTCAACTCTAGACACTGTTTTCTTTACAGTCTTCAATATTTTCATCAGTTTCTGTTTTCAATTTGCCAACAATCTAAAAATCTTCAACTCTTCCTCTAAGAAATAAATATCTCAAGATTTGTGGATCGTCAGAACACAGGCTTCCGTAATTTAAAATGAACAAAAGAGAACTTGTAAATTCATCATTACTTTTTTACCAAAATAGCACCCCCTAAAACCCACTCCTTCTCAATCATCCAATAATGGCAACACCAACAATATCCTTATGTTCTTTCTCCTCTCTCAAGTTTCATATCAAATTCATTACCATGTCTTCCTATTTCTCTCTCTCTCTCTCTCTCTCTCTCTCTCTCTCTCTCTCTCTCTCTCTCTCATTTATTTATTTATTTATTTTTGGTTTTTCGAGACAGGGTTTCTCTGTGTAGCCCTGGCTGTCCTGGAACTCACTCTGTAGACCAGGCTGGCCTCGAACTCAGAAATCCGCCTGCCTCTGCCTCCCAAGTGCTGCGATTGAAGGCGAGCGCCACACTGCCTGGTCCTATTTCTAAGTAAGCAATCTTACCTCTCCTCCCTCCCTGGCTGCCTCTTTCTAATCTAAGCCACTGCTGTTTCCCATGGAGGCCTCTGCACATCCACCGACCAATCTGCTCGCCCTCCCCAGTACTCTCTTTTCTTTTTTTTTTTATTTTTTTTTTTGATACTTTATTTACATTTCCAATGTTTCCCCCTTTTTAGGTCTCCTCTTTGGAGACCACCTATCCCTTCCCCCTCCCCCACCTCTATGAGGGAATTCCACCTCCCACC
>CM052717.1:36281507-36309508 GCA_028551405.1 Uromys caudimaculatus | reverse complement strand
AAGTCATTGTTTTTAATAGCTGAGTAGTACTCCATTGTGTAAATGTACCACATTTTCTGTATCCATTCCTCTGATGAGGGACATCTGGGTTGTTTCCAGCTTCTGGCTATTATAAATATAGCTGCTATGAACATAGTGGAGCATGTGTTCTTATTACATGTTGGAGCATCTTCTGGGTATATGCCCAGGAGTGGTATAGCTGGGTCCTTAGGTAGTATTATGTCCATTTTTCTGAGGGTCCGCCAAACTGATTTCCAGAGTGGTTGTACCAGCTAGGAGGGCTGAAGACAGGGCTCAGCAGTTAAGAGCACTCTGGCTCTCCTTCCAGATGTGCTGAGTTCAACCACATGGTGGCTCACAACCATCTGAATAAAATTAGAGTCCCTCCAGCCGGACAGTGGTGGTGCACGCCTTTAATCCCAGCACTTAGGAGGCAGAGGCAGGCGGATTTCTGAGTTTGAGGCCAGCCTGGTCTACAGAGTGAGTTCCAGGACAGCCAGGGCTATACAGAGAAACCCTGTCTCCAAAAACCAAAAACCAAAAAAAAAAAAAAAAAAAAAAATTAGAGTCCCTCCTCTGGTGTGCATGAAGACATAACCCCAAATACGTATAAATCTTTTTTTTTAAAAAAAGTTATGAGTGGTCTTTAAAAACAGAATTTAGATGTCACCCCTCTGAATAAAAATTTATATATTCCCATGAAAATCCCAACTTTCCAGAGTAACTGGCTCCTTCCTTATTCCTCTTTTGTCCATTAATGCTCCAGCTTCTCATCTTAGATACATAATCTCATCATAGCTTCAGACCAGTCACACAGTCCCCTTGATATGAGACCTCATTGCCCCTCCCCCCCCATCACTGTCAGCCCATGCCTTGGCTGAGATGTGCTCCTGCTCACTTATGTCTCATTATCTTCTCACCAACTGTGTATACACAGTTCCTTTCAACATGACCACAGATACAACACACAGTGGCAGAGACAACAGCTGATCTTTCACCACTACATATAAACCATGGAGGTAGACAGTGACCATAAGGAAGTACTATATAAAACTGATTTGAGAAAGATGTCTCTTCAGTATTTCACACCATAAGACTATGTTAACCTAGGGAGCCTCTTGAGCTTTACCAGGCTAGGACAGGCCCGCAGCATCAAACTAAAATGTAAATAAAATGTTGCATGTCCAATGTGTACACCAGAATCCCAAAGGATTCAACAACTCAAAAAATACACTAACAAAATCTGATTTTGTCCTTTAACAAAACAGACTTCAAATTAAATATATGATAATTCTTGAAACAAAACCAAAAAGAGATGTATAATTGTTTTAAAAGCCCAAGTCCTATAATTTACCAACCTTAAAGAAATAGGGTGAGTAATTAGCTTCGATTAGACAAATCTCTTCTATAGAGGTAAATAGGGAAGAACTGAATGAAGAGAGACCCATCACAGTGCCCTGCTTACCTTTCTGTTGCTGTGATAAAACATCACGGACAGGCCACTTACAAAAGAGAGCCTTTAATTAGGCTGTTTCAAAGGGTTACCGTTCATGACAGTAGAGCAAAGGCTGCATGGCACAGGAGTAACTGAGAGTTCAGACCTTAACCCATAAGGAGAGACACTAGGCAAAGGGTCTTTTGAAATCTCAAAGCTCATCTCCAGTGACACATCTCCTCCAAAAAGGTCATCTCTCCTAACCCTTCCCAAATCAACTGGGAACCAAGTATTCAGACACATGAGCCTAAGGGGGCCATTCTCCTTCAAGTCACCACAGAGGAAAGGCTGTAGAACATGCAGCATAAAAAAGGATAAAGACTGGAAGCCAGGCTGCATTTCTCATTTTAAACATTCACTGGTCAGACATCTTGAAGAACTCAACAATCTTTGCCTCAGTTTCCTCTTCTATTTGTCACCACAGCATTGCAGGCTTAGGTTTTCCTCCTTAAATCACTCACAGAATGCAAAGAAACCAACTGAAGTGTTAAAATAGTGGGACAGCGCACGCGCGCGCGCGCAAATACACACACACACACACACACACACACACACACACACACACGTTCTTACGGGTATGGCTGGACAGAGAAGCCACGGGGGGGGGGGGGGGGAAGACAATCATTTCAATCAGAAATCCAAAAAAACCAACCCAGCCACTTCCAGTGTTGTGATTCAGGTGAACTGACTGTCAAGGTCACAAAACTGGCTGAGGCCTGCCTCTGTTTAGTGCTCCTTATGTTCTTTCCTACTCTCACAATGCTTGCAATAAGTTCCCAAACATTAAAACGCTGGACATGAAGGCAGGCAAGGCGCCAACTAGCATGCATGATTTCCCAAAGTAAGCATGACACTGTATGAAGATGCCAGCTGTGACTTCTTTCATAAACAGTGCATGGAAAATGTCTAATTAACTCAAGTGTGTATCTTTATTCTTTACAGATAGTTAGTGATTTAGAAATTACAAAGAAATAGAAATCCCATGACTTGAGAGTTACAAGCTGACATTTTACTAAGTTTCGGATATCTGATGCATAAATAAGGTTATAGCTCTAATATCCAATGCATAAGTAAGGCTAAAGTTCCACTTCAGACATTTTACTAGTTAACAGACTTTGTAACTAACTCAAGCAAGTTTCAAGAGAAAACCTGGTTTATATTTCATTGTTGCTGCTTTCCTCTGTTAGATTTATGTATCTTATTCAAACACTCTACCAGCTATTGCTCAACACCCTGATCTAAAGCTTTTCAGCTTTGTCAAAAGGGCACACTGCTGGCAAACTTCAATAAAAGGACAGTTAGTACTCAAAGCCTTTATCATGAAATCACACATGCAAGTCTGTGATGGTTTTGACATTTCCCAGATAAAGAAGAGTTGGTTTTTTTTTTTTTTTTTTAAAGTGAAAGCTAAGAAAGTATACTGATTAATGTGGTAAATATACTTTTCTTATCCTTTAAAAAATAAATTGCTTCTGGAAAAGTTAATTTTAAAGCTATAACACTGAAAATCCTCAGCAGATGGCAAAATTGATAATTTAATACTGTAGGTCAGATCTTCCATTCCTCGTCTGGGACAAAATGTCACCAACTATTTACCTCCTCCTAGTCTACTGACACTATGTTCAACAACAAACCCTTCACCCCTAAATAGGTTTTAGTCTGCTATTCCAGGCCAGCCTCAGCTGCATAAGGAGACCCTATCTCAAGAAACAAACACCTGGTGCTGGAGAGACTGCTCGGTGGTTAAGAGCACTGGCTGATCTCCCAGAGGACCTGGGAGCAATTCTCAGCACCTGCATGGTGGTTCACAATAGCCTCTAACTCAAGTTCCCGGGAATCTGACACACTCTTCTCACCTCTGTGGGCACCGGGCATGCTCATTGTGCAGACACGTATACTGATAGAACACTTGTAAATAAGTAGAACAGAGTAAATAAATATTTTTAAAGTAATAAATACTAACAAGTATAATGATCCCTTAAGACGTCTGACAGTATAATATAAAACTGTGTCAGTTTGTACCCAGGAAAGCAACCACAAGAATCTACCTCTCCCTGAAGTGACTGAGACATCATTATAAATTAAACTCTTCACTATTCAAAAGGAAAAGACTACATATAACTCAAAATCAAGCAAATCAAAGTCTGAATGACTTAACTGCATGCTCAGCTGGTCCCAACAGTGAAGAGCCAGCTTCAAGGTGGCACGGAGCGATGGGAAGGGAGGAAAGGCACTCATTGTGACCTAGCTTCTCCGCCTCCCAAGTTCCTTGTCAGTAAGAATGACAGCCACTTCACAGGCCTGCGCAGGGATCCGATCCGATGAGAACGACTTCCCTGGTAAAAGGAGCCCACTGGGCACTCAACGCCAGCTCCTTCCTCCTTCAGCTCCAGGCCCTCTGTTCTTTGTTCTCTACCCTCGTGTCTCCAGATGACTCAGCCCTCTCTCGTGACTTTTATTAACAAATGTTGAAAAATACTGGACCAATCAAGGTCCTAATATGTATGTAAAACACTGTCTGCTCCCTGCCCTTGATATATGCAAGGAAGAGACAGCCAACATGTGAAGAAAACCAACATTCACCATAAATAAAATACCTGTTTCTACTCGGTGAAGGTGAGCAGCACCACAAAGACCTGCAGTCACACTCGGCGTTCCTCTCTACAACACCAGCCCCTTCCTGCCCCAGTCACACTCAGCGTTCCTCTCTACAACACCAGCCCCTTCCTGCCCCTTGTCTAATTGAAGTGATGTCCAAGAAGAATCCTTGCCACCATCTCTCCATCCAAATTATGCCAAATAAGCCACACTTAACCAAGTTTGCCTTCAGAATAACTCCTGTAACTCTAGTCATTTCCTGCCTCCTGTCAGAGTCCAGGCAGGTCTCAAATCTCCACAATCCTGACATTTTGAGCCAGACAGTTGTTATACAGGGTGTCCCATGCGCTCTGGCCATTAAACAGTACCTCTGGCCTCCACCCACTACATGCCAGCAAGACCACTCCCTCCCCCACTCTCTAACAACCCCGAGTATCTTCAGACACTGACAAAGGGCCGAGGGTGTAAACAACCCCCATACACTGTCTGCCCTCTCTCACCCTGCTTTTTGCTGTTCTTGAATGTTTTATTATTTAAAAAAATAATTTTTGGGCAGTTGTGAGGCATGTCATAACTGGTCTCGGGAGGTCAGAGGACAACTTCTTCCCCTCTATCATGTGGGTCCTGGGATCAAACTCAGGCCATTGGCTTGGCCGCAGATGCCCACACCCACGGAACCATGGCAGCAGCCCATGACCCCATGCTTTGTGTGTTGCTGGCCCAGTTCCTCACCATTTCCTATCTTCGATACAAAATCAGCCCCAAGATAACCAAGCTCTGCTCTATCACTGACCAACGCCTAGAGGACTGCTTTTATGATCGTTTCTTTCAAATATCCTTCATAGTTAGTTCAAAGCTCCCCATCCAGTCTTGATCATCTGGTCTCAATTAAGTACTGTCCCCCAAGGCACTGAATTCACACAGTAAAGTAGTGCGGCCCCAGCTACTCTTCAGAAGGACACCTACCCTTCTTTTCCATTCTAGTGCTGTCACTCTGGTTCCTCTTAAGAGCCTCCTTCCCTCCCCATCCTCTGTGCTCTCTCTCTACCACTCAAAGCCAAAAAGGTCCAGTGCTTCCCCACTGCCTACTGAAACATGCATGAAACCTCCTGCTGCCCGCCAGTCTTTAGTAATAGGACCTCTTCCTAACTGCTTCATTATTTCCAAACATATTTAAGTTTAGGTAAAATCTTACTATCTACTAGTCCTTGAAAAGGCTCGGAGGTGGTCCATCTTCGTTTCCCATCCCAACGTAGAAGTCCATCTGAATTGGGGCCTGTTTATATTTCCTTTGAGCTTGTGAACAAAATGTGCCTCTCCCAGGTACACTTTCCTTTACACCGGTTTTCTTTACACCTGAATGTCCTGTTATTGACAAAGCCTTCAGAGCACCTTGTACTTCTGATGATTCCCTCCAGCATTAGCTCAACAAAGGGAACAGAACTCTGTGCTATGTTTGAGTTACCCCAAATGCTTCTCACTGAAAGCCATGGAAGGCTGTTTTCAGAAAATCTCAAACTCCCATAAGAGAAACTAAATCCACACTCCCCTTCTGTCTCACATTTCTATGTCTTAGGCCAAATTTTAAGTAAACTGCCTTCAAGATTCCAGATTGCTATTCAGTACAGGTTGGCTATCCTTTATCAGCAATGCTTGAAACTAAAGTGTTTTGAGCTTCAACTTTCCCCCCCAGATTTTGGAATGTTTGTGTATACACAATAAGATATCTTGGGGGTGGGATCCAAGTTTAAAGAGATCTCTTTACATCTCACATGCACCGTAGTCCCACAGTTTGAGAATAAATTAAAAAATGATAATTCTGAACACGAAAGTTTCATAATGTGGAATTTTCCACTTGTGTTATTTTGGCCCTCAAAGTTTTCAATTTAGGAGTATTACAGATGTCCTGATCAGGGATACCCAACCTGAACATATTACTGTGAAAGTCTTGCTTCAGGGAATTCCTACTGTTTCCAACGAGTAATTGAATCCCAAATATTTAAGCTATTTAAGCTAGCTATGCACAAAGACAATAGAAAGTTATTTTCAAATACCAATACAATTGAGTAAAATAGAAGAAGTTGGATTCAATTGAACATATCTCAGCTGGAGGTTAATGAATGCTAACTTCTACACCCTAAGCAACAATATATTTAAACACCCTAAAGTCCTGTGCACCATTAGAACGACAAAAAGTCATTTTCTGTCAACTCCAAACCCCAAAGACATAAGCGAAAACAGAATAGGAGGCTTCTCCTTGATTTTAAGTCCTTGAAGATGTTTTATTTCCATAATAAATGAGCATGCTTTGACCAGAACCTGTAGGTTTTGAACCAAATCCATTAGACACCAGCCCCACAGTACCATCATTTAACCCATCAGCAAACTACAGGCTGTTTGTGAGAACCCAGGCTAAAACTGGTTTCCGCATTGTAAGAGGGCCTTAAAAACAAAAACAGTGAATCCACGAAGAATCTGAATAGTGGGGAAGGCCTACTTCCCCTAAGATAGTCACTATGTTGCCCTTTTCAGCCGCACAGATCTGAGATTTATCCTTCGCTGGTACCCAAAACACTCACCTTTCCCCACCAGACCCCAGGTTTAAAAAAAAGAGACAAAAGCAGAGAGAAAGAACTCATTCATTCCCTAAACCACAGTAGGCACTCAGGTATCGTCTATATCCCAAGTATGTGTAGAAATTTTTATATCACAAGAGTTTTTGTTAGAAGAAAACTGACTTTCACTCTAAGATGGGCCTCCAAGAACTCAAGGCTGAAGAGGCAGAGTGCTGGCCCAGAGTCATATTTCTACTGAACAGAAGACTCCTAGCCCAGCCCACACCTGTAATCCCAGCACTAGAGCAGTTGAGGGAGCAACAGGGCAAGTCTGTCTCAAAACAAAGTAAAATAAAACCTCTGACCCAATATTCTGCTTCCACTGCATTATACCCACTTCCATCTCCATGTGTTTGGAGATTCGGATAACTGGCTTGGGATCAATATTTGGATGAAAACTTAAAACGGTTCCTTCCTCCCAAGCCGTTTAAACCGGCTCTTACTATAGCAGCTATGAATCATTAAGCAGCAGCGTTAATGCTCATCACAAATATTAGCACTTCTACGAAGTCTCCTGTAACAACAGAAGACAAAGGAGGTGTAAACTAACACTGCTCGCTGCTACAGAGCAGAGCCACATATTGAGGATAATAGTCACCTTCTGATTCCAGCTGTTCAATATATCCCAACCCAAATCCACAAGCTCCACCAACTATTCGCGGAAAGCCCACTGGAAGATACTGTCCACGGTACATCGGCCACCCATTCTACGAACAAGTTCTTTTCACGTAAAGTATTAGCCAGGAGTTCAAATTTCTTAGTCTCCCCTAAGAACACAGCTTCCTTAAATCAAAACAAAAAAAAACCCAAACAACCTGCTTCTTGGATACCTTAAGCTTACAAACCTCACTTCATCGAGTCTGCTCGGCTCACTCAAAAATTCCTATGGCATTTTGCCTGTCTATACTCATAACTTTCCTATTGTGCGGGAGCCGAAGATCTACGTGAATATGGGAATACACAGCAGAAGCTAGAATTCACACACAACCGGAGAGCCTTCCTGGGAAGTTGCTCTTGCCGTGCACAGGCTGACCGAGCGAGGGATGCAGGCTGAGGCTCCGCAGACCCCCGCCCCCACCCCGGTAGAGCGACCCCTCCCCCTCCAGGAGTCCCCGCGCACCCGCACCTGCGGCCTCTGCCCGCCACCCCGGAGCCCCCGGGGGAACCTGCCCTTCTGGAAACGTCGCCCACTCCCGCTCCCGCTGCCCGAGGCCCGCGCGGCCGGGAATGCGGCGGTACCTGGAGGACCACGTCGTTGGGCAGCTGCGCGGCCCGGAACAGCTCGAGCACTCGCCCGTTGACCACCACCTTCTTGGTGCTCTCGATGTCGCAGTAGGAGAAGAGATCCGAGTAGTATTTCTGCTCGGCGTCGCTCAGCGTCAAGCCTTCCATCTTCGCCTCGGCCCGGCGGCCGCCCCGCCCCGCATGCACCACCCGGGCGCCGGCCCCGCGACCCGGGGCGGCCGGCAGGGGACTGCGCGCGGCACGGCCTCACCGCGGGGCCGCGAGCTCCTGTGGCCCGGGGCAGCCGGCGGCGGCGGCGCGCGGCTTTGCGCGGCCGCAAGCTCGGCGTGGGGAAGGAGGCGGCGGCTCGGGGCTCTCGGCCGCGTCCCTCCGGGTTCCCGCCTCGGCTTCCCCTTCCGCGCACGCACCCCCCTCCAAGAAGTTGTAGGGCTTCGGAAGTCTAAAGTTTCGGGGGCTCCGGGCTGCGCGTGGCCGCCGCTCCGCCTCCCTCGGCCGCCATTGACTGCGCCCCGGCCCGGCACTGACAGCAGCGGCCGCGCTCCAGACCCGGATGTGAGGCCGGGAGGAGAGAGCGCGAGAGGGAGAGGGAGAGAGAGAGAGAGAGAGAGAGAGAGAGAAACACCCACCGGGCTGGCTTGGCCGCTCCCGGGAGAGCGGGCCGCAGCGCCCCCTGCTGGCCGGAGCCTCGCGGCGCGGCGAGTGGCCCTGGGCGCCCTCCGCGAGGACCCCAGGCAAGGGGCACCTGGGGACCCGCCTGTCTCCCAGCCGTCCGGAGGGTTCAGGTCGGGCTGCGGGCTCGTGTGTGGCAGTTTCTGGCATGCAGCATTTCCTACCCGGTTGCACTTACCGAGGAGAAGTGCATCGCTTTACGCTATCCACTGCAGCTGGGAAGTTTGCTCAGATGTGGGCGCTTAAACCCCAAGCCGGGTCTTCTATAAAAACCAAGTTTGCAAATTAGAAAGAAAGAAGAAGAAGAGGGGGAGGGGGAGGGGGAGGGGGACCGGTCAGAGTTTTGCTGTCGACTTATGGCATCCACTCTGTAAACCTGGGTAGGCCTTCAGCCAACTCCAGGGCCTTCTGGTGCTCATGATCCCTTCTCTCTCTCTCTCTCTCTCTCTCTCTCTCTCTCTCTCTCTCTCTCTCTCTCTCTCTCTGTGTATGTGTGTGTGTGTGTGTGTACGCGCGCGCTCTCTGTCTTATTCTGCACCTGTCTCAGGAGGTCATAAACCCTTAATGAGTCTTTAATCTTTTAAAACTATTTATCTTCTGAAACTCTATCAAGTCAGGCTGGGCTTGAACTCTTGATCCCCCTGCCTTTGCTTTCCTGGTGATGGGATACTATCACCAGCCAGCCTGCTATCTTGTCAGAATTAAATATGAAGTATTTCAGAAACAGGATCCAAGGAAGATTACACAGAAGACTTTCCACGTTTGGTTTCTATTCTCTGTTACATAGAGCCCACTAAAAGGACATCATTATAGAATGACCAGACAGAGGCTGGGGTGTAGCTCATTTGTTAGAGAACACTGGCATGCACAACGCCCTGGATTCTATTCCCAGCACTGCATATAACGTGTGGTGGTGCTTACCTGTAACCCTGGAATGTGAGAGGTAGAGGACAGGAGGATCAGAAGTTGAAGGTCGTGCTCAGCTGCAGAGAACACTGAAGGCCAACCTAGAACATGTGAGACCCTATCTCAAACAGCTCAGAAAACAGAAGGGAGGACTCTGGCACCAAATGCCAAATGTTTGAAGGCTAAGTCTAAATGAGCTCCCATGAAGCTCTTTATATAAGTCTTTATAGATGACACTTTGTGTCGATATTTTCATATTACCCTACTTCATATAGTGCTACTATATTCACAACTGCAATTTTTTTTTTTTTTTTTGGTGTGTATTTTTTTTAAAGATAGGTTCAATGAGGTAGGGTTTGATTCCTGTTGTCACTAGTCCCTTTTTCCCTGCCACCTTCCCATGGCCTACCAGTTCTTTCTTGCCCCAGGCCTTTGTTCCTATCTGAAACCTCAGAGACATTTGGTACAGTTTATTCTCCTGTTCCAAGGTCACCGTCTGGGAGAATAGTCCCCTAACACCTGACCTCCAGCTGTTGTTCTGTACTTGATCCTCTTAATCTGAATTCTTTTTCTTTATTGCATGTCTACCTGCCATTCAAATATGAATGTCCCTATACATTCACGACTAATAATGACTGAATATTATTGTGGCCCAGGAATTTTTCTAAAATTGTATACTAATTGCCACACTGATGACAACAACCCTGTGAAATAAGCTTTACAAGTGTTTCCCTGTTTCAAGAAATTGGGACACTGAGACAAAAATGGTGTTAGCAACTTATAAGTTGCATGATACTAAGTATCTAGATATAGGATTCTAAACCTAATCAATTCTAAAACCAGTACCTGTCTTAAGTCTCCTAAGCCTCTAGCTCCAAAGCTTGTCCATACACAGGTGTACATCAATCATGAGTGATCAAATGAAATTCAGTATTGATGGGCTGAGCAGCCTGGACTCTAACGTCCCAGTTTCACTTCAGTAAACCCCAGCTCTGTTCGTCTCTTCAAATCCAAAGAAATTGCGAGATCACTTCATGTAAAAGTGCTAGGCTCTGACTTGTCCCTCTCAGCTCATAATCCGTCCTCCTCTCCTCCCCGCTGGTCCTCAAATAAACCTGTTCGTTACAGTCCTCAGAGTCTCTAAATTCCAGCACAGGGCTGGAATGGGCTGGGAGATGGCTCAGAAGTTAAGAGCATTTGTTGCACTTGCAGAGGACCCAGGTTCCATTCTCACATACATACAGCCTCTCAGTATCCTCGGGATACTGAGATCCTGTATCTGATGCTCTCTTCTAGTCTTGGCGGGCAGTGTACATGGATGGTGCACATACACTCATGCAGTCAAAAAACATGAAATAAGTCAAAATTATACTTTGAAAGCCAGGTATGGTGTACACACATATAATCCCAGGGAAAGGAAGGACTGTGAGTTCAAGCCCAGTCCGATCTACGTAGTGAGACCCTGTCGCAAACAAACAAACAGAACAAACAGACACCTACACTTATCATGTTATCCCAGTGTAAAGTGAGCTGCAAGATTTTCTTTTCGGAGATCAGAGAGTCTAGGGGCCGTGTGGTCAGAAGTTGCCTACCCCCACCATTTCCTCCTTCCATCGTTCTCCTGTTATCTATTGTCGGTTACTCACCTAAATTAGCCACAGCCGGGTCTTTATAGAGTGGGAAGCTCTCTGTAGCTGGATTGCTCTGTAAAGCACTCCTAAAATACAACAGGCCCTGAAACAGGACACTTCTCATTGACAACATAGGCCCAGATGAGGGCAAAGAATGACTAACACCAGACCAGGCATGGTACATTCACACTGTCCCAACAGTGGGGAGGGAGGCTGAGGTATGAAGATCACACGTCTGAGGTCAGCCTAAGCTGCCTAGAAAGAACTTGTCTGAAAAAGATTTCTTTTTAAGTTAAAAAATGCACTAATGAGGCTGGAGAAATGGCGCCACAGTTAAAGTCACACACTACTCTTTGTAGAGGACCTGAGCTTGAGCCCCAGCACCCATGTTGGGCGGTTCACAACCACCTATAACTCTAGTTCCAGAGGAAATAATACCTCTAGCCTCCAGACACCCGCACTCACACACACACACACACACACACACACACACGTAAATTAAAAATAAATCTAAAAATAAAAACAGTAATAGCATGGGTTTCAAAGAAAAGCAACACAGTTCACGCCCCCGGCTTGCTAAGAAGCCCCTGAATAGCCCCAGTTGTGAACGCCTACTGCGACTGACCCACAGACCCATTTCCAAGATGCAGGAATCCTGGACAGCACTGCACTGTAAGGTGCACTGCGATGGAGTGAGAGGTGTGCTCAGAAGGATGAGGACGTCATCGAAAAGGAGAACCCACTGCTCTCCCCGCCCCTACCACTCACACCCAGTGCACTGGGTGGAGGAAGGCGCAACTTCTAAGCTTCCCTAGAAAGTGAGGCTTTTCTCTGTATCCTTCACTTAACTGATATGTCAAGATATGAAAGGAAAGAAATACAACTTCCACAACTTACCATGTGACCCCTTTGAAGTCCAGTCTAATTTCTTTCCCGTGCATTTCTAGGCATATCAATTTTTAGTGACATCATCAGAAAGCCATTTTAAACAGATGGTCTATATTATGTCAAAACAGATTTTCAAATGCTGGTTTTGGAGCAAGATCAAACAGTTGGTTACTGCTAGAAAATGTTTAGATTCTTTTTTTTAACTGGAAATCTCTAATCATTTTCCCCCCTGGTATTCCTTTTCAATGAAATATCTGAGTAGAGCCGTGTATGTTTACAAAGAATTTCCCAATGGTTTTTGGAAACAGCAATATTACTTTTTGTTCCCACTAGAAATGTATATGAAATGACAGTATTTTTTCTTAAACTCTCAAGAGTAATTATAAAGTTGTCTAATGATCGAATAGTGGTATCTCACTGTGACTCATACCTACACTTCTTTAATGATAATAGGCAGATTTTCACGTATTTCCTTGCTACCAGATTATCTGCTTTCTCTTTGGTGAAAGCCAACATTAAAAAAGTTTCTATTTTTAAAAATATTTAACTTTTTTATCTGTGTGTGTGTGTGCGCGCGCTCTCTCTCGTGTGCTCCAGAATGCATATGACTGTGTGGAGGCCAGAGGAGGCAATCAGATCCCCTGAGTTGTAGTTTCAGACAGTTACAAGCTGTCACATGTGGGTGCTGGGAACTGAACTCTGGACCTCTGCAAAAGCAGTAGAAACTCTTTTGCTGTTGCTTTGTTTTGTTTTCCTTTTCGAGAGAGGGTCTCTCTGTGTAGCCCTGGCTGTCCTGGAAGTCACGATATAATCCAGGCAAGCCTTGAACTCTAAGATCTGCCTGCCTCTGACTTGAGAGTGCTGGAATTAAAGGCCTGTGCCACAACCCCTGGCAAGAGTAGCACACACACTCCCATCTGCCGAGTGTCTTTCCAGCCCCTTGAACTGTTTTCTTATTGTTGTGTTTTGAAAATTCTCCATTCTTCTTGTAAGTTCATTGTCAAGCATGTAGTTCACAAGTTACAATCCATGAATTGTTTTCTCTGCCCCACCCCACCCCCACACCCGGGGTGTGGTGTGGGTATAGGTCTATAGGTTTGAAACCAGCTCTCCTGTACATGAGGATGACCTTTCTGGTCCTCTTGCCTCTGCCTCCAAGTATTAGGCTTCCAGATGTAGGCTACCAAGCCTGACACCTCATGGCTTGTCTTTGTACTCAATAAACAGTTATTTAATTACAT
Organism: Uromys caudimaculatus; assembly: GCA_028551405.1. Classification (NCBI taxonomy): domain Eukaryota; kingdom Metazoa; phylum Chordata; class Mammalia; order Rodentia; family Muridae; genus Uromys; species Uromys caudimaculatus. The sequence continues at coordinate 36,296,220 of CM052717.1, read as the reverse complement.
GCACAAACCTGTGACCAAAGCCCTGGCAGAAACATCGTACGGGAAGAATGGTTTATTTGGGCACCGTTCAAGGAATACAGTCCATCTTGGTAGGGAAGGTATGCATGTAGTGAGCAGTTCTCAGCAGTTGACCTCAGTAGAGATAATTCTAGCTGTTAAGTGAAGCTAGCTGTCACCCTCAGGGCCTGCCTCTCTGCAGCCCACTTCCTCCCTGCCTATAGGTTTTACAACCTCGCTCAACAGTGCCCTGTGGGAGAAGCATGCCACATTCAAATTGAAACAGGAATAAACTTTGAGCTACGCCCAAAGTAAGGGCGGCTTTAAGGACATTTGAGGACTAGAACTGCACTGGTGAGAGTTTGGTAGGTTTACCTGGTCTTTTGCTGGGTGGAAAAGAAATGGAATCAAGGTGATAAAAAACATTAAACCCATGGGCAAGGACGTTGGTTTGGTGGGGAGGCTGGGAACTTGAAAAGAGACAATTTAAAAGATTGGGGAAGCCGGGCGGTGGTGGCGCACGCCTTTAATCCCAGCACTTGGGAGACAGAGGCAGGTGGATTTCTGAGTTCGAGGCCAGCCTGGTCTACAGAGTGAGTTCCAGGACAGCCAGGGCTATACAGAGAAACCCTGTCTCGGAAAACCAAAAGATTGGGGAAAACAAGGCCTGGGAAAAGCACAGGGTGAAGCCCATGGGAAGGGTTATTATGTGTGAACATTTGCCAGGAAACACCCACTATGAGTTAGGCACAAGATGACCATGTAGACAAAGTGGCCTGGCCAGTTGATCTGAGATCGCATTCCAACCAGCAACCAGAATGTGACACGTTGTACTAAGGAATTACATGGCTACTGTGGCTATAACAGGCCCCAGACCATGTTCATCCATTTAACAAGGCCAAATCTCTAACCTTAGGGTCCCAGAAACTTGGAGTGAGCTCCTGCTGATGGCGCATCCGTCAGATATTGGGGTGACAAAAGGGACTTAGCTTACTAAAGCCAAATCTGTTACGAGTGGACCTTCTTGCCCACAGAGCCCCAGCAGCATCAACATCAGGACTAGTAGCTTGATCACCAACCTGGAGTAACCTCACTTCAGAACAAGAGGTTTGTCTGACCCGACCCCTCACAAGCCACAGCTCTGAAAGCTGTTGATTTAAGAGAGTCATAGGATGGTCTTTGAAGGGACAGACAGGTATCTACTTGCATATGTTATTTTTGCAGAGTGGTCACCACACTGCAGAACACAAAGTATACCCTAAGTTCATGACCAGATACGTTATGAAGACACACACACACACACACACACACACTGCAGCAAAACCTCCTCTATGAGGGGAAGAACCTAGGAATGGAAGGTTGGTCTTCACTTTAGCCTCAGCATCCCTTCTTGTTCCCAATTACAGCAATGGGAGATTTGGGTTGAGAGGGGAGTGTATTATTGGCCCCACTCAATTTCCATCTATAAATGCCTTTCAGTCAGTTAGGGCTCTTGTGCTAACCGAGTAATAGAGAACAAAAGAATCGATGTTCTGAAGGGAATTGAGCTTACTCACCAGGAGGATATAGCACTTACTTTTCACAGCTGAACAGGAAGCCATGGGCTTCTCACCCAAGTGTTCTAGTCGGGTGTCTGTGACTGCCCCTGAAAATGACATTTTGCTTGGCCAAACTTAATCCACCTCCAGTAATGTGCCTTAGTCTCATCTGTGTATTCCCATATAAAATTCAGTCTTCACAAGAGCTCTGCTAAGTCCATTTCCCCTGGCATCTCTCATGTAGTTCTTCTTCCTCCACTATCTTTCAACACGAATCATAGTAGGTTGGTTACCCATAAGATCCCCACTAAGCCTAATGTTCCCTCGAAGTAACTCTTCCACCTACTAAACCTATTCCAAGTTACCTACCAATTCTTACGAGTACATGTGATAGTCGGGACTTAGGTACACTCTCTCTCCTCTATTATAAAATACCTTGCATAGATCTCCTATGGCCAACATGATATTCCTGAATAAAGTCTGTTTTACTGTCCCTCAACATGTATCAGTGAATGTACTGTACTGGTTGGTTTTGTGTCAACTTCACACAAGCTAGAATCTTCAGAGAGGAAGGAGCCTGAGTTGAGGAATTGCCTCCATGAGATCCAGCTGTAAGGCATTTTCTCAATTAATGATTAATAGGGGAGGGCCCAGGCCATTGTGGGTGGTGCCATCCCTAGGTTTCTGTAAAAAAGCAGGCTGAGCAGGCCAGGGGAAGCAGTCCAGTAAGCAGTCCCTCCATGGCCTCTGTATCAGCTCCTGCTTCCTGACCTGCTTGAGTTCCAGTCCTGACTCCCTTTGGTGATGAACAGCAGCATGGAAGTGTAAGCTCAATAAACCCTTTCCTCCCCAACTTGCTTCTTGGTCAGGATACTTTGTGACAATGGACCCAGATCACTTGGAGATGAGATTCTAGGATGCCCTGAGACCTGTCACAGCAGCAATGTGGGTTGAGGACACTGGAAGTGAGATGCAAGGTGCCTGAACAAGGGACAGTAAGTAACAAAAAACGGCCTTGAGAGGAGCTGTGATGTGGGCAGATCAAATCATTCTGCTACGCCTCCTTTCGTCAAGTTTTCCAGGATATGAGGACAATCCGAATGGTAGAAGACGACTGTGTGTAGCTCAGTGGTAGATACTTGCCTGGTACACATGAAGTTTCAGGATGAGTTAAGACAGGAAACTGGAATGGATACTGCTAACCAGGTATTGTATCATGTGACAGTAATCCTAGCATTTGGGAGGTGAAGTAGAAGGATTGGCTTATTGAAGAGCAACCTAGGATTGTGTAGGGAGCCATTGTGACAAAAGGAAAGGGAGGAGGAAGAGAATGAAGAGGGGGATGAAAGGAAAGAAAGCGTGCAAGAAAGGAGGATCAATGGATCCTGAGGTGTTCCCATATAAAATAAATACAGGAAACGAGTGGACCTGACTGACCAAAGCATGCACTCGTGTGACTGCTGGGACATGATAACCTCTACCACTCCAGTCTGGGCAGTGATGGGGCAGCAGGCACCCATGCTTTTAACTTCGAGGAGGAAAATTCTCAGGGTCGAATTGTCCAGGAATTCTCCAGAAATTGCTGTTAGGAGAAGGGAGTTGCCTCACTTACTTTACAAGTCCAAGGACAGCTGACTCAATAACTATTCAGAGGGTTTAGGAGCCTGACATTCCCTGGATAGTTTTGGGACATTAGGCTTGATCCATCAGTTGATTGATAACAGAGTGTTTCTATATAGCCCTGGTTGAACATTGCTGTGTAGACCAAGCTGACCTCAAACTTACAGAGATCCGCCTGACTCTGCCTCCTAGGTGCTGGGATTCAAGGTGTGTGCCACCAGGGCCATCTTGTTTAGCAATTTTGAAGTACCACCTCAGCTCCAGAGATCTCAGGGTTGGTGGAGATGTCTGCCACATCACAGCTTTCCCTCTGTTCTGTGCCTTCTTGGCTTCCTTGTTGCTGTTGTTCCAAACAATCAAGGAACTTCCCATTTCCAAGATTGCTGTCTCAGGATTTGTTTCCCCGGAAACCTGACCTAAGTTAGTGACACACTTCTGCATCCACTTATTGAGTTCCTGCTCTCAACCCCTTAGACTTATTACTGTAATTATCATTACAGCATTGCAGGACTGTGTGTTACATAAGCAAATTAATTAGTCTAGCTTCACTGGAGAAGCTGCTGCTGCTGCTAAATCAGACTGATGCTGGGCTATAGGTTTGAAAGCAAAGCAACAGAGCTGAGCCCAGCTGCTTGGGTAAAAGGGCAGAGTCAGGTCAGGACAGTGAGTAGATGAAGGATGAAATGTCCAGAAGGGTAAACAAGACAGGCAGGTAGCAAATAAGTAGACTATATTAACAGCAGACACTGGGCTAAAGTACCTGGGGCAGTCAGATCCTTGGACCCTTGACACACACTCCAGATGGTTTAGAAAACAGACTAGTGGGGCCATCACAATGATGGTGAGATAGGAGAGGCAGTTAGGAACAGGCCCCAGCAAGACCAGTAGCTATCTGGGCAACACTCATGATGTCAGTTGATGCTTCAGAGATCAAAGGCCTTCTCGATGACCTTTAGATAACTGCACGAGTTGATGAGAGAGCTTTAGCACTGGGAAGAAATCAGTCATCTTATGCACCACGAGGAAAGAAGTTACCCTTTCTTCTTTATTGTTCTCTTTGTACTGTAGCCATCAGTTGTATTATTTTTTAAATTATATTTATTTGGGGGAGCAGTCATATCACAGTGTATGTTGTGTGATTCTATTCCTGGGAAGTCATGAACAAACATCTACTCACTCCAGATAGAGAAATAATGACAGAACCAAGTAATAAAACTGTCCAAATCCAACTAGGTGAGCCAACAGTCTTCTTGGGGTTACTTAGCAGAACATGGTTGAGGGATTCCTTCCAGGAACAGAAATGACTCAACTGTGGAAACCTGGAACAGACCGTACCACTTGCAGACAGCTCAGTAGGTTGGAGAGTGTTCTTTGACTTGAGAACTCTATTGGTCTGAGCCTTTTCTCCAGACAGCTTGGTTGGTTTCTGCTTCTTCTAGACAGCTCAGCTGATCCAAGAGTATCAGCAATCTTTACTACTTATATATACTTAGGGTGAGTAGGGCCTAGAGCAGCAAAGGGGTCACCTAACACCATCAGAAAACACTGGTATTTACACAAAATTCATAACAGAAGCAAAATTACAGTTATGAAGTAGCAACAAAAATAATTTTATGGTTTGGAGTCAGTATGACATGAGGAACTGTATTAAAGGGTCACAGCAGTAGGAAGGTTGAGAACCCCTGGCCTAGAGAATCTGGTCAGTTTCAGGAACTTCCTGAAGTCGTTGAGTTGTTTACTCCATGAGCTTAGCAAGTTTCCCTAGAAATACCCTGTGCATTAATGAGCTCCCCCTTAGAACATTCTATTTTTTATCTTCCTTTAAAATCCTGTCTTAACATACCCTATTTTACACCATCACACATACACACAACATCCTGTGTCTAATAAACTTCCCTCCAAGATGGAAGTTTTCTATCTTTGAGGAAACTGCTATACACTAGTGCACGTGGAGGTCAAAGGACAATGTGTACGAGTCCATTCTCTTTCCACTGTGTCAGTTTTAGGTTATCAGAATTGGTGGCAAGCACTTTTACTGGCTGAGCCATCTTGGTTACTCCTGTTCTGTTATTATTTAAAACTACACACTCTTTGCTGCTTGGAAGGGATCTGGCTGAGCACTCTATCCCTGGAGTCCTCAGGTCTCATTCCTCATTGCCCACCAGACATGATGTTGGCCTCACAAACCAGAGCTATTACGTAAGGTGTTCTTTTTAGAGGGTCCAGGTGAGGTAGTCAACACCCTTTCCTCTGTCCATTGTACCCAGTAAGTTCTCAGGGCTGTTTTTGTTTTGTTTCTTGTATTTTTGATTGTTTTTCTGGTATAAGTTTATGTGCTCCTACAGTCCCAATCTGCGCGGATGAATTTTTATAGGGAGTAGTCATTTGTCCGTCTGTTCTCCAGGAGTGGTGTCAGACAGACAGTATGATCACATGTCCACCCAAGTACAGTGTCATCCTCCACCCTCAAAGCACAGTCACAAGCTGCTTGTAAAATAGTCTCTCAAGGCAAGGCACAGTCTGAAAAATTACTGTTTCACACAATATGGAGTAACGTAGGGGAGGGCACAGCCTGGTAACAAGTTTCAGTTAACTCAGTCATGGGATTTAGGAGGAGAGACTAGGACTGTGGAATATAACATGGTATCTGTCCATATACTGGGCACATAATACATTCAATGCTTAGTTTCCATTTGATGTAAAGTTTGAAATGAAATATAGTTGGCTGGTTGTTATACTAATGCTTGGTTTTTATTTTTGAAAAATGTTTTATTTTTATAAAAAATATAGACATGAAAACTCGGAATAATTCAGACACGAATAAAGAAAAAGAAATTAAATTATCTCGAATCCTGCAATCTACAGACACCTTCTATTAACATCCTATTCACCTTCAATGAATATTCTTGGCAGGATTTGCTTAATATACCCTAAATATATTAGATATATAATATGAAATAATATCTATTCTATCTATATGAACTTATATATGTACATACCACTGTGTATTACATAATCAGATCAAATAAATGGATGCATTATACATTAATATATATATTGACAGGAAACGGAATGTCATAATAGGTATTGCATTCATTTATTTGATATATGCTTACTTCTTTCTTCTTGTAGTGTGTCTTATTTGATTAACTATAGAGTAAACTATAGTGTAAAGTCTGTTTTTAGATTTAATGTGAATTATTTCTTTCCTTCTTTTGAAGCTATCCATATAAATGATATAACTAAAATAACAATGAAAACCACATTCACCTGAAGATACAAGGCAGCCTTATACTGCCAACAGGATTTATTTTCATTACTTAACTAGTAAATAATCATGAAATTATTGTGTTTTGGAAATCACAGCTCTAAATCTTTGCTTTCTCAGTGAGATTGGAACTCTCAGATAAGTTTAGGATCTTGAATTTGCATTGGGGTCATCAGGAACAAAGGCACAGAGACCTTCACACAGCTATTAGCACTCTAGAAATAAATAAGTCTGTAGATACATAATTCTTGTGAGAGATTACCCAAAACATTTTTAAATACTTAATAAGAAGGTAGCAAATTGAAACAAAAACAAGACAGCCCTAGTATGAAGTCATAGCCATCTAGGTATGAAACTCAATTCTGGGAGTTATTAACCAAGTAGTCTAATGCAATTTTATCTTCTTTCAGCTTCACTGTCTTCTGTCACATAATGGGATGCTACATTTCACCCAAGAGCAAGAGCTGATATCTGTCACAGGTTGTTATATAAATGGTGTCTAACTACCAGTAGCTTTATCGAAGACCGTATGATCAGTTGTAATAGGGATTCTTCCTACTTGCTTTTTGTGCAAGTAATTCAAACATGGGGAGGAGGTCAATTATTAAAATATAAATCCTTGCTTACAATATGTCATTGTCACCTATAATGTATATTTCTTCCAGGCTACTATGTTATTGCTATTTTGTAAATCCATTGGTTAAATAAAACTGGACCATATCTAGTAAACTATCAACTGAGAACTATCACCTAGCATTCTAGCCAGGAAGCATTTAGTGATTAAAATCACCTACTGTTTAGCATATCATTTTTTTGTTCATGTTGTTTGTGTATCTTTGCATAATATAGAGGAATCAAATGTTTAATTTTATATCATCTGTGTGTTTAATTTTTAGTTTTGATATTGTGTGTTGGAGGAGGAGGAAGAAGAGACAGCTATACAGGTAGATGAGCCACAGCTGTGTGGAATTGGAGTTGGTTCTCTCCTTCTGCTATGTGGGTTGAGGGGATTGAACTCAAGTCAGCAGGTTTAGATGCAAGTACTTTTATCCACTGAGCTATCTTGTCAGCCCAGAATCAAATATTTTAATACCACGTGTAGCTTTAAGTTTTTACTTTGATGAATATTATTTTCTCAGTTGTAGCATAGGAGCTGAACTTTTTATTAACCATCTCAGGAGCTTTTTGTTGACATGTAATTATTAAAGCAATTCAGTTTCGTGTATTATATTTGAGGCCTTTCATATTTATTCCATTCTCCTTTGCTTTTCCTGGGGACATGTGGGAAGAGGAGGGCAGAGATCAGTTGACATGATTTCCAAGGTATAAAGGAGAGAGAATCTCTACAGGAAGGAGTCCTTGCACTGCCTGTGGCTCCAGGCCACACAGGCTAGTAAAACCAGATTCCCAAGTATATACTGAGGTGGCCCAGAGTTGGCTGGTCCAATCTGGCTTTTAGGAACATCAAGTTGATGTCACCAAATGACTAGCAGACCGACCTCCAAATGAAGTCTGTACTGAGCAGGCTTTTGATACACCGTCCTTTCCATTGTTAGTTCAATTGCCCATGTAGGAATTTCTTCCAGTTAAAAATGGCATCTAAGCAGGGAATCTGGTTAGCTATTACTGTATAAAAAATTACCACCCAATTCCACAGCATAAATCATGATTTTGTGTGTGTGTGTGAGTGTGTGTGTGTGTGTGTGTGTGTGTGTGTGTGTGTGTGTGTGTGGTTTCCTCTTGGCAGTTATGTTTTGTGCAGTCACCCCTCCAGGCTCATGTGGGTGAGCCCTGAGGAGAGCTTGTTCATGAGTGGCAGCAGCTAATGTTGGCTGTGACCCAGGAGTTCATCTAGAGTGTCTCATACTTGTCCACATGCTTGGGCTTCTTACAGCTTTGCTGGTGGGGTTTTAAGAGAAAGTTTTCTGAAGTACAAGTTTCTAAGAGATCCAGGCAGGTTGCAGCATCATCTTGTCACAAAATCCATCCATTAGGTGAGTCATGAAGACCAGCCAAGGCTTAATTAGAGGAAAGTGCATCACTCTTCATGGGAGAGGCCACTGTTTTTCATTGTGATGTATATGATAAGAAAGATAATCTGTCTTCCTACATCCTTTATGCTATAACTGACTCCCTATCAGGTTGTCAAGACATATCCCTTCTGCAAATTTTAGTGGTCTAGGATGTTCATACGTTCACGGTGCTCTACAGGGAAGAAGAAAGGTATTTTCCTATTTGCAATGAGGAACGGAACCAAATAAACCAAGTTACTTTCAAACCTGCCTGAGCTGAGATAATAGCTGACCTCCCAACTCCTTTCATCTTTTTGTGCCCACCCACCTGAGGCCACCAACACCTCTTCAGTTCCTACAGCAAGACATTATGTGGTCAAGAAAACCTCAGAAATGCCATTACTGTCTCTCCTATGTTCTTCAACTGAGTTTCATTCTGCTCATACTCTGCCTTTTCTCTGAATTTTACCTCAATGTTAGACCCCCAAACTTAATGTTCTACACTTTTTGTCCTTTGAACCCCGGCCATCCTGCCTGGCTTCTTACTTTACTCTTTCTGCAGATTCAATATCTCCTGTCCTATGTGAAGCCCCACCTTCACTCCTGCCACATGGGTCGCACCCTGACCAAGCTACTTTCTCCATTCCTCTCACCAAGGGGAAGAGAGTTGGACTTTGTCTCTGAGCTTCAAGACAAAGTCTATGTTGTCAGTTTTACTGCCTACTAACCAGTTAAGTCTGTGGTGGGGTCTATCTGTCAAGTCCACTTCGTTTTCTGGAAATTGCAGACAATAAGTAACTTAGTGTGCTCTCCTCTGAAGTTAGGAAACCTTCTCTGAGTAGGCACTGTGGCAGGAAATAGTGAGAGTTCACAAGTGTGGGTGTAAGACATACCCTTCCTTACCTGTTGTCTTAAGCACCTAATATGGATTAGAAGAGTCCCTTTTGTAGGTCCTGGGATGTCTCATCAACTAACAGAAAGAGAATCCATAGACAGTTCCTGTCACACAAGATCAAATTACAGATTAATTGTGATACAGCCAAATCAGAAGTTCATGGGACAGAATGTCTTCCTTGATTCCTACAGTATTCAAGCCATCACAGGGGACAGAGCGCCTACTTTCTTATCTACGGAGATAGGTTGTAACACGGCCACCCTAACACCAGTTCCAGAAGTGCTGGCCTGGCTTCACAGAGATAAAATGACTACTGAGGCCTAGAGTACAGCTCCATTGTTTAGCCTCAGTACTATTTACATAATAATAGCTATTGTTCACTGGATATGGTTGTGAAGGGCTAGGTGTATTTAAGCCTTACAATTAGTCTGTACAGAAGGTGTTGTTATTCTTACTTTGTTTATTAAGCATCCAAATCTTGAAGAAATTGAGCCCAAGGACACACACTGAGTGGTAAAGCTGGGGATTCTACCTACTGCTTTGGAGGGAGACTGAGTAATTATGTTTAATGCTTTCACCTGTATTGGGTGAGGGAAGCACTTTCACTGGACATGATTTGCCAGTTTAAAAAAGAATTTCTTGTTAACAAAATTCTTGAAAAATCTAATTTACTTTATAACAAGAATAGATGTACATAATTTACATATCTTAAAACAATACTCTAATAATCATAAAGTAGCACCGTGAGTTATTTTGTTTAAGATTTATTTTATTGTTTTTACACATATGAGCATGATGTCTTTATGTATACCAGAAGACATCTGATCCCATTACAGATGGTTGTGAGCCACCATGTGGTTGCTGGGAATTGAACTCAGGACCTCTGGAAGAGCAGTCAGTGCTCTTAACAGCTGAGCTATCTCTCCAGCCCCTGACCGTGAGTTATTATACCTAAAACAGTAAATATCTCTTAAGTGGTATAGCATTTCATTGGAATATAGCTTCTCTCTGGAAGCATATAATGAATTAAAGGCTTCTCTACAGCACATTTGAGGCACTTTGTTTTATGTTGTTCTCCACAGTTTATAAGAAAATTATGAGTCCCAAATAAAACTGATACAAATAATTTAGAGATGCTGTCAATAACAGTGTAAATAGCTAAATGTCATTAATCATAAGCACTTATTTAAATAAACAATATGCTTAAATATATGTTTATGATTACCAAAACCTTAACAGTAGCCAAAACCAGCAATTATCACAAGATAATATTGATACCTAAGTCATAACAGAATGGCCTTTGTGATGTGGCAGAATTTCAACTCTGCCTGTGGAAATGCATGGAGGTGCTTTGTTTGAATCACAGCGTGCCAGTACTCTTAATATAATGTCTTTTTTATTATCAGTCTTGCCACAGTAATGGCTGCTTTTCATGCATGTATGTAAATCCTCTCTGCCTGTCTTAGTTTCATTCCTGTTGCTGTAATAAAACACTCTGACAAAAGCGTCTTAGGGGGAAAGGGTTTATCTGGATCACAATTCCATTTCTCAGACCATCGCTGTGGGAAGGTCACTTAGCCATGAACTTGAACTAGTCAGTCACCTCCACAGGATAAGTCAGAAAGAGAATGAAGCATTGACAATTGATAACACTCAGCTAGCTTTCTCCATCTTTATATAGTCTTGGGTCTCCTGCCTAGGGAATGGTTCCTCCTACTTTTAGACTCTGTCTTCCCACATCTGTTAGCATAATGAAAACAATCACCCACAAACCGACCTGATTCTGAGTTGACCTATAATCCATCCTTGCTACTCTCTTCCCAGTTGATTGAGATTGGTTAATTAAAAGTAAATATTAACCAGGCAGTGGTGGCACATGCCTTTAATCCCAGCACTTGGGAGGCAGAGGCAGGTGGATTTCTGAGTTCGAGGCCAGCCTGGTCTACAGAGTGAGTTCCAGGACAGCCAGGGCTACACAGAGAAACCCTGTCTCGAAAAACCAAAAAAAAAAAAAAAAAAAAAAAAAAAAAAGTAAACATTAACTGCCCTTAACTGGTTTGAAAAGAAAAAAAAAAAAAGCCTAGATTTAGATAGCTATCAGAGGCCTGCTGCTTTCTGAGACAGAACAATAGTTACACAATAAGGCTTCTGAAAAACCACCTGACAGGATTGAAAAGGAGGCGCTTGTAAGAGATTGTATTCATTTCTTTTCTATTGTTCTGATGAAACACCATGAACAACACCAATTCCTAGAAGGAAGAGTTTACTCTGGTTTTACGGTTCCTAAGTGCTAAGTCCATGGTAGAAGAACAGAGGTAGAAGTGACAAGCAACTGGAGCAACGTCTGAGAGGAAGCAGAGTGCACCTACTGGAAAGAGCACATGGCTTTTGAACCCTAAAGCCCACTCCCAGTGACACACTTCCTCCAGTAAGGCCACACCGGGTAAGCCTTCCCAAACAGATCTATGAACTGGTGTCCAGTTATTCAAATTCTGTACTGTATGGGCCCGGAGCTGTTTGTATTTTGATGCTAATTCCATTTTCCTGGGAGGGGTCGTGTACAAGGAGTGAGTCAAGTGACTTATTGTGAACCAATCCCCTAATGAATAAAGGAACCAATCACTGGGTAAGTAGGAGGGACTTCTGGATTGGATAGGGGAAGAGAGGAGGAAGAGGAGGAGGAGGGGGAGGAGGAGGAGGGGGAGGAGGAGGAGGGGGAGGAGGAGGAGGAGGGGGAGGAGGAGGAGGAGGGGGAGGAGGAGGAGGAGGAGGAGGAGGGGGAGGAGGGAGGGTCTTTTTGGATGGGGACAGCATGAGCGCACAAGATGTAGCTACTAGTGTCTCCTGGTTTCAATGGCAAATCCATCGGGATTCACCTCTGGAGGATTTAGATTTAAAAAGGCTTACAAGATTAGGTTTTAGTTGTTGAGCCCAGCGATTGAGTTAGCGTTATTTCTGAACTAAGCAGTAGTGTGTGGTGCTTTTCTTCTTGTTGTGACTCTGCTGGGTTCCAGAGAGAAAGGTATGGTGGCAAAGTGTGGGTTTGCCAGATGTGCACCACAGAGGCCGTGGGGGGTATTGAAGCATGGGGCTGACGTGGTATCGACCCGCCAGTGGGAACCTAGTGAGCTGGGTGGAGAGATCGTGAAGCTCTGAGTCAGAGTCTCAATGAGATAAAACAGGTCGGCCATTGCCAGCCAGTGAATAACTGACCAGCCTGCCAGGGCAGAGAGTAGCAGGGCAGTAGTTTGGAATGTGTTGGTCCGTTTTTCGATATTTCCCACAACACAATTCTCCATCATTCAAACCACCCTGGAGACTGTCCTAGGCTGCTCCTGTTGCTGTGATAAAACACTGACCAAACCAACATAGGGAAGAAAGGGTTTATGTTTGTTTATAGGTTAAAGTCCATCATCAAGCAAAGCCAAGGCAGATACTCAAGGTAGGTACTGAAACTGAGATCATGGAGGGACACCTCTTACTGGCTTGCCCAGCTTCTTCCTCAGCCCTGGCTCCCCTATCCAGCAATGGCACCACCTACAGTGGACTAGGCTCTTCTAAATCAACTGACAATCAAGAAAATGTCCCTAAAGGGCAGTCTGATAGAGCCAATTCCTCAGTTGAGGTTTCTATTTCCAATGTGTCATATTGACACCTGGGACTACTATGACAGAGTCCTGCTAAGGTCTAACACTATTTAGTAGGTATTTCCCAGAAGAGGAAATAGCTCTATATTCCAGATGATAAACTCTACTAGAAGAAAAAGTATCATATGAAGTTCATAGCAGAGAACCAGTAAAATTTGTTCAACAAATACTAGTTTTATGATTTTAATTACGATTGATAAATATAACTATTTGAAGTGACCAAGTGGTAGTAGTCAATCTATGCATTATTTTAACCACCTATTCATCTTTCTGTGGTCATAAGTTCTGAGCCCCATTGATGTGCCAGCAATTAGATTACTGCTAGGAAAACTGTACTTTGTCTTGAGCTCTGTGATTATTATATCCACTTTTGTGAAACCAGTCTGATTTTACATGTACCAATACTGTTGGTAAATTATAGGTGTGCTATGTGGATATCTCATGAAATTTTTCTTATAGCTGAATTTCTTTTTTTTTCTTTCATCATTTTTTTTAAACTTTTTCAGACAGGGTCTTTTGTAGCTCAGGCTGGCTGGCCTTGAACTCCTAATTCTTATGACCCCACCACCCATATGCTAGGATTACGGGTATGCTCCATTTTGCCCAGCTTACAGTTGTATTTCTGACTGTGCATTGATACTGAAGTTGTAGACACAATCTTCTATATCAGTGGTTTTCAACCTGTGGGTCAAGACCTCTTTGACAAACTTCTATCTCCAAAAAATTTACATCACAAATTCATAACAGTAGCAAAATCACAGTTATGAAGTAGTAACAAAATAATTTTGTGTTTGGAGGTCACCACTACATGAGAAACTGTATTAAAGGGTCGCAGCATTAGGAAGGTTGAGAACCGCTGGTTGGTTATCATCAACCAGGATCATAGCTGAAGGAGCAACCTGCAACCACCTGACTCCTCAAAGAGAAACCTACCTAGAAAGATGGGATGTTTGCATTCTAAAACATTAATTGTTACACAATGTAGCAGGATACTTTCTTTTAAATTTTTTTTTAATATTTATTTATTTTATGTATATGAATACACTATAGCTGTCTTCAGACACACCAGAAGAGGGCATCGGATCCCATTACAGATGGTTGTGAGCCACCTTGTGGTTGCTGAGAATTGAACTTCGGACCTCTGGAAGAGGAGTCAATGTTCTTAATCTCTGAGCCATCTTTCCAGCCCTCATTTTTAAATTTTTTTTTTTTTTGATACTTTATTTACAGTTCCAATGTTTCCCCTTTTCTGGGTCTCCTCTTTGGAAACCCCCTATCCCCTCCCCAACCCGCCTCTATGAGGGAATTCCACCTCCCACCCACCCGCCCACCCATCCCCCTATTCCCACCTTGACATTCCCCTTTACTGGGACCTCTAACATCCTCAGGCCCAAGGGCCTCTCCTCTCTCCCTGATGGCCATCGAGGTCATCCTCTGCCACATATGTGGTCCAAACCATGAGTCCATAGATGTGTTTTCTTTGGTTGGTGGTCCAAACTCCAGGACGAGGGGTGGGGGGAGTGGTTGTCAGGCCCTTTGACGTTCTTGCTCCCTCCATGGGACTGCAAATTCCCTCAGCTCCTTCAGACCTTCCTCCAACCCCTCCATCTGGGACCTCACTCTCAGTCCAGTGGTTACTGTTAAGTGAAACTTGGGCATTCTGAACTTTTGGGCTAATATCCGCTTATCAGTGAGTACGTACCATGTTCCTTCTTTTTTGACTGAGTTACCTCACT
>CM052717.1:36258202-36281407 GCA_028551405.1 Uromys caudimaculatus | reverse complement strand
AGGAGTGGAATAGCTGGGTCCTCAGGTAGTATTATGTTCATTTTTCTGAGGGTCCGCCAAACTGATTTCCAGAGTGGTTGTACCAGCTGTAGCAGGATACTTATATTTTAAAACTCTAAATATTTCAGGGAAGCTAGGCGTGGTAGCATATGCTTATAATTCCAGCTACTTAGAAGGTTGAGGTAGGAGGACGAAGAGCTTGAGGCTAACCCGTGCTACATAGTGAGCTCAAGGTCAGCCTAGGAAACTGAGTGATCTGATCTCTAGACCTGCTTAAGAAGTTTGAGTGCTAAGCCTGTCAAACTCGTGACTTCATAACCCCAAGGAAGAGAACGAGCTATTTAAAGGAAGTTTGGCAATAAAACCCATGTCCTAACAAAACCAGTGGATGGACCTTATGTCATAGTGCATACTTGTAATGGCAGGTCAGTGGCGGCTGGGACAGGAGAACTGGGAATTCCATACAAGTCTGAGCCACATAGCAAAGTCTTGGGACCTGAGCTAAGTGAGACCTTTCTTAAAAATCAAAACCAACCAATCGAATGCTAAAAACAGGGAAGAGCCTGGAATTTGGTCTAGAATAAAAAGCACGGAAGCCTTACTACTTGAACGGCTTTAATCAACACCGATAAAGCCAAGAGAGAAGGCCACACCCAGGCCATTTATCTGAGGCTGCCTTGAGCTGGTTTGTGCGGCCCATTTTGGTTTTGGACTTTCTTACATATTTTTGTATTTTCATTCTCTAATTAATCGGAGGAGGTGGGGCCGCTTAAAAAACTATGTTTACTGTCATGAATATGTCGGGCCAGGAAACGTTCGTGAACCCCAAAAGACCACCAAGGATCCGATCCCGATGCAATCGCATGTCTTCTTATTAAAGGTTAGCTTGGGCTCCCCGCCAACCCTGACACAGCAGGAAGGTAGAGCCCTGAGCCTAGTTTTAGGCAAGAATTTATACAGGTAGGAAGGTGGTATCTAGCCTGATACACATCTGATTGGGGGGCCATTATGGCCTTTAAATTGGGTGGTACTAGGAGCTAGATCATAAACTTCTGTTTTCTTCCTGATTGGTGGTTCTTAGGAAGTGAAGCGTCAGGGGCAGGCTTGTAACCTGGAGGTGCAGACTTGTTGGGGGATCAACCTGGAAACTGGTGCTAGACACAGGTTTTGTTGAGCGATAGCCTGGAACTGGTGCTAGGTACTGGCCTATTAGTTTATTTGAGTTAAACCTTAGGTCACATTCTCTAAGATGGTGTCTGAACCCAAAAGATTTGGTCTCTCAAATAGTCATTTTAAAAATCTATGTTAAGAAAATATCAAGCTGTATTTTTGCTGGGTTTTTTTTTTTTCCTCTAAAGATTCTTTAGGAGGCCTGGCAGTGGTGGCGCATGCCTTTAATCCCAGCACTTGGGAGGCTGAAGCAGGAGGATTTCTGAGTTCGAGGCCAGCCTGGTCTACAGAGTGAGTTCCAGGATAGCCAGGGCTACATAGAGAAACCCTGTCTCGAAAAACCAAAAAAAAAAAAAAAAAAAAAAAAAAAGATTCTTTAGGAGGAGTGAGGAAGTTCCCTCAGAAAGCATTAAAATGTATGTATTATGAATACTTATTAATAAGTGAGAGTTCTATGTCAAGTCTCCTGAAGAATTTCACATACAATTAATACTTAAAATTCATGTCACATTGTAAATTATTATAGCAATGAAATTTTCATTGCCATAAGTACTTGCCACTTTAGCCCCTTAAAATGCATTCAATTAATTTTTACACATTTAAGTAGATTATTTCAATTAAATATATTCTAGAGGCAGCAAGGGCAATGATATAATATGTTAATCTTACAATTAAATGACACTGGAAGCTAAATACAGTGTTCAATATTATAAAGAATTATAACTGTTCAATGTATACAGTATTATGGCTCTCTAGAGTAGTGACTCGTAACCTGTGGGTCCTGTGTCCCCTTTGGGGTTGAACAACCCTTTTACAGGGATTGCCTATCAGATATCCTGCATATCAGATATTTACTTTGTGTTTCAGAACAGTAGCAAAATTAAAAGTTACGCCAAAGAAGGAGGCTCTAATGCCAGTGAAGGAATGGACTTGCCAGCAAGAACAAGCAGGCAGAGAGAGAGCTTCCTTCTTCTTTGTCCTTTTTTTTTTTTTTTTTGGTTTTTTGAGACAGGGTTTCTCTGTGTAGCCCTGGCTGTTCTGGAACTCACTCTGTAGACCAGGCTGTTCTCGAACTCAGAAATCCGCCTGCCTCTGCCTCCCAAGTGCTGGGATTAAAGGCGTGCGCCACCACTGCCCGGCCTTCTTTGTCCTTTATATTGGCCGCCATTAGGAGGTGTGGCCTGGATTAAAGGTGGATCTTCCCGCTTTAAAAGATCTGGATTAAAAGTGGGTCATCTCACTTCAAATAGTTTAATTAAGAAAAAGCCTCTTGGGTTTTAATTAGTTTTAGATGTAGTCAAGTTGACAACCAAGAATAGCCATCACAAATATAAAAAAAAATTTTTTTTGACGTAGGGTTTCACTATGTAGCATAGCTCTGGCTGTCCTGGAACTCACTATGTAGATGAGGCTGTCCTAGAATTCACAGAGATTCACCTGCCTCTGCCTCCCAAGAACTGGGATTAAAGGCGTGTCACTATACTCCTCATATACCAAAATTTTAAATAGTCTCACTTCCTTAGAAATGTGTTTAAATTTTACTGCTAACAAGAAGACTCAGCAGGTTAAAGCAGTTGCTGCCAATTCCTGGGGACCTGTTTAGTGAGAGGACCAACTTCCGTGAACTGACCTTTGACCTCCTCCTATGGATTGTGGTATAGGCTCATATTTGTGCGCACAACACATCAATAAACAAATGCAATTTAAAAGGTTTTTAGATAGAAAACTCCTTTAAATTTGAGTGAAAATTTAAACAGTGATTCTGTGTAAAATGACATTACCTTTTGTTTAATCTTCCATTCGAAATAGCTTGAGGAGGTAGTTCAAGAGGTGTGGTAGCCAATCTTTGATCTGTTCAACTAAGCAATTGAGCACTCTTTCCCTACCAGCCTTGGTGCCAAACTTTGCAAAGAATATTAAGATACTGTCTACCCTTCAAACCTTTATAGTCCACCAAGGAGACAGCTGTGATACGATATCTAATACAAAGTTAATTAATGTATTCTTTAAAACAAGTGGCCCAGGCGTGATGGCAGATGGCCTATAACTCAGTCATTCAGACACCAGAGACAGAGGATTCTGAGTTCATGGTTGGCGAAAACCAGATGGTATGCATGGACTTCTGTCCTCAAGAGTATCAACGTGGTTCATATCACTGAAAAAGCAAGCTGCCATAAAGCCTACTTGATTGATGGTATCAGTGGTGGACAGAGATGAGGAAAAAAGGGGGTGGTGCTTAAAGTTCAACCAGTCCCTCCAACCTTTTTCCCCCACTAAGACAGGGTTTCTTTGTGTAGCCCTGGCTGTCTGGAACTAACTCTGTAGATCAAACTAGCCTTAAATTTAGAGATCTGCCTGCCTCTGTCTCTCTACTACTGGGACTAAAGGTATTCCTCCTGGTGGAAGAGGGCATTTTTTCTTCCTTTGTAAGTTGTTTGTTCTGCTCTAGTGTAAATTGCCATTGTCTTTTATGTGTGTGTGTGTGTTAAGTGTGTACACTCTCATGTTGTATACATGTATGTGTGTGTGATGGTACATGTGGATACTAAAAGTCAATCTCTGTGTCATTCCTGAGATACCATCCACCCTTTCTGAGATACAGTTCTCACTGGCTCATAAGCAAAGCAAGAGGTTATTTAGATTTTCTCTTAGACCTGATGACTTTTCCAGGAACAATTACTATCAAGTCTGGAGGCAGCCTGAGTGTCTGGGTCACTTCTACTTCATAGATACACATAGAGTTTTATGACAGAGCTGGCACAAAATTAGCTTTGGATTGCACTAGGCAAAGACCTGGTGGGAGGCAAGAACTCGGAGGCAGAGGGACAGTCTGAACAAAGGCAAGAAAACATTAAATAAACATTTGCAGACAAAACTGACCTCCGCCCCGTCCTGTCACTAGAGTCTGAGGCAGATTCAGGGACAGAATGTGCTAGTTAGTGTGACAGATCTAGGGCTCTCACAGATGGCACCGGAGGGTGAAGAATCTGGACGGGAGTAGGGGCCAAACTGTGGAAGGTTTTAAAAGGCACAGTGGAAATTTTGCACATTCTTTAATAGAGCTGAGACGCTGAAGACATTGAGGTAGGTCTCACATAATAAAAATTGTGCTTCCAGCAAGACATCACGAGAGTCTGGTGCAGGAAGACTGCACAAAACACCTCAAGCTCAACGTAACATGGACTCAGCCTCTTTTCCTATGTCTGAAATTGTGTATGGCGACACAATCTCTCCCTTAAAGATTCCCAGGCTATCCTAGTTTACTCTGTGGTGCTGTGATGAACACTGACCAAAACCAACTTGGGGAGGAAAGGGCTTCATTCCCACTTCCAGACTATTGCAATGGAAAGTCAGGACCAGAGCTCCAGCAAGGAACTTGGAAGCATAAACTGAGGCTGTGGAGAAATATTGCTCACTGGCTTGTTCAGCCTAGTTTTCTTGTTTTTTTTCATTTTTGTTTCTTGAGACAGAATTTTTCTGTGTAGTCCTGGCTGTCCTGGAACTCATTCTGTAGACCAGGCTGGCCTTGAACTCATATCTAGGATTAAAGGCATGCACCACCACTGCCTATCCATTCTGCTTTCTTAACCACCCAAGACTGCCTGCACAGGAGTAAAACAACCCCCAGTGGACCAAGTCCTCCTTCATCAGTCATTCCTCAAGAAAATGAGCCCACAGACTTGCCCCAAGGCCAATCTGATGGAGGCATTCTCTCAGCTGAGGTCCCCTCCTCCCAGATGACTCTAGTTTGTGTCAAGTTGAGCAACAACAACTAAGCAGCACACATTCTTCAAGCTGGGGAGGGCTCAGGGGTCTGATGTTTGCAGCTATGAGTTTCCTTTGTTTAGGACAGGAAAAGGCCAATGAAGACAAGGTATTAGGGAAAGAGAGTAATGGGATGGTAAAGTTCTTTGTCCCTCAGCTCCATCTGCAGGACATCTTTAATCATCACAGAGGGAACCCTGTGCACACTGAGTGTCGTTTCAGTTTCCGATCTGTAGCAACAACATGTCTGCCTGTTTTTCCTGTGGTCTCATCCTTTCTGGACATTTTATACATACACTATGTAGCCATTTGTGCCTAGCTTTTTCACTTAGCATAAAGCATGATGTTTTAAGAATCTTCCAGACTATAGCATGAATCAGAACCATTATATTACATATAAACAATAGTCTACTGCATCAGTTGTACCATGGTATAGTTCCCAATGCCACTAGTCCAAAGAAGTCCTTTAGGCTGTTATGAATAGTGATGTTGTGAATATTTTTGTGTATAAATGTAGTTTTAATACTCATAGGTATATGGGAATAGTAATGTTATGTTTATTAAACTGCTTATTTCTCACAAAAGCTGTACCTTTCTATATTCTTACCAGCATTGTGTAAGTGTTTAACTTCCCTGTATCCCCACAAACATTTATTTATTAAAGTAACCCTACTGCTGGATATGAAGAGGTATCTTATTATAGTTTGGTTTTGTTTCTGGTAGTGGTGCTTGAACCTATAGCCTTGTGAACCCATGTCACTGAACTACACTTCTTTAGCCTGTGTGTGTGTGCGTGAGTGTATGTGTGTGTGTGTGTGTATGTGTGTGTTTGAGACAGTCTCATGTCTCAGGCTGACTTCCAAATCACTATGTAACTGAGAATGACCCAGAACATTTGATCCTCCTTGCTCCAAATGATAAGAGCTAGGATTACAGGCTTGTACCACCATACGTGGATCGAGTCCCTCTTCCCAAATGACTTTAAGTTGGGCCAAGTTGAAAAACAAAACAAAGCTAAAAAAAAAACAACCAAAACCAAACCAAACCAAAACAACAAGAAAACAGCCAGATGACTATATTACCAAAAGTAACATGCAGATTCAATGCAATCTCTATCAAAATGACATATGACATTCATCTTATAACTAGAAAAAAGTCTTAAGATTAATATGGAAGCAAAAATTCACATCATAGTTCATCACCAAAAGAAGTCAGGGAAGGAAATCATGTAGGCCAGGAAACTGGAAGCAGGAGCCTGCGAAAAGGCCATGGTGGGGGGGGTGGGGGGTGTGCTTCATGGCTTGCTCAGTCTGCTTTCTTATAGAATCCAGGATCACCAGCCCAGTGACGGCACCGCAGATAATGGACTTGGCTCCCCCCCAGTCAATCACTAATTAAGAAAATGCCCTGCTTCCCAGCCATGGCAGGCAAGAGAGCTGGCTCTGAGGTCATGAGAACAGGAGAGTAGGCCTTGCCCCTCACTGACTGCAACACTCGGGAGAGTAGGCCCTGTACTTTGCCTGGCCAGCACAGTAGAGCTGGCCCTGCTGGCTTGGGCATGAGACCAGGGGAGCTTGCAGGCTGTGGCTTTGGGTGAGCTAGCTGGGGCAGAGCTCTCCCTGGAGGTATGTGGGCCCTCAAGAGCTGGTGGGCTGACCAGCTCAACTACCACCCAGACCCAAAGCCAGGATTTTAAATTGGCCCACACCAACATCTACTCCATCCACGAATTGCTGAAGCACGTAAAAGGGCAGGTCCTGCAGATACAAAGCTGTTGCCCATGACACAGGGCAACAATAGAATATCCAAGAGGAGTCCCAGCTCCTTGCCTTGTTCTTGAGACTGAGGTTGAACTTCTAATCCTCCTGTTTCCACCGGTTTAGTGCTGGGCTTACATGTATGTACCACTATGGCCCAGCGGAGAGTAAAGTATGTTTCAACGTAACAATTTTTTCTTACTTAGTTCAAATAATTTATTTTATTTTTTCCCTTGCTCACAGAGTATGGGGAAATTGCCTCATTATAACTGAAATGATTCTACAGTGTAGGTGGCCTTGCTGTGTGACTTTGCTTGGGGAAATTGATAAGTATGGTATTTTTTTAACATTAAGTTTTTGTATTATATATAATTTAAAAGACATAAATTATAATTTTTCAGCTCCTGTCTGGGAGGACAAAAACAGGCCTCGAAGGATCTCACAGTCCCTCATCAGAAGATTTTGCACAAGCCGGGCAGTGGTGGCGCAGGCCTTTAATCCCAGCACTTGGGAGGCAGAGGCAGGCGAATTTCTGAGTTCGAGGCCAGCCTGGTCTACAGAGTGAGTTCCAGGACAGCCAGGGCTACACAGAGAAACCCTGTCTCGAAAAACAAAAAAAAAAAAAAAAAAAAAAAAAAAAAAGAAGATTTTGCACGTTTGCCAACAGTTACAGAATAGCTACCCATTCAGGTTCGCAGTCACATGACAGACCGTGACCCTGTAGGGCAACTAGGCCACAGCTTGGGGAGAGCATGGACCCAGCACAGCTTAGGGGACCTGGCTACTCTCATAGCCCCCGAAAACAGGTCTTTGTGACTCTCCTGCTGTCACATTTTTAGCTTCTCACAGGTTGTCTTTGGACCTCCCCAAGGCCTCCACCAGTCTTTACCCACCTTTCCAACCTCTCTTCTCTCTTCTCTTTTTCCTTTCTCTCCCCCTCCCCCTCCCCTCTCCCCTCTCTTTCTCCTCCCCCTCCCCCCTCTCCTCTCTCCCTCCCTCCTTCCTTCTCTCCCTCCCTCCTGGTTTCTGTGAGGTCAACTTTCTTGTTTAATGAAAGTCTGTTTTGAGACTCTGTCTGACCTGGCCTTTTCCAGACTCAACCCAGATGGCTCATTCTCTACATGTACCACTTTAAATTTCCAAGGGAGATTTGATTGGTCCAAATGATCAGTTTCACCACTGTTGTGGAGTAACTGCTAATCATCCTGTTTGGTGAGAGTTGACAAAGACTAGGCCACATTTTGGGGTGGGAGGCTGAAACTCACTATGTTGACTAGGTTGGCCGGGAGTTCACAGAGATCCACCTGCCTCTGCGGTAAAGGTCACCAGTGACTTGGACACTCTTAATTAACTGGGGGTGGGGAGAGAAATATCCCTCGTGGTTATATTTGCAATTCCTAGAAAACTAATTTGGGTTGAGTTTCTTTTTGAAAACTCTGGGTAGGGCAAGTACATGTGATGGAAATAAAACGAATCTGAATAATTTGAATTATCAATGAAACGTAGGAAACAATGAAGAGAAACAAATGTATTCTGACTCAAGATCTAGAACCAGGTTTATCCAATTCGGGTAGAACAAACTGACCTTGAAGAATGCAGGTGTTTGCAAATTAGACAGTTCTGAGTCCTTTTATTTTTTTGGTCTTGAGCCTCATGCATACAGAACCCATGTGAGTCTCTGTTTTCCTAGGAGACCTCAGTATTTATCACGCTAGGGTCGCTTTCCCTCTTGTTGGGTAAGATATTCTGGCAGGAAATCAAGATGCATTAGGCTGTGGGTCCTGACTGAGTAGGACGGAGAGAGGTGATGGTACTTTGTATCTGCATTCCTAGAAGCCTGCCTCCAGCTTTGGTGTCTGCTCCTGTTTCCTCCTCCTAGGCGTGTCCCGGGAGAATGGGCGGCTCCTTTCCAGACAGCACTTAGTCTCTTATTTGCCCCCCACGCCTCTCCTTGTCCCCTCCCTCCTCCACTGCAGCCTTTCTCTTAGCCCGGGCCACTTCCTTCTTCTGCCTGCTCCTCCCCAGGGCGCGGAAGCCGAGTACAGGGTTCAGATCCACGCGGCATCAGCTCTTCAGTGAAGAAGGAAGCAATCGGAGAGGTGAGCGAGTCCAGGAAGGCGCTGGACCCGACGTCTGAGAGGCTGAGAGCCCCGGGTGGAGGGCGAGGACCCCGGGGTGCGGAGGTGCGGCTAGAGGGGCCTTGGGCACGTGCCCCCTGTACCCCACTTGCGGGCACCCCACTCGGCCGGCACACTTCCGCAATGGGCTCACGTGACGTTTTGCCGGTCGGGGGCGGACCGGGAAAGGAGCAACCCCAATCGATGTTTGCAGCGGTGCAACGTGTGGGGTTTGCACTTGGCGTCCGCTTGGTGGGGTGGGGGTTGGGGGTGAGGTTACGGGGTGGGGAAGGGCTAGAGGGGATGGGGGGATGAAGTGGGGTCATGACATTGCTCTCTGCAGTGCGGAGGGCAGGTGAGTGAGGGAACGCGGGACTTGTGAGGCTCCCGGGCTGTGCCTTCGGGTGCGCTGGCGGTGGGGGACCGAGGGAGGGTGAGTAGCGAAGACAAAGGCCTACGGGACGAAGCCCTTGTGGTCCCAGGCTCTGCAGCCCTATGCAGTTCAGGGGTGAGGGAGTGGTACACACAGGCCCCAGGATTTGGGGATCCATATTTGGCAAGACCCCAAACTTGTAGGAGGGATGACCAAATATGGAGTCTGCTCGAGCCGGCGAATAGGAAGAAAGGTGAGCCTTTGACCCGCGCCAGCTGTTAGTGATAGAAGCGAGACTGGAAAATCGCCCAGCTCGCGTGAAGAGTTGACTGCCGGTTCCCGGGGAGGCGACTCCAGAAGGCTTTATTTCCTTTTATTTATTGCCTCTAGGATTTTAAAACATAACTAGAGAAGGCTCCTGACATACCTTTCCAAATGTGTATCGATGAAGCTTTCTAGCGTGTGCCACAGCCCTTTTCTTTGTGAGTCCCACTCAGCCTAGAGTCTGTGAAAGTTAGACAGTCCGGCTAACATCTGCCGCTGCTTTCTTCTGGCCCAGCCTCTCACAGACAGGCTCTTTTTCTTAGGCTTGCTCTGCTTATGACCTCTCATTGTTCTTGATCTCTCTCCAGTTGAAGGTTTCTCTCCTGCTTTTAGACTTCAGAAGCAGAGAAACTCTGTCACAAAAAAACAAAAACAAAAAAACCAAACCAAAACAAAAGACTTCAGAAGATTGTATAATGTGAATATTGTCTTCTCTGTTCCCCTCCCATAATAAATGACTAAAACCTGCCAAGTGTGTATGCAGTAGTAAACGTATTATTTTCCTATTCATAAGGGTTCAGACAGGAGGCCTTTTCTTGCTTTGTAAATGATCTGCCTTAGTAAGTACTCAGTATATGCTATTACATAAGAAAACACTATTGCGTTAGGTTCATTTGCATAACAGCAAAGAAGGGGAAGAAGTGGCAAGATGGTGCGTTGGGAACCGGCTTGTGTGGCTTTAACCATTGTGAGTTTGTTTCATTCTCAATAAAATGAGATAAGTAATAGGTTCTTTGTAGGGCTCCTAGAATTTCGTGAGTTAGGGTCGCCCAGTGGATCAGTGGGCGAAGGCACTTGCTGGGACGCCTCATGACCAGGTTTTGATCCCGGTGACCCACATGGAAAGCTCACAAGTTGTGTCCGATCTTCACATTCACACCTTCCCCAAAATAAGTAAATGTAAAAAGAAGATTTTTACAAAAGAACTATGAATTAACTCAGCTAAGGAACCTGGTGTGTAATTTCTGGCATTACAGTCATAGGTTCTACCACACCCCACATTTTTATGTAGGTTCTGGGGCTCAAACTCAGTAATCTCATGCTTGCAAACCGAGTGTTTTACCAACTGAGTCATTCCCCTGCCTCCCAATCTGCTTTGCTTTTCTTTTCCTTTTTTTTTTTTTTTTTGGTTTTTCGAAATAGGGTTTCTCTATAGCCCTGGCTGTCCTGGAACTCACTCTGTAGAGCCGGCTGGCCTCGAACTCAGAAATCCGCCTGCTCTGCCTCCCAAGTGCTGGGATTAAAGGCGTGCGCCACCACTGCCCGGCCTGCTTTTCTGTTATATCTGTTCATCCTAACTAATAGAACAATACCAAACACTAAGACTATATATATAAATACATTACAAGGATGCTAGTTATGTTTTGTGTGTTAGCTTTTAAATAACAGGGTTTCAAGTTAACTTTTTGGATCAATATTCTTTAGCATGTAAGTCATAGAAACTCATACACACACTACACATTATAAACAGGGAAAATATCATTGGTTCCTAAAATCAGAAGCTCTAGAATCGGGGATAGGCAGGCTGAGTCATTTTTATGCCTAGATTTTCTTTCTGCTGGATTTCCCAGCTGGGTGTTCCCGTGGGGTAACCATTTACACCAGGGCTGTGAATGCATGTGTTAGAAACAGTGGAAAGGGTGTTAGTTACTAGTAGTCCAGCAAGGTCTTGAGGTTAAACGTGACTGTTTTGAATGAGAGCATTTGTTCTCAGACCTCCATGTGTGTACCCCCACCCCCAAATAAATAAAATGTAAAAAACCCCTAAAAATAAAAGAATTTTGTGAATTGACTCAGGTTAGCACCCTGATGCCCTTTAACCTGTCCTGCTGACTCTGGGTCACTTCTGGAGCTGAGGGTCATGCTCTGTCCACATGTGTGGCTTTA
Organism: Uromys caudimaculatus; assembly: GCA_028551405.1. Lineage (NCBI taxonomy): Eukaryota > Metazoa > Chordata > Mammalia > Rodentia > Muridae > Uromys > Uromys caudimaculatus. Next base: position 36,270,014 of record CM052717.1, on the reverse strand, counting down.
GAGTAGACAGGGAAGTGATGTTCCCAAACAAAACTCAAACTGTTGGTGCCAGAGTGAGGAAACAGTTCTGGCCCACAAGACAGCTGCTGGTCACCACCGACACAGACAGGCTCATTCCCACCATTCTCCTATGTCCTCTGGGGATATCTTAGCTTTTTAGTATCACTTTTAAACTGTACCTTGAAATTAAATAATTATGCTCTCACCAACACAAAGGTCCCCAATGTAGTTGGACAGCAAACCTTTTAATAAGTGTGAGAGCTGCATTTAATTGAAGACTTTGCATTTTACTGCAATGTCATAATAGTCATGCACATCAGGGCAGGTGGTAGTGGCACTTCATTATAAGCAGACGGAAAACCTGGTGCCCCAATCAATACCATCGAAGCAGGTGGTATACAGTCGTAGATGTCACCAGGAATTAGTAATAATCCATCTGGATGAAATTGTTTCTTCCAAGTCACCTTCTTAAAGACAAGAGAACCAGCTCTACCTTTTTTGCTTGTTATTCAACCTGTAGAGATTCTCCTGTGTAGCAGAGTGAATCTATGCCTCTGTGGCTCAGTGGCTCACACATGCTTGTCTCTACTGGTTCCATCCCCCCATCTACTTGCTAGTTCTTGAAACATTTGTTTACCCTCTCCTCTTGGTGCCAGGCATGTAAACAAGGAGTATTTAAGTCAGATCCCCATGGAGAGAAACTCACCTGGTAGTGAGGAAAGCCCAGAAATCAGTAATTCCACAGGAATGAAACGAACCAGGCATCCAGTGCTATGGGACAGCCAGTAGAGGGCTCTCCGAAGGTGAGGGTGGTACATCCAAGCTGGGAATGATTTATGAGACACAGAAGGCGGAATGGCAACTTGAGCAGAAGAAAGAAAGCCGAGAAGGTTGGCAGTGTTGCCAGTGACATTTGACGAATGGAGACTCGTGTAGCTGAGGCTTAGCATTCAAGTGTACATCGAAGGAGACTGGAACAGAGGGCAGAATGTGGCCTACGGAAGACTTAGCAAGCCACAGCAAGGCTTAGCAGGCTCAGTTTTTATTCTGGATTCCTTTTGATGGGACCATGAATGGGCCTTATTACAAGCTACGCAACACAGTCAGTTTTCATGGGCAGAATCCAGAGAAGGCCATAATGCTCCTGTATGGGAAATGGACGTTATCACAGCACTGGCCTGAGGGTATTCAGGTGGCCTTGGTCTGTATCACTTTCTAGACTTCAGGGTCCTGAAGAGCAAGGAGCATAGTTTATCTTAGCATCTCCTCCTCCTAGTTCAGGGCCTGCCTCAGCTGTGCCTTGTGCTTTCTCCTATGCTCCAAAATAAGCCATTCACTCTCACCTTTGTTCACTTGATCTGCCTTCCCCATGATCTCCAAGGAGGAGCCTGCCTGTAATGCCTTGGACCCACCATCCAGGGAGGCCTTTCTCTGTCTTGAGCATGGATTCTGTTATCTTTTGCAGTGTTGGTGCTTAGTGGAGCTAGCTCTGTGACAAGCTGTGCATGGAATAATACCATTGTGAGGTCAAAAGCCATTTTCTCCCTAGCAGCAAGTAGGTCACAGGAGTGGGGCAACCTAGAAGGAAATTCCGTAAGTAGAGGGAAAACAGAGTTATATTAGTGCACTGTACTTCATACTAGTAGACAAGAGGCATGACTGATAATAGTGACGCATGCTGCTTGAAAAAGCAAAAGGACCTTTGCTGCCTGCCTAGTGGAGTACAAAATGGCTATAATATGAACTTCTTTTCTCTTTCAGTCAGCAATGAATGTGGAACATGAGGTTAACCTCCTAGTGGAGGAAATTCATCGTCTGGGTTCCAAAAGTAAGTATTCTAATGCAGAATGTTTCTTCTGAGTGTACCACAAGACTAGCATTCCATGGAAGCCACTTAGGACTGAGGACAATGACGCAGTCTGCCCACAGCCTGAGGTGGTAACTGCTCTTAGCCATCAAGGGATGTCTGAGACATAGGGCTGTTGGTGTATCAGGTTTCTGAGGCAGAGAATAGTTGAGACGATGTTTTGATATTATTATTATTTAGTTAAAAAAATCACTGAACTTCTGTTCTTTTGTTTGCATTAAAATCTGGTGTTTGATTTATATTTGAAATGGTTTGTTGTTGTTAAAATCATGGTTTTCTGATTTATTTTTGCTACCATTTTATGAATTTACAAGTGACTAGAGATTTAGAATGAATCTAATCAAATTATAAAAGAAAATTGTCTTATTAGTCAGGTCTCTCTAGAAAAACAAAATTTATACAATGAATCAACATATGTATAGAAATGGATTTATCGGAATGACTTTACAGGCTGTGTGCCAGCTAGTCCAACAATGGCTGTCTAAGTGGAAGGTCCAAGAACCCAGTAGTTCAGGCCACAAGGCTGGTTTGCCTCAGCTGGTCTTCGGTAGATGCCAGAATCCCAGAGAAGGAGGCTCTAATGCCAGTGAAGCAGGCAGAGAGAGAGAGAGCTTCCTTCTTCTTTGTCCTTTATATTGGCCGCCATTAGGAAGTGTGGCCTGGATTAAAGGTGGATCTTCCCGCTTCCAAAGATCTGGATTAAAAGTGGGTCATCTCACTTCAAATGATTTAATTAAGGAAAAAAAAATTGCTGGGCAGTGGTGGCACACGCCTTTAATCCCAGCACTTGGGAGGCAGAGGCAGGTGGATTTCTGAGTTCGAGGCCAGCCTGGTCTACAGAGTGAGTTCCAGGACAGCCAGGGCTACACAGAGAAACCCTGTCTCGAAAAACCAAAAAAAAAAAAAAATCCCTCACAGGTGTACCCAGCCACTTAAGTTTTATTTAAAGTTAATTCTAGATGTTGTCAAGTTGACAACCAAGAGAAGCCATCACAATTATCTTCATTTTCTCTAAGTTCTTGAGATGTGTACAATTCTAAACATAAAAGTAAAATAAATCAACGTTTAGATTTTTTTCTTTTTTTGGTGTCTTTGTCTTTAGTGCCCAAGCAGCTATTGTGATGACCACAGTGTGTAAAACTGGTGTGTCGGTGTCTTTCTCTTAAGTTGTACTGAGGTGGTCATACTTGTAGCAGGAAGTATCGCTCCATTTGAGATGTGCAAGGGCAGGGGAGTGTAGCGAATGTATGAACAGTGGACTTATTTAGCGGCGGCTAGAACAATGGGACTCAACGTTTTAAAATTATCATGTAAATGAAAGCGAATGTTTCAGAGTATCTTATAAACAAACACAGCACCCTTGTAATCTCAGTACTTGGGAGGTGGAGGCAGGAGGATCATGAGCTGAAGGCCTGACCTGTACAATGAGAAGAAAAGTTATGCCATTATGGCTTAATTCTTCTTAGAGTTGTTTGTTTGTAAATTATTATTATTTTTTTTTACTATAGTAGGATAGATGCACCTTAAAAATTCTATTAAACTGTTTATTCTTAGAATCTCTTGTATTAGTTTTCTTCCTTTCCTGTGTATATGTGCATGGCTGTATTTGTGCCTGTAGAAGCCAAAGGTTAGTCTCCATGCCGTTCCTTGGGACTCTTCTTTGAGTTGTTGTTGGAGACAAGGTCTCTCATTGGGGTATAAGCTCACCAAACAGACTAAGCTGAGGGGCCAGTGAGCCCCAGGAGTTTCCTGTCCTTGCCTCCTCTTCACTGTGCACCCCCTTTTCTCATTTGGGTTCTGCTGATGGAATTCAAGACCCCATGCTTGCCTGGCCTGTACTCTCTCCAGTCAGCTGTCTCCTCAGACCCCTGCATTTGTTTTCTACTCTTGCTGTAGCCAGTTACCATGAATTTAGCAATGGTAAAGCAAGATGTTCAATACTAGGACATAGGTCCTATGTTTTGTAGTTCGGGCATCTGATGAGGTCTTGCCGACCCCTGACCCAGGTGCTGGCTGGCTGCAGTCCTTTCTGGGGTGCTCTGAGGAGACTGTAGTTCTTTACTGTCTAGCTTCTACTTTTCTTTATATTCTGGAGCTGCTTAATATCCTTGGCTCATGGCTCTCCTTCTCTGTCTTCCAAATCAGCAACAGTGTGGGCTGTCACCTCACACCGCATTACTCTACCTTACACTTGTGTTCTTAAGAACTCTTATGATTCCACGAACTGGGCCCAGATAATCCAGAATAATACCCCATTTTAGAGCCCCTATTTAATCACATTTGAAAAATTCCTTTTGCCGTGTAAGGTAAGGTACTCACAAGTTCTACAAATTCGAACATGGGTATCTTTGGGTGGCATTATTCTTTCTGCCTCCTTGGGTAGTCCTGGGATAGAATTCATGCTAACTGACAGGCTAGGCAAGTGCTCCACCCCTGAGCCTGTCCCAGCCTCCTCCTCCTAGAATCTTTTCTTGTCACTTTATTTTGACAGCAAAACTGAAATGTTAAGATAGAGCCATATGGAAATGTTGTGGAGGTCACAGCCACGAGTTCAATCATCTTGTCACTGACTGATGTTGCTCCCCCATATGTGCCAAGCCCTTCATAAGTATAAGTGACATAGGCACGTTCCTTTTTCCCAAGCATCTTATTTCTTGACTGATGAAGGGAGATAAAAATTGATGAGGCAGTTATGGGGGGGGGGAGGCTTGCTGGACTGTGAGATGCTGGCATTTAGTTCAATATGGTCTCAGTGCAATAGATTATTGATAACTGTAGAGTCATTTACTTGGTTAAGCCTTGAGTCAAGTGGGACTTGGAAATGAAGTGTAGACAGGTTAGTTGTGGAAGAGACACATGAGGTGAACTTGGAATGGGAATTAATTGGTGTTTGCATAGAACACTGAGAAGACACAAGAGCATATAGTTTAGTAACATTTAAGTTCCTGGTCAAATAAAGTCTTTGTAACTGCACTTTTCTCTTCCCTCTTTACTACGCCCACTTGGTGCAAGTTTGGGGAGTCTCGTTTTCGCTAGTGTCACCCTTTATGGCATTCCTCTTCCACATCCCTAGGGTCTCTCTAGCTCTAGTCGGAATACTAGTCATAGTACTTGGAATTACTATGTTGTTTGGATCCTTTAGGGCCAATTTCCAAATGTTTGTAGACTGCTCCTATTCATGCAACCTGGTGTTCATTGGTCTGGTTCAGCTGGCTTTAAAATTCTAACCTTTGCACTCTTTAAAGAGTGTCTGTGCTCTACCCAGGCGATCCACTTCAAAATGAACAGCTTTACAAATGAGAAGACAAGATAATTATCATACCATCCATATGCATGAAAATACTTAAAAATTCACAGCTTCACCAGGACACCTTGACTTTATTGTTGGCAAAAGATGACTTACTGAGTGGGAAATCATATATGGAACTATGTCATCTTTTGACATGTTATTGTTAATTATTTAAGTGATCCTGGAATGATCTTGATTAATCTGCATATGATGTATGAGCACTGGTTGGAAACTGATGAAGGAAATTTTATTTGTTTCTTTTAAAGTCCTAATCTTTAAAGTCTCATTTTTTTCATATAGCTAGCAAAGATGAAGTGGAGAAAATGATTTCTTGGAGATCTAAATCCTTCCATCCAACAAGGAGATATAGAATCACAAAAGAAATTCTGTTTCAGTCCTTAAGATCTTCTTGAGGCAGCTGGAAGGTGGACATACTGGAGGTGCACTGGGAATAGGTTAAGAGCATGGACTTAGCTAGTTGTGATGATACATGCCTGTAATCCCAGGCCTTGGTAGTTCAAGGCCACCCTGGACTGCTGAAGCCTTGACTAAAAACATTTTTAAAAGAAGGTGAAACAGAAATCTGGACTCCTGTCAGACTCCCTGAAAATGAATCCTATTCCTCTCATCCTTACTGGATGATCTTGTACATTTTATCATGTTTCGTTGCCTTGTTTTGTGTAATAGTAATGTTTCAGTAATTCAGACAGTTTTTGCATTTTAAAGTCTCTAAAGTAGAGGCTTTATCTTAATGTTGCTTTGCTTTATTTAACTTGGGCAGTTTAATTGGACATAAAATAATGGTGCTCTTCAAAACCAAGTGTCTTTGCTTACATGGAATGAGGACTGAGTGCATTTTAATGACTTTAAATTCCTTTAACAGTTCTAGGAACATAGCAAGAACTCAATAAACGTTGGCTGTTGTTACTAAAGTTTATGGTATGTGCTTTGATAAGTACACAGATTAGTAAGAAGAGACAACTAATGATTGAGGAAATTGTGAAAGAAGTCTCAAAAAAGGATACAGTTGATTCTGTTCTTGAATAAAGTATTTAGGTAGGGAACAGGTTTGTCTTAGTTAGGGTTTCATTGTGTGAAGAGACACCATGACCAAGTCAACTTTTATAAAGGATAACATTTAATTAGGGCTGGCTTACAGTTCCAGAGGTTCAGTCCATTATCATCATGGTGGGAAGCATGGTACCATAGAGGCAGACGTGGTGCTGGAAGAGCTGGGAGTTGTACATCTTGATCCAAAGGTGGCAGCAAGAGACTCTCATCTGTAGACAGCAGTCAGGAGGAGGGTCTCTTCAGTATTGGGCGGAGCTTGAGCATAGAACCTCAAAGCCTACCCTCACAGTGACACACTTTCTCCAACAAGGCCACACCTATTCGATCAAGGCCACACCACCTAATAACGTCACTCCATGTGGGCCAAACATTCAAACACCTGAGTCTATGGCGACCAAATCTATTGAACTACTACAAGGGTCTAAGATGCTGGGCTGGTCCCTCAACATGGGTATAGTTACAAAAGCCAGATCTTAGACACCTTGGGCAAGAGCAGACTGTTTATTATGAGTAGAACCGAAAATTGAATGAAATCACAGAAGTCCAGGCAAGCATTGAATGTTCATCCCAGAGGGGCAAAGAGAGGCCATGTTCTTCACTTTATTTTGAAGGTGACTGGGGACCATTGAAAGATCAACATAGACTAGTATCCATCAAATTAGCATCTCATAAAATGTCTTTCATCTGTTTTATTTCCAAATAATCTGAATGGTACATTGAGGGTGAACACAGGGAAAGGGAAGTAGCCTATTACAGCTTGAAGTTACCTGGGTGAGAAACACTAAGGGCTTCAACTTGGTAATGCATGGTCATTGGAGATGTGTGGATACAGTTACAGAGACACAAGGAAAGGGTAGGCACCTGGACATTTTTTAGACAGAAGGATGAGAGGGAAGAACAACTTTAGCATTATACCCAAATTTCTGCTTTTGGTGCCTCTAAAGAAAAAAAAATGTATTATAAATTGGGGTTTACTATTCTGAGAACTTTTAAACAGCTTTACTAATATCTCTGCATCCTGGTAACAAGCCTATCTAGTTCACTTTTACCATCATTTGCTGGCTGGGATAACAGGTCAGGACTTTAAGGCTACCCAAGGCCACCTCCTACCTTTACCTATATCCACCCATCAGCAGTTGGGTAAACAGCAGAGCTTCTTTCCTCTACCTTGTTTTTTAACACATATTTTATAAACTGACATCCAAATGAAATTATCTTGTAAGAATAATTTCTGGGTCTCCCCCCAAGAACTAAGGTTCAGTGGTCATAGTAAATAGAAGAATATGACTTGTTTTAAGACCTTCAGTGCAACCCTGGACACTCTTGAGTATGTTCAGAACATGCTCTTTCTGTTCCACTTGTTGTCTTTATTAACCTGACAACTAACAAATTTACTTTTATTTATTTTTTAATAGATTTGTTTTTAACATTTTTATTTTAAAATAAAATTTGTATGGATGTTTTGCCAGCATATATATATCTGTGTACCTCATGTATGCCTGGAGTCCGTGGAAGTCAGGAGAGGGCATCAGATCCCCTAAAACTGGAGTTACAAATAGTTGTAAGTTACCATGTAGGTGCTAGGAATGAACCCCAGGGCCTCTGTAAAAACAGCCAGTGTGTTGTGGAAAATATTAAAAAGGAAGGTATATATAGCATGTTCTCATGCTATGCCCTGGTTCCCTCAGCCCCAGTGGGCTGGCCAGCCATGCACTGGCAGGCAATAGCCGACCTGCTTTTATCTTGCTGTGCTCTGACTTAGAGCTACACAATCTCTCCACCCAGCTCACTAGGTCCCCGCTGGTGGGTCACTACCATGCCAGCCCCATGCTTCAATACCCCCATGGCCTCTGTGGTGCACATCAGGCAAACCCACACTTTGCCACTGTACCATTCTCTCTGGAACCCAGATGAGCCGCCACATGAAGGAAAATGCAACACAAACTTAGCTCAGAAACAATAGTAACTCAATCTCTGGGTGCAACAACTAAAACGTAATCTTGTAAGCCTTATCAAAGTCTGATTCCGAAGCTACATCTTACCTATCTGTTGTCCCCGTTCCAAAAGGACCCTCTCTCTCTTCTCCTCCTCTCTTCTCCTCTCCTACCTGGAAGTCCCTCCTCCTTGTCCAGTGATTGGCTCCTTTATTCATTAGGGGATTGGTTCACAAGAAGTCACATGAGTATGTAACTCACCCCTTGTCTGAAGCCCCTCCCAGGAGGACAGAATTAGCAGAATACAAACAGCCCCAGGGCTATCCACAATACCAGTGTTCTTCACTTCTGAGCCATCTCTCCAGTCCTAAGTAACAATTTTGAAACTCAAAATTGAAAAATTTATCTACAATCTTAGTAGTACAGTGTATTTACTTTTTTGGTTTTTTATTGTTGTTTTTTGTTTTTTAAACTTTGAGGTGAGGTCTCACAGCATAACCCTGGATGGCTTAAAATTCACTATGTAGACCAACTTGGATTTGAACTCATAGAGATCTGCCTGCCTCTGCCTCTTGACTGTTGAGTGTTATAAAATTCACGTTTTATAAACGCTTCTTTCTGTCCTTTGAGTTTTTGTCTAGAAAGCACACTATGTTTACTCTGCTACTTCAGAGTAGGAAGAGGTTCAGTGTTAAACTCTATCTTGGTTACCCCTGGTTAGATGTTTCCAGAAGATGCTCCAGGTTTGCCATCCACGGAGGCAAGACGTTTACTAATGTTTTTCTCCAATTAGATGCTGATGGAAAATTAAGTGTGAAGTTTGGGGTCCTCTTCCGGGATGACAGATGTGCCAATCTCTTTGAAGCATTGGTAGGAACTCTGAAGGCTGCAAAACGAAGGAAGATTGTTACATACACAGGAGAACTACTTTTGCAAGGTGTTCATGATGATGTTGACATTGTATTGCTGCAAGATTAATGTGGTTTACATAGTTGGGTATATCTGATAAACTGGAATAATTAAAAGACGAACATGAACTTCCGTATGTATTTTTATAGAACTTTGTAGACAAAGGGGGACTTGTTGAGAAGTCCTGTTTTTATACCTTGAAGTAAAACATTACAATGTAAAATAAACAAAACCTATTATTTTTTCTTAAGAGGGTAATTGGGAAATGTAGGCAATGAAACATTTTTGGAGGTATGAAAAAGCTTTTGTTTTCTTAAATCATTCTTAAGACAATTCCCACAGGCACTTGACATTCTGTCAAAGCAAGAAATGAACTAAAGACTAGTTACCATGAAAAGTGTTATGTTTATGTAATAAAAAGCATGTAACTGCCTTTAAATTTCCTGATGGCTGTGTTTTGTCATTTAAGAATAAATGTGCCTCTTACAAATGAGTTTTTGTATTAAAATGAGGTCACTGTAGGAATCTTAATTTAGAAAAAAACTTAATACCACAAAATTAAACAAACAAGAATGGATAGTGTTATTGTAATGGTTGCAAACTTAGCCCTAAGTTAGGGGATAAGGCAAAAAGTCAAGAGTCAAACAATATGCAGCCATGTGTGATTGCATATTGCAACCACAGTACACAGTTGAAGATGATGGAGAGGGGCTGGAGAGATGGCTTAGTGGTTAAGAGCACTGACTATTCTTCCAGAGGTCCTGAGTTCAAATCCCAGAAACCACATGGTGGCTCATAACCAACTGTAATGGGATCTGATGCCCTCTTCTGGTGTGTCTGAAGACAGCTACACTGTACTTCCATATAATAAATAAATAAACCTTTGGGCCAGAGAGAGAAGGAAAAAAAAAAAAAAGAAAAGATGATGGAGAATATCAATCATGGTAAAATCAGTGAAGGCCACAGTATCCAAAGTGTGCATAACAGAGGAAGCAGAGTGTGCATTGACAAGTGATAGAAGCTGATTAGCAGGAGGAAGATGGGACAAATGAGGTGGATAACTACAGCAAAGGCAAGAGCATGCATTAACAAGGCAGGATCTTGTTTAAAGTAAGCCATGAGGCCAGTCAGGAAGGACATGTTAGGGAGAGGTGATTCAGAATAGATAATCTCGTTGGAAACTCAGAAACCAGAAAGATAGGGATTAACCAAAATTGGAGCCAGAAACAAGGTATAGTGGCACATACCTGCAAATCTCATTAACTGGGTTGAGCTAGGAGGGTCAGGGATTTGGGGCCATTCTGGGATCCATAGGAGACTCTGTGTCTAAAGAAAACAAAAGTTGGAACATGGGCTTCTCATGATGAATGTGATGTTTTTGTGACATGATGGTGAGAACATGTGCCCTGCACAGGCATTTAAGTTCATGGTGGATGAAGAGTTGGACCAGCAAAGAATTACACAAGAATCCTATGGAAGGAATGATTCGCAGAAGGCCCAGGAGAAATGTCTTCTAAGCATACTTGTAAGAAAAACTCTAAAGTGGTTTTCTGCTGGGACAGGATCGAAACTCCAACTTGTCATGGCTACTGTTTTAAGAAAGCTTGCTAGCTTGCATTCTTATCGACCCTGATACCCACTATGCAGTTTTCTATAGTTCCCTTTAGGTTCCAGGTGGCCATTGTTATTGTTGCTGGATTTTTTTTTTCTTTTTTCTTTTTAAATTTTTGGATATTTACTTTATTTACATTTCAAATGTTTTCCCATTTGGAAACTCCCTATTCCATCCCACCTCCCCCTGCCTCTATGCTCCCCCACCCACCCACTCCCGTTTTTCCTCTCCCTAGCATTCCCCTACACTGGGGCATCAAACACCCTCAGGTCCAAGGGCTTCTCCTTCCACTGATGGCCAACAAGGCCCTCCTCTGCCACATATGCGGCCAGCACTATGGGTCCCTCCATGTGTACTCTTTGGTTGGTGGTCCAGTCTCTGGGAGCTCTGGGGGGTCTGGCCAGTTGACACTGTTGCTCCCTCCATGGGGCTGCAAAACCCCTCAGCTCCTTCAATCCCTTCTTCAACTCCTCCCATCTGGGACCCCACACTCAGTCCTCTGTATTTGTCAGGCTCTCCCTGAGCCTCTCTGGAGACAGCTTATCATGCTTCCATCAGCAAGCACTTCCCAGCATCCACAATTATGTCCGGATTTGGTGGCTGTATATGGGATGTATCCCCAGGGGGGGCAGTCTCTGGAAGGCCTTTCCTTCAGTCTCTGCTCCACACTTTGTCTCCATATTTCCTCCTGTGAGTATTTTGTTCACCCTTCTAAGAAACACTGAAGCATCCACATTTTGGTCTTTCTTCTTCTTAGGCTTCATATGGTCTGTGAATTGAATCTTGGGTATTCTGAACTTTTGGGCTAATATTCACTTATCAGTGAGTACATACCATGTTTGTTCTTTTGTGACTGAGTTCCATCCATTGACCTGTGAATTTCATGAAGTCATTGTTTTTAATACTGAGTAGTATTCCATTGTGTAAATGTACCACATTTTCTGTATCCATTCCTCTGTTGAGGGACAGCTGGGTTGTTTCCAGCTTCTGGCTATTATAAACATGGCTGCTATGAACAGAGTGGAGCATGTGTCTTTATTACATGTTGGAGCATTGTACTGGCTAGTTTTATGTCAACTTGACACAAGCTGGAGTTATCACAGAGAAAGGAATTTCAGTTGAGAAAATGC
>CM052717.1:36247648-36258102 GCA_028551405.1 Uromys caudimaculatus | reverse complement strand
ATCTTGGGCTCTATAAGAAAGCCAGCTGAGCAAGCCAGGAGAAGCAAGCAAGCAAGCCAGTAAACAGCATTCCTCCATGGCCTCTGCATCAGCTCCTGCTCCTTGACCTGCTTGAGTTCCAGTCCTGATTTCCTTTCGTGATGAACAGCAGCATGGAAGTGTAAGCTCAATAAACCCTTTCCTTCCCAACTTGCTTCTTGGTCATGGTGTTTGTGCAGGAATAGAAACCCTGACTAAGACAAGCGTCTTCTGGGTATATGCCCAGGAGTGCTTCTGCCTCCCTAGTGCTGGGATTAAAGATGTGAGCCACCATTGTCTGGCTAGTCATTTCTTTCATAACAACTTTATATATGGATCTTAGTTGGATCATTCATAATTATAAATTTTATTTATTTTTAGTCAAATTTACAGTGAAGTTTCTTGCCTACAAACTGGGTTCGAGTTAATTAACTTAGTAAGATGATCAGCTTGCTTTCCTATACAACCCAAGACTACTTGCCTGAGGTGGCACTGTCCACATTGGGCTAGACCTTCCCCTATCAACCACTAATCAAGAAAATTCTCTATAGATAAGCCTACAAGCCAAACAGCTAATTTGATGGGTGTAATTCTTCAATGGAGCTTCCCTCTTTCTAGGTGATTAGTTTGTGTTAAGTTGGCAAAACTAAACAGCACAGAAGGATTTTAGGTGTAGTGTTGTCACTTCATAGAATGGCATAGGAAGCAAGTAACTTGGGGAGGATAAAAGTCAGTCTCAAGAGCTACACTGCTGGGACATTATTTTGAATTTATTTTTTGTTTGTTTGTTTATTGAGACAGGTTTCCTCCGTGTTAACAGTCCTGGCACTTACTCTATAGACCAGGCTGGCATCAAACTCACAGAGATCTGCCTGCCTCTGCCTCTCCAGTGCTAGGATTAAAGGCATGTATCACAACACGAGGTGCTGAATTACTAAGATATAGCAATACTAAGTTTATGTCTTAACAGTGGATCATAAAGAACTTCAAGAAACAGTTTGATAGGCACCACTAATTATGCAGTAACTTCAAGTTCTACAACAGGATCTTATGTATTGAAATTATGTGGCAATCTAAATATAGCTTGTCAATATGGTGAACGGCTGTTAATTGAATATTGGCTAAAGATACATAGGACTTCTGCATATGCAAATTTCTTTTGGTTTCCATCATAGATGATCCAACCATAACTTGGTATCCTAGAGTCATAATTTAAAAACAAGCTAAAAAAGTTGATTTGAGGGATTTAGTTGTACCACTTACATCCAGGTTTCCCTGGTGTCTGGAATATATGCCCATGGCTCTAGACAATACTGTGGGGAAAGCCCCTGAGCTGAAAAATTATAAAAGCACATGATAACCTGGGTTATTGGGTTTACTACTATGGTCCTCTGTGTCTAGAGGAAGCCAAGAGAAATGTACCATCTTTAATTTATCTATAGGCAAACAATCTTGGGGTTTCCTTTTCCTTTAAAAAAAAAAAATCAATTATAAATACCTCTTCAGAGAAAATCAGCTCCTCAGGAGGCTTTGCTGGTGAGAAATCAAAAATCAGACCTGCTTTTCTGGAAGATGACTCAGTGTGAAAACCCCACCTCCTGTAGTCTCTCTCTGGCAGCCTCAACAACATTTCTTTAAAAAATTTTTTTTTCTATATGTCCTCTTTGAGTTACTGTTTATTTAGATATTTTTATTTAGACAGAATGGAAATCCACTTAGCTATGTAAAGGGGCTAACTCTCAGGGTGGACACGGGACATTTAGGAAGACAGAAGATCTCATGAAATTCATAAAGGAACCTTGGTCAAGTAGCTTGAGATGAGGACCCCCTACAGGAGGGAATCTGGATGGCTTTTGTAGCCCCCTTGTCCCCACACCATTTTGTAGCTTTTCAATACCTAAGTGCTCTGGAGATCTGACTCTGTAGGTGCAGACGTAGCATGTCCGTGAGCTTCCTTTCACTGCACTGGGGTGCCACATGGGTACCACCCCGCCATGTTCATAGTTTTCTCTTTGCTTAGCTTTCCCTTCTCCCATCTTTTCTCTAACTCAGTTGTAAAGGTTGGAGCTTTTGTATGCCTGTGCTTGCTCTGAATGATGACTTGGCGACCTTGGAGAAGGGACTGAAGGAGCTGAGGGAGTCTGTAGCCCTATGGAGGGAGCAACAGTGTCAACTGGCCTGACCCCCCACCCCCCATCTTCCTGGAGGCTGGACCACCAACCAAAGAATACACATGAAGAGAGCCATGGTTCGGACCACATACGTGGCAGAGGAGGGCCTTGTTGGCCATCAGGGGGAGGAGAGGCCCCAGTAAAGGGGAATGTCAAGGTGGGAATACGGGAGTGGGTGGGCGGGTGGGTGGGAGGTGGAATTCCCTTATAGAGATGGGGGAGGGGGAAGGGATAGGTCGTCTCCAAAGAGGAGACCTAGAAAGGGGGAAACATTGGAAATGTAAATAAAGTATCTAAATAAATAAATAAATAAATAAATAAATAAATAAATAAATAAATAAATAAATCGTCAGGCACTATAGCCGGGCAGATTCTAAGCTATTCTAACCAGACAATGCTGGCCTGGCCTACTTCCCAGCCATGTGGCTGTTACCTGCCATCTTAGTCTCTCCTGGCACCTCCTTTTTCATCTGTGTCCCAATAGCAGCTCCTCTGATTCCCTGATTCCCCACCTGAGACCCTCTCCCTCTCTCTCCGTGCACAGAAGTCTTGTCTTTTGCTCTCCTGCCCAGCTATAAGCTGTTTAGTTCTTTTTTAACCAACCAGAAGGTGGTGGAGCACCATGTTTTACAAAATACTGAGTCATACCAAAGTTCTGGGTACAGAAATTAGCATTCGAATACACAGTGCACAAAAACACCCTCCAACAGTCAGCTTAGTTGTTGCTGATTGCTGTTTCCTATAGTGTAAATCTCTACGTCTGAGTTCAAATGCTTGAGGAACGTATTGGGTGACAGCTACAGTGTTGCCTTTAGACGGGAAAGGTAATTTCTAATGTTTCTGCTGTACAGTGGGCGACAATAATTAACGATCACATTAAGTACTTGAAAATAATGAGAAGAGAGGAGTTTTAAAAAAATGTTTTCACCACAAAGAAATGAGAAGTGGTTGAAGTACTAATCATCTTGATTTAATAATTACACAATGCTTGTATTAAAATATCACAGTGTACCCTATAAAGGTGCAGTGTTATCATTTGTTCATTAGAGCCAAACCAAAACAGATGCTCAATAGAAATCCAAGGGGCTCAGTTTGTCCATAACTGACAACTTTATCTGCCAAGCCACTTGTGGGTCAGGGCCAACCAAAGATTGATTGGGCCAGCTGGCTACCCCTGTTCTAATTAGTTATGGCTGTAGCCGTGGTGAGGCTAGGCATACAGTTCAGAGTGGTGGTGACGTTGGGTCTACAATTCAGAGTGTGGTTAGAGGTACTAGAGATCTAAAGTTTCTACACAGGGCCTCGGTGCTGAGATATTTAAAAGGTTTGTGGATTTGGCAAGGCAGAGTGACTGCATTCCAACAGGCCTTTCCTTATAAAGTCTTTGTGATTTATGTGAGTAATTTCTAATTTAAAGGACATGGTCACTCCTGTTAAGAAAAAAAAAAAAGCTCCCAGTGGCCCCTATATTTTCTGTGTCTATGTTAAGAAACTATATAATATATAGAATATAAAAATTCAACATCTAGCTTCAGCAGAGATTTCAAGTGAGTTTACATCTTAGTCACAAAGGCAGACTTTTTATTTTAAAGATAAAAGTGTATAAAAGTCATCTATTTCTTCAGTATATAGAAAATGCAGGGTATACACAGTTTCCTGGATCCTATAGAGTGTCTCTTCACTGCACTGTGGTTCCTCATGCGTGCTCTCAGCCTACAGGTTAGGAACAAATTTGTGGTGTAATAGCACATTCCTGGAATGCCAGATGTGGGGAAGCCTGCATTTGGGTCTGAGGGTTTGCTCAATGACTTTACTTTTTGGAGAAGTTCTAACATATCTTCTATTTGAACCTGGGCAGTAAAGCTACTGGCTAGCTTTATGTCAACATGACACAGAAGCTAAAGCCATCTAAAAGGAGAGAACCTCAGTTGAGAAAATTCCTCTATAAGACCTGGCACTAAGGCATCTTAATTAGTGATTGATGGGAGAAATGCCATCCCACTGTGTGTAGTATCATCCCTGGGCTGGTGGTCCTGGGTTTTATAAAAAAATCAGCCTGGGCAAACCATGAGGAGCAAGCCAGTAAGTAACACCCCTCTGTGGCTTCTGCATCAGTTCCTGCCCTTCCCGGGTTCCTATCCTGACTTCCTTTGAGGATGAACAGTGATATGGAAGTATAAGCCAAATAAACCCTTTCCTCCCCTATTTGCCTTTTAGACATGGTACTTCATTGCAATAATAGAAGCCATAACTAAGACAGTAGGCTTAAAATACTTCAAAAGAAAAGGCTAGAATATCTGGTGATTTGTGGGACTAATTCATAAATGGCTATGGAATAGCTATGAGGCACATTGAATGGAATGTGGAAAGGGAGGGTGAGCTATGGGGATGGTTTCTTACAGAGATCATGTCATTGAACTCCTGGATTTCTCCCTTTCTCCCCCTTTGTTTCTTGTTTGTTTGCTTTTTGTCTGAGACAGTTTTACCCTATATCCCACCCTGGCCTCAAACATGCAGTGAGTCTCTTGTCTTATCTGCTTAAGTTCCGAGATTACAGGCTTGCTCCACCATGCCCAGCTTCTCTTTTTATTTCATCTTCTGCAGTGTCAGTTTCATTTATTTCTGAGTCTGATTTCTTTCTGGTCAAAAAATAGCTGCTAATAACATTTAGGGTAATATGACTGTAGAAAGAATCACCTGTCAATAAAAAGCTTATGGCCAATGAGCTGAGGCAGGAAATAGGAGGTGGAACATCCAGGAGGGATAGAGAGAATTCTGGGAATGAGTCAGAATGTGGAAGATAGGAGAATCATCAATCAGATGTGGGGCAAGTAGCAAGTCAGGAATGCGGAGGAGATGGACTTTAATCAGCAGATGAACTCAGGTTAGAATAAAGGGAGATTTGTCCCAGGAGCTCTGAGGAGACAGATATAAGAAGACAAGAAGAAACCAGCCACGTAGCTGAACACAGGTTAGAACAAAAGATAAGAGTAAGTCAGAGAATAAGCCAAAGCTTACGACCTAGGCATTTATTAATAAATAATTAGTATTAGAATTGTTATTCTGGAAGCAGGGGCTGGGAGGAAAAACGGTTTATTTTTTACATATGACTCCTTGCACAAAAATGGAGGAGAGGAAAAGGAAGAGGAAGAGGAAGGGAGAGAGAGGGAGAGGTCTGTATACATGTTTATGTGTGTACATTATGTGTGGGTACACATGAGTGTAAGTATAAAGGCCAGAAGTCAACATCAGGTGTCATCCTAATTTGCTGTCTACCTTATTTTTTGAGATAGGGTCTTTCTTGGAACCTGAAACTTCACCAATTGAGGCCACATGAGTGGCCAGCAAGCTCTAAGGATCCACTTGTCTGCATTTGCTTAGTTTTGGGATTGCAAACATACACTGTTGCCACTTGGCTTGGAGAGGGGTTCTGAGAAATGGGTGTTTAGGAGCTGAGGAAAGAAAGACTCAAAATCAAATTGTGGGTCCAAGCTGACGACCTGTGATCTGCTTGATCCAGCTTCTCCAGTCTGCTTCTATGTTCTGCTGTCTGTTTGGAGATCTCTCTGTCTATATTCTGCTTGCTTGCTATTCTAAGAGATCTCTGGGTCCGTGTCTTGCTTGCTTATATCACTTCTCCAAGAAGTTTTTATCTCTTTTTATCCTAAAAAGTTCTCTGGATAGCTCATCTCCTGCAGAACACAGGTCCAGTATTTTATTTTATGTATCAATCCAGTCATTTACTCCAGTATTCCTTTTGGTTATCTTGTGAATCAGCATCCCTTTGATTCTTAGGAGACAGCAAGCATACATTTTTTTTTTTCTTAACATTACAGAAGAATTCAGAGATCTGTCTGCCTTTGTTAAGCACAGATGAGAAACTAGTTGAGTGTGACCCTGCCCTGAAATTACCATTTCCACCACACCTGAGTCTAACCTTGCTCAGTCCTAGGCCAATCTTGAGCTCAGGAATCTGTCTGCCTTTGTAACCATAAATAAAAAAAACCTAGCTGGGTGCATCTCCTGTAATCACCATTCCCTAAATCTCTTTATCTCCTTCCTTAGTAATTTTCTAACACGTTTTCTTACAGAGCAGCCGCTTTTGTTCCTTTAGATTCGTGAAGGCCCTCTTATAATTCATATTGTGTCCTTATTTTTTGCATAGTTGAGAATTAAATATTTTCAAACTCATGTATTTAGAGCTCTTTCCCATACACTTATGAAGGCCCCGGCATTTACCATTTTGCTGAGGCAGAGCCATACCTTGACTCCTGGACTTGTGCTGTTTCTCATTATCATGGAGTCATTAATGTTAACAGGGAGGACATTCCTCAGAAGAGCCCTCCACTGCTAGTATTGTTTCTAGAAAATATGAATGTTATTACCCAAACAAGCCTTACGTCCCTGCAGCCATCTTTTTTTGTGTGGTGCTGAGGATATGAACCCAGGTCCTCATGTTTGTGTGGCAAGCACTTTACCAACTCAGACACTTCTCCAAACCCTTGAGTTTTCATATAGGATAATCAGATAGCATGTAAGTTTTCATTGTGAGAATCTCAAATATCAAAATTGTCATTCTGTCCCTCCCATCACCCAAGCTTCTCTGAAGCCATTCAATTTCTTCAGGGAAGAATTCAGCCCTTGTTGACTTTATCTCATGGGCACTGAGATTCTGGAAGCAATTACCAAAATGACTGGAGCCCTGCTCTTTTGTGTTTGACTCCGCTCATCACACTTGTCTGGTATGCTTCGGGTTCTCAAGTAAGGAACTACTTTCTCCCCAGGGTTTTAGAGACCTTGGTTGTCTGTGTGTAGTGCAAAGGAGGACTCGTTACCTAGATTTATCTTCAGCTCTGTGGACAGGTGACTCACCAACTCCTCTTATTTCCATCAAATACCCTTTGCTTTCTTCAAGGGAGGGCCATGTCCGGCTGAGCCTCTTCCAGGCCCTATAATTAGAGGTTGGCGAACTCCTGCTGGTGTTCTTATGTACATGTTCTTATGAGCATGCAGGGACAAGCATGCTCAGCTGTCACTTCTTTGCTCAGTGCTTGCCAGTCTCTACAAGGTGATCCATATTGCTTCTCTGCTATTATCATCTCCTTTCATACCCTCTATCCTTGTAAATTCCTGACTTTATTTACTACAGTTGAGAATGGGTTCAAGAATAAGGATACTTTAAGTTGATTGTTTCACCATATTTGACTGGGAAACCTCCCTCTGTCATACACACACACACACACACACACACACACACATACATATATTAAAAAATACACATATACTACATGTATATATATATACACACATATATACATACATATATGTGTATGCATGTTTGTATATATAGACATTTATGTGTATATACATACATATACATATATATGTGTATATATTATGTATATATACATACACATGTATGTGTGTATTTATATTGCTGTATTCATTTTTTCTCTAAGACTCTCAAATTGCAAATGCAGGAAATCCAGAGCTCATGTTCATCTCCGTTGTGCCATCACCAATGGTGGAGAAACCTGTCAATTGACTCCCCAGCATATTTGAAACCTGTAGCGTTTTCAAAGTCAGGTTTGCTTGACTTGTGTTATCTCTGAAGAGCCTCTAGGCAGAGATGAGGAGCAGGGAAGAGCACCACCAGGAAAAGCCCAGAAAGGTCTGGGCCCTAAGGAATATGTAACTCAGGTCCATGGAAAACACAATCTAGGCTCACAATTGATTTCACTTGGGTTCTGAAGAAACTGAAGTGTAAGAAGTAAAGAGAAAGAACAGCATACCAGCAGGAAATAATAGATCTTCCAAAATAAAAATAACACAACAACACAGGAAACAATGTGGGAGCTGATGACAAATTTATTGGTACAACTTTATCTAATTGCGAGGCAATTTAGTGACAATTATGTGCCATCTTAAATAGGTACCGAATTATCTTTGTAAATGTACTATTTGATTAGAATAGTAAACAGTTCATACATGTATTCGATATTTGTTTGTTGATATTCTAATCAGAGGAAAGAAGCTTACTAATAGCTTTCTACAAGAGGAGAAAAGGAGTTGGGCAGGGTGGCGCACTCCTTTAATTCCAGCACTTGGGAGGCAGAGGCAGGTGGATTTCTGAGTTCGAGGCCAGCCTGGTCTACAGAATGAGTTCCAGGACAGCCTGGGCTACACAGAGAAACCCTGTCTTGAAAAATCAAAAAAAAAAAAAAAAAAAAAAAAAAAAAAAAGAGGAGAAAAGGGCATTCTATAAAGCATCCACGATAAAGGTAAGGTGCTTTGGATATGGGTTCAACCACAGATCTACAGTGACTATAACAGCACCAACGCCAACGCATTAATAGGTGCTTAATAACTATCTGTTGGATGGGTGGATGGATGGATGGATGGATGATGATGGATGGGGAAGATGGGAGATGGATGGATGGATGATGGATAGGGGATGGATGGATGATGGATGGGGGATGGATGGATGGATGGATGGATGGATGGATGGGGGATGGATGGATGGGTTGATGGATTTATGTATGGGTAAGTGTGTGGGGTGGATGGATGGGTAGGTGATGAGTTTAATTAAGTTTTTTTTTTTTCCTCGAGACAGGGTTTCTCTGTGTAGCCCTGGCTGTCCTGGAACTCACTCTGTAGACCAGGCTGGCCTCGAACTCAGAAATCCGCCCGCCTCTGCCTCCCAAGTGCTGGGATTAAAGGCGTGCGCCACCACTGCCCAGCTTTAATTAAGTTTTGGTGCTGCTATTAACACTAAAATCTCATGTATCTTGATTACTTACAACTTAAAGTAATAAGGGAATATATGGGTTAGTGATTATATTTATCTTACTGGGGAATGATTTATAGGATTTTTAAAAACAATATTTTGGCAGCTTTTGTTATACACTATTTAGATGACAAATGATTACTTCCTTATTTAGAGGCAACATACAATTCCTGTATTTTAAGAAACAAAAGATAGTTTCATGTCTGGCTTTCAGATGTTATATATCTAGAAAACAAAACAAGCCTTGACAATGTTGTCCTGAAAGTGGAAGATTATGGATGAAGCTAGTGTCATCTAGTCCCAGGTGGTATGTAATCAGAGTCCCCTCTCTCCCCCACCCTACAGGAAGTGTGTTACAGGAGAGAGGAGAGTAGGTATTTCCCGAGGGCTCTACCATGGCCCAGGCCTGCCTGAGGAGGTTTGCTATTGAGTAGAATGTTCCCATGAACTTAGAGACCAAGAGCAATGAAGGCAGATTTGGATGAAGATAGAGTTTGGAGAGGGCACTGAGAGGCAGGTAATGAGGAAGAACTAGAAGGTAGAGTACAGAACGGGAGAGTAAGTGGAGGCAGAGAGGCAGCCAAGTGGGAAGAAGCAGCAGACTGCCCTACAGAGCAATTTGTCTGACTGTTCTAGACCTATATAATGGTTTTGGGTCCGTGGATATTTTCTCTTTGAGATTCCAAAACGGACACAAGAAGCAAGGTGTCCATCCCACCAGGTGAGAGTGAGACCGCTACCATAATTTTGAGCCACATTTGAAGCAAGTTTTGTTAAGTACCTGCCAGGATGATGAACACCGACCAGGTCCACCCCAGGGTTCCTGGAGAATGGCTGCAAATTACATTAGACTGGTGCTTGTAAAGGCGAACCTGGAAGGCTGTGCACTTCTGCCTTCCTTCAACTGGGGGCAAGCATACCTCCTGAAGTACTTCCTACCTCAGAGCCTCCCACCTACATGTGATCAAGCACATCTTGTGCAACTGGGGCAACCAACCTCGTTAACAAAAGTGAAAACACGTGGCTTGCTATCTTATGTGAACAGCAGCCCCCAGAATTCCAGGCAGGTATCTGTTCTTGGGCAAGTGGGGCTTATAGGTTAGAGGCATTTTTTTGTTTTACAGCAGATCTCTTAGGTACAGTGATTAAAACTTAAAACATAACTTTAGCCTTCATGCTTATTATTTTTGAGTGTGTATGTGCATAGTAGGGTGTATGTGTGTATAAAATATATTATGCACACACATATGTATGGTGCACACTCCGTTACATGTTTGTAAACACCAGAAAAGGATATTGGGTATGCCATTCATCCCATTCCTTGGCAGTGTCTCTTACTGAGCCTGGAACTAATTTTCCTTCTCTTTCTTTCTTTTCTCTCTCTCTCTCTCTCTCTCTTTCTCTCTCTCTCTCTCTCTCTCTCTCTCCCTTCCTCTTTCTCTCTCTCTCTCTCTCTCTCTCTCTCTCTCTCTCTCTCT
>CM052717.1:36200134-36247148 GCA_028551405.1 Uromys caudimaculatus | reverse complement strand
CCTCCCTCTCTCTCTGCCATTCTTAGTACCGCCTCCCTTTTCCCTGTCCAATCACACGCCTCCTGCTGCCCTAATATTTTAATGTGATTGGGCAGGGAGAATCCTGTCACAACTTGTATATACCCTGTTTGTGTTTGTGTTGTGTGAGTGTGTGGTTTGCATACATGTGTATACAGTGTACACAAGGCCAGAAGGCATTGATATCCTGCTTTGTCATTCCCTGTCTTGTTCTCTTACCGAACCTTGATAGGCTTGTGGCCATCAAGCTCCAGCAATCTTTCTGTCTATGCCTGTCCATGGCACCAAGAATATAAATGCACATAGGATTTGAATTCAAGCCCTCATGCTTGTATAGCAAGTGCTCTTATTCATTGACCCATCTCTTCCATTAAATCTTTATTTAAATAAATCAAACATGCAGGCAAGAAATTCAGGCAGAATTCTAACAAGTCTTGAGACAAATGTTTTTCCTCATTTCTCACTCTTAAGCCCTTCAATGATTGGATGAGACCCAGACACATTATGAAAGGCAATTTTCTTTACTTAAAGCTGAATGAGTGTTAGTCACACCAAAACACCTTCATAGCTGCCTATAAACTAATGTTTATGCTATAGCATAATCAAGTTGATGCATAAATTAGACATTATATCCGTTTAAAGCTAGATTTATGCTTGGCTAAAAAGGCCCTGATTACATATTCACTGAGACTCCATTAATCTTTGAACGGTGTTTTTATTCTGTTTCAAGTGATGTATGATCTCGGGGTTTGGTGTCACATGGGGCACAGATGGTGCTACTAATCTTGGATGAAGATTCTTAGTTATAAAAGGAGATTAGATATCTATGTTGTATCAGGAGGGTCAGCTAGGTAAGCCTTTGGGAAGTTTCCAAAATCTCATTAAATTGTATCTTCAAAAAAAACTCTTATGAAAATGTCAGATGAGGTGGTTTGCATCAATCAGTAAGGGCTTGAATGTTGTTATTGAAGTTTGTGATGTGTTATCTCCAAATAATGTCGTAACCGGCAGGCGTCAGGAACCCTCAATAGTGTCCATGTTTCTATCTTTTAACCATTTCATTAGATGATTTCATAAGTAATCTCTTGATTGCCTCTTCTACTTTCTTACACCTCCCAGAATACTAGAACTGAGTGAGGAGGTCTTTTTTTTTTTTTTTTTTTTTTTGTTATAGTTAAGTGGCGACTAATAAGAAAAAAAATTAACTGGAAGATGGACCCCTGGATTACATCTGACTTACTGAAGTATTTCATTTTGATCTACGTTTAAACTACAGTACTTAAAACAGTGTTTAAAAATAGTGTTAATGTTGAGAAATTTCCTTTCATAGTATAGGAGTATGTTACTCCTTCGTGTATTGCCGTGAGTGTCCCTGGGCAGGAGGCAGCCTTCTTTACCTCTTTCTCTCTCTGACTTTCTATCTTTGTCTTTATCATCCTCAGTCTGCCCCCAGCTTTGCTCCCTCTTCAGAGTTGCCTGGCCTGGAGTTCTATCCCAGTACCTTCCTTGGGATCCATTCCTGTTTCCTCAGTCCAGGTTTGTGTCTTATGCCAAAACCTTGAGTTCTTGCCCATTGTCCTCTGCCCAGAGCAAGGCCATAGCCATGTTCAATGATATCTTGGCATCATCTATTACTACCATCACCCCCTTCTCCCTCTGGGCCCCAGCTGCCAGCCTTCACCTTGCTGTGGGGAGAAAGATCCTCTGAAAGAGTCCCTCCAACACGTGTATTTGAAGGCACCCACTTGCTTGTCACTTCCTCAGTAAAATTCTGAGTTCTTCTTTCATTTCCAATCGGGTTTTGTTCCCTCACAGCCTCAGAGTGACAGTCAGGAACCAATCCATATGGTCTAGCTTGTGTCACCAGAGTCTATGCTAGCACACACCTGCCGGAGTTCTAGGTGCACCCTCTGCTGCACCCCTCACCGCCTCACGTGCTTCCTCTATGTGCATTTCAATTTGCCTTTATGGTTTCTGAAGCAATTCACATTCTTAGTTTACTTGCTAAAACAAAAATAAAAATTGAAGTTGCAAGACTTAAAAAAAAAAAAAGAGATTTCTAGGCAGGCAGTAGTGGTGATTGCCTTTAATCCCAGCATTAGGGAGGCAGAGGCAGGTGGATCTCTGTAAATTTGAGGCCAGCCTGATCTACGGAGCAAGTTCCAGGATAGCCAGGGCTGAGAGAAACCCCATCTTGAAAAACAAAAACCAACCAACCAACCAAACAAAAGATGTCTAGGTTTTCTTAAAATATAAACGGACCAAAGATCTGGTAATTCTGGGGCAGGGTTATTCATGACAAACACCGGCAGGAGGAAAGTAATGGTAGTTTTGGTACGTGTTTCCCAGTTCACAGGAGCCACCCCTCTGGTGGCTTCCCTGCTGTGCCATCAGCACTGTCCTCTAAGCTAAATTGTATATTCTGACATAGCTCGCAGCTGTCATCTGGCCATAGATTCAGTGTCTGCCACTTGGACTTTAAAGGCCTTTCTTTCTGTCACCCTCATAGCCGGGAAGATGCAGTCTACACGACGCTGCAGGCTGCCAGGTACATGAGTGGAGTTACCCAATGGTTTCCACAGGATTTGGAGAAGAAAGGCTCCATTTCCCAGAGATTCGCTGTCATATTTCCCTCTCTTCTCTATCAGTTTGCTACTTCCTTTCTTCCTCCTGTTTCCACTTTTCATTTCCTTCTTCCTTCTTTTCATTTCCCTTTCCTTCCTATTCGTCGCCCCGCCTGCCCCGCCCTTCTCTCCCCTTTCTCCTCCTTTTCTCTACTCTTCCCCTCCTTCCTGTCATCCTGGCTTCAGGTCTGTCTCACCAGCAAGGCAGAGAGAGCAGGTCTTCTCAGCCTCCCTACTCTTAGAGGAAGCTGATGCTGAGGGGAGGGGAGGCTAGCCTGGGCCAGTGTGGTGCCTGCTGGAAGATGGCGTGGGTGGGGGAACAAAAGCCACTCCCCCTCCTTTTGTAGCTTTCTGCCCTCGCTCGGTTGTTCTCGATTCTTCACAGAGAAGGTAAATTGGGAGGAATACTTGGCATGAAGATAGTTCTCTCTTTTCTCCTTCATTCTCCTTCCAGCTTCCTAGAGCAGTTCACTGTACTT
Source organism: Uromys caudimaculatus (assembly GCA_028551405.1). NCBI lineage: Eukaryota > Metazoa > Chordata > Mammalia > Rodentia > Muridae > Uromys > Uromys caudimaculatus. Next base: position 36,244,027 of record CM052717.1, on the reverse strand, counting down.
CTTCCTCCCACTGTTTGCCTGCTCTCCAGTGATCTCATGGTTCTTGTTCCCAGAAGAGGACCTTGCAGGGATTGAAAGCAGCGAAGGTACTAATGGGGAGTGTGTGCTGTAGATGGCTCTGGAAGGCAGGAGGATAGCAAAGTTCTACCAGGCACTGGAGAGGAAGTCCTTTCTGTCCCAGCCTAACCAGACGCAGGTTCGCTCTATTTGTGCTGAGAGTGTAAAGGCAAATGCTTTCAGTTTCTTTATTATTTTCTGCCCCATTCCTGGCACAGTGTACATTTTTGCAGGTACATCCTAATTAAGTAACTCATATGCTAGTTAAAAGGAAGTATCCAACCAAGTTAAGGAAGGAAGTTCTCAAGATTAGTCTTTAAATTAGTACACATGCCAGGGATTTTAGAAATTAAAGAAAGGACCTTAAAATACATACTAGGATGTTGCACCTTGCTAATAAGGTTGTGTTCTATCATGTCCAGACAGCTTTCCTGAGCTCAATGCAAGATAGAACACTCCCTTTTCTTAGTGGGGCTTCCTCTTCTTCACCTGATCTGGGGAGCACAACCCACACTTTACCTAAGGAATGGCACATAATCCCTAGTGAAATTACAGGTTCAACTTCCTGGAATGCCTCTCCATGCAAAGGTATCCCCAGCCTCAGCTAATGAAACTTCACCCTAAGAAGAATCTTTGTCACTCTCAAAGATACACACACACACACACACACACACACACACACACACACACACACACACATCTCCCTGGCTCACCCCAAATAAAATGTATGTGTACAAACCCACCTCAAATAAAGGTATATGCACAAGCTAAGATCATCTTAGAGAGCTGTTTCATCTTTGTTTGAGAAGGCCTTTGTCTAAAAGAGCTAACTGTAACACTGAGATCCTTGGAGAAGCCCCGCCTCCTTGCACCCACTCCCAATGTATCTGCATAGCTCACCCATTCTGAACTCAATTTAATCCTTCCAGCCTGGTGTGAAACGGTGTCTGGATACTCTGAGAGGGAGGAAATGGAAGAACCACAGCGGGACCCCAACAAGCGCTCAGCAGGTAAAGGTGCTTGCCCCAAAGAAGGGCAGCTAGAGTTGGATCCCAGGACCCACATGGTGGATGGAGAGAACTGACTCCTGAAGGTTGTCATCTGACCTTCATGTGTGAGCTGCAGGATGTGTCCACATGCACACATGCACATATGCATGTAAAAAGCAAAAATTGGGAGAGGACACAGCTCTATGGTAGAGCACTTGTGTAACACACTCAAAACCCTGGAGATCTGTGGAGAGGGAGGAGCTAAATCCAAAGGAAGCCACATCTGTGGTATATCCTAAGGCCGTACACCTATATGGCCCATAGCCACACACCCCAAACTCAAGTCATCCTGCTTCCCCCCCAATATAATCTCTACCCATGAGTAAGACACGAAGTAGACGTTCTGTGTACTTGTCAGAATAATTTTATGAAATTAAACCAAAAGGGCTGAAGACAAGCCAGCTTTAACAAGTCAACTTCCCTTGTAGAGTTTTAATGCGTGAGAACCAATCATGAAAAAGGTCAAACCATTTCCTTGCTATATAAACGGTGTGGTGATGCTGTGAACCAGGTTCCTACCGTTTTGATTTGAGGTCTCCTATTTGGCAGCCTATTTTTTTCGTGTATGAAGATTAAATTTGTACAATTTTAAATTGTCATGTGGTTTTATTTTGGGGTCAACAAGCTACGGAATCCACTCATAATTATACCAACTATGAAACTACAGTTTGGGTTATAATTAATATATATGATGTGATATAAACTGATAAAATTAATTAATAATAAAGTTCATGTGCTACATAATAGATATCAAAAATAAAATGTAATGTGAAATTTGGGTAGGTAAAAGTTTGCCTTCTACTATAAGGTGAAAGTGGATACCAGATGTGGATATTCTATAAATATACTGGCTACTTGTCAGGCAGACTGGTGTGTATGGGATTTGGGAACTGAGAAACTAGCTTCCTTAGAGTGTTTTACGAGCCCAGAGTATACAACTTTGAAGATTACTGCTACTAAGAACCAGTTGACCTGCTTAGCCACTTAAAGGAAGAAGAAACAATTACAATTATGAGAAGTGCTAGAGCTTTTTATAGAAATATGTATGCACATATGAATATAAAATGATCTCTCTATATCCAGGTAGATATCTGGGTACATCCATTTTAATAGCTATTTCTTGGAAACAAAAATGGTTAAGTCCACTCACTAGCTACCTTTGCTTCTGGGTTTAGTTGAAGGAGGAGGAGAATCAGGACAGTCTGTAAGAATTCAACGACTGGAAAACGGCTGCAACAGGCACAGTTGCACTCCCACATCTAGAAGGTTAAGGCAGGAGGAGGGTGAGCTACAGGCTAGCTCAGGCTACATAACAAGACCCTGCATCCACAAAACAAACGAAAGGTGAACAAACAATAAAGACAAGCTGGACTGGGTGGTGCAGGCCTGTAGTCCCAGTTACACAGAAGACATATGTCTTACATGTTGTATTATATTTTTAAAAATACAATGTACTTGCACTTGTATGTTTTTTTCCTCTTTCAAAAAATTGAAAACAGATGTTTTTCATTCAGTATATTCTGATCATGTTTCTTTTTTCCTAGCTTCTCCCAGATCCTCCCCAACCACTCAAACGCATGCCCTTTCTTTCTCTCTCGTCAGGAACCATACAGCCACTGATAACAACAGCGCAGCAGCAGCAACAACAACAGAATAGGACAAAACAAACAAAATGAAAAAAAGGAACCAAAAAAAGTACAAGAAATATTTAAAGACACAGACACGCATCTTCACATGCACAGGAATTCCATATAAACACAAAATCAGAAAACAGAGTCTATAAGCAAAAGACCTGTAAGGTTAAAAGAAACGCCCGGTGTAACTTTAGTTTTTTTTTTTAAACCTTATTTATTTATTTATTTATTTATTTATTTATTTATTTATTTATTTATTGTATGTGAGGTATGTGAGTACAGTGTCACTATTTTCAGACACACCAAAAGAGGACATTAGATCCCATTACAGATGGTGGTGAGCCACCATGTGGTTGCTGGCAATTGAACTCAGGACATCTGGAAGAGCAGTCATTGCCCTTAATCACTGAGTCATCTCTCCAGCCCCTTGTCTCTAGATTTTCAAAGGGGGCTGGAGAGATGGTTCAGTGGTTACCAGCATTTGCTTTACAATCATGAAGACCAGAGTTTGGGTTCTAGTGCCTGTATAACAAGACAGATATCCTACAAACACTGGTAACTTCAGCTCCGAGTGATCCAATGCTTTACACTGGCTTCTGTGCTTGCAGGTGTGTCAGCACTCCTGGGAGACCAGCTCTCTCCTGGAGGTATTTGTGTATGTAGCGCTGTGGCACAGGATCAGCTCTGGGCACAGACAGAAACCAGAAGGCTCCTGTCCCAGGCCACTCCTTGGTTCCTGTGTCCTGAGGGTTCTGGGAGGGGCCTTCTGAGCAACAGTGGTGGTTTTACCTGCACAAACAGGCTTGTCTGCACTCCTGGGAGGCTAGCTCTCTCCTGGCACTATTTGGGTATGGAGCCCTGTGGCACAGGATCAGCTCTGGCTGCAGATTAAACCTTATTTTTAATGATGGTCCTTAAATGTTTTAACCTCCCTTCTAGCCCACTACCCACCAGAGGTAGTGGAAAAGAAAAATTACAGGGGAAGTGGACCTGTTTGGAAGTGGTTCTTTGGAGCAAATTCTATCTGTGTTGTCAGGAAATCAACAGTTGTGTTCACAGGTCAGCAGTGGCAACTCAATCCACTCACAAACACTTTACAGATATACCAGCAGTCCAGTTTGGTAGAGTCAGGATAGCAGACACGAATCAGCAGCAGTGGCACTACCTAGCAGAGACAGACAGCCAGGCCTCAGCCTTGGCACAAATCAGCAGGAGGGACTAGGAGGAGCACCAGGAGAAGTTCTTGGCTGTGCCTCTCTCAGGGAAGATCATCAAAGACTGGAGACCAACAAGCATTGCACAGTTAGCTCTATCAACAAGCCAAGCTCAGCCTCCGCCACAGTCTGTGGGGTCCTCTTTATACTTCCTCAAACATCATGTGTCCTCCAGAGGTTTTGCCTTAGCATGTCTTGCCTCAGCACTTGTCTTAGTACGTGTGTCTGTCTTAGCTGACATCACTCTGCCAATCAGCAGGAGTCCCTGGAAGTGGCAAGAAGCTGCGACACACTACCAGAAGTTTTTTGGTGCATTTCTCTATGGAATCCCAACAAATACAGCTCAACTACTTAAGGTAAGGCAGACCAATACATGAATATCACCAGTGATGAAGCCTTCATCTCGTGTCCTTTCATGTGCTTGCTTTAGCAGAACACCCTTTCTCCTGTGTCTGCTTCAGTGAAACACTCCTTTACATGTTTGCCCCAGCAAAACACCATCCCACACAACTGACTTTCCAAAGGACCCTTAAGTTTCTATTTCAGCCCAGACAAAGCATTACGAGACAAAAGACCTCCAAGAATGCCATTGAGTTTGTTTTGTGTTGGCTGGGCATGGGGCCTGACCCTAAATGTGGTTTGTATACCCAGTGAGAATTCATTGGAGAAAACGAATTTTTCCTTTGTGAGGGGTTGTTGATTAGAGATGACTTCTGGATTAGGGATGGGGCTTGTGTTCACTTCCCCTTCTCAGTTCTGGGAACCCATTTGGCTTCGACCCGTGGAGGTCCTATGCCACGGTCTCTGTGAGTTCATAGGTGCATCAGTCCTGCTATGTCTAGAAGGCTTTGTTTTGCTGGTGTCTTCTATCCTGTCTGGCTTTTACAATCTTTTCATCTCCTCCTCTACTGGGTTCCCTAAGCCCCAACAGGGAGGGATTTCATGAAGACATCCCATTTATGACCTAATGTTGTAAGGGCTTTCACTCTTTGAGTATTGTACAGTTGTAGGTATCTATTTGTTCCCATCTACTTCAGGAGGATGCTTCTCTGATGATGGCTGAGCAAGACAATAATTAATTATATATCAGAATTTTGTTAGAAGTCTTTTTATTCCTTCATTCCTCCAGCAGAACAGTGATATTGCCTTTACCCTAGGTCCATGGCCTATGTCGTCTTGGATTTTAGATCACCTGAACAGTATCATGCGTGGGTTTCATCTCATGGATTGGGCCTTAAAAATAATTAGACAGTGATTGGTTATTTCCCCAACTTTTATACCACTATTGCAGCAGCATCTTTCTGGTGTGTTGGATTTTGTAGCTGGGCTGGTGTTTACTTTTCTCCTGTGGTAGATTGCAGAGTCCCTTCCACTACCATGAATACAAGTCAGTATCGGGGAAAGCTCTAGGTAGGTCACTTGACTTCTCTGTGTTCAATGGGTTATGTGGCTGTTGCAGTTAGCAATAGTACCTTGCCATCAGTTTACGGAGAGCAATAATAGCATTGGCAATATCCTGGGTTGTTTGGAGATTTCCATGGAGCTCTCTCGGCTGACAACTCAATTAGTTGTAACCCATTCCTGGCACTGGAGGCTTCATTTGGTGGTGAGAGATGGCTAGTTAGGGCTTTATCTCCCTTATTATTTTGTGATTTTATTTAGACTTCTTACATATATGTATATATTTTAAGAAGCTTCTACTGTAGTAGATTTACATGTGACCCCTCAAATGGCCCTTAGTGTTAGCTCTCCTTTTCTCTATTCCCTCCTTTAACTCCTTCTTCCCTCCTCCTCTGTTTTAATCCTCCTGGAACAGTCCTCTCCACCCTACTAACCCATAACTATATATTATATTTCCCCTTCGTCAGGAGATTCTTCCCATCCCTTATTGTACACCTAATCTCTATGGGTATATGGATTGCAGCCTGCTTATCAAATACTTAACTGCTACATCCCTATATATGCTAATACTATATACCATATTTGTCTTTTTGGGTCTAGGTTACCTCACTCGGTGATTTTTTTTTCTAGTTCCATCCATTGACCTGTGAATTTTATGTTTATTTTTTATTAACAGCTGGGCAATATTCCATTGTGTAAATGTGCCACCTCTGTCCATTCACCAATGGACATCTAGGCTGCTTTAAATTTCTGACTATTATGAACAGAGTAGCAATGAACATGGATGAGCAAGCGTCTCTGCAGTAGGATGTACAGTCCTTTGGGTGTATGCCCAAGAGTTAGTACAGCTGGATCTTAAGGTAGATCTAGTCTCAGATTCCTGAGGAACTGCCACACTGACTCTCATAATGGCTGTACAGTGTACTCACATACACGAAATAAATAAATCTTTAAAAAAAAGATTCTAAGATAGTAGGACATTAGTTCTAGGCCAACATGAACTACTACACTTTACACACACACACACACACACACACACACACACACACACACACACATGCACACACACAGCACTGCAGAGCCTTTGGCAGAAAGGCTGTCAAGAGTTTGAGGCCAGCTTTCACTACACAGTGAATTCCAGGCTGGCCATGCCATGCAAAGAGACTAACCTCCAAAGGAAACATCTAATTAGTAGTCAATTGACAAACCTCATGTAATTTCTTAGAAAAAGTCACAATAGCTGGATAAGAAAATTCACTTGTAGATCAGATAGCTTCCAATTCTTTTCTTTCAACAAAGTTGAAGATAAGCCTAATCAAATTGTCATTTGATACAATATGAAAATAATGTTAAGACAAACCACTAGGTGATTTATGATACAAAATTTAGAAGGAGCTCAAGGAATTTTGTGACTTTCTTTTAGTAAAACCTATTCTATACCCTCATAATTATTACATAAAAATATTTCTTTGTCTGTATATTATAAAATTAAAAATAGGGGGAAATTAAGTCAAAGCTTTCTCTGATAAGTAGTATTCATGGGTTTTTGTTTGGACTAACTTTGAGAATGAAGTATTATTCCTCTCATTAATAACTGTACTTCCAATGAAAATTTTCTTTGTATTTAATAACGTTCAAAAGTGCTGGGCAGTGGTGGCGCATGCCTTTAATCCCAGCACCTGGGAGGTAGAGGCAGATAGATTTCTGAGTTCAAGGCCAGCCTGGTCTACAGAGTGAGTTCCAGGACAGCCAGGGCTACACAGAGAAACCTTGTCTCGAAAAACAAACAAATATATAAATAAATAAAATAAAGTTCAAAAGTGTTAGCAGAAGGATAACAGAGAGTACCGGGGGATGAATATATCATGGTGCCTTGTATATATGTATGAAACTATATAAAATTAAAAAAACTTAAAAGGTGTTAGTAATATTGATTTTTAGACCAACCATGTACTTGTAATGAAAGAAAATACTAGCAATTAGCGCTTTTAAAAATTTATTAGAAATACATAAGTGTGTGTATACTACATTTAAATGACTGCTCAGATACTATATTTCTTAACCATTCAAACACAGAAAGTTAAATTTGAACATATTTGCATTGAGATAGTCACATTGAATTAGCAAGGGAGAAAGTAAAATTTCTGACTTATAAAGATAATTTTTGGTCAGGTCTTTAAAACACAGTCATTTATAGTTACCAAATTGCTAAGATATTGAGGTACCATAAGCTAGTTAAACAAACAAATAAATAATTTAAGTCTTAATGGATGGATCAGCATTTAATACATATGGTAAATGTATGCCCAATACAAGTATTTAAACTTACAATAAGTACAGTTTATGAAGTCTTATGAAGTTATGGAGTAGAATGTAGTTTGAAGATTGCTACCATGTCTCACTGTCATTCATGGAAGCGGGTTCTTTCAATTATCCTGGGCACCAGGCCCAGAGTCAGTTGAGCATAGTCCACACACATGATGCTTCTGTGCCTAACTCATGCAGAGCTGGGGTTAGTGCCAGGCTCCACACTTTCCTAGGAGGGAAGTGGAATTGTTAATATGCTTCCTGAGGTTTGTGAATATTTACTGGTTCAGAGGCTCTACACAGAACACAAACAGGAAAACCACTTTTCTATCCAATTTAGGAACACCTGAGATTAGACCAGTAGCCGTGAATAGTTGTATAGCTCTAAGATTGAACTCAGAGGATCTGATTGTTAGCTAGATCCCACTGGGTATTAGACAGATGGCTTTTAAAAAGTTACTAAGTCCATCTGGATAGAACATCTCTCATATGGAAATTAGCGATAGTGTTAGTGCATACCTGTGAACCAGGGTTTACTGCTGTGAGCAGACACCATGACCAAGGCAACTCTTACTGCTGTGAGCAGACACCATGACCAAGACAACTCTTAGAAGGACAACATTTAATTGGAGCTGGCTTACAGGTTCAGATGTTCAGTCCATTATCATCAAGGTGGGAGCATGGCAGCATCTAGGCAGGGTGGTACAGGAGGAGCTGAGAGTTCTACATCTTCATCTGAAGGCTACTAGTGGAAGACTGACTTCCAGGCAGGTAGAATGAGTGTCTTAAGCCCACACCCACAGTGACACATCTACCCCAACAAGGCCACACTTCCTAATAGTACCACTCTCTGGGCCAAGCATATACAAACAGTCACAATACCTCACATCATATAAAATGCCCACAAAAATCTGGGGCTTGAGAAAAGTGTTAAACACAAGTTAATTCTTCATTTATTTGGGTGGCTTCAGAGAAGAGAACAATGGAAAGATCATGAATATCTATAAACTGAAAGGAAACAGATGCAAGAAAAATACCACAGAAGTGCAAGGGTCCAGACTAGGGAAGATTGCTGGTAAAAAGTTCTTGCCTCAAAAAATGTGAGGGCTTGAGTTTGAACCCATGTAAAAATGCCAGATGTGACCAAGCCAGCTCAGTCAGTCAATGGGTTCTCCACGGAGGGAGTGAGGAGTGAAAAGAAAAAGACAATTAGACAACATTATAGCATGAACGCAGCCAGTTCTGAAGTTGAAGGCAGGTTTATTTTTTTTTTTCCAGTCTGCTTTTTTATCATTCTAGGTACATACAAAGAATATGGTCAGTCCTAAGGCGTAAACAAAGTAGTCAAGGAACAAACAAGACAATAATCAAAGTAATCGAACAAAGCAATAAACAAAGTCTGTGGTCATTGTGTCTAGGGGTTTATCAGGATGACCAAGATACAAGGAATACAATACATTCCTTGGCCGTATTTGCCTTGAGCCTACTTTGTTGTCCCAGCCCAATGTCAAATTCTTGCCAAATTCCTAGAAGCGACCCCAAAAGCTCTCCATACAAGTGTGGAGATGCTTTTAGAGAAGTGAGACACGAGGACCCATGGAGCCCATTAGCCAGCCAATCAATCTAGCTTTGTTGCTAACCTCTACATCAACAAGATATCCTGTCTCAAAGGAATAGATGGCTTTCTTGAGGATGACACCCAAGGTTTGGCACACACACACACACACACATACACACCCTATAAAAACACACATTAAGCCAGGTGGTGGTGGCACACGCCTTTAATCCCAGCACTCGGGAGGCAGAGGCAGGTGGATTTCTGAGTTCGAAGCCAGCCTGGTCTACAGAGTGAGTTCCAGGACAGCCAGGGCTACACAGAGAAACCCTGTCTCGAAAACACACACACACACACACACACACACACACACACACACACACACACACACACACACACATTAAAACAGAAAATAAATACAAAGTTCCAGGGATTTTAATGGTTACAATTATGTTTCTACTTTTATTGGAGTCAGATTTTGCCTTCAGTTCCCTGGTCATAAGCTTTTAATAGTATTAGAGTTCAAGGAAAGCTTTTTGTAGCAAAGCTATCAATGTATACAGTAACTCAAGAAAGGTAGTGATATAGTTCTGTCCAGAATTGGTCAAAGCCAGGATGAAACTCAGTGTCTGTCATCTCTTTCCCAAAGCTCCTACCTACCCACACAGCAAAAAGGGAAAACAGCATACATGCATTCACTGTGGACGTTCTAGTCACATGTGTCCTGTGGGCTAAAAGCTAGTAACATAGCACTAATTGTAAGAGTGTTAAGAAATACATCTGATATTTTGGCAGCCATATGCTACATATAGCGTGGGAGTTTGAATTCTGTCATTAAGGAGAAGAATGGGTTTTAGTGGACTAAAGTTAGGCTGTTACAATCTCCCCCGCTAAATTTCTGAACATAGACACCTCTCTTCCTATAAATCCACTCCATTCACTTCTTCCCTAAAGGATACAGTTCAATCACATTACCTGTTACTGTGGTCAGTTCAAAGTCTAACACCTCTGTGTGCTGCCCAATGCTCCTCACCAGAGGACTGTGACTCATTTGCATTGAAGGCCATAAGTGAAAAGTATTATGACCTGCATCTCATGCTCAAAATAACTGTAGCAAAAATAGGGTCACCTCAATACCCTGCTTTGTAACAAAGAAGACTGAAATACGTAGTAGTCATAAGCTAGTGCGGATTAATTTCTTCCAGGCAGGAGCAATGAAAACCTAGGTTCTGATGATGAAGCCAAGGCTACAGTTAGACCTGGATCTGATCTCTGGGAGGAACCTTGCTGTTTGCTATGCTCTTTGGCTCCTGCCTTTGCTTTTGCAAACTATTAGCTTCAAATTTTGCATCTGAGGTGGGTACTGGAGAGTGTCCTGCTTGGGGCAGACATCTTTTACAGATGGTGGCGCAGGTTTGAAAACCCAAGTTCCTTCAGGAGTCTAAGAACAATATGGCTCTCACATTCTGACCAGGTCTCTCCCTAAGGTGCTTACCTGTACAGATCTAGTCATCTGGAAGATGAACTCAAGCATGAGTCTTGCTCTTTCAATTGACCTCAACCTCTAGGAAGCTCTGAACAGAGCTTCATCAAAATATTGGCAGAAATGTGGTATCTAGCTCACTTCTGCCTTCTTCTTCTTCTTCTTCTTCTTCTTCTTCTTCTTCTTCTTCTTCTTCTTCTTCTTCTTCTTCTTCTTCTTCTTCTTCTTCTTCTTCTTCTCATGACGTTGCATAGGCATGGCGGATGAGCTCATAGGGAGAATCCCAGTTGTAGAGGAGCCTTGGGAAACTCATTGTTAGAGTTGCTGTCCTTCCAAGCAGAAGTACAGGTTGTGTGTTGAGTTTGCCAGTCCAGAATATCCATCACAAGGTGTATAGCAGAGTACATTACTTAGATTAGAAAGTTCACTGACTTGAGTGCTGGGGTGTTGTAAAAATTTTTAATCCTGACTTGGGATTTCTACCCAGCCTTTGACCATTTAGTTCCTGGATAAAAGACACACACACAACCTTTATTTTTACAATAAACCTTAAACAGCACTAGAGCTGGGCAGATACCTTCCCTCTATGCTATTATAATCTACTTTTCTATAGATAACCCTAATTTGACTTACTACTTACTATGCTTCATCTGGTCTGCTCTTAACTCCAATCGTCCAGTCCTCCGGGCCACATTTTTTATGGCTCACCTAACCCATTGTTTGCTTTCCTCCTCCACCTTCATCTCCTCCTTGTGGTTCTCCTCAGACCCCCAAGCCTGGGGAAACCTAAACCCCACCCATGTTTCTTCTGCCCAGGAATTGGCTGCTGGCATCTTTATTTACCAATCAGAAATAACATGGGGGCAAAGATACATGTCTATGGGCAGACACTAAGTCTTAGGGGCCCACACTTGGCATTACAATAGACAGCAAAACCAGTTTCAACACTGGGAATGACTCTGTCTATAACATCTTTGTATCACAGGCATGAGGACTTGAGTTCATTCCTCAGAACCCATATTAGAACAAAACCAAACAACTGGATATGATGGTTCTTGTTATCTCAGCCCTAGGCAGAGACAGGCAGATCCCTGGGGCTTGTTGGCCAACCAGCCTAATGTATTTGGAAAGCTCCATGCTGAAGAGAGACTGTATTTCAAAAAACAAAGTGAGGGCTAGGGTTCTGGCTGTAGTAGAGCTCTTGTCATGCATGACTCTAGGTTCAATTCCCAGCACTGCAAAACCTAATCAAACCAAACCAAAAAAACAATAACAAAAAATGCAAGGTGGCTGTCTCATGAGGAATGATATAAGGTTGTCCTCTGATACCCACACTGATATAACACACACACACACACACACACACACACACACACACACATACACACACAAGAAAATTTTGCTATTTTAGTGATACTGATTTAGCAGATCTTGATGTGTTATATAAAGTCCTATATAGCAAGTGTGTGTGTGTGTGTGTGTGTGTGTGTGTGTGTGTGTGTGTGTGTGTGTGTGTGTGAGAGAGAGAGAGAGAGAGAGAGAGAGAGAGATGTTTTTAGGACCTCCAGCAAGGCGGTGGATGCAATCCTAAAAGGTCAGTATGGATCAAAGTCACAAAATGAGAACGGGATTACTGAGACCCTATCCTTACCATCTAAGGAAAATAAAGGCCTCCTGCACCTTCCTCCTCAGTCCAAGCAGCAGTTGTTTGCCGATCTTAGCTAAACCATAAGACTCTGAGATGCGTGTGCTGTGATCTGATCTCGTCTTCCTAATGTCTTCTCTACATCCTAACCACTGTTGTCATCGTTGCTGCTGCAGCAGCAATGACTCACTCCTGAGGCTGCCGTCAACACTCTACTCCACTTCAAAAGGAGATCCATGCAACAGTGGTGCCTACTTGTTGCTCTAAAGTTGCAATACACTAAGGGGCAACGCTGAAAGATGGGAAACCTTAATTTGACTTCCTGGATACCCTACTGTGGACATATGATTTAGACTTAAGTATCTGGCTCATTTGCTCTTGGCTTCTCATGGGCCTACATTTATATAGCTAAAACCTAGTTGATGGTCGGTACTGTGTCTTGGGAGCTTTTCTAGTAACCATGTGAAAATATATAAATGATAGGTTATGCATAACAAAAGTACCAGCCTATTTTTAAGATTACTATATGTGTTTTGAACTTAGGATGAGTGTTCCTTCCCTACAAACTACTCTGGTGAAAATTTGCAGTTTGTTATCATGTGTGTCTGGCCTACCCACCAACTTGCACACACATACACATGTTTTAATCCTTTTTTTTGTTTTGAGAGGCAATATGACTACTTCATGGCTAATGTTTGAAGTTTGAACCAAGCACCACAGTGACATAGCTGTGGGCCTCTAAAATGATTTGGCTTCTCTGAACTTCAGTTAGCTCAGTGGCAATTACTATTATATATTAGCCTCTTAGGTCATTAAGGGACTATGTGAGATAATGCCCTCAAAGTACTTAGCATAATTCATGGCACATAGCAACTGTTCATTAAATTCCTTTTATTCTTAGCCACACCATGCAATTTTAACGAACCCAACTTGTGTTTAAATTTTTAAAGAGTTTATTTTGGGGAAAAGGACATTCCCATAGGCACATGCCAGTATATTATTATCAGATTACTTATAAATATCTCATGATGAAATAATAGTTTTTATTATTAACCCCAAAGTTCAAGTCTACATTTTATAATTTAACTTAGATGCTTAAAGGGTGGAATGAGCTCTTTTGGTACACTGTAAGCGCATTAAATTTTTAAAAGTTAAATGATATAGTTGATGACAGTATGGGGATAAAACTGCATAGCCTACATAATAGGGGACAAAACATGACAAAATAAAAGAGTATTTAGGAATGGAAAGGGTTTTCTGCAGGAAAGTAGTTAGAAGCCTGTTTGAACGTTCCGTATGTTAAGTACAGATCTTTTTGTCTCTTTCCATGAAGTAAAAAAAGCAAAGGAGACCTTTTCAAAGAGGACCGAGGGAGCAACTACAGAAAGGACTATCCATTCCCAGGGTCTCGATCCTTCTTTCAAAGGATCACAGGGATAATAGAAAAGGTTCTTCCCAGAGTAAATCCACTTATTTGTTTGAGAATATTTGGAGTTGTTGGGGTACACTGTGTGAAGTTGTCCTTCCTCACCTACATAAGGCATTCTCTTACTGACATTAATAAAAGTCTGCTGGCCAATTAGCTGGATAGGAAATGGCAGGCAGGACTTCCTGGTAGGGAGAAAGGAACTCTGGGAAGAAAAGAGTTTTGCTTTTTTTTTTTTTTTTTTTGGCTAGGAGACATGAGAGAAGATGGTTGTGACTATGGGCCTGGAAGGTATAATTAGCCACAAGGCTAGATGGGGCTATGTGGTCAGGTTATCTTAGATGAGCTAGCTGAGAGTCTGCCCAGCTGAGGCCTAAGCTCTGAAATATTAAAAGTTCTCTGTGTAGTTATTTGGGAAACTAACTGGTTAAGGAATAACTGCCACCGCATGAATTTTCAGCATTAATTAATACATAGAGAATATTAATAAATATTTTAATAATGCTAACTAATAAATGCTAACTAATCCTATAGTGCTTGCAACACACATGGTTATGTTTCATTTTTAATAAAGAACTTTATGTTTTCCGAAACTCCTTAAGAATGGAACTCCAAAACCAGTAGAAGCAGCTGTGGATGTAGTGGTGACTGCTGGTAAATACTGCTGTAAAAGAGAGCTTTGGTCGAGGAAGAAAGTGCAGTGAGTCTGACAAGGCAAAACCAGTAATGCTTACCACCAGCTGTCTAGTACAGGCAGACCAGCATCCACAGCTTTTCAGTGCCTCACCTACACACTCTTGGAATGTGACCACATTTGGAGATGGGCTCTTTACAGAGACTGTGAAGTTAACAGAAGCTCATTGGAGTGGGTTATAGTCCAACTTGACCGATATCTTTATTTAAAGGTGAAATTTGAGGGCAATGGAGTAATAAAGTGTGGGTCTCGACATCCTCATGACAAGCTCCTGTGACCGTGGCACAGAGGGATCCAATTCCCCCTCCTTTTATATTTTTAGGGGACAATTTGGGGACAACTGTCACCCAGAGAAAATGCCAAGTAAACATAAAAACGGCCATCTATAAATCAGAGAGAAGGGTCTAGAATAGCTCTTCCCTTCATAGCCCTCAGAAGGAACAAACTTGATTTTAATTTCATAAAGACCAGAGACATTCTTTCAAAAGACCAAAGGAAATTATCTTGGTTATTCTTGGCTGTTTTGTACTTTGACTTTTTGTCATGGTGTGTGTGTGTGTGTGTGTGTGTGTGTGTGTGTGTGTGTGCGCGCGCACGCGCGCAAACCTAAACGTAATTGGATATATTTTCAGGAGTTGACAAGTCTAGTTTCTTCATATGTCTTTATTTTCATTTTTAAAAGCCCTAATCTCACTCATTTCTTTCTCCAGCTAAAATTTGGAGTCATCTGAAGATCTTTCATCGATTTTACATTACAGTGGTGAGGACTGTAACAAATCTGTAAGTTAATATCAAATATTGCCATCTTTGTTCTATGATTCTAGAGAACCCTGATTAATACAGGCTCCTTCTCTATTTTATATGATGTATGCGTCCCTTCTGGTTGTTTCTGTTTTTGACACAAGCTTGGGGGGCACCAACATGTCCATCCTTTGCTTCACTTAGGGGTTATCATCTCATTTCTTTTGCTTTGAATCACCGTCATCTCTGAGACCATCCACCCGTAACCATGGAGAATAATGTTAATCTGAAAGGAAAAGGATAATCGGGGCACCTGTGCTCCTCCAAGGTCACAGTCATTGCTTTTATTCTACTGTAGAGATCCAACAAAATCCACAGTTCTGAACACCTCTTATGTGCACTTCAGAGCTTTTTAGTCTTAGGATCTCCAGGACTTTGGCTAAGTATTTTGTCCAACAGGTAGATCCGGTGGGCTTTAATATTACATAAGCACAACCAGACAGGTCCCTGCTGCCTCTCCTGTTTGATTCTCCTCTTCCTCTTCTTATCTCCTTGGGGGCTTCATTTTTGAACTTGAACACTGAGAGGTTTTGATATTTGTGGTACTCATTTATGATGATCTATAGCAGTAGTACCAGTAGTACCCAGCAGTCAACTCTCTCAGGTGAAGTTCTTACCCAGTGGTGTTAGAAGGTGCTGGATATAGTCCTAATAGTCACTCACATAGACCCTAGAGAACAGATACCTTAACAGCCACCTACTGCTCTACTCTTCTAGTTGGTCATTTTAGGAACCAAATGAGCTTTGGCTTTAGAATGTATTGATGTCTTGTCTCTCCTTTTTTTCCTTTTTTGTCCCATACCTACTTGGGCTTGTATGTTCTAACTAAATAGTAGCACATACTTTTTTTGTTGTAGGCTTTGGTTTCTTGCGAATCCAGTCTTACGGAGATTTGTGGACAGCTTTGCATCTTTGTAATGGTTTACCATTTTCCCCAAATCACTTCACATTATTTGCAAACAAAATATATTTAATATCATCATCAGTATTGGTTTTTTGAGACAAAGTTTATCTGTATAGCTTTGGCTGTCCTAGAAATCTTCTGTAGATCAGGCTGGCCTTGAACTCAAGAGATCCACCTACCTCTGCCTCCTGAGTACTGGAATTAAATGCATGTACCACCACTGCCTGGCTCCCTCGTATTATTTTACTCCTGAAATAGTTAAGAATTTCTTCCTGGAATTAGAGAGATGGCTCAGTGGTTAAGAGCACACATTGTTTTTTCAAAAGACCTGAGTTCAGTTCCCAGCACCCATGTTGGTGGCTAACAACTGCTTATAACTTCAACTCCAGGGAACCCAATGCTCTCTTCTGGCCTCTGCAGGCACATGTAGATATCCATGCCCGTATATAAACATACTGAAAAATAAAAATAAAATTTATAAAGATTTTTCTAAAGGTTTTGTCCAGTAAGTTTTTTATTTTATGTATAATCATTTGCCTCATTTAATTTATATAAAGGCAGAACTATAATACATTTAAAAATCCTGATGCCAATACGATTTTCTTTTTCTTTTTTAAACGAATTTTCTTTAATATAAATGTACAGTGAGTTAGTCTGATAACTGAATTTTTTTATCCTTTTAGTCCCCAATAACCAGACAGAGAAATCAATACTTATTTAAAACTTCACCTCAATAGCTAAACATTTAAATGATCTTCCTTAGCCTTCTCCCCAGCCCCATCCCATGATATTTGCATATTATCATTACTATTAATCTGCCTCTTTGGGCTTCCATGATCTCTCTCTAGACCCCTTCTTCATGTCTCCAAATCCTCCATCCTCCTCATTGATCTCAATCTCCCTCTCTCCTCTCTCCTCCCTCTGGTTGGCGGACATCCCACCCTGTTCTCTCTTCTGCCCAGCCACTGGGTGGTAAGCGGAGAATAAATGGTAAGAACTATTTACACAAACTCGAAACAGGAGATTCTTGATATAAGCATTACAATGCTGCGTTGGGATAGAAACAAGATACGAGGGCAGAGAAATCAGCATTTGAACAACACAAGGATAAACTTTACACAGTGTACAAAAACATTATGCCTCCATATTGGCCAAGTCCTGGGAGAGCTAGCTGTTTCATTTGCTGTCCAGTCTCTGCGATGGGAAAGTACAGGACTTAACTGAAGTCCTGGCTGAAGCAGGCTGCTCTGAAGTTGCCCTGGATGCAGTTTTCGAGGAAACAGCAACTGTGAGGTTGTATCACCTGGGCTACTTGCTTTGTCTTCACTGGTGTCTGGTCCTTTTGCTCTGAAAACACAAACTTTTAAAGGTAACATACATTCTGCATTAACACAGCATGGACTGTGTGGTGTGGACAAATCAGCTGATGTTTCTCCGGTCTCTCCGGTCTATGAGCAGGAGAAAGACTTCAAACAGTTGAAGTCCATTTGGACTGCATAACCAGATGTAATATAAATCTCCATCCATGCCGTATGAGAGGATACCATGTAATAAGTCACAAGGACTCTGTAGCCAACACGATTCACTGGCTACACATAGGCACTCCTGTCTCAGCCAGTCTCAGAGCTGTCTCCATGCAGAGGGGTCAGCAATCACATCACCTGGCCTGTTGTTCTTCTGGGTTACTTCCCTCATGTCAGCAATCAAGACTTTCAGGAGGTCTCCGTTGGTCAAATGTAATTTTTATTAAGTTTGAAGGAATCCGTAGCTTTTTGTTTTCTGTGGAGACAAATGCATGGCTTCTTCCCCAATGCATCTACTGACTTCTGTTGTGGGAAATATTTTTTTAAAAGGGCCAGCAGGCTTCCTGCTATGCGCTGGCGGGCAATGACCAACCTGCTTTTATCTTGTGGAGACTCTGACTCAGAGCTCCATGATCTCTCCACCCAGCTTGCTAGGTTCCCACTGGTGGGTTGCTACCACACCAGCCCCATGCTTCAAATCCCCCACGGCCTTTGTGGTGCACATCAGGCAAACCCATGCTTTGCCGCCGTACCTTTCTCTCTTGAACCCAGATGAGCCACTGTGTGAAGGAAGACACATTACAAACTTAGTTCAGAAACAACTAAAATCCTAATCTTGCCATATGAGAGGATACCATGTAAAAAGTCACGAGGACTCTGTAGCCAACACAGAGACACAGTTGCTCAGTTACAACTTGCTTTTGGCAGAATTGTTGGGTGCTACTATCTCCAGCCTGGAAGAGCATGCCCTTGTCTCCATCTTGCCCACCTCCCCTTAAACTTCAGTTGCTAAACTCCCCTGACCACCCACCTGTAGGAGTGGCCTGTGTGGCCACTCTGTTTTGAGATCTCTTTCCTCGTGTCTCCCCTCCTCCTCCTCCTCCTCCTCCTCCTCCTCCTCCTCCTCCTCCTCCTGCTCCTCCTCCTCCTCCTCCTCCAGGGACCTGGATGTACCGCCTGTACCTTTCGCCCAGCAATTATCCCATGGCTTTCTTTATTTACATATCAAGAACCAACTGGAGAACAGGGCCTTAGCATCAGAACTGCCCCCTACAACAACCCCCTTGTAGGCATGCCCCAAAGGACATAAGAACTTCCTAGAAGGGTCCCTGTCAAATGTTCTATCACTCATTTCCAGGCTGGAGATAGTAGCATCCAACAATTCTGCCAGAAGCAAGTTGTAACTGAGCAACTGTGTGTCTGTGTCTTTTGTCCGAGGATTCAAGGGAAGCTGGGTAGGGGCTGGTAGCACAGTCACCTCCTGGAGTAAAGGTGGGTAGAACTCAAAACTATAGGTTGTGTTACTGGCTTTGATATTCTTCTTTGTGCTCCTTCATGATGTACTGCCTCACTACAGCCCCCAAGCAACAAGACTGTCCATGGACTGGACACTCTATACACTGTGAGCCAAATTAAAACTTCTCTATAAATTTGCTATTTTAGGTATTTTGTTATAAGGATGACAAACCAACTAATATGGGCATTGTACTGGCTGGTTTTGTGTCAACTTGACACAAGCTGGAGTTATCACAGAGAAAGGAGTTTCAGTTGAGAAAATGCCTCCATGAGAACCAGCTGCAAGGCATTTTCTCAATTAGTGATCAAGGGGGGAGGGCCCCTTGTGGGTGGTACCATCCCTGGGCTAGTAGTCTTGGGTTCTATAAGAGAGCAAGCTGAGCAAGCCAGAAGAAGCAAGCCAGTAAGAAACATCCCTCCATGGCCTCTGCATCAGCTCCTGCTTCCTGATCTGCTTGAGTTCCAGTCCTGACTTCCTTTAGTGATGAACAGCAGCATGGAAGAGTAAGCTGAATAAACCCTTTCCTCCCCAACTTGCTTCTTGGTCATGGTGTTTGTGCAGGAATAGAAAGTCTGACTAAGACAGGCATAAAAGATTTGTGTGAGTGTAATGCTTGGGAAAAATAAAAGGAGGAGTAAATGAATTGTTAAGGCAATGCATTCAGATGATGAGACAGATCTGATGCTCATAAAACTGCAGAGAAAGGAAACAAATTAGATAGGGGGGTGCTGCATATTGTGTTGTCTTGTCCAACTGAACAGAGTGCCCTGAAACAAGTCGCCTGTTAGAGAAGTCTCATGTTGGGCAGAAATGAGCAGCCCTGTGGTGTACTTAGTCCGTGGCAAGGGCTCTGCTCAACAGATGACGTGGAGCCTGAAGGAGCAGCAGCTGGAGGCTGTCTGCCATTTGTATTCTATGCAGACAAATAAGATTCTTCCTTCCTTCCCTTTCTTCATTTTTCATCGTTCAAGTCTGTATGATACAATTAAAAGTGCCCTTTTTCTTTCTTTTTGAAACAAACTCTTTTAAAATTACTTTATTCGTTTATTTGTTTATTGCATTTAAATCTTTTATTTAATTTTTTCTTATATTTTGATCATATTCCTTCCCCTCCCCCAACTCCTCCCAGATCCTTCATGCTCCCCCCTCCCTAACATCATGTTCTTTTTCTCTCTTTCTTAAAAAAAAAAAAAAAGAAATACAAATGAACAAAACCAAAAATCAAAACAAACTAAAATGAAAATAAGTACCAAGACCAAAAAACACACAAGAAAACATGAAGTACCTTTTGTGTTGGCCAATTACTCTTGGGCATTGGGCCTACCCTGAAGTGTGGTTGATATATTTAGTGACACCCCATTGTAAAAAACCTGAATTTCTCTATCCCAGCAGGTATTTTTACAAATAGCTTTTTTGTTAGGAGTGGGGATCTATGTTTACTTCCTCTTCTCAGTGCTGAGCTTTCATCTGATTCAAACTTGTATAGATCTTGTGCATGATGTCACAATCTCTGTAAGTTCATATATGCACCAATCCTGTTGTGGAATCTGGAAGACATTGCTTCCTTGGAATCACACACCCCCGCTGGCTCTTACAATCTTTCTGCCTTCTCCTCTACAGAGATCTCTGAGCCTTGAGCGGAGGGTTTGATAAAGTATCTCATTTAGGCCTGAGCACTCCAAAGTCTCTCACTCTCTGCCCATCGTCCAGTTGTAGATCTTTCTTAATTACCATCTACTGTGAGAAGCTGCTTCTCTGATGAGGGTTGACCAATGCTTTGATATATGGAACAGATGTCATTAGGAATCATTTTATTTCTTATGTTCCTTTAGTAGAATATTTGTAGAGGGTTTTCCCGTCCCTAGTCTCAGGCTCTTGACCACTTGACCACTTGAGTCAGGTATGGGTTTCATATCATAGAGTGAGCTTTAAATCCAATCAAAAAATGATTGATTACTCTCAAAAACAAATGTATGTCTGCTGTTATTGCAGTATATCTTACAGTATATCTGTTGCAGGTCTCAGCGTTTGTAGCTGAGTGAAATTATTTTTCTCCTCTGGTGGCATACCTTACAGCATCATGAGTGCTAGTCAGTAGGGGTAAAACTTTCTATTGACCTATATAGCTCAATTTCTCTGTTTAGTGACTTAAAGAGCTTCTGACTTCACTGAAAGAGTCTTACCATCAGGTTATGGAGAGTAGATGGTGGCCTTGGCCTATGATGTTTGGTTGGGAATGTGTAAGGGTCTACATTAAAATAGCATCTTGCTATATAGCTTAGTCTGGCCTCAAACTCATCATCCTCCTACCTCAGTCTCCCAAGTGCTTCGAATACAGGCTAGAATATATTTCTATTTTTAAAGTAAAATATTATTTCTTAAACTGTAGTGCATTTATCACTGGGAAGTAAAATATTTTAAAACACATTTTTAAAAGACAAAAATTTTACAATGAATGTTCGAAATATTAATCTCAAAAAGTTAGGAGCAATATAGCAAACCAAACAAAGTAGAAAGAAGCTAATAATATACATAAAAACAGAACATGAAAAATAAAAACTATGTAGCAGAGAGAAAAAGCATAGATTATAATCTAATTATTTAAAACAGTTAACAAAATTAACTGTTGGTGAGAAGGAGGACTGGTGTCACCCAAATTAAATAAAACTAGCATAACCTACATAGGTTAGGTATTTAAAAAAATCCTAACAGAACACTATGAAGAATTATATGCTGTAATTATGAAAACAGATTAAATGTCAATTTTCTGGGGAAAAAAACCCATATTGTACTAAAAGTCGTTTTAAGAAGAAAGAGAATACCTAGAACATTAAAAGGAAGAATCTACCCATTCATGGTATGAGAACTTGGGAATTTTGGTTCTAAGCAGTGACCAAGAATAGAAAATTAGTTGCTAATTTCACCCAGGGACAAGTGCACTTGGAGATATGGCTTGAACATAGTATTTCTAGCAGAAAGCACGCAGAATATCTATCTTTCTGGTAGGCTTTAGAGTGGGTGATTGTTGTGCCTACTAGATCAAGTTCCGGTCTAGAACCACTGAGTCTCTCAGAGTATGGGTGGGAAAGTTGACCTCTGTTATGGGCTCAGTTACCCCCTATGCCTCCCCATATATGTTGAAATCTTAACCTCTATATCTGTGAATGAAACCTTATCTGGGAATAGATGATCAATTTAGAATGAGCCATTAGAGTTGTTGTTGAATCAGTATGACTTATGTTCTTGTTAAAAAGAACAGACACTGCCATGTAGGAAAGGTGCCATGTGAAGAGGTAGGATTGAACTGAGAGAGACAGATGCTACGCTCTGACAGTTATGAAACTGGGTAAAGTTCAGGGAATAGATTCTCCTTTACAGCCTGGAGAAAGAAGCAACCCCCAAAGCTTTGAGCTTAGAAATATGATTTCCAGAATTATGAGATGACATATATGTCTCTGTTATTCTTCATATGTTTTTTTTTGATACTTTATTTACATTTCCAATGTTTCCCCTTTCCAGGTCCTCTTTGGAAACCCCCTTCCCCCCCCCATGAGGATATTCCCCCTCCCACCCACCCACTCCCGTATTCCCACCTTGACATTCCCCTTTACTGGGGCCTCTAACACCCTCAGGCCCAAGGGTCTCTCCTCCCCCTGATGGCCAACAAGGCCCTCCTCTCCACCATATGTGTTTCTTGATTATGGCAAAAATGTTTCTTGATTATAGCCAAAAGTTTGAGAAGGAGTAAGAAGCTACTCTACATTTGTAATGGTTTTTATATGCTTGGCCCAGGGAGTGGTAGGATTAGAAGGTGTGGCTCTGTTGGAGTAGGCGTGTCACTGTGGATTTCCGTTATAAGTCTTTCATTCTAGCTGCCTGGAAGTCAGTATTCTGCTAGCAGCCTTCTGATGAAGATGTAGAACTCTCAGCTCCTCCTGCACTCTGTCTGCCTAGATGCTGCCATACTCCCACCTTGATGATAACTGAACCTCTGAACCTGTAAGCCAGACCCAATTAAATGTTGTCCTTTATAAGATTTGCTTTGGTCATGGTGTCTGTTCACAGCAATAAAACCCTTACACTTTAAACTTTTTTTTTTTTTTTTAATTTTTGGATATTTACTTTATTTACGTTTCAAATGTTTTCCCCTTTGGAAACTCCCTATCCTATCCCCCCTCCCCCTGCCTCTATGAGGGTGCTCACCCACCCACCCACTCCCATCTTCCCTCCTTGGCATTCCCCTACATTGGGGCATCTAACACCCTCAGGCTCAAGGGCCTCTCCTTCCACTGATGGCCAACAAGGCCCTCCTCTGCCACATATGTGGCCAGCACCATGGGTCCCTCCATGTGTATTCTTGGTTGGTGGTCCAGTCTCCGGGAGCTCCAGGGGTCTGGCCTGTTGACACTGTTGTTCCCTCCATGGGGCTGCAAACTCCCTCAGCTCCTTCAGTCCCTTCTACAACTCCTCCATCCAGGACCCCACACTCAGTCCAATGGTTGGCTGCGAGCATCTGCCTCTGTATTTGTCAGGCTCTACTTGAGTCTCTCTGGAGACAGCTTATCAAGCAATCTACAGGTTCAATGCAATCCCCATTAAAATTCCAACTCAATTCTTCATAGAATTCATTTGGAATAACAAAAACCCAGGATAGCAAAAACCCAGGATACTCTCAACAATAAAAGAACTTCTGAGGGAATCAGCATCCCCGACCTCAAGCTGTACTGCAGAGCAATAGTGATAAAAACTGCATGGTATTGGTACAGTGACAGGCAGGTAGATCAATGGAACAGAATTAAAGACCCAGAAATGAACCCACACACCTATGGTCACTTGATCTTTGACAAAGGAGCTAAAACCACTCAGTGGAAAAAAGACAGCATCTCCAACAAATGGTGCTGGTTCAACTGTGGGTCAACATGTAGAAGAATGCAAATTGATCCATTCCTATCTCCCTAAACAAAGCTCAAGTCCAAGTGGATCAAGGACCTCCACATAAAACCAGATACACTGAATCTAACAGAAGAGAAAGTGGGGGAAAGTCTTGAACTTTAAACTTTTTTTAATTGTTTATTTTTATTTTATGTGTATGGGTGTTTTACCTGCATATATATCCATGTACTACATGTGTGCAGTTCCCTTGGTGGGCAGAACAGAATATCCAGTATCCAGGAACTGGAGTTATAGATTGTTGTTAGCTACTATTTGGTTTAGAAATACAGTTCTTGTGGAAGAGTCGCCAGTACCCTTAGCCACTGAGCCATCTCTCAGTTCTGGTAAGTTTTTATTTTAAAATAATTATTGATGCATAGGAAATTGCTTTTCCATTTGTTCTGAAATCTCAAAGTAGTTTGTGTTTGTTTGCTTAGGCTCTCATAACAGAATAGCACAAATTGCTGCTATAACAACAGAAATGTGTTGTCTTACAGTTTGGAGGCTAGAAGTCCGAGATTAAGAGGAGCCAGTTTCATCCTTTGGAGGAAGAATTTGTTGTCTGGGTTCTTGTGGTTTGCTAGTTTTGACCATTTCTTACTGGAGGGAGGTTTAGGCTCCTGGGACACCATCTTCAAGAATAATCTATATTGCTTCTGTTTAAACATTAAGTTCATTAGCTGCAGGAAAAAAAGTAATAGGCTTTACTGAAAAATGTAAATTATGTATGCTAGATATGCCCTCCCCTCAAAACACAGACATATGCCGGGCAGTGGTGGCGCACGCCTTTAATCCCAACACTTGGGAGGCAGAGGCAGGTGGATTTCTGAGTTCGAGGCCAGCCTGGTCTACAGAGTGAGTTCCAGGACAGCCAGGGCTATACAGAGAAACCCTGTCTCGAAAAACCAAAACCAAAACCAAAACAAACCAAACCAAACCAAAACAAAACAAAACAAAACAAACCCCAGACATACACTTGCCTAGACCTACATACATGACTTATATACCAGGCAGAGCTCAGTCTGCTGAGGAGCATAGACTCAAAGGCAATGGAAATAGTGCTCTTGGTTGCCATCTTCTGACACTTGAAAGCCGATGATAAGGCTAAATAGACAAAGGTCCTGTTCAACTGTGTTGTCACCTCCCATATTCTTTAGCCTTGTTTTGAACTTTCTGCATATAGTACGATCAGTTCTCGGGATTTGCCTGTCTCCACCCAGCAATGCTGGGGTTAGAGGACTGAGTTTTTATGTAGGCACTGGGGAGTCAAACTCAGTTCATCAAGTTTGTTGAGCAAGTGCTCTTACTCATGGAGTTAGTTGTCTCCCTAGCCCCTTCATAGAACTCTTAAAACCTCTATGTTGGGGTGGTTTTATAAAATCTCAAAGTTATTTCTTAATTTATATTTTTCACTGATGTGTTTGGTGTGCACGCACTTGAATGGAGGTCAGAGGACAACTTGTGGGAGCCAATTCTCTCCTTCCACCATGTGGGGTTCCAGGAGATCAAACCTAAGGCATCAGGATTGATGGTGAACAATTTTATCCACTGAGCCATTTTACCAACCCTTTCAAAGATATCTTTTAATGCATGGGGTTAGGGTAACATTCAGTCTACTTAGAATAAGAAGCACAAGTTGCTCATAGTATGATTCTACTCTTGTGCTCCTGGAAAGATGGTTGTGGGAAAAAAGAAGAGTGGACAGAGTGCTCTCTGGAGCTCAGTGTTTCTCAGTGTGGGGAGAAGACCAGGATTAATTAAATAGACCCAGCCATAAGTACAACACTTAATCTGAGCCATTTAATGGTTTTCTATTTTCTATGATTATTTCATCTTAATTACAATGCAATTTAATTACTACTTATCAAGTGTCTGAAGGAGACAAAGTACGGATCATGGGTTTCTTTATATTTTTTAATTATTCTTGCTCTGTTTCAGTTCTGAACGTAATCCATTCTCCCTCTTTTCACTTCTTGACCTAATCTTGTCTCTTTTACTTACATAATAAAACTATACTCTACAGTTTTACAAAACCTTCACAAAACTGCCCGAGTACTCTCTAACCGATGCAAGTCAGTAGTTTTCCTTTTTGTCTTAGGAAAGAATTCCCGGGGGAGGTAAGCATGTGCACGCACACTCTCTCTTTTTCTCTGTCTCTCTGTCTGTCTGTCTTCTCTTTCTCTCTTTCATTTTCTTTTCCCCTCTCTCCCTTCCCTCTCTGTCTTTCTCAGAAATGTAAATATATAATATTTATAAGTATTATAAACAGAGAGAAAAAATAAATGCAGATTAAAATATGCAGGGACTATATCTGCTGAGCAGACCTCCAGTACTAAGCTATAATTCTAGTTCTGAGACGTTATTTTGAAAAAGTTGAAGATCAAGCTATTTTCAAGGTTAATAAATTACAACCTCTGAAGGTGAGGGTCCTATCATTTTGTTCTTTTACAAGATTATCACATTCTTACTAGATGTATATTTAAAATATTGTTTCTCTCTCAGTTGTGATTTTACTCTTCACATTTTCAGTTATCAAGGGTCAGCCTTGGTCTGAGAAAATAGTACGATTCAATACAACAAGGTAGGAGCAAGGAGGGAGGATGAAGAGAGGGAAAAACAGAGAGGTCCACATAACTTTAATTAAAGTACACTGATATAGTGTCCTGTTTCATTTTTAGTTGTTAGTTTTACTATGCCTACTTTATAAATTAAACTAAAGGCCAATCTATGTAGGTATGAATACTATACATGTTTTTAAGCAGTCACTGGGGGCTTGAAATGTATGCATTTTTCTTCCTCTGCTTTTTGTTTGTTTGTTTGTTTTTGGATATGTGGGAGCTCACAGGACCACAGCTGTATTATTCAAGATTCTCCAGAGAAACAGAGTCAATAGGACACATGTATCCAATATCTATCATTACTTCATGTAGTCACAGAGAAGAGGTCTCATAACCTGAAGGAAAGTTGGTGGTATGACTCCATCAGTCTGATGGCCAGAAAAGGATATATTAATGATATGAGTCCGAGTCCCCAACACCCAAATCTAGATGTACTAATTTTCATCAGTAGAGGAAGACAGATGTTCCCAATCAGACACAGAGCAAATCTAACCTTCCTCTGCCTTTTAAACCCAGTTTAGGCCCTCCAAATTGGGGAGGCCAGCCACATTAGTAAGGCTGATCTGTTTTACCCAGTTGCCAGGTTTAGATGCTAATCCTGCTAGAGACACTCTGTTAGACCAGAAACAATATTTTACCATCTACCTGAGCATCTCTGAACCCAATCAAGTTGATATTATAACATTTACCATACCAAGAGTCGAAACATAAAGACCATTTCTTCTCATTTATTTGTGTAAATTGGCTGCAAAGAATCTGACTCGCCCAGCTCATAAGACTGAGAACCATTAAGACAATGTCCACTTACTAATCTCAAGATGTCTGGAATATCCTAGAAAATAAGTGAAAGACCCTCTTCTTTTATTTTGAACAGCAGAGCAAGTCCACAGGTCATTAAAACAGCCACGATCTAGTGGGTGTGCTTCCACTCTGAAGTCATGAAATCAAGGTTAGCTCCTGTGATAGTCCTTAAATTGGGTAAATATTTATGTAAGCAAGTGAGGCATAATTAGTTAATTTTCACAGAAGTCAAATTGTGAGAACCATTGTTCTCTGACTTAAAGAAGTAAAGAGAAAAGCACTATTTTACACTGTTGGGTTAAGGTGCTGTGAGTGAGTCCTATATCCACCCCAAGGCTTGGGCCTTTGGGAGAGGTGAGACGCAGGAAGTTTGCCTTTGCTCTGCCCGAGGGTGGAGGAGTGTGGCCTGGTGGTCCCAGGGACTGCATGAAGCCGGCTCCATCTGGTTCTCAGGCTCTTGGGCATCCCAGGCACCGCTGGATGCCGCAGAAGAGCTGAGAATGGAGTGAGAGCCGGAGCAGAGGGGGAAAGGCAGGGAGGGGCCTGCTGGCTCCCGCCCAGGACAAATCCTTGGCTTGTCACCGGCTTGCTGGGTGGGTTTGGTAGAGGCTATGGCTGGGAGTACTGAGAGGCCTTCTGCAGGAGACTTTTAGACGATCCCCACGGTGGATCCCAATGAAGATAGACAGTCCATGGTTCTAGGGCATTTATTGTCATGTTGGAGAGTGGTGATGAGTGAAACTGTACCCCACAACCTCAGGGCAGGTCTGAGGTTAAAATACCTCAGGGAGGAGTGGCTGGGAAGGGGAGTTTATTGGCTAAGCCTCTAAGTGCCTCATTAATGGGAATGTCTTGATGCTACATGACCACACCTCTACCTGTGGAAGTACTTGGCATTGCCCTTGCGTGACTGATGGTCACAGACCTATGGAGAGCTGCAGCCTCGTGTCAGGAGCCTGGGGCCCAGGAGCATGGCAAAAAAAATGCCTACTGTCCCTTGTAGGGTTGTCCCCTGCTGGGGATCCCCTGCTGGGGCTCCAGGGTTTTAAACCTTAGCTCAACCAGAAACCAGGCTGCTTTTCACAGCTCTACATTACACTTAAGTATATTCTTTCTCTTTCAGGTCTAATGATTTTTGATAATTATTTTTACTGTTTATTTGTCTGAATGATGAATGTGTGAGTATGTGGGCCACAGCCTGCTTGTGGACATCAGAGGACAACTTTTGGGAGTTGCTTCTTTCCTTCCACAGGCTCAAGCTCAGATGGCCAGGTTTGCACAGCAGGCATTTTTATCAGTGAGCAATCTTGTTAATTACAGTTAGTTATCATTTCCCATTGTAAGGGGGGAGGGGATGACTTGGCCATTTAGAGTTACAAATAGTTCTCAAGTGATTCCTAGCACTGTGGCTCATTTTATTACAGCTTTTGAGCAATGGAAAGAAACACAGCTCAACTGTTATCCCAAAAGAAGTCACCATGTTAGTAAATTATGAACTAATTTACTAAAAGGAACAATCTATCTCATAAATTTATGTTGAGAAAAACCCAAAGCAGGTAGAGATTCTGAACACAGAGGGAGCGGAGAGTCCAAAATACAATGTCCACAGATGCTTCAAAGGTACCAGAAAGACTGGTGCATGTACGTGTGTGCGTGTGTGCGTGTGTGTGTGTGTGTGTGTGTGTGTGTGTGTGTGTGCATGTGTGTGTGTGTGTGCATGTGTGTTTCTGTTGCTTTTTATATTGGAGCCAGGAAAAAGCACTATCAACCATTTTTTTCTATTCTCTAAAGAGAAGTACTAGGACAGCCTATCAGAGGTAGAAAAACAAGAGAAGATAAAATCTTAACTATGGTCACGAGAGCAGACACTTGCCTCTAACCTCAAAACAGGGGACGTGGCATAGCTTCAGAGTATTGCTTTTAAAAGTTGAAGTTCTACCCAAGGCTGGAACAATGTACACATCTCATGAGACCTTTGATTATAAGCAACAATTTTGATCAAAAGTGTATTAGACTGAAAATAAGTCCTGTCCTCTAATACTTTTAAAACCTGTTGAGAAGAAAATTTCTCTAAGTCCTAAAGTTTAAAGCTCTCTGCTTCAAGTCTGGCTAGGGAGGCTCTAGGGGTGAAGTCAACATAGGAAAGAAGTGGTAATAGGGACGTGTGGTTTGAAAAAACACCACAGTTTCATACCTTCTGCATATACTGATGAGGTATACAAATCTCACAAATGCTAGAATGGAAATGTGCATTTGTGTCAGCTTTCCACCACTATAACACCTTATAAGGAAAGAAAAAAAATTGCTTCCAGTTCTGGAGGCTTTGGTCCATGATTGCTTTGTTCCATTACTTTGGGATTATAGCAAGGTATTATGTCATGGTGGACATGTATGGTAGAGCAAAAACCTTTTGCTTCAGGGCCATGAAGTAAAAGTGATTAAGAACAAGAGAGTGGGTTCCTCTTACCTGCTTTGAAGCACACCCCAAAGGCCTGGAGACCTTCTTCTACTAGGCTCCACCTCCAAAAGTTCTACCACCTTCCAATAGCCTGAAAGTTGGAACTGGCTTTTAACACAAGGGCCTCTGGGAAACATTTAGATTCAAATGATAGTAGTATCATATTACACTTCTCTCAATTCCCTAATTCTGGGATCTAGGATATGTAAATCATCATTATATATCTAAAACTTTCTCTGCAAATTATAGCATCTTACAGAAAGCAAAACTAGTATCAACAGGTACAAATTATAAGGATGTACAATGACTTTTGCCATAAAAAGAAACTTTCTGGTGTCTGAAGAGGTGGGCTTGGTGGTTAGAGCACTTGCTTCTCTTGCAGAGGACCCAGATTTCCCAACACACTCACAGGAGCACACAGCCATCTAAAATTCCAGTTTTGGGGATCCAATACTCTCTTCTGGCCCTTGAGGAAATCAGACATGTGTGTAGTACATATACATACATACATACATACATACATACATACATACATACATACATACAGGCAAACCATGGATTGAAACGTTGGAGTTTGGAGCCTGGGTGATGGTTTGTTTGGTAAAGTTTATGTTAGGCAGTCACGAGGACCTGAACTTGGATCTCAACAACCTTGTAAAAGTTATCTGGTGCAGCATGTCTATAAGCCTAGGGCTGGGGAGGCAGAGAAATGATTACCAGTCGGCCTACTCAATCAGCGAGTTCCAGCTTCAGTATGAGATCAGTTTCAAAAATATAATTTGGAGAATGACTTAAAGAGACATCAATGCTGACACCCCTGGCATCCACTGGTGCATGTTTACATACATCTATATAAACACTTATATAAACCAACCCTATACACATACACATCCAAAATATTGATATTTGAATATGTATATATTTTGTGTGACTTACATTCTTAAGGTGTATGGCAGATACTAATTTCAAATAAAATAAGGACCTAGTTATGAAAAGAGTATAGAAAACTTACTTTCAAAGGAAATAAAGTTGTCTTTTGAGCCTATTGTATTATTTACATTTAAAGAGGCTCCAGAATTTCTTTTGGTCCCTCCTCTTTTTCCTCCCTTTTATTCTCCTCCTTTGTGTGCCTGTCTAGATTCTGTTTTCCCTTTCTTTCAGTTGCTTTCATATAAACACACAAAGATGTCCAAGTCCTGGGCAAATCTACAAGTTGAGAAGAAAGAGGTATTGCTCAGAAATACATTTTTACAAATGATTAATGGATGGCAGAGGAAGTAGATATCTCTCTCTCTCTCTGTCTCCCTGTCTCTCTCTCTCTTTCTCTCTCTCTCTCTCTCTCTCTCTCTCTCTCTCTCTCTCTCTCTCTCTCTGTGTGTGTGTGTAGAAGGCCTGTGGAGGCATAGTCACAAGATCTGGAGATGCAATGGACAAGTGGGTTAAGAATGAGGTGAAGGCAAAGAAGGCTATAACCTTTCAATCATCTTTATAGTTTGTCAGTTAAAGCCCTCCTGCCCCTCAATGTCCTCACACCTTTCTGTGTTTCCCTTATCCTTTTGGCCTTATCCAGACTTACCTTTTAATTATCTGTAAAGATATAAAAGCAATCACCCAGTATGCAGAATTAAATACCACTATTGATCCTTTAATAAAATATGCCCCATGCCAATGTTTAAGCGTTGTCATTTTACCTGTGATTCTCTGTGTCTGTGGGGCCTGCTGGGTGGGAGGTGCTACAGATGCTTCACTGTGTAGACATGTCTCTCCATCTGAAACTCTTTCCTTCTTCCTAGCCCGCTCTGCCCACATGCAAGTCCAGTTTCCTTCCCTTCCTGGTTTCCCCATACGCACCTCTCTACATTTTTAACTCTGAAATATCTTTCCCCTATCTCCTTCTCACTTGTCACACAATGCTGTCTTCAAGTGGCTATAGTACTCAAGTTGGTGTCTGCTTTTAGCAAAGAAAAAAAATCTCTTATGAAAAGATCCACTCTTTCTAGGTGGATGTTAAGTATTTGATTTTTGTTACTGGGAAATACCATATGTTGGCCTTACATTTAATGCTCAGTTGGTTAAAGATTTTAAGCATGGTTCTATAATCTAAGCAAATATTTCCTTATCACTCCGAAAGACATGTGGATGCTTCTGAAGACCGCAGGACAGATCCGAGACGGCGCTTCCCTCCCTGCCTGTCATCCCAGGCTCTGCATTTCATCTGTGGAAACCTGCCATTATCCCTGACTGTCAAGTGTCAGGCCCAATCACAGCACTTCTGAGATTCCTTCTGTCAGGCACCCATCCAGCACTCGAAGGCTAGATTATTACTCATGGTAAGAAAGCTAGTAATGGTCTGAAGAAGCTGAAAAGGATCCCCCCCCCTCTCTTTTGCTGCCTAACTGAATCCTGATGAAAATACTTGCTTCATAAAGTCAGCCTTAGAAATATGCTATATTCCACTTCTCTTTAAATAAAACACAGAGTTACTGGCCCCATTTATTGAATAATTTAGAAATATATGACCTTTTATTGGACATTAGATGTGTGGGTTATTTTATAATCAGAATATTCTTTTATGTTTTGCTCACTGTTTTTCTATTAGTAGGTAAAAATGACTCTTGAATGTGTAATTTCTTTTAAAATATAAAATCAATATGGAATCAGAAATAATATTCAAAGAATAACTTCTGTCAGATCACTATTCTGCATCCCTTCCCCGGGAGGCGTGCAGGACCACAGGGCCATTCAGTTCCACATGGGGTACAGCCAGCATAGGGGAGCAGCTTGCTGTTTCCTGAGCTCCATTGTTAGACCCAAGGCTCTGCCTGACTCCCTGAGGAGTCCTGTCAGCATAAGGAATATTCAGCCAATATCAATGTCCACCAGATGGCTAAAGGCCTATGCAAGAACCTGACCAACAAAAGCCAGAGCAACATGGCAACACCAGAGCTCAGTTATCCTACCAGAGTAAGACTGAATATCTTAACACAGCCAAAGCACAAGAAAATGACCTTAAATCCAACCTTATAAAAATATAGGCTTTTAAAGGGGAAATGAATAAATCCCTTAAAGAAATACAAGAAAATACAATCAAGCAGGTGAAGGAAATGAATAAAACTGCTCAAGACCTGAAAATGGAATTAGAAACAATTAAGAAAACACAAACTGAGGGGATTCTGGAAATGGAAAACCTAGGGAAGAGAACAGGAACTACAGACAAAAGCATCATCAACAGGATACAAAAGATGGAAGAGAGAATCTCAGAATAGAAGATATGATTGAAGAAATTGAGACATCACTAAAAGAAAATGTTAAATCTAAAAACTGTCTGATACAAAACATGTAAGAAATCTGGGGTACTATGAAAAGACTAAGCCTAGAGAATAATAGGAATAGAAGAAGTACACTTCCAGCTCTAAGGCCCAGAATATATTTTCAAAACACTACAGAAGAAAACTTCCCCAACTTAAAGAAAGAGATACCTGTAAAGATATAAGAAGCTTATGGAACACCAAGTAGATTGGATCAGAAAAGAAAAATTTCCCACAACATAATAATGAAAACACTAAATGTACAGGCGAAAAAAAGAATATTAAAAGTTACAAGGGAAAATGGCCAAGAAACATATAAAGGCAGACCTATCAGAATTACACCTGACTTCTCAACAGACACTTTAAAAGCCAGAAGGGCTTGCGCAGGTATCTTGCAGACCCTAAGAAATCACATATGTCAGTCTATACTATTATATACAGCAAAACTTTTAATAACCATAGATGGAGAAAACAAGATATTCCAAGGCAAAAGCAAATTAAAAAATTATTTATCTACAAGTCCAGCCCTATAGAAAATAATAGAAGGAAAACTCCAACTCAAGGAGGTTAACTCTACCCAAGAAAACATAGAAACATAAATAATTACACACCAACAAAAACAAAATAAGGGAAATGTGCACATGTGCATGTGTGCATGCGCGCACGTGCACACACACACACACACACACACAAATTAACACCACCAACATCAAAATAACAGGAATAAACAATCATTGGTCGTTAATATTTCTTAACATCAATGCTCCAATAAAAAGACACAAGCTAACAGACTGGATACATAAATAGGATCCACTATTCTGTTGCATACAAGAAAAACATCTCAGCAACAAAGATAGAAACTACCTCAGAGTAAAGGGCTGGAAAAAGGTTTTCCAAGTAAATAGACCCAAGAAGCAAGCGGGAGTAGTCATTCTAATGTCTAAAATAGTAGACTTTCAACTAAAAGTAATCAAAAGAGATGGGAAAGGACACTTCACACTCATCAAAGAAAAAAATCCACCAAGATGACATCTCAGTTCTGAACATCTATGCCCCAAATGCAAGGGCACCCACATTTGTAAAAGAAACATTACCAAAGCTTAAATCACACATTGAACTCCACTCATTAATAGTGGGAAATGTAAACACTCTTCTATTACCAATGGACAGATCATCAAGATGGAAACTAAACAGAAAAATAATGAAACTACCAGATGTCATGAATCAAATACACCAAACAGATATCTATAGAACATTTCACCTAAACACAAAAGAATATATCTTCTCAGCACCTCACAGAACCTTCTCCAAAATTGAAAATGAAAATAACCCCCTGTATCTGGACTTCAACAGCAACCGAAACCACAGAAAGCCAACAAACTCATGGAAACTGACCAACTCTCTGCTCAAGGACAACTGGGTCAGGAAAGAAATAAAGAAATTAAAGACTTTCTAGAATTTAATGAAAGTGAAGCCACAACATACCCAAACTTATGGAACACAATGAAAGCAGTGCTAAGAAAAAAGTTCATAGCACTAACTCCCTTCATAAAACAATAGAAAGATCTCATACCAGCAATTAAAAAGCACACCTAAAAGCTCTACAACAAAAAGAAGCAAACATACCCAAGAGGAGTAGACAGCAGGAAATAATCAAACCCAGGGATGAAATAAATAAATTAGAAACAAAAAGACTAATACAAAGAATCAATGAAACCAAGAACTGGTTCTTTGCAAAAATCAATGAGATAGATGAACCCTTAGTCAGTCTAAATAAAAATCAGAGAAACAGTACCCAAATTAACAGAATCAGAATTGAAAGCGGGGACAATAATAGACACTGAGGAAATCCAAAGAATCATTAGGCCTTACTTCAAAAGACTGTACTACACAAAATTGGAAAAATCTAAATGAAATGGACAATGTACTTAATAGATTCACTTACCAAAGTTAAATCAAGATTAGGTAAGCAATTTAAATAGTCCTATAACCCCTAAGAAAATAGAAGAAGTCATCAAAAGTCTCCCAACTGGGGTCGGGGGGAAGCCCAGGGCCAGATGCTTTTAGCACAGAATACTACCAGACTTTCAAAGAATAGCTAACACCAATACTCTTCAAACTATCACACAAAATAGAAACAGAAGGAACATTGCCAAACTCATTCTATGAGGCCAGAGTCACACTGATGCCTAACCAAACGAAGACTCCACAATGAGAACTTCAGACTAATTCTCCTTATGAACATTTATGAACAATAAAATACTTGCAAACTGAATCCAAGAACACTTGAAAAAGATCATCCATCATGATTAAGTTGAATTCATCTCAGAGATGCAGGGATAGTTCAACATACAAAAATCTGTCATTGTAATCCACCATATAAACCAATAAAAAGAAAAAATACCACACAATCATCTCATTTGATGTTGAAAAAAAACTTTGACAAAAGCCAACACTCCTTCCTGATAAAAAGTCTTGGAGAGATCAGGGATACAAGGCTCTAAACTCAATAAAGGTAATATACAGCAAGCTGATAGTCAACATCAAATTAAATGGAGAGAAATGTAAAGCAATTCCACTAAAATCAGGGACAAGGCAAGGCTGTCCACTCTCTCTGTATTTATTCACTATAGTACTTAAAGTTCTAGCCAGAGCAATAAGACAACTAAAGGAGATCAAGGGGATACAAGTTGAAAAAGAAGAAGTCAAAGTACTGCTATTCTCAGATGATATATGTGATAAGTGACCCCCCCCAAATTCTGCCAGAGTACTCCTACAGCTGATGAATATCTTCAACAAAGTGGCTGGATACAAAATTAACTTTAAAAAAACTAGTAGCCCTTCTTTATATGAATGGTAAATGGGCTGAGGAAGAAATTAGGGGAAAAACACCCTTCACAATATTCATAGATAATGTAAAATATCTTGATGTAACTCTAAGCTAGTGAAAGACTTGTATGACAAGAACTTCAAGTCTCTGAAGAAAGACATTGAAAAAGATATCTGAAGATGGAAAAATCTCCCATGCTCATGGATCCATAGGATTAACATAGTAAAAATGGCTGTCTTA
Organism: Uromys caudimaculatus; assembly: GCA_028551405.1. NCBI lineage: Eukaryota > Metazoa > Chordata > Mammalia > Rodentia > Muridae > Uromys > Uromys caudimaculatus. The sequence goes on along the minus strand of CM052717.1, from coordinate 36,207,850 downwards.
CCAAAAGCAATCTACAGGAAGTCAGTCTTTTCCTAGCTACCTTTGGAACAAGAGGTGGAACTCTCTGCAAAAGTCTTCCATATTCCTATTCGAATAGCCTATTAATCCCCACTTAAAGCATTCTGCTGCTTTCCAAATTCAGTCACAGCAATACCCCAGTCCTTGGCACCAACTTCTGTCTTAGGGTTTTACTGTTGAGAACAGATACCATGACCAAGGCAACTCTTATAAGGACAACATTTAATTGGGGCTGGCTTACAGGTTCAGAGTTTCAGTCCATTATCATCAAGGCAGGAGCATGACAGCACCCAGGTATAGGTGGTCCTGGAGGAGTTGAGAGTTCCAACTCTTGTTCCAAAGGCAGCTAGGAAAAGGCTGGCTTCTATGCAGCTAGGATGAAGGTCTTAAAGCCTACACCCACAGTGACACACTTCCTCCAACAAATCCACATCTCCAAATAGTGCCACTCCTTGGGCAAAGCATATTCAAACCACCACAGGGAACATCTCTGAGATAAGCCAGAGATCAGGGGCAGGGAGGCACCTGGGGAGATATGGGGGAGACCCTATCTGAGATTCTAATAATGGGAGATATGGAGCCTGAAGTGGTCGCCTCTGGTAGCCAGGCAGGACTTCCAGTGGAGGGAGGGGGACACCAACCCACCCACAAAAACTTTGACCCAAAATTTGCCATCTTTAAGCTGCTCAGGGATAAAGATGGAGCAGAGATTGAGGGAATGGCCAACCAATGACTGGCCCAAATTGAGACCTATCCCATGGGAGAGAGTCAACCCCTTACACTATTAATGATACTCTATGGCTGCAGATTGGAGCCTAGCACAACTCTCATCTGAGAGGCCTCATCCAGCAGCTGGTGGGAACAGATACAGACACTCAGCCAAACATTAGATAGAGCTCAGGGAGTCTTGTTGAAGATTCTAGGGAAGGACTGAGAGAGCAAGAGGGGTCAAAGAAACCATAAGAAGACTTACAGAGCCAACTAACCTGGGCCCATGGGTTACTGAACTACCAACTAATGAGTATGCAGGGGCTGGACCTAGGCCCCCTACACATTTGTAGCAGATGTGCAGCTTGGTCTTCATGTGGGTTCCCCAACAACTGGAGGCAGGGGAACTGCCTTGTCCGGCCTCAGTGGAAGAGGATGCACTTAGTTCTGAGGTGCCAGGGCAGTTTGGTACAGGAGGTGGGGCTCCTCTTCTCTAAGGAGAAGGGGAGGGGAATAGGGTAAGGAGGGGTAGAAAGTGGGGTTAGGAGAAGAGGAGGAAGGGGGTCTTCTATCAGGATGTAAAATGAGTAAATAAATAAATCAATAGAAAAAGAAAAGAGTTGCCCAGGTACTGGTGTCTCCCCACAGCAATAGAAACCCTAAATAAGACACCTTGATAGACAATCTGTTTTCTTAATTTATTATAATTTATTCAGTATATCAAAAATTAAGGGTAAACTGAGATGCACGAAAAATTTTGCTTTGAAAAATGAGGCTTATCATTGAAGGTCTACTTTGACTTTTTAATGTTGATACTACTTTTCAAATTGCTTCTATCTATACTATTTATCTGTATCCAAGAGTTAGGTGTCTGCAGCTAAGCCTGGATGTTTCTTTTGGAAACGAAATGCGAGCTCTCAGAACTTCTGCTCAGTGCTGAGTTCTGTCTGTTCCTACTTCGAATGGTAAAACTGCAGCTTCATCCCATCTGTCACCAGAGAACTGCAAACACGTTTTTCTCTTACACTTACCGCACTGTTATAAAGTCATGTGTGTAAGCGCAGCCCTGTAAACTCGCCTTTACTGCATTGGTTTTGGTGATAATCCATTAAACTGAGGTTTGCCTTAGGTAGCCTCACTACACTTGCTATAAGAATATGATAACGGTAGTTCTTCAGTACTTACATAACGTTTTTGTTTGTTTGTATAGCGGTTTTGTCTGTCTGGCCTTGAATCTGGAATATAGGTTGACTTTTTCCCCCCTAAGCAATGAGTCTGCTTTTATTTGATAGAATTTGTGAGTTGTTTCATTAATGACACTTCTCTTAATTCTGATAAAGACCTGAAAATTAAATCCCTGGTGCATTGAAGCAGATACATGCAGGCCATCCTTATTTTCCTCTCTGCTTGTTAGCTCATTCATGGTCCTATGACGATAAGATCATACTTTTTCTTTTTCTTTCTTTCTTTCTTTCTTTCTTTCTTTCTTTCTTTCTTTCTTTCTTTCTTTCTTTCTTTCTTTCTTCTTTCTTTCTTTCTTTCTTTCTTTCTTTCTTTCTTTCTTTCTTTCTTTCTTTCTTTCTTTCTTTCTTTTTTGGTTTTTCGAGACAGGGTTTCTCTGTGTAGCCTTGGCTGTCCTGGAACTCACTCTGTAGACCAGGCTGGCCTCGAACTCAGAAATCCACCTGCCTCTGCCTCCCAAGCGCTGGGATTAAAGGCGTGCGCCACCACTGCCCGGCTACTTTTTCTTTCTTACTCACTTCCAGTGGACTTCATTTCTCGTGTTGTATGTCTCTCTTTTTATTCCCTTCTGAACATTCTTCTGAATAAAGTGCTGAGTATAAAGATGCTTGCCTTCTCTCAGCTATGAAGTTCCTGGGAGTAAAGTGTGATTGCTTCTTTATAAATTTTCACTTAGATCTGGCAAGAATTTCAGTATATGCTTGATAAATATTTCTTAAACTAAGTAGGCTTACTATTATATAATTCAAAGGAACCATCTGGTGATTTGAGCATGCTATTTTTCTCTTCCATGATAAGGAAAGAGTGTCAATCCAAGAGTCCTCTATAGACAACAGGGAAGAAGATGCTCCTTATGTTTACTAAGGAGATGAACAACAAAGTGTCTTTTTAAAAAAAATTATTTATTTTTATTGATATGAGTACGTTGTAGCTGTCTTAGCACACTGGAAGAGGGCATTGGATCCCATTACAGATGGTCGTGAGCCACCATGTGATTGCTGGGAATTGAACTCAGGACCTCTGGAGGAGCAGTGAGTGCTCTTAACCACTGAGCCATCTCTCCAGCCCTCAACAAATTTTCTTATTTTTAAGTCCATTGATGTTGACTGTAATATTTTCATTATATATACAATATATAATGAAACTGGTCTCACATACCCTAAAATGGCCTTGAACTTCTGATTGTTGTTCCTGTCTCCACCTGGAATTACTGGCATGTACTAACGTATAGGCTACTTTCATGACTTATAAACCAAGGAGAGTAAAGATGCTTATTATTTATCTACAATAGACCCATGTACATAATCACTACTAAATTAATATATGTTTAATTAAGTCTGCCTTTCTAGGTACTAGGTTGAGAAACAGTGATTTGTAATGTTTGGCATGGGAGGTCTGATGCTTCTGTTTTTATCAGTTTAAAATCTAAAAACATGCCCCTGAATTCATGATTGCTCAGTTACACTAGAGTGATCTGGGACATTTGGCAGGGAATAATACTAGACTTTCTTTTCTCTCAGACTGAAACGTGAAAATGTGTCAGGAAGTCATTGAACTTAAGATTGTTGACTTAAGCCAGAGTGGTTAAAAAAAGATCTAACTATATGAGCAGTGTCTTTTGATGACAATTACCCTCGAACTTCCAAGTCTTGATTCACAATAAATAAGATATCATGATACCATATTATTAATTCTTTAAAGGCAAACAAGCCAACACGGCAACTCTTGCATTCTTTTTTACCCTCATGGGATTTATTAGAATACAAAATGCTACCAAGTTATTTGTGGGTATTGCAATTTAGGATAAGATGTAAATAAAATAAGATTTTGATAGGATGGCCTTTTTCTGACCAGTTTTTCCATTTAATTCAGCCTGTGATTTTTTTTTTTTTTTTCCTTCACAATGTCTTCCATACTTCTAAGTTCGTAGGAGCAAATTCCCATGATCTCATCCGGCAACATAGCGGATCTATGGCCAGCCTCCCTTTCCACCTTTTGGATCGAGCTGACTCTGTTAGAGTGTTTCCAAATGCTGCTTCCATCACATTAGTTCTTACACGAAAGAAGGACCTTAGAGACTCAGACTAACTTCTCATAGCGGGGCAAACTAACTGCAAACTTTGCTTCTCATAATTGCCTTCCTTCTGGCTCCCAGCTTGATATATCAGAGTACCTGCTGTTGAAAAATTGGTATTTACCATGGGTGTTGGTTTTGATTGTCCTGTTAATGTATCTGAATTTGCATGTAACAGGACACGAGGTATAGTTTATTTTTGAATAAACTAAAATGGTTTTGTTGTATGCTGAAAACAGTTTAACTTTGACCCACCACCAGAGCTGCTTTTGTTTGTCCATTTTTAGGGAAGGGTAGCTGCTTCTAGTTAAAAAGAGGAAAGCAAGACAGGCAAATAGCAACTGGTAGTAAAAATAAACTTGAAATATTCCTGGTAATAATAACTATTTTTTTTTTAGAGCTTAGTATATGCTAGCACTACAGACACATATCTTATCTGATACCTAGAATGGTAGCTCAGGCCTATAATTCTACTACTGTAGAAGCTGAGGCAGAGGAATTGTGAGTCGAAGCCTGAGAATCTGTCTCAAAACACACACACACACACAAATCATCATCAATAACAAAAAAGTTCATTAACTATTAACTCTAGAAGAGATATTATTATTCCCATTTTGTAAATACTTTGTCCAAAATCATATTAGGAAATCTGACTCCATACATAGTTTTTAATCAAAAAACTAATAATTTGAGACAGAACTTAAAATCAGTGTTCAGTCGAAAGACCTAGAAATGATAGTTCTAGGGTAGCTGTTCTCAACCAGTGGGTCATGGCCACTTCAGGGACCTTTGAACAAGGGTCACATATCAGATTTCCTGCATATCAGATATTTATGTTATATTAATATAGGTATTAATATCAATAGCAAAATTACAGGTGAGAAGTAGTAATAAAAATAACTTTATGGTTGGGGTCCCCACAACATGAGGAACTGTCTTAAAGGGTTGCAGCATCAAGAAGGCTGAGAACCACTACTCTAGAAAATAACCAAGACTGTTATGGATTTATGTACAAGAAGGAATGCCCTCTATTTGGAAGGGAGTTTTTAAAAAAATGTAAACAGAATGATGCTTTAAACGAGCTAGCTCCTTCTTAGTCCATTTCGCAAAGAAAACCTACAGGTTAATAGGGCAAAATTTTGTCTTAGGGCAGATCATTCATTTCATCAATGTACATTTCAGTTAGTGAGGACTGTAGTTCTTGTTACAGTCCTCTTGGAAATGTCTTAAATAAACCAAACTTGAAGATTTTAATGGTAAAATATAATGACCCAAGCCAGAAAGACCATAAAAACAATCAATGTCTCAGCATTTAGGACACAGGGGAAGCAGACCTGTTTAGAAAGAGTTCTTTGGGGGTGAGTCCAGACTTTGTTGTCAGGATATCAGCAGTTCAGTCCAGTAGCAAACCCCAAATATGAACCAGCAGCTACAGTCCAGTTCACTCTGCAGTCAGAACACATGAACCAGCAAGGGCAGTTCAATCCAGAAGAAACTGCAAGGCTTGCTGACTGGCGGAGTCCACGAAAGTAGAGCAAGAAGCATCAGGAACCTCAAGAGTAGTTCTTTGGGTGGCACCCCCACAAACGGAGCTCAGCAGTGCAGTGTAAAGTGAACCAATACATGCCTGTCGATAGGGAATGATAGCAAGGGGGAGCACAGTGGACCAATGCTTGAGCTCCCACTGTCGGATTTATATTCCTCTTGAACATCATGCATCTTTTCATGTCCTTGCTATAGCAAAAAAAAAAAAAAAAAAAAAAAAAAAAAAAATCCTTTCACCTGTGTTTTCCAGGAAAACATCATTTGATATGACTGACTTTCCAAAGAAACCAGAAGTTTCCACTTCATAGAGAACTGACCAGAAGCTCAACATAATTCAGGAAATACCCATGTGTAGTGTTTCAAATGTAAAGTAACAATATATATGGTTGTTCCATATGTTATCCAGTAGTAAAACCTGCGTCCTACCTGGATTCGATGTCTCCTTCTATGGATAAGCTTGTATTGGCCACAATAAGAATCCATACCATGGCCACCTGGGCATGCTATTAGTCAGGGGCCTTGATTACTATACTAGTACATGTTGTGACTCTTTTTTAAAAAAATATTTATTATTATATGTAGATACATGGTAGCTGTCTTCAGACACTTTTTCTTCTCACTCTAGCCCTGCTCGCTCACTGTAGCTGTCTTCAGACACCCCAGAAGAGAACATCAAATCTCATTATGGCTGGTTGTGAGCCATCATGTGGTTGCTGGGATTTGAACTCACGACCTCTGGAAGAACAGTCAGCGCTCTTGACTGCTGAGCCATCTTTCCAGCTCCCCATGTTGTGACTCTTAAAAAATACACAGTGCTTTTGGATATAGTTAGGCACATTAAGAGAGGCATCTTCTCTATAACTAGTATCCTTAAACTATTTTTCATAGAAATTGTTCCAAATGGAAACAAAGAAGGAAAAGTGTTCTTGGCAACTAATTCTAGTCATGTAAATCAAAAGTATTCCAGAAACAAGCACTGCAACATCCTTAGCCCTTAAATAATGGGTATCCTTGGAGCAGACCTTCAGAACACTGATTGTGACTATTCTACAACTCAATAGTGCCTTGAATATATAGGTTTAAAATACCTCAGGCATTTTTTAAAAACAGTTAACAATTCTTGAGATTTAATTATTTCAAATCATCAATGATTGATTACCTGAAGCAACAATTTCAAAAGAAAGACATTTCTTTCAATTTCAAAAGAAAGACATTCTCGACATTTTCCTCTCCAAACTAAACTTGAATCTTTGGAAATTCGTTTATTATTCATTCAGCTTTCTATTGTCATGATGAAACACCTGAGAAAGTCAACTGAAAAGGAAGACATGTGTATTCTGCCTCACAGTTGCAAAGGTAGCTAGCCATCTATAGAATCACTTTGTTGGTTTTGGGTCTGTGGTTAGGTAGCACATCACGGTAGGGAGAGTGTGTTGGGGCACATTGTTCATCTTGTGGGGCCAGGAAGCTAAGAGTGAGTGAGTGAGTGAGGGGGGGTGTCTTAGTCAGGGTTTCTATTTCTGCACAAACATCATGACCAAGAAGCAAGTTGGGGAGGAAAGGGTTTATTGAGCTTACATTTCCACATTGGTATTCATCACTAAAGGAAGTCAGGACTGGAACTCAAGCAGGTCGGAAGCAGGAGCTGATGCAGAGGCCATGGAGGGGTGCTTCTTTTTTTAAAAATTAATTAATTAATTAATTAATTAATTAATTAATTTTTATTTATTTTTTTGTTGTTTTTTGTTTGTTTGTTTGTTTTTTGAGACAGGGTTTCTCTGTGTAGCCCTGGCTGTCCTGGAACTCACTTTGTAGATCAGGCTGGCCTCGAACTCAGAAATCCGTCTGTCTCTGCCTCCCAAGTGCTAGGATTAAAGGCGTGCGCCACCACTGCCCGGCTTATTTATTTATTTTTGATACTTTATTTACATTTCCAATGTTTCCCCTTTTCTAGGTCTCCTCTTTGGAACCCCCCTATCCCCTCCCCCTCCCTGCCTCTATGAGGGAATTCCACCTCCTACCCACCCACCCACCCACTCCCATATTCCCACCTTGACATTCCCCTTTACTGGGGCCTCTAACGCCCTCAGGTCCAAGGGCCTCTCCTCTCCCTGAGGGCCAACGAGGCC
>CM052717.1:36136295-36199634 GCA_028551405.1 Uromys caudimaculatus | reverse complement strand
TAAGTCATTGTTTTTTATAGCTGAGTAGTACTCCATTGTGTAGATGTACCACATTTTCTGTATCCATTCCTCTGATGAGGGACATCTGGGTTGTTTCCAGCTTCTGGCTATTATAAATATGGCTGCTATGAACATAGTGGAGCATGTGTCTTTATTACATGTTGGAGCATCTTCTGGGTATATGCCCAGGAGTGGTATACCTGAGTCCTCAGGTAGTATTATGTCCATTTTTCTGAGGGTCCACCAAACTGATTTCCAGAGTGGTTGTACCAGCTTGCAAGGAGGGATGCTTCTTACTGGCTTGCTTCTCCTAGCTTGCTCAGCTTGCTTGCTTATAGAACCCAAGACTACCAGCCCAGGGATGGTACCACCCTCAAGGGTCCCTTCCCCCTTGATCATTAATTGAGAAAATGCCTTACAGCTGGATCTCATAGAGGCATTTTCTCAACTGAAGCTCCTTTCTCAGTGATGACTCCAGCTTGTGTCAAGTTGCCACACAAACCAGTCAGTACAGGGGGTGAGTGATTTCTCCTTCAGGAGCAGACCACCAGTAACTTCCTTCCATCAGTTAGATTCCACACCTGATGTTTGAGCACCTCCAGAGCCACAAGTTCATGACCTAGATTTTAGTATATGAGCCACTGGGGGGCATTTAAGATCTGAGTCTTAAAAAGTACAATTGTACAATTTTAGATTATAGGTAGTATATTTGCATATTTATGGTAGATTGCTCCTAAGATGACGTTTAATGGTCTATATGTCAGAGCACTCATGTCCTTCTATAAAGTGCCTTTGAACTTGGGCTAAACCTAATCACTTGCTTGGAAAAAGTAAATTAATGAAAAAACAATGGATGCTTCTTCCAACATCCAGTCTCATAAAAGATGACTTTTGGGCAAGTGAGATAGCTCAGCAGGTAAAGTTGCTTGCTACCAAGCCTGAACACCGAAGTTTGACCAATTCCCAGGACCCATAGTGCAAGGAGAGAACTGACTCCCACAAGTTGTCCTCTGATAGCTACGCTTGTACTGTACCATGCATGCATACCCCCCAGTAAGTATTATTTAAAAATAAAACAAACTGTTTTATAAAGACTAGCTTTTGACTAATTTGTCCTCACTTATTCTCTTGCTTGCTGCCTCTTTGTTATGCCTTGCAGGTCAGGTGACAAGGAACTGAGGGGAATCTTCCTGGCCCGAACCTCTTGAGGGGTTAATGTAGGGGAGGAGCTGATACTAAAATCTGGTTCCCTAATTGCTTCTTGATTATGTCAATAAAGACGGCCAAAGGAAAAAGGTGGGATTTCCGGGTCCCAGGGGGAAGAGGAGGGAAAGAGATAGAGAGAGGGACTTTTCAGCTAGGCTTTGGAGGAAGGAGCATGAACCATGGGGGGTGATAAACTGGTGGTGGCCTCCACAACCTGCAGAATTCTAACATAGGATAACTGATGAGTTTAGAACTGTAGATTCTGCGTCTAGTGGTTGTGTTATCTGGCTGGTTTAAACATATTAAGGCTGTCTGGCGTTTTCCATCTACAGTGACTCAGGTGGGCAAGAGAAAGGGAATAAGCCTGGGTGGTGGTTAGAGGATTGGTGGAGCTAGCCACTGCTGCCAGGTGGTTGGTCGGTGTAGAGTCTAAGCTCCCCGCATTCCTGGGAAAAGTGTGAGCAGTAGTTTGGTGGAGCTGAGAGAGACTGTAGCGACTTGGCGAAGCTAGCAGTGGGGGCTGCGTGAGGTGGCCACTGGCAGCAGTTGATCTAGAAGCGTAATGTGGGCCATGGCACCAAGCAAGGATCAAGCGTGCATTTAAAATTACATGCAATGGGTTAAATGCACAGTTTCTAGAATGAGTATTTTATCTAGTGATTACTGAGGTCTAAGACAATGCTGAAGCCAACGTGAGAGCAAAGACGGCTCAGAAGTTAGAGGGAAAATCAAGTTTGGAGGTTATGGAGAACAAAATTCTGAACTTGCAGTAAAATCATGGACATAATATAATAATTGTAACTAAGAGACCGAGGCAAACATATGAGAACAATATTAGTACTACTAATTGAGAACAGTCTTATGGAAGAACAGATTAGCCATCTAATAGTCAATGTGGGGTTTGCATTACTATTTCACTCATAGTTTTTAAGGGTCTGGAGAGATGGCTTAGCCATTAAGAGCACTTGCTGCTCTTCCAGAGGACCAGAGTACATTTCCCAGCACCCAGAACTACCTGTAACTCTAGCTTCAGAGGATCAGATGCTCTCTTCTTGCTTTCTTGTGCTTGCACATGTGTGCACACACAGAATATATTCATACAGGTCGACACATATAAACATACACATATACAAAAAATAGTACGAACAAATCTTAAATGAAAAAAACCCCACAATAATCAATATTCCTTAAAATAAACCTGCAGGCATAAAGGATGTTTTTTCTAGAAGACACTGATCACATAAACAATATACAGTATTCAAGAGACGTTCATTTGAAGTGACTTTTAGCAGATCACCATAGCACCTTGACGTTTATGTACGTTACCACATGATCTCTAGAATTCTTTCTGAGTTCCTCTACAATCTTTTAGATCAAGCTTTTTTTTTTTTTAATACTCAGCTTCTTTATTTCTTGTTCTATTTAAAAGTAAAGGTAATACACCTTCGTACAGTCTAACCTTAACCCAGGTTTGACCACCATCAAGAGCTCAAAAAAGCAGTCCCAAAAGGTCAAACCAACAAAATTACAACACAGAAACAATGGCCTTTGTCTTTCCCACGTAGTCCTGAATATTTGTTCATTCTTTTTCTCGAAGGTATAAACTGCTTATCTTCAAAGGCCGTGGTTTATCACTGTTTTTAAAGCCTTGTAGAGAACTGTATGATGCAGCCCGTGGTATTCAAGGGGGAAGAAAGCTGAGTAGAATAAAATGGTGTTTGTTTGAAGTGAATTTCAGAGCACATGAGTTGATAGGGGAAGTTAAAGACTGAGAAGGCATGAGAAAGGTGTGCAGCACAGCAACCTCCGGAGCTCTGTCTTCGTTTCTTTTTCTGGAAGTATCTAAGGGGAGGGTTCCACCTCATTCTTTCTCCATCTGTATGCAACTCCCACTCCTAGGCATTGTGGGAAAAAGGGGAAAGGTTGGGATGTCAGGATTGTGGTGAAATTCCAGAGTATAGAATGCGGGGAAGAGGCTGCCTTAGTATCACTTGAGTTTTGTTTCTAACATCTTCATTTTTGTACCTTGCCCTTGTACCAGTAAGACCGGAACTATAGCCCCTGTGTCAAATTTGACTAGGTCTAAAATTAGATATGAAGGCTGAACATGGAAATAGCCCGGCTTCTCCTTCCTCCTTTTTCATTTTGCTGCAGTTTGAATGAGAAGGTGACTCGCACAATTAACTAGAACTGCAGCTGGCTGGGTGCCTCTTTGCTTTCAGCCAACTCTATTTCTGTGGGAACATTTCCAATTCTTAGGACTTAGTTATGTAGAGGTGGTAGGCAGCTGGTGTAGATGCCTGTCTGCAGGGCGTCTGCGTGCTAACTCTGATCAACATGGCATGACAGTAGAGGGCTTATTCTAAGAAAATAATTATCTCAATTTTCTCGTACTTCATCATCACCAGTTGAAAAAACAAAACCAAATCCAGGCCAAAGGAAATGTAAAAATTTGTATTTCAAACGCTTCTAACTACCTCTCGTGAGGTGTAGCAGTAATGAAGTTAATGAAATTGTAAGTGGATCATATTTACCCGTTATCTTCATCCATAGCTACACTGGCCTCCTGCTGAGGCCTCCATTAATCAGTGTCATAACTTCTTTCAGTTTTCAGATCACCTTGACTCTACTTAATTCCCCAGTTTTAAGTGGCTATTGAATCTCCCTGCATCTACCTCTAATTCACCTGTCTTTTCATTCATTTTTCGTTAACGTCCTACGATGTACAATACACTGTGATAAGCACAGTGTGTATGGTAAGACAGACACAATTGCTGCTGTCACAGTGAGCTCCAAACAAGTGACAAGTGAGTAAACAATTTCATACTAAGTGTGAAAGCCTCTCTGGTGAGAAAGGTATGGGAGTCCATGGAGACAAATCTAACGTTGGGTTACCAGAGAAGACTTGGTAGGTTATTAATGGCTTAGTGGAGATATTAAGATTCAGAAGACATACAGGCAGGAGAGTCCTTTAGGTATATTTCACACATTTGAGAAATTTGTACTAAACATGATTTGGGAGAAGGCTTTATATTAGACTACAGAGTTAGAGACACTCAAACCCTGCCCTGCTCTCCTGGTACAGGATATGTGTGTATGTACATGATGTGTGAATGTAAGACATAAACAACACACCATAAGCACAAAATAGCTATTCTCTAGCTGGGGAGGTACTTTTTTTTGTTTTCGTTTTTTTATTTATTTTTTGATAATTTTTCTACATTTCAAATGTTTCCCCCTTTCCAGGTCTCCCCTTTGGACACCCCCTATCCCCTTCCCCTCCCCCCGCCTCTATGAGGGTATTTCCTCACGTACCCACCCACCCATCCCATCTTCCTCCTTAGAATTCCCCTATACTGGGGCATCTAACACCCTCAGGCCCAAAGGCCTCTCCTCCAGATGGCCAACAAGGCTTTCATCTGCCACATATGTGGCGAACACCATGGGTCCTTCCATGTGTATTCTTTGGTTGGTGGTACAGTCACCGGGAGTACCGGGGGGTCAGGCCAGTTGACACTGTTGCTCCCTCCATGGGGCTTCAAACTCCCTCAGCTCCTTCAGTCCCTTCTCCAACTCCTCCATCTGGGACCTCACGCTCAGTCCAACGGTTGCTGTGAGGTGAAACTTGGGTATTCTGAACTTTTGGGCTAATATCCACTTATCAGTGAGTACATACCGTGTTCGTTCTTTGTGACTGAGTTACCTCGCTCAGGATGATATTTTCAAGTTCCATCCATTTGCCTGCAAATTTCATGAAGTCATTGTTTTTAATAGCTGAGTAGTACTCCATTGTGTAGATGTACCACATTTTCTGTATCCATTCCTCTGATGAGGGACATCTGGGTTGTTTCCAGTGTCTGGCTATTATAAATATGGCTGCTATGAACATAGTGTAGCATGTGTCTTTATTACATGTTGGAGCATCTTCTGGGTATATGCCCAGGAGTGGTATAGCTGGGTCCTCAGGTAGTATTATGTCCATTTTTCTGAGGGTAGCTGGGGAGATACTTAAATTGGTAAAGTGCTCATTGTACCGGCATAAGCACTTTATGTAACCCATGTAAAAACCGTGCACAGAGACACATATCTATAGTCCCAGAGCTGGGGAGGCAGAGACAGGTGGATTCCTGGAGCTCACTAGCTGGTCAGACAATATGTCAGTGAGCTCTAGGTTCAATAAGAGACCCTGTCTCCAAGCATAAGGTGGAGAGGAATAAAGGAAGACACCTGATATTAATCTCTGACACACACACTTCCCCCCACATCTTTCTCCCTCCTTCCCTTTCTAGCTTAGCTATCATTTTGGCCTTGTATAGGGTTACTTTCCTTTGACATATCATGTATTGACGACTAAAAAGGGCCATAATCTTTCCACTAAAAAACCTCCAACTAGCAATTGCCCTCAAGTATACAGTGCTATCCCTGTTGCTCCAGGCTCTACCCATCAGAATCCTGGCTAGGGAACCATGCAGATGGCTCTCCTCTGAGCAATTCCTTGGCCATCTTTCTAGACTTTTCAGCACAGCCACAGTGCCTTGACTCAACAGCTGAGTCAATTAACGATCACAGTATAGGAAGAAGGCACTGCAAACTGAGTTCAGTCTTTTTCTGTAGTCGTGAATCAAGAACGTTGTTTATACATTCACCAGGTTCATTTCAGTTGTTTCTTACAGCATCCAAGACAAAAATATGGCTGTTTCATGTGAGGGAACAGAGGAGAAATACTCAAGCATACATATTACCAACATAATCAGAGGTAGAAAGGAGAAATAAATGGTGGTACTAACAGCTTTTCTGGGAAGGAATGGGATCATTCTGCAGAAAGGGAGCAGACACCAGAAGGACGGAAAGGAGCTGGCCTTTGAAAGGGAGAGAATGGAGTTGCAGGAAAGGAGACCACATCAAACTCTTCCCTGGAGCCCCGTGCCTCATCTCTTTTTCTCTCTTTCCATTTTTCTTCTCTTAACAATAGATTTTTAAAACACTATATTCTGCTATTCTTTCCCCTTCTCCAGGTCATCCAAGATCTCACCACCTCTCTTCCCAGATGAATCCACAGCTTTCCTGTCTCTCCTTAGAAAACAAATATGCACTTCAATAATAATAAAATAGATAAGATAAAAATGAAGACAAACACACAGTATAGGACAAAACAAAGAAAAAGCAGGAGAAACACATAGATGCAGAAACACACACATTCGTTCATTCCACAAAAACAGAAAACCGGAAGCCATAATGTATGGACAAAGGACCTGTAATGTTAAAAAAAAAAGCCCTTACAAAACATTCTGAGACAAAGAACCTCGAAGATTCCCCTGAGTCTCTTTTGTGTTGGCCATCTACTGCTGAGCATGGCCATGCCTTCACATCTTCACCTCTAATGCCCTCCTCACAACCCGGCTGTTCTCTGCAGACAACTCAGTCTTCTTTGTGCAGCCTGGCTCCTTCCTCCAGGTTGGCTCTGCTTCTGATAGAACCCTTGGGTCTCTGGTTGGTAGGTCTGGGTAAAATAAGCTTTCCACCATGAGACTGAAGAATTCCCATGCAGGAGCTCAACTGCACTCTTCAGGAACTCCTATATCTTCCCATATTGAGCCGCAGAGCCATTGAACGAATTATTAATCCGAAACCCTTTGTTTTGCTTTCCTGTTCTAGTCACCTGTTTATTTTTCCTGACCATGCTGTAAGCTTTAGCTCCAGCAAGGTCAGAAGGTCAGTTAACAACTTCACTAACATTCTACCTGGCTCTCTGACAGGGCTGTCAGCACGTGCGGGAAGCCCGCGAGCCTCCCTCTCCCGTGAAAGCGTCTGGATGACGTCACCCAGGATGGAGGGCGGAGCACCGAGCGTGACGTCACGAGGGCGGGGCGACCTGCCGTGAGGTCACCGGGTGGGCGGGACCAGGCTCAAGCCCCAGTGTCGTCACGGGCGGGGGCGGGCCTCGAGCGTGTCAGCGCAGCCGAATCAAAACAAGCCCGAGACCCGCCTTTTCCCTCAGGCTCCTCCGCGTCTCGCTCCGCTCGCGGGCCCTTTGCGCCCGCGCGGCTGCGAGCCTCGGGTGGCCGCGCGTGGCCGCGCCGGCTTCTGCCGGGGAGGGCGCGGCGGCCGGAATGGCGCGGCGCGGGCCGCGCGGCGGGGCGGGCGCCTGAGGAGAGCGGCCGGCCCGCGCTCTCCGTGGCCGCCCCGGTGCCGCGGTGAGCCACCTTCGTGGGCGCCGGGTACCGGGACACCCGCGAGCGGGTCGAGGAGATGCCCAACCCCAAGAACAGCAAAGGCGGCCGCAAAAACAAGCGCGCCAACAGCAGCGGGGACGAGCAGGAAAATGGAGCCGGGGCCTTGGCGGCGGCGGGTGCGACAGGCGCGGCGGCCGGAGGGGCCCTGGCGGCGGCGGCGGCGGGCTGCGGGGCGGTGTCGCCGGGCGCGGTGGGCACCGGCGGCGCGGCGGGCCTGGGAGGTGCGGGCACGGGTGCCACCAACGCCACCATCGCTGCGGGGGCTGCAGCTGCGGGAGACGCCAAGAATGGTAAGACGACAGCGGCGGGGCGAGCGCCAACTTCCTCCCCGACGGGCGGGCGCGGTGGCGGGGCCCTGGGTGGCGCGGGCGGCGCGTGGACAATGCGAGTCAGGAAGTGCTCGCCCCGCCCCTCCGCCCCGCGGTGGCTTTCCCTTCGTGGTCCCCACGCGGAGCGACGTGGACCGGGACTGCGGGCCCCGCGGTGTCGCCCCGGTTGGTGCCTAGTCCCCGTGGTGCCTGCGCGGGCTGAGTCTGAAGTGTCCCGGGTTAGTGGGAGCGAGGCAGCCAGCAAGCAAGAAAGGGTGCCCAAGTTAGAAAGATCGGATTGAAAACTTCCCTGCTCACCGCGACCCACCCACCCACCTTTGCCCCCAAAGAGGAAAAGCCTAAATTCCCAGCAGATCTAGGCCTGTAGCCTGATTGCCACAGGTGGAGAGGCCAGAGATTGAGGGGTGTGAGTGTGTGTGTGTGTGTGTGTGTGTGTGTGTGTGTGTGTGTGTGTGTATGTGTGTGTGTTGGGGGGTGGTATTCATTTAATTCTCTTGTCTCGCTTGAGGAAGGAAGAGAATCTGAACTTGACTTCCGTTCCCAGCCTGGAGTGTTTTTTTTTTTTAAGGTCCCTTTTATAATTGTTTCATATTTGTTTTTCTAAAGAAGCCGGATCATTTCATGAGCGCTTGAATGAACCTTTAGAAGGAGGAAGTGTAGTAATGGCTAAGGTGTGACAGGATTTTCTCTTCTTACTCTGGAGACACTGTTTTTGTGACCGGATGCTTGACATTTATTTGGGCAGTTTTTAAACTTTTTCTTGTCAGGCAGTTAGTTTTTTAGGGGAAAGAAAGTATATTTTAATGTTAAGTAGATGAGAATCGTTATATTTGCTTTTTAACACAGTTTTCAGTTTCTGAAGCCATTCTCCATGTAGATGGTCTCCCTTAAAAAAGAGTAATCCCAGCACTTGGGAGGCAGAGGCAGGTGGATTTCTGAGTTCAAGGCCAGCCTGATCTACAGAGTGAGTTCTAGGACAGCCAGGGCTACGAGTACAGTACTGACAAGAACCCCCACCGTGCTTCCCATAGAAGATAGACTATACAGGTTGTTGGATATGGGCCCCACTGGCTGAGCTCCTGCAGTTTTGAAATAGGAAGATTTGCTTATTACCAGGAACAAGCTTACACGTTTGTGTGTTTGATAATACTTCTGACTAGCCTGTGCACATTCTTGCTTTCTTATCTCTAACCTTCCTTTTGATATTGATGTGACAGAGAAGATACTTAGACTCTGCATAATACCAACTCTTCCTTAGCCATTTAGAACTTTGATACCTGGACAAAGGGAAGTTTTTCTGAACCTCATGTACAAACTTGATGGGAGTAGGGGGTTACACTGGTCCTTTAGAGGATTATTGTAAGGGAGGCTCAGAGTGACCCTTTACAAGTTCCCATTTCTTGTTATTCTAAAGGCTTATGCAAAGGTCAATAAAAGCTCATCGCAAATAATAGATGGTTGATGAATAACAGCTATTGATTATTAATTTAAAATATTTAAAATAATGATTAGATTATTGTTATTAAGTATTAAAATATTTTAAATGGACAACTTTTTAATTTGTAATATTAATAGTATTAGATAGGGTCTAGGCTAGTGGTTATACTTTAGTACATCCTCCTTTCTCACAAAGCCCTGCATTTCTGCACTGCTTTACCACACTCTGAAAGATTTGAATATCTTAAAGTAGTTGAGGGAGTTTTTCTTTGGCAGGTGGTACCTCCTAGATTGAAAACATTAAGCCAGTTATGTTATTCTTTTGAAGTAGTAAGCTGGTAGATTTAGCAATACTGTGTATACCAGTGTAAAGCTATGTATTTCTTATCAGGTCTTTATTTTATTAGATGTGGAAGGAGAAGCAATGGGCCCCTATATTGCCATAGCCAGAATCTCAGAAGCTGCATATTCATGAGTAGTGAGCTGAATTTTATGGTGCCCTTTGATTTAACTGGCAGAATCATCTCTGCATTTCTGGAGACAATTTTAATATAGGTTCTAAGGCCCACACAAAATGAATAAGAAAATTGTAAATGAGATCTATATGTCTATAGTATAGATGTAGGGGAGAAGTGATATTGGTGAATTTTTATAGGAAGGGGCAATAGACTTTTAGAGGTCAGAAAACAACTTTCAGGAGTTCTCTCCTTCCACCATGTAGATTCTGGGTATTGAAATCCTGCTGTAAAGCTTAGTGGTAAGTGCTTTTTCCCACTGAGCCATCTTGTTGGCTCAAGACTCATTAAAATTTAAAATTACATTAGTTGGACTGCTTTATGATTTCTAAGTATTTTTCAAGATTTTGTTTGTGATACTAGATTTTATTATAAAGTTTTCAAAAGAATTACTAAATATTTACAGTCTTTTGTTGGTGGTAAGACAACGCCTTAGGTATATAGCTCTCAGACTGGCCTTGAACATGTCTCATATTAAAATTTTAAGTCAGTTTTTAATGTATACTTGCATGTAAACTTAATGACTAGTAGTTGTTTCAGATTTATAGAGTGCTTTTATGTCCTGTAAGTGTGGGGCATTATAGTTACCAAAGCAAGGTCATATTAGCCCTTAGTTGTTCATTGTAAGTATAAATAACTCCTCACTCTATAAAGAAGATTGTTAGCCAGGGGAAGCTTGAGGAAACTGTAGTGTGGTTGGAGTTGAGGCAGCTGAACTGGCTGCTATTATGCATTTGAATAAGAATTCAAAGGAATTGTACTCCTATTTTTTAGATAACTAATTTATGAAGCCTTCTGCAAGGAATGGAGGAAACAAGCAAGTGTGAGGAAGTGCCATCGTCTCCTACAGAGTAAACATCTGTGTGCACACACTGGAGCATTATGCTTGTAGGTGGACAAGATTTGTCATTCATTATTTTTAGACTCTAGTAATCAGGCAGTAGATTACAACTGGCTTCATTCTGAAAGTCTGGCTCCATTGGGCCTCTGCCTTTTTTTCTTCAGTTCTAAAAGCACATGACATCTTGACTGTGGTGTGTCTAGTTTTCAGTAGACCTGATTTGCACATACTTTTATAAATCCCTGTTTTGTGGCTGAGCAAAGTTCACCACACATTTATTCCCAGCACAGCCTTTGAGCTAATTCTGCCTTAAGTCATTCAACAGCTCAGTGTAGATGCAGTTAGTGTTTGCCTTGCATTTTAGGACCCATTTTAAATTAGTACCTCCGATTTCCTTGGGTAAGTTATTAAAGTTCTGAGCCTAGTTTCTGCATATGTAAAATGAGATCATAGTACCTCCCTAAGTATGAAGCAAAATAGCTATTATATATTAAAGAGAGTGTATTAGAACAGTTCCAAAGGCGTTTATAGTGTAAGTTATTTGTGTTCAGTTCTGGGAAATAATCTCGTGAAAGAGGAAAGAGATTTATGGGCAGGAGACTTATTGTGGAATTCTCTTCGTTAGTGGGAGGGAAGGAGGCAGGACTGGGCAGAGGGGAGACATGTGTTGTAGGCACACCAGAGATAGGCTGCTTTTTGGTGCATTTAAACCTTGAGATAGGTATTTACACCTGTAAGTCTAAGAATATAAAACCTTGAAATGTGTTCCCTAGAAAGTAGTAGACCTTAGGGTGGCCTTTCTGCTGGAGAACTTATGTGGAGAGGGACTCTTGTTTTCCCGACATTTACTGGGTTCTTCCTTTAGACTTACCAGTGGCATTACAGAAGCCAGTGTGGGATAAATAAATATATCTTGTTACCTGCTATATAGGTTTTGTGGGGCAGACTGAGGGATAATCACTGTATAACATTATTTTGATGAAAAGATATGTTCTGAATCATGTATCAGTTTATAATTTTTTTGAGTACCACCTGACTACTGTCTAGGAACAGGATTTATATTTTGCTTTAGTTTTTGATCAGCAGTAAGTAAACACTTTATAAACAGGTATGTAGTATACCTTAAATGGATTGTCCCTTTTAGGCATTTACTTTATTCATACATTTATAAATTACCTATATGAATCAGAGGTAAAATAGTGATTGCCTGCCCCCCCCCCCCAGCTTTCTTCAATTGTTATTTCCTTGCTTCTGCTTCCTGAGTGCTTGAGTAACAGGCGTGTATCACAGCACCTGGCTGGACATTGTAAGGTTTTTTTTTTTTTTTCATTTTGGAGACAGGGTTTCTTTGTGTAGTCATGGCTGTCCTGCAACTAGCTCTGTAGACCAGGCTGGCCTCTAATTCACAAAGATCTTCCTACCACTGCTTCTAGGAGTGGTGGAATTAAAGGTGTGCACCAGCACTGCATGGGTGGACAATATCTTTTGAAGTTCATCTTTGCAGTAAGGATTGGTGGAAATACTGTTTGCTAGATCAGATGCTCCTCTCTTTGCTTGTTACAAGATTAGGTATTAAATTTAGAAATTAAACTTTCGGTGTCAGATTTCCTATAAGTCTAAGAATATAAAATATTCCTCAGAGAACTGAAGATAGATGGTAAGATATGTACATGCCGGTAATCCTAGCTCAAAGGAGAATGGAGAATTCCAGGCCAGCCTGAGCTATGTAAGAGTCTGCCTCAAAACCATACACCAGCGCAAAAAACAGGGACAAAACTGGCAGTTAATCTTGTAACTTAGTCTTATGAGTTTACTTCAAGTGTTTAGCTGTGCTAAATTTTAATTAATTTGGTTAACAAACTTGAAGGTAGCTGAAGAAATATGTTAAGAGAGGGGGAAAATATGTCCTGAGGATATTGGTGATCACTTCTCATACATTCAGGAGAGATTTATTTAGAGCAGTGGTTCTCCGCCTTCCTAACTCTGTGACCCTTTAATACAGTACCTCATATTGTGATGACCCCAACCATAAAGTTATTTGCATTGCTACTTCATAACTGTAATTTTGTTACTGTTAGGAATCGTAACTATCTGATATGAAGCACATCTGCTATTGAACCTCTGTGAAAGGGTCCGAACCACAGGTTGAAAACCACTGATTGCAAATACTATGTTGGCTTGGAGCTGTAGCTCAGTGATAAAGCCCTCGCCTGCCCTGTGTATGTTAAGCTCTGGCTTCATTTCTCAGCACTGGGGCAGGAGGAGGCGAGAAAGAAAGAAAAGAGGGGCTGCAGAGATGGCTCAGTGTTTAAGGGCTTTTGTTGCTCTTGCAAAGGAGCTGGGTTTGGCTCTCAGCACTCATATGGTGGCTCACAGCCATCTGGGTATGGTTCTCAGTACCCACATGGTTTACAGCAGTCTGTAACTCCAGCTCCAGAGGATCTGACAGCCTCCTGTGGTCTCTGTGGACACTGTATGCATGTGGTGTAGACACAGAAGTGAGTAAGACACCCATACACATAAACTAAAAAAATACATAAATCTAAAGAAAATTTTAAGAAAGAAAAAAGTTATGATATGCTAAATTCTTTTCACATTTCTAGTCAAAAATATATAATCCCACCACTGAGAGATAGCAAATATTAATATTTTAATATTTTGACATACCTTCTTTTAGCCTTAAATTTCTTTGTTCCACCAGGAAGAGCTTCTCTAGGAAGCTTTTTCTTAAAGATTGTTCAAAAAAAAAAAAATTTTTTTTTTTTTTGTTTTTTGAGACAGGGTTTCTCTGTGTATAAGACAGGGTTTCTCTGTGTAGCCCTGAAACTTGCTCTATAGACCAGGTTGGCCTCAAATTCAGAGATCTGCCCGCCTCTGCCTCCTGAGAGCTGGAATTAAAAGCATGTACTACCACTCCCTGGCTCTTCAAAAGAACATTTTAATTCCATACCTGAGATATAAAAAAAAAATTGTAATTAGAAGAATTAAGAAGATTAACACAGAAATTAAGTACATGAAAAAGAAAAATACAAAAATGAAAGACTCAGGTTTATAAATTCATTTTAAAAGTAGCCTGTGTTCAGCAGTAATCCTCACCCCAAGAGTTGGTCATAGTTCCTTTACTTTTTTAATTTACATTTTATTTTATGATATGGATGTTTTGTTTACATGTATGCTTGTGTATCACTTACATGCCTGGTGTCTGAAGAAGTCAAGTCATTGGAACCCAGAAACTGGAATTATGGATAGTTGCGAGCTGCCATGTGGGTGCTGGGAATCAAATATTGGTTCTCTGGAAGAGCAGCTGATGTTCTTAGCTGCACACCCATATTACCAGCCCCACAATTTTTTTTTTTTAAATTTATTTGTGAGGAAAATATATTTGTGATGGCATGAAATATGTATTCATAAAAATATATTACAGGATTAAGAACTACTAATGAATGATTGGTAAAGGTCATTAAGTATACAATATTATTTATCAGCTACTATTATTCTGTTTTCTTCTTTAGTTTTCCCAAGGAAAATATTAAATTATACCTTTAGCAGAATAATTAAGTGGAAGTCAGTGATAGAAGTTGTGTAGTTGGCCTTATTTGAGTAAGGAAGAACTGATCCTTTGCCTTACCATTCTTAAAATTTCTTATATGAGATTAAACTATAATTACATCATTTCCTTTCCTTGCTCCAAACCCTCGTATATAACTTTCTGTGCTCTTTTTCAATTTCATGGCCTCTTTGTTGCAGGTATATATGTATGTGTATAGGCATATATATTCCTAAGTATAACTTGCTCAGTTAATATCATGTTACTTGTAAGTATGTTTTTAGGACTCACTGTTTGGAATTGGATAAGTAGTTGGTGTGCTCTTCCCTACATAAAACTATTTCTCCCAATTTCAGCATTCCTTGGTTCTTTGTGTAGGGTTGAGGCCTGTGTTCCCAACCCCCATCCCCTTCACATTTTGGCCTAGCTCTTGTCCTTGTTCTGCTCATGTTGGTGAGACTGTATGGATGTAGTTTCTGACATTACTAGGATATACAATCTTACAGCAAATTTTCTGATCCTCTGGCTCTTGCAGTCTTAATACTCCCTCTTCTGCAAGGGTCGCTCAGCCTCAGGAGTGGGATTTGTTTTGTTGACCTATCCATTGTAACTGGGCTCCCCAGCTGCATTTTGATTGGTTATGGTCTTCTGAAGTGGTTTCCATCTATTGAAAAGAGAAATTCCCTTGATGAAGAGTTAACATACTTTACCTGTGGGTATAAGGACAAAT
This sequence comes from Uromys caudimaculatus, assembly GCA_028551405.1. NCBI lineage: Eukaryota > Metazoa > Chordata > Mammalia > Rodentia > Muridae > Uromys > Uromys caudimaculatus. The sequence continues at coordinate 36,184,796 of CM052717.1, read as the reverse complement.
ACTTAGAATGTGGTTAGAGCTTATGCTGTTTAAATAAAGTGATGGTTGTTGGTTCTTATCCAAGACTGATTAATTCACTAGTCCTGAGTAGTTGGCTAGGTTTCTAGTACCAACCATGATTTCACTCTTGCTGAATAAGTCTTAAGTCCAGTTAGAGAGCTGTTGGTTACTGCCAAGGGGTGAGTGCCACTACTGCCCCCTTAGGGTTATCATGCTGTACTGGTTGTTGATATGGTCCAGAGGTGTTACAGCTGGGCAGAACTGTTGGTTGCTTCATTCCTTTGGAAGCTCGCATGGTGACTCCTGGTACTATGAAAGCTAGTCCTCAGGGAGGAGGCATTCAGGTCAGTTCCAGCTCTGGAACCCTTGGGCCCTGGGTCTGAAGTGCATGAAGTCTTCAGCATTAGGAACTTACCTTGTAGTTCTAGGAGTTACCAATAGCAATAGCAGTAGTTTGTAATGTTTGGGGAGTCTCTTGGACACTTGCATCTCATGCCTGGTGTTGGGGTGTTTGTTAGGTGGTCTTTGGTTCTTGAAGGTAGCATTGTCAGCTCAAAGGGCTTATGTGTATTATAGTTTCTTTTTTTATTTAATTTTATTATTTTTTTACTTACTCACTTTACATCTCCTTCACTGCCCCCCTCCCACAATCCTCCCATCCTTCCTCCCCTGCTCCTCTAAGTAGGTAAGGTCCCCTGGGTATCCCCCTGACCCTGGCACTTCAAGTCTCTGTGAAGCTAGGCGCTTCCTCTCCCACTGAGGCTAGACAAGGCAGCCTAGCCAGTAGAACATATCCTACGTATAGGCAACAGCTTTTGGGATAGCTCATAAGGTCAAGCTTCACATCTGCTACATACGAGGGGGTCTTTGGTTGGTGGTTCAGACTGCAAGCCCCAAGGCTCCAGGTTAGTTGAAACTGTTGGTCTTCCTGTGGAGTTCCTATCCTCTATGGGGCCCACAATCCTTCCTGCTGTTCTTCCATAAGAGTCCCCAAACTCCATCCACTGTTTGTCTGTATCTGTCTGAGTCAGCTGCTGGGTGGAGCCTATCAGAGAGCATCATGCTCCTGTCTGCAAGCACGACAGAGTCTCATTAATTGTGTTAGGCAATGGTGCTTGCCCATGGGATGGGTCTCAAGTTGGGCTGGTTGTTGGTTGGCTGTTCCTCAGTCTCTGCTCTCTTCTCCGTGCCTGCATTACTTATAGACAGGATTAAAAAAAAGTTCAACCCAAAGTTTATCCGGCATTATAGTTTCTTTAGGTAGGCAGTTAATAGTATTCCTTACGAGTTTTTCAGGCATTCTTAATGTTATTTTACCATCTTCCTTCTATATTTACCTCCTTCCTCTCTCCCTAAATAGAGTCCCTCTTCTCTTCCCTGTCCCTCACCCTGTCGGTCACTTTGTACCCTCCCCCCCTCTATTGCCCCCACCCCCTACCCAATGCCCCCTTTACTTTCCTGGATTCTGTACTTAGCCCAGGATATATACCCCACCTGAAGATTTGGAGTTAGGAGCCTCTGATGAAACAAAACACGATGTTTGTCTTCTTGGCCTGGGTTACCTCATTCAGTATAATCTTTTCTAGTTCCGTTTGTTTACCTGGAGAGTTCATGATTTGGTTTTTCTTTACAGCTGAATAGTATTCCATACTATTCCATAGTATTCCACCACATTTTCATTATTGATTTATTGATTGAAGGACAGTGAATTCATATTTAGAATGGTCTTACCACTTTGATTAACTCAATCTAGAAATTTACAGTTTTGTGTCTTAGATGACTCTGGATTCTATCAAGCTGACAGTATTAACCATTGCAGGTAGCTCAGTATAAAAGGTTTATCGTGAAGGATGATGGGAAGATCTGACCATGTTTGCTGATAGAGGGAAGGAACCAATGGAAGGGGAAAGGTGAAAGGTGGATTCAAAGGAGGGTGTATGCAGTCCTTATAACAGATACACACACAAAAGAAAGGAAACACACGAGTGCAACAGGAAAGCTGGCCTTGAAAGAAAGAAGGGGTCCTCCTAAGAAAAGTAATAAGGAAGTTTAGGTATCCTACAAAAGCACACACGGGTCTTAAAAACATAAAGGTCATATAGTCATAGTTTATAATCTGATTTTTATGCTAAATAGTTTATGGACATTTTAGTAGAGCACCAAGTGTATAGGTATTATCATTTTTAAAGAATATGTCATATACCATCATGTTTCTGTACCTTAGAGAGTATAATTCTTCTATGTGACACCTATTCACACATGCACAATTTATCCAGTTACTTCTATCTAAGTCAATTCCTGTTGCCATTATCTGTAAATGAAGTTGTGTTGAAACCACTGAACTAGATCATTAATGGGTAGGGGAAAAAAGGTTTATTGGGCTATCTCAGGACATGGGTTGGCGGCAAAATGGCACAACAGCAAGCAGATTTTATATGACAGTCAAGAGGATGAGTCTTTGAGCTGATAAAGCTGTTGCAATTGACAGGACTAATGCTCTTGCCCAAGGTAGTTGACTTTAGGGGTGTGTGTGTGTGGGGGGGGGGAGATTAAAGGAGGTTCTTGGAAAACAAACCCACCTCTAGGCTTCTGTTGCCTGCCAGGGTTCTCCTCTTTAGGACATTGTCATCAGCATCAGACTGCCATGGGAACAGGCAGGCTTTGGACCTAACAATCAAAATACCACAGGCTTGGACATTTTTAAATCATAGAAATAAATTTTCCACAGTTTTGAAAGTTGTGAAGTAAAAGATCAGGAGATAGATTTGTTATCTGGACCGAGTCTGCTCTATGGATTATGTTCTTTTATCACAACATGCTCAAAGGGCAGAACAGATAGGATGCACTTAGTCTAAATCACTTTTCTCAGGATATTAATCCCATCTGCATGGTTGATCACTTTCTAAGTACTACCTTCTTAATGCTGGTGCATTGGGAATCAAATTTCAACAAAAGTTTTAGGAGAGACCCAGGTTTTAAAGTGTGTTTTACCTGTGGACTCGGTATGTAAAGATAATCATTCCTTGTATGGTGCACACCTTTAATCCCAACACTCAGAAAGCAGAGACAGGCACATCTCTGTGAGTTTAAGGCCAGCCAGGGCTATGGAGTGAGAGCCTGGCTTTAAAAAAAAAAAAAAAAAAAAAAAAGCTGGGCAGTGGTGGCGCACGCCTTTAATCCCAGCACTTGGGAGGCAGAGGCAGGCGGATTTCTGAGTTCGAGGCCAGCCTGGTCTACAGAGTGAGTTTCAGGACAGCCAGGGTTAGCTACACAGAGAAACCCTGTCTCGAAAAACCAAAAAAAAAAAAAAAAAAAAAAAAAGCCTATATTTTAAAATGAATTATATTTTTGTGCCATCAAAAAGTTGTGTCTTTTTTTCCATGGTCTTTCTAGTCTCTGGTTCTTATTTTTACAAGCGTGCTAGAGAATTTTTGGTACCCATGAAGGTCTCAGCAACAGGAGAGTGCTGTTTTGACTCAGTGCTTATCAGCAGATGCTGTTGTGCTTAGGGAGGGTAATGATTTGATAGCTCACAGAGATTCAACAAATTATGTACTAATGGCAGGTAACAGATTGGTTGGTGATAGTGAAGGTGCAAGCATAGATGTTGAAATTCAGTCTTGCACCATTCTCATGTTAATGTTGAAGATGACTGGTATCATATGGGTTTTTATTTGAGCAATGCTTTGACTATAAATAATCCTTTCTTATACCACCATTTCTCTCTAGTTTAACTGGAAACAAATGGGATGGTTTAGAAAATAAATAAATAAAACAAAGTATGAAACAGCTATGTCTTCCTTATAAAAAAATAAAAACAAGTGTGTTATTGCATGTACCACAGCAGCAGCTGTAAACTAAGAGCAGGGTCGTGTGTAGTAAAGTATTGCTTTAACTATAGGGCCTGGAGGTAAGGACTGAGAGGTGAAAGGGTCATGTGAGTTGAAGATTGATCTATTTAGGCAACAACAAGAAGGAGTTTATTCCATTAGTGTGTTCATTGTTTTGTTTTGTGCACGTATCTATCTGGTAGACATTTATTATGTTCGTATTGTTTTCTAAGACAGGAAGTATAATCTTAAATTATACGTGGGAGCACCAGAATCTACACTTTTAAAGATGTTCCAAGTAGGAGGAAGTGAGAAAGGCTCTGAGGTTTGGTTGCTGTCAGCGTGATGGGACTGATGGGACTGAGTAGTCAGTTTGCTTGTGTGGTAGCCAGTGAGCTACCAGTCATCTAGCAAGATGTTAACCAAGACAGCTGCAGGGGCTGGGTCATTGATAAGCTTGTCAAGTAATTGTAGATTTTCACCAGATGATTATTCTTCAGAGCTTTTTTTTTTTTTGGTTTTTCGAGACAGGGTTTCTCTGTGTAGCCCTGGCTGTCCTGGAACTCACTCTGTAGACCAGGCTGTCCTCGAACTCAGAAATCCACCTGCCTCTGCCTTCCAAGTGCTGGGATTAAAGGCGTGTGCCACCACTGCCTGGCTAAAATACTTTTGTAAATAATTTTTTTTAATCATAATGACATATTCTGGACTCTTAGAGTATTTTGGCACTCAAATTATATTACCCTCCAAGAGCAATTGAAGATAGTAAAAGATAACCCACATGTCATCATTCAGAATTTCTGTTTATTTCATTTCATTGACAATTCACTTGGTATAGAATGCTTTAAGGTATAAGCCTGAATAAAACTATAATCAAGAGGATGCATTGTAGCAAAAGTTCAGATTAGTATTGTAAATTAGGAAGATCATACTTTAACGTATATTTTCCCCTATGGGTAAGCATAGGTTTGGTTATATTTTAGATCATATCCCTTCAAGTTATAAAAACATGCCAGGAGAGCCTTTCTGGTGTTGGGTGAAATCACAATCTCTGTTTGACATTACTTTGTGAGCGTGAAGATGATTTCAACATGATATTTCATATATTATAAACTTACTACTACTTGTTATGACTAACACAGTGTCTGGACAGAAATGGAAACTGGGCAATGTACAGAATTAAGTTCTAGCTGTTTTTTATTGGCAGCAGATGCGGCCTGTAATCTGAGAGACTGAGCCTGGGATAGTTGGCAGCAGTTGTTAATGAACAAATATGGTGTGTCTAGAGCAGTGATACCAGAAGTCATGGAGAGAGCTTGGCATTGAGAATTAAGTGTCCTTCAGTCGTTGAAGATGAAATGTGCATTTCTAACACAGGGGCAGCTCAAAGACTTCTTCCAAAGGGTTTGTAGCTCCATACGTCTTCTTACCCTGTGGTGCTTGGTAAAGTAGCAGTAAAGGCTCATTAAAGAAAAGCTTCTGGTCAGGAATCTCTTGCCTTTTTTCTTCTTTTTCTACTCTCTTTTCTCTCCTCCCTTCCTGGGGATTGAACCTAATACCTTCTTGTTAGTTGCAAGAAAAACACATACTACCACTAAACCTGTGGAATATTTATTTTTTCATATTGTCTGATGTAATTTTTGAACATAATTTTTATCTTTGGCAGTCACTTAAATGAAAAATATACAAATCATTTGCATCTGAAAGATTGTCAGTGAGTAAACATTATTTGTATCTTGGTCATTTTTATTTTTCCTGTTAGTTTTTTTTTTATCTTTTATTTACAAGTTTTTGTGTTTTATTGATTTACACAGTCTTTGTATATTCAGGATTTTTTTTTGCATCTGTGTATTGTATTTTACTATTTATTTGTCTTTCAGCTTTAGGTTAGTCTACACTAGCTAGAAATGTTTTATATGATTATATATATCTACATAGAGACAGTTTCTGGAAAAGCAGAAGTTTTGGAAGTTTGTGCATAGCATAGTTATTGGCACTTGAGTCCGTTGAATACCAGTTGCACAGTAATACTATTAAGTTTATGGACTTTACTGATTTGACTGCAGTTTCTGCTGCCCCCTCTGTGACTCTTTATTCCTGGCTACTCCAATCTAGCAGACAGCTGAGCTTAGTGCTCAACACCTGACTCAGATTCTTTGTAGTTTTTATGCCATCTAAGTAGCATGGTGCAGCTGGTCGATAAAGGCCCCTGTTTCCTCTTCTCATGAACCAGGTTGCAAACTGAGGCCTCTTAAAGGCCAAATTGCCTATTCTTGGTTATGATAACAAACTGAAATTCAGAGTCATAAGAAAGGTTTCATTTTTCTCATTCAGGCACTTGAACTGATATGGCATGTGTATGTTAATAAAATTAGAACATGTGCTCAGTTAATCAAAGGTTTATTCATGCACTGTGCATGATGCTGATCCAGGCAGGCCCACACCTTCTTAGATATCAGTGATTTGGAAAAGGCTCCCAAACTCACTGATTCCCAAACTCACTGATTATGCTAACGAATGAGATTGAGAGGCACAGGTTAGAGTTGTACATTGGTGTTGCCATTTTGCAAGATTACTGAACCCTTCTAAGCCTAATTTATTAAAAGTTGTGCGCATGTATGTGCTTGTATGCATGCCTGTGTGTGTATGGGTTTTCTGACGTGGTATAATGTGGTTGCGTTGTGCCATAGTACACATGTGGAGGTCAGAGAACAACTCTGTGAGGTGGGTTCTGTTCTTCCACTTCGTGTGAGTTCCTGGGACCAAACACAGGTTGTCAGGCCTGTATCATTGGGTGGCAATCACCTTTACCTACTGAGCCATTTCGCTGCCCTAAGCCCCAGTTTTATCTAGAGAAAGTGAGGGTAGCATGATATTGTTTCTGTGAGTCTTCTGCAAACCATAAAGCTGTTTGAAAAAGCAATTAGTTGTGCCATGATCTAGGAGTTTTAGTGCTTCCTAGATGCGTTTTTGCTTCTCAGTTTGTGATGGAGGGTGGCTGCATTCCAACTAGTGATGAATGCATACTCTGATTTGTTGGAAGAATCCAGGACAGACCTTGGCCTTTCTCCAAGGAGTTCACAGTGAATGCTAATCTTCCAAAATTCATGCATTGCTTTTATAGGGGGGAGGAGGCTTTTGTTTTTCTACAGATTTGGATATGAGAGCTCTTACTGTGTAGATTTCCCTAGAGAACCTTCCTGATGGTCTCAGGGAAAACTAGTTATTTGAGTTAGTCTTTCTAGAATTCCTGCAGAAGGCTTTATGATACAATTTAATTTACAGATTTTTTTTGTTCATCAGTTTATAAATGATACTTCACTTTTTCCCTTTCAATTTTGAAAGGAATAATTTTGAATCTTGGAGAATGTCCATAGTACAGAACTTTATCAGTGCTCACAAAAGGTAAAACATGAATGTTTAGTTATTGTGGCATCCCTAGTTTAAACAATCATTAGGAATCTATAAGTTGGCACTTATTAGTTTCCCTTAGAACGTTTTATGAACTACTCTTCAAGGGTTGTATCATAGCAGGCTACATTAAGTGACATGTATGAGGTAAACTTGTAGGTCAAGAGGACATAGTCATGACTGATTCTTGGGTTCTTACCATTTGCCCTGAAGTATGGATAGGACTTAGACATGTCCTCTCCTTCTACAAGCCTTTCCTTGTTGTAACAGATTCTTTGTTGCTTGCTGGTGTGAGAAATTTGAGAAATGCTCTGTTCAGTTTGGCTGTAGGCAAAAGGCAAAAGGCTTGTCTCCCTAAGTCCCAATGGAGTGACTGCTTGGGTGATGACTAGAAAGCATTTACCAGGTTATTCTGAAGGGAAAACATGATTAGAAAGTATCTTGTTTTGGAGATTTCATCTCAGCAAATTAAATACATAAATAAAATTGTTTATTTAAGGATATGGGTAGGGGAAAGACATTAGCTGTATTGTGATAAGGTTTTATTAGTTTAAACTCAAATCACACATGTTCGTGTGCTATCCCAACAGGATACACTTGAAAGAAGCTAAACTTAGTCTCAGTGCCCAGTGTTTTTTCTGCTGTCTAATTAAATATTCTCCATACCAACAGGAATGTGTTTCTTGACTTTCTTTTCAAGGAAAACTGCTTTTTTGTTTGTAACTTTTCCTTTTTTCTTTTGAACTTAGCAACTCTATTAGCTTGAGTAGATTTACCTCCTTGTCTTTTTGTGTCAGGAAACTTTTATGCTGTAGTTGGGTTTAAATATGTCTTTAGTGTGGTTTAGCTTAGAAGTTAAATAAGTTTGAGTGTTAAGCATGAATGCTGAATATTTTGAGTAGACTGTATGGGACTTTTCTTCCTTAAGGAGATTATTGATGTGTCTTTTTTTAACTGATGTTAGCATGCTGGAGTTAGAATAAGAATTTAAAAATGGGTAAAATATCTTTCTGTATTTAGTTTGAATTTGAAGCTAGGTTAGCTTTTAGGTTTTAATTGATTAAGGAAAGAATAGATCTAGGAGAATAGAGAGGGTATACTGAGATAACATAAAAGTGTATGATGTTAATACAAGGGAAGACCTGCTTGGAATGACAGGGTTCCTGTGCTTATGAACTTAGGACAGCTGTGGTTGCTTGCACAAGGTCAAGCTAGAATACACTCTAACAGAGTGGGATCTTTTCATGAGGCCTTCCTCTTAACTGGGGTTAGTTTGCAATGTGAATAATAGTAAAATTTTCAAAATCAAGTTTTAAAACTCTGGCAGTTAACCAGAGGTTTTTATTTAATTCTAAGAATGCCTTTTCAACAGTAGTAGTTGGATCAGAATAATGGGATTTGTGGTGTTTTAACTTGTCTTATTTCTACCCTTCTTTACATCCATGTCAAAGTAGCTTTCAAAACTATAGTAGTCTGGTAGTCATGGAAGGTGGGATAGGTCTGGAGTGTCCCTAACAATCCCACCCCTGCTGAATTGTCACTATTTAATCTGTCTAGAAGCTCTCTCATAGGGTATGCCCCCTTGACCTGCTCAGAGTTCATCCATTAGTGCAAAGTCTTATTCTTGAGAAGTCTGTTGAAAACAGTTGCCTGCAGTTACTTATTGAAGCTGCAGAAGTGGCAAGAGTAATTATAATAGTTGGGGCCAACAAAAACTGGCCCATGAACTTAAAATAGAAAATTTGGGGAATGAAGTGTCTTTATAGGTCTTAAAATCTCAGATATAATCCTGGAAATCTTGAAAACTGTGCCTTTGTGCAGGGTAATATGCACTCTTTGAAAACCCTTAAAATAAGGCTCCAATTCTATCTGTAGCTAACCTCCAGGTTCCACAGGATCAGAAATTAAAGGCTAAAAGAAAGTTTTAAACTGCCACACCACCATTTGAAGGCATGCCCCAATGTATTATGTACACACAGCCTTTCTGCAAAGGCTATTAGACTTATTCAGGTTACTTAAAGTCAGTGCAGGTACTACCACTAAGTTAGCTGAACAAAGACCTTAGTAACTGCACAGGACCAAAAAAACCCAAGACCATGAGAATGGTGTCCCTTACATTTAGAGTGGGTTGTCTTTCTCTGATAAACCTCTATGTAAACATTCTCAAAGACCTGCCTGAAGGCCTGCTCTAATGCCTGGGGTATTCATTAATCCAATCAAGTTGCTCTCACAGTCCTTATCTGTAATGACCTCTACTGCCAGGTACTCAGGTTATTCTATATTTTACTGTTCTTTTTTATTTTATTTTATTTTTCTTGTTTTCTCCTTTCCCCTCTCCTCCTTCCTTTCCCTTTCCCTATCTTTTATTTGCTTTTTTGCTGAGGGAACACAGGGCATGGCACAGCCAGGTGTGTTCTCTACCACTGAACTCTACCTCTACCTGCTTTTGGGGGAGAGAAGAAAAGGGGAAGGCAGTTTAAGATAGTAGCTCACAGTATCACAGGGTGGCCTTGAACTCACAATCCTTGTTCCTCTTGCTGTAGCTTCCTAGGTGCTGGGATTACAACTGTGAGCCACCATGCTTGGTTCCCTCTTTATTGTTTTTAGGCTTTTTTTGTTGGTTTGTTTTGTTTGTTTTTAGTCTGATGTAGTAAGTTGGTGTTGACTATACTTACTAGCATATACTAATTAAAAAGAAATCTGACTTCATCCATAATATTTGTAAGTGATTAAATAAATATAGCCATGATCAGTTATGATGGGTAAGATTCACATTGTCATTTAATGGCGTTCCATTCACTCTAGAAGTAGAAAAGGGGAAGTGGAAAGTGCTGATATCAGCATATTGGCACACACCTTAGTATCAGTATTCCCAATAGTCATTTGTATTTATTTTTCTGCCTTCTATACTCCTCTTTTGCTTCAATACAAAAAAGATAAATCTACTAGACTGGCACGGTTTGAAGTCATGTGTTCCTGCAAAGGAAGGATGCTCACTGGATTTTCATTGAGGCCAACCAAGTGGCCCCCTTCTCTGGCTGGCTTTGCAAAATGAGGGCTGGAACTTTGGCACCTATCAAGTACAGACTTTAGTTCATATTTGATAAAACTGAATTGTAAGTTAAGAAAGCATGTGAAGAGACTTTTGTCTTAGTTATGAACTCCTTTTCCACAATTAAACTGTCTTTCAAAAGAATATACATAGTATATTGTAAATAATCACAGTGAGTATTAATAATAGGGACTTACTTAATAGGTAAGATAGTGTTTATCCTAAACTATTAGAAGAGGTAGGTCACAAGGTTAGCTTTATTCTAGTACAAGGTCCGGAGGCAAACTGTAGTAGTGGTGTCTCTAGTCTTTATTAGATTAAATAACAAAAGCCGGTCACTTAACTGCCAGGAATTGTAGGCAATAAAAAAATGTTAAGGACATTATTATTGTTGTTGTTATAATAATACTAATAATTAATAATAATTATAATTATTATTATTAAAAGCAGTTTGTCCAAGGGATGAAACAGTATGACTCAGTAACCAGCTCTTAACCATTTGACTTGAGAAGTCTATTTTATTTTGCATAGGAGTCCTACACCTTATATATTGCCCCCAGTGTCCACATCCCATAACAAAAACCCAGGACTGATTTGAGATGTGACACTGTAGGGTGGACAGCCTATTGGAGAAGTTTGAGGACTCTTTATACATTTATCTATGATAACTTACTTAAGAAAACTTACTTAGATCACCCTGAAGTAGTTCCTCTGTGAAGTTTACTGGTGGAATTTTAAAGCACTATGCTGGCTAGTTTTTTGTCAACTTGGCACAAGGTATAGTAGAGTCATCTGAGAAGAGGGAGCCTCAGTTGAGAAAATGCCTTCAGCAGTTTGGCTTGTAGGCAAGCCTGTGGAGCTGCCTTTGGTTAGTGATGGTGTAGGAGGGTCTGGATCCTTGGAGATGGTGCAGTCTCTGGGCAGGCGGTCCTCGGTTGTATGAGAAAGGCTTCGCAAGCATCGAGTGAACAAGCCAGGGAGCAGTGTTTCTCTAGGACCTCTGCTTCAGTTCTTGCTTACAGGTTCCTGCTTTAAGTTCTTGCTCTGACTTCCTCAGGGGTGAAGTATGAACTGAAAGTTGTAAGCTGAAAAAAAAAGACTTTTCCTCCCCAAGTTGCTTTTTGTTATGGTGTTGTTTAATTACAGCAATAGAAACCCTAACTAAGACAAGCATTTGGGGAATATATTATGCTTTTTTCCGTATGTCCTTATTTTAATTTCTATGCTTATCTATGGACTATGACTTAAAATTGCTTCTCAGTTGAGCTTTTAGAAGATATTGAATAGTAGCAAATATTGGTTGTATTTTCTGACAGGAAGCTGGCATTTACTGCTCACACTGCTAGATAATCAGACAATCATGTTTTATCTGTTGGACAGCCTGGGGAAGAGGTAAAACCTCTTTGCATCTTCAGCCATTGGAATTCCAGAGGTGGGGGAGGACAGGGACTCTCCTGTGATCTTTATATCCTTTAGACACCGTTTGGAAACTCCTAAGAGAGAAATAGTACATTTTGAAGTCCTGAGTGGGAATCTATGTAAGATAAAATAAAGGCCTTTGATTTTGGCCAAATCTTGACTATTTGTTACTGACTACAGAGGATATTGGCAAGATTATGAAAACCCAGCCTGTTTTCTCATGAATAAAAAGGCTTTAAAATCGGACTGCAGTGCTATAAATGACATAAAGACTTTAAAAGCTGTCCAAAAAGCTCCCTGCAGATATCCAGGTCTACATGTATGCACTTGTACACATAACTATTTTTATGATGTGATGCAATTTAGAGAACTGGCCCTGCTTTCCTTCAGAAGAATGCTAGTACTGCGTTTAGATGCTAGAGTACCATGTAGTTTTCTAATATCCTTAAGCTCTAAATCCGAGCAAGAGAAAAAGCCTGCAAATTTATTTTCTCGGACAGTATGATCCTATTATATAAATCTAACTGTACAAATTTCAAATAGAATAATATTAATAAAAGATTTACATTATATGCATAATTTTAGCATATATATTCCTCCAAATTATGCATTAAACTATTTTATATTTCCAAACTAGCAGATCATTAAATTATAAAAATGCTTTGTTACTCAGTGGTCCTACTTTGTTTTAGAGCCACTAACTTTTGGCAGTATGCTTCCATGAATCCTTAACCTTAATAGAACATCTTTAAGGTTCTGGGTGACGTTGTGATATTTTGATATTTTCTGTTATAATTTAAAATTCTATACCCTTCAAAGTATTTGGGTGAATTGAACATTGTGAAAATTAATAACTTTGGAGGAGAAATGAGATGGGATGAAAGATACCGACATGTCACATTGTTAATTTATGAGGTAAACTAGATGTAGAAAGCTGATACAATTTAAAAAACACCCATTAAATTAAAAACACAACACAATGAGTGCTTACTTACACATTTTGAATATGTTTTTCCTATACATGTATTTTCCTAGACTCAAGATGATTTGGGATTTTTGTTTGTTTTGTTTTGTTTTTTGGTTGGGGCAGGTCTTTTGGACCAATTTCATAAGTAAAATTCAATTTGTGCTTTATGAATCCCTGTCACTCAAGTTTTGAATAAAAGGGCTTAGGTTGGAGAAGATATAAAGTGCTTATTTTTTTGACACTGAGGGTATCTTTAAGATGTTAAAACAAGTCAGTGAAATGTTTGGAGTATGTCATCCTGCTCTGTTTATTATAGGGAAAAATACACCACTACCTCTTTGTAGCTTAAGACACACACGAGAAGTCATGATCAACAAGGAGTGAGGTTGAGAGTAAGACAGGCCAGGCAGTGGTAGCATTTTGCATGAGAGTTTAATGTGGTGCTTGGGGGTCACTGTAAAGAGACGGTGTGAGCTGGAGTCAGGAGCATCTCTCTGGCCTGGGAGTCTGCGCAAGGGATTTGAGGCTAAGAGAAAGCCGAGAGGAACCAGATGAGAAAAAGGAGGGTATGTGCTTGTGTGCAGTGGAAGGGGAGAAGTAAGAAAGGGTTAATGTACACTGTATGAACTGCTTCCCTCCCCATGTGTCTCGGCAGTCTGCACATACGGACAGAATGTTGGTCACCTCTCTGGAGCTGTGCTGTGAACTCAGTTTCTTGATTTTGATTTTTATTTTTTAGCATTGTGTTGTTGCAAACTGATAGGACTTTTTAGCAATAATTGCTTAAAGTTAAATGAATAGGTGTTAAACTCTATTGAACTATGTCAATGACTTTTATTACTCATCGTGACACTTTGATGTAGGCACTGTTATTTTTACCATTTTATGGGTAAAAAAGTAACAGTGGCATGGGGCAGTTAAATGTCCTGGCCAAGGCCTGAAAACTAATGAATTGAGAGCTACACAGGCTGACTTCCATGTCTGAAGCTAGAAAGTGAAGACAGTTATCAGGATTCCATGCTGGGAGGGAGACTACTTTGACATGGGTTGTTCAGAAATTCTGAAATTCATACTTGGTGTCCTGAGTACAGAAGGCTGGGCTCATAGTTGTTGTTTGAGGAAGTGAGGTGACAAAAAAAGGCTGGGTATATTTGTCCCTCCTTCCATTCCTGTTCCCAGTGCCTCGGCTACAACAGAGTATTACATCTGCTGGCCCATCCCTCCCATCCACAAACATTTATACACACCATGACATTGTCCTAGTCACGGCTTACAAGGTTAGGTAAGACCTTGTCTCCACTACAGACTGTAGAGGTCTAGAAAGCCTTTAAAAATTCAGATGATCTGTCTTCCTGACCCAGCTCCACCTGACTCTCAGTATGCCAAGGATACTTGAAATTGTTTTAAGAGGGGTGGAGAGAATTCAGTTTTACAGTTAAAATCCTGAAAACCAACTGCCTTATAGGTGAGCAGTAAATAACTACTCTTTATTGTTTTAAATTGAAGGTTTTTATTTTTTGAGAATTTGACATGAATACTGTATCATTTCTACCCCTGTCTTCCTCCCTCCAACTCCTTCTGTGTGGCCCCTACTCCCTCTCAAGTTGATGACTACCTCTTTAATTATTATTATGTATGTTTATGTGTATATACATATGTACACAACTGCTGAGCCCATTTAGTGTTGCTCCTGTGAGTATGTATTTAGGGCTTCTATCAGGAGGCTTGTGCCTAGAGAAGACGGGTTCTCTCCTAGCAGCCATTGATGGCCTAGAGCCCTCCATTCAAAGGTGGAGCCTCGTGAGATTTCCCTCACCAATATTGGCATGTTAGCTAGTATTGTCATTATATAGGTTTTGTTCTAATGACCATATTGTTGAGATTCCATGGGTGCAGGGTCCTTATCAGAATAGAAGATACTATCCTGAAGCACATATCCTGGTCCATTGGCTCTTCAACCCCTCATTCTCCATGGTGCTCCCCAACCCTTAGATGTAGGAGTTGTGTTTTAGATGTATTAATTTGGGGATGAACAGCCAGCTGTTCTCTGCATTTGCAGTTTACCAGACACTTTAAAAAGGCCTGAAGTCGAGCCAGTGTATGTGATGAGGGGCTTGGAGAGAGATGACAGGTTGCTAAGTACCCTTAGCCCTGTTACTATGTTGTAGAGACTTGAAATTCTTCTGAGTTTTGCCCAGAATGGGCAAGATTGCATAAGAAAAAAAATTGCATATTTTCTCTTGAGTAGGGGGAAACAGAAGCTGGGTCCTGAGTACTTGAGGATAAACCTGTGAAAACCGGTTCTGGAAGGTTTATATACATGATTTTGGTGTATATATCTGGAGGGGCAGGGTATGAGTGATGTGTGGAGTGTGTGTGTGGTACATTTGTATACATGTTTGTATGTATGCCCCAGTGTGCATGTGAAAGCCAGATGTTGACCTTGGAGCCTCTACCAGTCTCCACTTTATCTTTTAAGATAGTGTTCCACTAAAGGTGGGGCCGACTGGCTAGGCTGGCTAGCCTGGCTAGCCAGCAAGCAAACTGCATATCTCCCTGAGGACACTGCACCTGGCTTTTATGGTGGTGCTGGGCATTCAAAGTCATGCCCGTGTGGGTGACAGCAAGCGCCTTACTAGCTGAGCTCTTTCTTTAGCTCTGTAGACATTTTTTATTTTTCACATTGCTGACTGTGTACAAGGACATTTTCAATTTCCCTTGTGAGATTATCATGATTTAATGTTCCAGGAGATAGCTGTGATGCATGCTTTTACTGCATGTAGAGTTTCTTTTTACTAAAGGTTTTTAGACGAATCTGGTTAGTTTATCCCATTTATATCTCTGTGGGACTGCTATTCTCTTTAAGAATTAGGGATTTTAGGTGGCACATGCCTTTAATCTCAGCATCTGCAAAGGCAGGCTGATCTCTTGAATTTGAGGCCTGGTTTGATATATATATATATATATAGCAAGTTCAAAAGACAGCTGGAACTACATAGTGAGACAGCAACACAACAAAAGAGTTAGGGATTTTATAATACAACTAGTTTATTGTAGATATGATTTGGAATCTGTTGGTGCTATTTTCTAGGAGTCACAGAATCTGTTTCTAGATGTTCTAGTTAGGAAGTGAAGAGTGTAGCATCACTTACTTACTTAATTTCTAAGCACTTATTTTATAGTATATCCGAAACAGAAAAGTAGAAAATACAGTGGGGGCAGTTTGCATTTAATTGGAGAGCTATCCACAAGGTATAATGTTATGATAGATGTAGTTGAAAGCAATACACAATATAATGGAACTTTGCAGTTTATAAAGGCTACATATATCTGAGATGAGTAGGCAGGTATTTTTATCTTCACAAATGATGGACGGCTCAGTGTAGGTCAGCAGCAGAGTTAGCACATGCACTCCATCTTTCTTACTCATCTCTGTTGCCTGTCCAGGGTGGTCAGGGGAAGGAGAGACTTTATGAGAGGATAGGGCATAAACAAAAGTCCCTGTGCTGTTCCCAGTGTGCTCTTCCTTTTATTATTTCTAATCATCCTATTGCTTAATCCCCTGCCTTCCTCCCATCCTCACTCTGGGGTTGGAGGTGTGTCACAAAGTGAAGTGTCTGCTGCAGGTATTACTCAATATTAAGCAGGCTCTTGACCTTGTATTTGTTTTTGCAGCCTAGCTACAAGGCCACATTGCAGAGGCTGATGTATAAACATACAGAACTGGCAAGGTGGAGTGCTGCCTATGTTTGTCAGCCTTTCATTGCTATAATGAAATACCCGAGGCAGGGTACTTAAGAGTTTATTTAGTTCATAGGTTTGGAGGTTCCAGGGCATGGTGTGTGCATGGGTCCAGTTCTGTGTGGGCTCTGTGTGGCTATAGTACAGGAACAGGTCATCAGTCAGCCAGGTTACTAGGATTACATTTCAGAAGTATTCCTAACTAATTGAAGACAAAAAGCAAGAAAGCGAGCAACCCAATGATCATATTCTTACTCCAAGAGACTAAGTGTCCTTCCAAGGGCACAGTTCCCGTTAGGCTCCACCCCGTAAAGATCCATACCCTCTCACATTGCCACAATGGGGACCAACACATGAATATATGGAGAGTCCCCAACTATGTCCACACTGTAGCATGGCCTTTCCACATAGAAATTTGGAGGCAGAAAGCAGGTAAGACTTGCTATAATGAGTGATGGTGTTAAAGGGACAGGGAGGTGTGGGCAGAGCTATGAATTTCTTATGTCTTCCTTCCACGTATCTGTATTAGAACTCTTCATCCAGCTTCAAGGGTCTGTTAGATAGGAGTTGCTTAATATGCAGATTTGAGTATATCTGCTGCGTTTTGGAAATGATCTAAATAGACTTTCTTCTTATTAGTTTACCTTAGTCTTTTTTTAAAAAAAGGCAAATGGACTTCAGGATTTACATTATAAATATTGTGAATGAAGAGATCAATAGCTACCCTTAGTTAAGTATGGGTTCATATATCTTAGTTATTATTATTATTACATTTCCAAGATAATGCTATTTAAGGCTGTTCCTCTGAAGAATTGAAGATTAAAGCAACTGGACTTTAATTGACTAACATTTTCATGGACATAGTCCAAGTGATTGTAGTTACTCAGTATGAACCATTGTACACTTTTTTCAGTGTGCTTGGCATAATTGGGTCTTTTTCCATCTAGGATTGCAGCTCTTTCTTCCGTCTGCTTTCGTCATGTATGAGTTTTACGTGGTAGTGTCTTAATGCAACTTTATTCAGCTCCTGATTATTAGAGGCCTGGGTCAGGGGGTATAGTATGTGTGTGAAAGTAGTCTTTGAAGCAGTAGGCAGGAGGGCCTAAGGTTTAATAGATGTCATACCCTTTCTGTTGTAAGCACTGTGTGTATATGTATGAATTATTTATCATTAACAACTAAAGTATTTTTATCTTCATTTTCCACAGAAGAAACTGACAAGAAAAGAGGTAACTTATCCAAGGGTATTAGCTTGTAAATCTGTGGGTCAAGACACCCTTGGGGGTTGAACAACTCTTTCATAGGGGTCACTTAAGACCATCAGAAAGCACATACTTACATTACAATTCATAACAGTAGCAAAACCACAATTATGAAGTAACAAACTAATTTTATGTTTGGGGGTCATCACTTCATAAAGAGCTGAATTAAAGGGTTGCAGCATTAGGAAGGTTGAACATGTAAATGGTACTGGTATAAAGGCATTCTGATTGCAGAATTAATGCTATGAATTACTCTCCTATACAAAATGGGATTTGTACAAATGAGGATTAAGGATTTAGACTCCTAGGAGGCAGATGGAGAACCCACAATAGTCATTTAGTTTTGCTGAGGCCCTGACATCCTACTCTGAAGGAGATAATTGGAATGCAGGAGTCATAGCTACTATTTGCACAGGCTTTAAAGGTATGTCCACCTGTGCCGTTGGAAGAGG
Organism: Uromys caudimaculatus; assembly: GCA_028551405.1. NCBI lineage: Eukaryota > Metazoa > Chordata > Mammalia > Rodentia > Muridae > Uromys > Uromys caudimaculatus. The sequence goes on along the minus strand of CM052717.1, from coordinate 36,166,662 downwards.
TGGGAAGCTGTGCTAGTTATTCATTAGGTAGTGGTGTGGTTGTGTTCCTAAGGAAGTTGGTGATTTGTTCCCTGTGTTATGTTTTGAAGCTGCTGAGTTGTCTTAAGTTTCTAAAAAATGCTCTGATCTCAGCCTTGGCTGTCCTCTGTTCATTCCCATTCTCCCTTCTTCCCTTTGTGGCTACATTCCAAGTTTCCCAGAGAGTTACAGACACATAGTTGCTACCGTTTCATCTTGCACACCATTTGTTCACCATTGCCTCTGATGCATCCCTCATGCACCAGAACAGCCCTCACCGAGATGGCAGCGCTTAATTCGTTGCTCATTCTGTGAGCTTTTTGGCTTTACCTTACCAGTAGCTTTCAGTCATTTTGTCCTACAAGGAATACCTGGAAATGTCTGCAGACATTCTGAGCATTAAATTTGAGAGAAAGGATAGATACTATTGGTAACCATTGGGTGGAAGGCAAGAATGTAGCTAAATATTTTGTAAAGCACAGGATAGCTCCTACCTCAGGAATTATCTAATCCCCAACCTGTCAGTAGTTCAAGGACATAACACTAGCCTCCATTCTTAAACATGTCCCAATTGACATGATTCTCTCTTGACTTGTCTTCCAGGGACTTCTGTTTCTATCTTGTTGTTCTCTGTAGAGGACTCACTTGTATGGTTCTTGGTGTTAGTACTTTCTGTCCATGATTCTCTTCCTAATCTCTTGTTTATGTTCGTGTTTCATATTATCCTTGAATGTCTCTTGGGTCCCAGGAATTTAACCAGCATCTCTTGATATGTGATTCCATCTGTACTCTGTGTTTGAACTCTCTTAAGCTCTGGTCATATTCATCTTTCTCCATCACACAGGTACTTCCTGTTCATCGTGTCCCAAATAAGGAAGTTGGTCAGATCATTGCTCTTCATAGGAAGTTAAGATGGTAGGGTTATACAGGTCAAATGCTCAGGGTCCACTGATGCTAACTTCCTGTAATGCACTGGACAGTCACACTCCACAAAGAATTGTCCGATTGCCAGAAGTGCCCTTGTTAAGGAATAGCAAATTTTGCTTTTAGTTTCTAAAACTTAACTAACTAAACTAAAACTAACTTAGTTGGGAAAGTGAAGAAAGAAATGCTGACCACTGGATCCAGTTAGTAGTCATATGGAAGAATGGGAGGCAAAAGGGGAACAGCATGGAAATGCAGACAAGAATGGAATGAATTATATTGAAAATTGTAGAAGTACAAAGAGAACAATGGGGAAGCTGTTGGTTTGTTGTTCCATGTCCTGGTCTTTTCTGGGCAGGTAGTCACACTTAGTCTCCGCCCAAATAACTGGCAGCTGTTAGTTTGGGCCTGTGGTAGTGAATAGCCAGAACTGTATCTGGTCTGATCCTGCCCTGCTAGGCTCTTAATTTCCCAGTTTGGATATACATCTTGCTATCTCTTGTTGAGACCTTCAGCTATTACCAACCAAAGCTTCTTTAATGAATAATTGTACAATAAGCTATATAGTAATGGTTCCTTTAATATAAGAACATCAGTAAGCCTTATATGCTAGGTACTGTGAACTCTCTAAGCATGTGTATATTTCTCACCAAAATTATAACCTACCAATTAGTTAAATAAAAGTATATATATTATACACATTTATAAAAATAAAATAACCAGTCTACTTTCTTGCGGTTAGTATTTCTTGGAATTCACACTTACCTATTCTCCCCTTCCCCTTCCCCACTTTAAAAAATAATATCTATTTTTTCAGATTGGAGAAAAAAAATGAGAATATAGTGAATGTGTAGTCCTTATACACCCCCAAATGGAACCTCTCACCCCACTGTCAGTAGGTTCTGTAAAATTAGGTTCTAAACCTATGTTGATACATAGTAGCACTCAATTCTATAGCTTATCTTTAGGGTACACTGCTAGTGTTGATGTGCTGTGGATTTTGACACGTGTGTGTGATGATATGCAAATTCTGTCGCAGTATCATACAGAGTAGTTCTGCTGTCCTAGAAGCACATCCAGCCTTCCCGTCTTCGCTTCCCTGTAATACTGATCTTGTTTAGTGGCTCTGTCACAGGTCTTCTTTACATTTTAAAACATACTCTAAGCTCAGCTACTAGAATGATGTTGAGAAGCTCTAAGAATCCGGTGCCCATCAGTGTCCATGCACGCATTTACCTGTTCAGAAATGGACCTGCTTGAGCTATTATTATGTTTTCTTCAATTGTGGGAATCTGCTTAGCTGTATGGCCCTGTGTGGGCAACATTATAAGACTTCAGAAATGCCTCTTTGTTGCTTTCTCTCTGTATGTTTTAAGAGAATGGTTTTCTTTCTCAACTGGAGTTCTGTGTAGGCCAACAGTCTGACCAGACATCCTGCACTTAGTATCTTGTGACTCTAGAACAAGAGTTGAGATGAGGCTGGTCTATTTTCTCAGTGCTATCTGCTATTCAGGATAGATGCTCTCTGAAACCCCTGGCGATAAAGCATTTTGAGGGCCCTTGTCAAGATGCCCCCAGAACTGTTTGGTGTAGTAGCTTCATACTAATTCCTAGTTGCCTTGCAGTGACTCATTTTTACAGGAACTCTGGTACTGTGTGTTGTTATACCCACATCTTGAGAAAACTTTATACCACACTGTTATAAGGCTGGTCACATAATTGAATTATGAAGGATTTGGACTTCTTGAAACTTACCAGTATGTTTTTCAGCAAATAATAATAGAAAATAAATTTCTTTGGGACAGCATCATATCAGAAGAAAATAATGGTTGTTTCTAAATCTGCCTGGAGTTTGTTCTAGGGGAGGTGCAATTCGCATGAACAGGCTAGCGGGGACAGATGGATGCCCTTTGGAGGCCTTGTGTCCTTGTGCTGAGTCTCTTTTTATTCTTCTTTCAGAAGCTCCTTGTGCCACGCCCCTGATTTGCAGCTTTGGGAGACCAGTAGACCTGGAGAAGGATGACTACCAGAAGGTGGTGTGCAACAATGAGCACTGCCCCTGCAGCACCTGGATGCATCTTCAGTGCTTCTACGAGTGGGAGAGCAGCATCTTGGTGCAGTTCAACTGCATCGGCAGGGCCCGCAGCTGGAATGAGAAGCAGTGCCGCCAGAACATGTGGACCAAGAAGGGCTATGACCTGGCTTTCCGCTTCTGTTCCTGCCGATGTGGGCAGGGCCACTTAAAAAAGGACACAGACTGGTACCAGGTAAAGCGGATGCAAGATGAAAAAAAGAAGAAGTCTGGGTCAGAGAAGAACACAGCAAGGCCTCCAGGGGAGGCTGGGGAGGAGGCAAAAAAATGCAGGCCCCTGAACAAGCCCCAGAAAGGCCTGAACCATGACCTTCCTCGGCGGCATTCCATGGACAGGCAGAACTCCCAGGAAAAGACAGTCAGTTCTGCAGCCTATGGGGCCCGCTCTCCTTGTGGCTCCCCTGGCCAGTCCCCACCCACTGGCTACTCTATCCTCTCCCCAGCCCACTTCAGTGGTCCCCGCTCCTCCAGATACCTTGGGGAATTCTTAAAGAATGCCATTCATCTTGAGCCTCACAAAAAGGCCATGCCAGGAGGCCACGTGTTCAGAAATGCCCACTTTGATTACAGTTCGGCTGGTCTGTCTGTGCACAGGGCAGGACACTTTGACACGCCTGTTCAGTTCCTGCGACGGCTGGACCTCTCTGAGCTCCTCACCCACATCCCCAGGCATAAGCTAAACACTTTCCATGTCCGGATGGAGGACGATGCCCAAGTAGGCCAAGGCGAAGATCTACGGAAGTTCATTCTTGCAGCCCTCAGTGCCAGCCACAGAAACGTTGTAAACTGTGCTTTGTGCCACCGGGCGCTCCCTGTGTTTGAACAGTTCCCTCTGGTGGACGGAACTCTGTTCTTAAGCCCCTCAAGACATGATGAGATTGAATATGATGTTCCTTGCCACCTTCAAGGTATAGGTGTTGATTCACCTTGCCTGGTTTCTGTTTGTTAAAACACAAAAAGCAAACAAGATGGAATACATATTTACTTTATTTAATTGTAACTGACATGGTTTTATTCTAGCCAGGGACTAACTAGGTAACATGAGTATTTCAGCTTCTCCCAGCGGCTAGTGGTTTCTGTACTCTGATCTCACTGTATTGGGTACAATTTTATGTCCTTGTTCTGTGCTAATTTGATGAAAGGATAGCTAATGTTTAGCTTTTCACAACTGGATAAAAATTTAGAGAAGTAATTACATTTTTCTCTTTGCTGTGAAATAGTTTGAAACCTTTAATGTGCCCAGCAGGCTGTGATCCTGTAAACGGGGAAAGGAGGAAACAAGAAGGCCAGTATGACTTCTTATTAGTTGAATTAATTTTAAAATTGTGAAAGATGAGAAGAACATTGATAGCATCAAAGGGAAAATGGGAGGTGATTGAAGCCCAGGCATGCCCTTGATTGGGGGACAGTATATGTATGACAAAGACTTGGGAACATTTTAGCCATAACTTAAATAGCAAGGAGTTGGGCAGTACAGGTATGAAATTAAAACTGTTGAACTTCCAAAGAAGAGATGCATGTATATAATAGTTCATTAACAGTATGCTGCAGTGCCAGATAAAAATGACTCCTGTCTTCTTCCCACTAAACCCTGCTGTTTCCACCCCCAGAGCCAAACACATTGAAATGCTAAGTGATTCTTCAAGGTTTTTGACATCAGGATTTTGAATACAGTTATCTTAATTCTCCAGTTTTAGGTACTATATCTTTTGATAAGACTGGCACGTAAGATGGATGACTATGTACCTCTCTTCTTTGGAGATAAATGCATAATGTTTCTGCTACATCACACACACACACATACACACACACACACACACACACACACACACACACACACTTGAGAAGTGCATAATCTTTCTGCAACATATCACTCACACACACACACACACACACACACACACACACACACACACACACACACACACACACGTTATAGGAATAGTCTTGAAGGCATGCTTTTTAAATTAGAGTTCATTTCTTCCATTGCCATGCAGTTTTTGTTTTTGTTTTTGGAGACAAAGATCTCACTCTGTAGCCCAGGCTTGGGGCAGAGTCACAGTCCTGTAGAGACTTATTATTGGGAACTAACTGTTGGTTTGGCATCTGGAGGTTCGAGTGCCCGAGAGTGGTGTATTTATTTTTTGTTGTAACTCTGGGCAGTTGCTCTGCTCTAGCAGCTTTTGTAAACCACTTTTCTAAAGCATTTCTACACACCTAACATTTTTTGAAGTTCTTTACTTCTGTAAACATCTCTTATAAAGGCTTTCATCTCCATGCTCTGTTCTGCCCTGAAGAACTCAGGACCTGCTGGGTTTGAAGGAAAGCCTTTCTTATTTCTCATGCTTTAAGTCTTGTCTTTTAACCCATATTTTCTTTTATTTTTTCCCTCAGACACCCTCAGAAGCTGAGACATTGGAAGTTTGAGAATGCCTTCATTTATTCTTAACACTTGGTTGTTACCTAGCTGGGTCATTACAAATACTTACCTTTGGAAGTGTTTCCTCACTATCTTCTGTCGTACCTTGTTACTGTCTTGAAGTCTGATCTTAACCTTCACCCCCAATCTCTATCCTCTTTAAAGGATTCAACTTTTCCCTTACTATCTACTGTTCTAAACTCTTACCATACTGTGGTTTCTTAGCCCCTCCACCTTCATATACTGGAGGCTGTCTTGGATCATTGAGTATATAAGCTTACATCCTTACTTTGGAGAAACTTTGCTTTTGTATTGCTACTTTGATACATTTCTCTCTTTTAACTTACTGGAACTCCTGTTCATGTGATACTTTACTTCATAGTTTGCAGTTTCGGACCCCCTTTGATGTGAGAGAAAATCCTGAGTGTATCTGTTGTGCATTACTCTGTTAAACCTTCTGGAAATGGAACATTTCCTTAGATTTCTCTTCTAGTATTTTGAATTTCTAGAACCTTTTGTTTGCTTTTTTGAGACATGTAGATCATGCTGGAAGAGGTATTCCTGGCTCTGCCTTCCAAATGCTGGAATTAAAAGCATGTGCCACCAAAAAAAAAAAACCAACCAACCAACCAAACAAAAAACAAGAAACATTCTTGTTTCTCAGATATGATTTCTTTTTATTATCTTTCAGAGTAAGAAAAAGGTTGCAGTTATGGGGTAGTCTTGTTTGGGTGTTTTGTGTGATTCTCTGGAGTCCTTCAGTTTTTGTTATAAGGTGCAACTCCCCAAAGCCTAGTGGCCTCAAGGGACTTAAAGCCCTCTCATGGTTCCACGGTAGGGTTGGGTAGGATGGTTTCTCATCCCACAGGTGATAGACAGGTTGGCTTCTGATGCCCCAGTGGATGGACTCTCTGTTATCCTTGTCCCCCTTCATCTTCCATTAGGTTAGTTTGAGACTTTTTAAAAAGTTGTGCTTCTAATTGAAACATAATTGTAAATATTTATGGATTGTAGTGTAATGTTTTTGTGCCTCTTATATTATGTAATGATAAGATTCGGGTACTGAAGATACCATTCACTTCATATTCATAATCTATGTGATAAGAACATTCAAAATCCGGCTTATACAGAAAACTCTGTAATAAAGTATATGTACTACAGTACAGTGGGACACTGGCACTATTACTCCTCCTAACAGCAGCCTCTTCCCACCCACCCCAGCCTCTCTTCTCCCCTAGAAGAGGTACTTGCTCCATACCTGTACATTCCACAACTGTGTGGATCACCTCGGAGTGCTCTTTATGTGCCTGGTTTAGTTAGTACTTAATATAGTGTCCTTCAGGTTTATCCATTTAATGGAATTGTGATTAAATTTCTTTTGTGGTTAAATATATGTGTATATGTACATACACAAAATATCTTCTCTTTCCATTCATCTTTTGATGGACTCTTAGCTTCTGATTCCGTAGCTTTTGTGAGGAATACTGCAGTGAATATGGGAGTGCCAGTATTTCTGACATACTGATTTGACTTCTGGATCCTGTGGTAATTCTAATTAATTCTAATTATACATCTCAAGAATTGTATAATTTTAATTATACAAGTCAAAACCTGTTCTGTTATTATTAGGTAATACATAATTTTTATTTATGTATTTATTTTTTAAACAGAGTCTTACAGCGTAGCCTTGGTTGGCCTGGGAACTTGCTATATAGATCAGGCTGGCCTCAACCTCAGAGATCAGCCTGGCTCTGCCTCCAGAATGCTGGGATTAAAGGTGTGAGCCACCTTCCATGGCTTATTTTTTAGTTTTTTGAGGGAACTGTGTATGTTTTTCTCTAATGGCTTTACATTCCATTTGAAGTATGTGAGGATTCACCTTGAATTTACTCAAATGCATGAAGCTGAAGGAGGTAATTAAATGAAATAGGCCAGGTACAGCAAGGCAAATGCTGTATGATTTTATTCAGCTGTAGAGTCAAAACAACTGACCTCAGTGTAGAGTGGGATAGTGCTCAGCCAAAGCAGGGAAGGGTAGGGGACCCCTTCCCAGGGCGGGAGAGAGAGCGGCTAAAGGCGGAAATACACTTAGATGGCAGGTAGGTTTCTTCCTGGTTTGTAGAGGTGGAATTTTTGGTTTTGTTTCTTATTTAGCATAACTGCATAATGGTATTAATTTTAGAGCGAAATGGATAGAAACACCTCTATTTCTACACCTTAAAATGTGTACCATACTTTATGGAAATGAATTAGGTGCTTGTGATGGACATAGGTATTTGGACATCCATCATTAGTCCATCATCAGTCAGTCAAATTTTGCACATGTGGTAGGTGGGGTCATCAGTGTATAATCTTAGTATATAAAATGCGTCATATACTAACTTATGTAACTTAACTGTGAATCATAGCATCACACATGGAATTAGTAAGTAACACGTGCATAGTATGTACATCCTGTACTCTGAGCACTCTGAGATCTCCAGGGAAGAAAGGGCCAGTTGTTGGGTTTGGTTCTTCAGGAGGCAGGATGGGGTAAGAGCTGTGGAGGGCGGGTGGGGAAGGCAGGGTTTCTTTGAAGCAGAAGAAGCCCTTTGTCATGTTCTTAGGAATTTGAATTTAGAAGTTTTCAGCATTAAAAGAACCATAACTAATATACCAAAAAACAAAACAAAACAAAAGAAACCCAAACAAACAAACAACTGCTTGAAAAGTTTGCGACCTGGAGACAGAGTTGAAATTGTGTCACATATGTATGCACGAAGGTAAGAAACTACTGTCTGTAGATAGTGGGAACTAAAAGGAAGGGATATCTGCAGGAGACTGAAGGAGAACTACAGATTTGGAGAGTCTGGCTGTAAAAGTGAAGGGGCTTCTTCAGTTCACTTGGATCCCAAACCATATAAATGATATTTTTACAGGCTGGAGTAGACAAGGTTGGGAAAGAAGATGAGGTCATTTGTATATATTTAGTTAACTTTCTGTGAAGGTATCTAGCAAGCATTTCTGGTGAACATGTGGAATATTATTTTTAACATTGGTGGCTAAATCTTAGATATGAAAAGAAAAGAGGAAGCAGTTGTGGCAGTGCTCAAGACTAAATCCTTAAGGTGTTGATCAGAGAGGATGGAGAAAGAGGCAAAAATTTGAGAAGCCTGAATTGCATGCTTGCACACACACTTGTAAGTTAGTAAACACAGATAATGGCTCTGCTCTGTACACTCTATAGAGGTACCAAGAATAACTGCTGGTTTTAGAATCTGTGGTCAAGAGGTTTAATGAATACTAGAGAAGTCACCAATGCTACAAATTAGGCATTAGTCATGGGTCAGTGTTTCTATTGCTGTCCCTCAGAAGTCTGGGTGATCTTATTTATAGTAAGCTCTTATGCCAACCACACTTTTAAAGCATTTCCAGTTCCAACAAGGTGGCCACAAGATTCTAGGCCATGGGCTTCCATAGTTCACAGTTGATTATATGTTGCTGAGATGTGCACATGTTTTCTGTGCTCATCTTTGTTCTACCCCTTAATCCTTCTGACCTTCCCCAGCTTTGTCTCCAGACTCTGCTCTCTGATTCAGAAAATGGTTTTATTTGGTCTTCCTTAGTAGTACTGGTCTAGTTAAGAGGGACTCGATGGCCTTCTTTACTCCTGTGCATCATATGTGATTGTGCCATTAGGATCCTTGGAGATGCTTACAGAATCCTTTCTATGGCTCAGAAATTCTCTTTATAGGACATCATGGAATAGTAATGGAAAAGAATTCCTGAAACTAAGTTTCGAATCAGGCTTCCCAAGAGTTTGTTTGCCTGTAAATTAAGAGTCAAGTTAAGATAGGCATGAATTGAATCTTGTTTTGGCTCCTTATTTTCTTTGTAAGGGTTCACAAGCTGCCCAGGCTCTTTAAGCATCTGTCTCTCCTGTTTGGAATGGGAATAGCAATCATGAGCCCTTTGTAGTGGTGCAGTCAGAGTTAAATGAAAGGCGTACTCACAGCACAGGGCGGATCCTGGTAAATGCACAGTGAACATTCCTTGTCTTTATCATCACAGCCATTGTTACCAGAACCTTCTGTGTCTGGTGTTAACTTCCACTAGCAGCTCTGATGTATCATTGAGCACTGTAGGAGGAGACTGTAAATGAAGTGTTCTTGTGGCTCATAGGCTTTTGGATATGTCCCAGGAACTCCGTGGGTATGGCATATGAGACCTTGTTTTCAGTGTTTTAGAACATAGGTGGGTGGTATTGCAAGCAGCTCTTCCCAGTCTTCCTGGTTTTGGCAGAGACCCTACCCCACAGTTTATAGCGTCCTTGGCTGTTACCATGCTCCATCCATTCACTCAGCACACAGCTTTTCACGCTGTGGACATTGTGCTGGATACCAAATTGACAAAGATGAATGAGGTATGGCTCCTGCTCTCAAGGAGGAAGCGGGCCATGTAAACAAATGCAATGAAAATGTTCCCTCCAAAGACAATTTGGTGTCTTTGCAGTAGAAAAGGAAGAGAGAGCTAGTCCTTGCAAGTAAATGGTAAAAACCCTTAGTCTGAGTTAGATAGCAGCACATTCTGAGTAAGAAGCCACCATGCAGTGTTTTAGAGTGCTCCCTGTTCTCAGCAGTATTGCTGTTACATATTGCACAGGAAGTTCTTAGGCATGCTTACTAACTATTTGAACCCTTACCATTTCATATATTTGGATGACCTCTTTCCTTTATAAACATTAAATCCTGGATAAACAGTGAAGGAATGAGGTGGTGACTTTTGAAAGCTCAGTACATAATATATTGAATTTCTGATGTATCACAAGTAATATATAATTCTAGTTCCTAAATTAGCTGTGGTGATAGCCGAGCAGTTTTGGGATTGAGGACTGTTAACATAGTAATTGTGGCTTTTGTAAAATTCTGGGCTGTCGATACCAAGACAGACAGTTTTAGATGAAATTTGGGCTCATCAGACCAATGCTGTTGGTTCACGTTGGTTCACTGTGTATCATACATAGTCTCAGGAGAATCTTTGTGGTTACAATTTGGGTATAAACATGTGGCTTTGTTGTTTGGATATGGATGAATGAACAATATTATCCTAACAGGACAACTAAAGGACGTACTTACTGTCTGTCTGTCTGTCTGTCTATGTATGTATGTATCTATCTGTCTATCTAAAATATTTACTCGAATAATAAAATGTTTGCTTTTTGTTGATGATGGGGGCTTTTTATCAGCACTGGAGATAAAGTTGCTTCCCACCCTAGCCACCCTCACTCTTGTGTTTTCTGTGTGCAGGGAGACTCATGCATCTGTATGCAGTGTGTGTGGACTGCCTGGAAGGGGTTCACAAGATCATCTGCATCAAGTGCAAGTCACGATGGGATGGCAGCTGGCACCAGCTTGGTACCATGTACACCTATGACATCCTGGCTGCCTCTCCCTGCTGTCAGGTTGGTATCAACTGAAGTGAGAGTGCTGTGGGTAACTATGGGCTTCTGTCACCAAGTTAACTTAGAGAGTTAAAGGCTGCTTTGTGGTTACTTTGAGTGTGAGGTGTGAGGGCTTGGTCAAGGTGTACTTCTGAGGGGGGGAAGGGGACAGAGGGAGGGAGGGAGAAGTAGAGAGAAGTAGATTTGGAGTATTTTTCATCTGTTAAGTAAAAAAAGAAAGAAAGAGAAACAACAACAAAGCACCTTGCTTCCATTTAAGACAGCAGGAAAGTGCTCTGCTGAGTATCTGCAATTGGTTAGGCAGCCTGGGGGTTAGATATCTGTGTTTCTTTAGTTTTCATTTTGTTTGCTTATAATTTTCTCATTTTTTGAGATTAATTTGTACTACAAATTTGTAACAAAAGGTTTTAATTTAAACTGAAAAGGAAATTTTTTTTCTAGAACAGAAAAAATTCACTTCTTGCGTACTTTCTGTGAGATGTTTGCAAAACTCTAGTATCTCCCTCTAAGTTATGTGACATTGACCAGAAAACTTTACAATTCCTAAAGTGCTAGAAGCAGCAATATTCTCTCTTGACTTGTAGGAGCACCTAAAATGTAGGTGTCCAAAGGAAAGGAGGAGGTGCTGACACAAAACCCCATTAAATAAGAAATAGAAACCAGAAAAGATAAAAATCCCGAGGAATGCCTGAATTTATTATTATTCAACATGCTTGAAGAAGAACTTGTTACATAATTCCCTGGTGGGTGATTCTGGGTAGCAGAGACATTTTCTGCTGGCATTGTATTAACCCATATCCTTTACAAATAATGAGTGTTACACTTTTGGTTACAACAGCAGTTTGTATCATTACCATTGTAATTTGATTTTTAAAAAATATTCTTCTAGCAGCAGTTTGATTAGTAGATGACCTATTTCTGTTGAGTTCAAAGGTAGATAGATAGTAGTTTTCCTCTTTTTGCCCATTTGGGTGTTTTGCAGAAGAGAAATCTGCTTGTGAGCAAGGTGGACAGCCTTCTTCTTATGTCTTTTGGTTTTGGATTAGGTTGACTAGTTTTCTGTTCTTGTGGTGGTCTGACCACATTTCTAGATTCAAGATTAGCCTTGAAATGAGTTATCCTAATCTTCTAGTTACTCATTGTCATGCTTTATGGTTTCCACTGTATCTTAGTGTCCATTCCTAAGATGAGAGAAACCAAAGGAAGTGGTGGTGCTTTTCTGCGTACATATATGATGTAGCAGGAGGGTTAGCCTTTTAAGGAAGTGAGGATGTGAACAAAGGTTTGGGCCACATTAACACTCATGGCACCTTAGCATCACATGGAACCTTGCAGAGCGCATTCAGCCTTCTGAATGGATGCTTATAATGGATGACTCAAGTTTTTCAAAGTTTTCCCCAGGTCTACAGAAATTGTGTCACAGCTGTGACTAAAACATGTGATTCCTATTCTGGGGGTCTTTCTACTTGTTGTTGAACAGCCATGACATTTCTAAATCTTCAGAGAGAAATACAGAGTGGCATCCTGACCACCAGCCCTTTAGTCTACACTGTATGCTCATTCTTTAAACTGATATATGCCAAGATTATATTTTCTGGCCCTCAATTGAAACAGAAAACCTGTTTGGTTACTTATTGTTGTTGTTATTATTTTTTATTATTATTAAGCAATTGAAAATATTCATTGTGAAAATACAGGTTGTAGACAGTTCTCAAGTACCCAGGAAAGTCTTCAAATAATTCTGAGCCGCAATAAGCAGTAATTGGCTATCAGAAAGGACTAACAGGCTAGAGAGAATTTTACTGTATCTGTATGGGATGAAGTAGTTAAAAGGGAGTTCATTTTAGGTTATAGAAAGCGTGTGTAGGTGAAGTGTGCACTTTGAAGCACGTTTAGTTTGAATCCCAGCCGTTCTGCTTTCTGTTTTCTTGGGCTTGGTATTTATCATTGTGTGCCCCATTCATCATCTGAAATGCAGATTATGCTTCTTCACAAGAAAGTCTTGAAGACAAATTTGTTAGCACATTTTTAGGAAGGATGCATATTAAGACTGTTTGATCTGTAACTTGTGTCTGTCCACTTCACTCCCAGATCTGTTGCTGAAGTGCTCCAGGATTGTGCTGTTAGAGGCAAAGGCACAGTGAAGATGTCATGTTCTAGTGAGTTCCAGAGCCTCAGATAAACATAGCACGCCTGCCTGGATTGCCCATTTTGTTAGGATATTTATGGGAATTTCTATTTTTACATCAAAGAAAACTGTTATATAGAGACAAATGAAAAGTGTGTATGAGCTTTTGAAATAAACCTGGACTCTTCAGGAAAGTTTTTTATGTAGATTTAGGTGCAAGGAGCCATTGTAGCCACTTGCTTAAAATCCAGGGGATACGTTATTGCTGTTACGTAACTCTGTGATGTTTAGGTAGTACTGTTTAGAATTTTCTCACTGATAGGCACCTCATATTAAGAGAGAAACTAGGAGACTGTAATCTTTAGAAGGATGATGATGAATGCCAGAATATACATCTTAGATGTGCATACCTGAGTCTGCTAATAATGGAGGTGTTTCACTGAATCTCGGTCAGTCCCCAGCCACCTCATTGATTAGGTGGCTGGTTTTTGACAAATACTGTGTAGCCAGTGGTATTGTGGCTTATGGTGTCTGTTTCCCCAGGCCCGTCTGAATTGCAAGCATTGTGGCAAGCCTGTGATCGACGTACGGATCGGGATGCAGTACTTCTCTGAGTACAGCAATGTCCAGCAGTGTCCACACTGTGGGAACCTGGACTACCATTTCGTGAAGCCATTCTCCTCTTTCAAAGTTCTCGAAGCTTATTGATGAAAGCTTTGCTTTAGTAATAGCTATTTTATTGATATTATTACTTTACTACATATCTTTTATAGGGGAACATTCTGTGACATTAATTTCTTTTCTAATTTGAAGCAGAGTTTACTTTGTATATTTGTGCCACTAAAATGAGGGCTGCCCCTTGCCCTTTCTTGATTCCCAAATGTTAGTGTGTGGGTAAGACTGGATGCCAGGGGGAAAACTGTGAGGTTTTGGTAGGGTTTTGGTCTCATGCAGAGTATCTGATAGAGTTCTGGGTAGTCGAAGGATGGGTGCCGTTTAGGAGTGGGAATCTGTGGCTAAACTAGAGGTGTGGTAGCAGTTGGGAGGGAGCTTTTACTAATATGGTAGCTTTCTTGAGACTCCTCATTAGTTCTCTGGGCCTTGGGGAAAATAAATGACAAGTGAATGTACGTCTGAGCCTGGACAGCCAGTACTGTATTAGGCTGTCTGGACTCTGTTCTTCAGCACAGGTTGAGGTGCAATTTACTCCCACTGACAGGTGATTTGAGAGTAGAACTGAGTGCTCTTTCTTTGACTATTTGTGTAATTTAACAGTTTTCATACTGGAAATAATATCCAAATGATATGACACGTGAAAGCTGTTGCTGTTTAGGTGAGCTGAATCTAACAGGTCTTGTGAAGTGAATTTGGAAATGATGCACACTGAATCAAGTGAGCAGAAAGACAGAACTTGGTTATTTGAATTGTATCTCTAGAGTTCGTCAGAGAATCTACAGAAAATCTGTACACTCTGTGGTTCTGATGGGCATCATTTACAGGTTGCATTGCTGAAGTGCTGCCTGGTACCCAGATCTTCTTGCAGGTAAACCTCTGGCCTACCTGCTGTACTGCAGAACCAGCCGTGCCACACCCTTTTCGGTATACCTAGTGCCACATATTCAGAGCTGATCTGAAGAAGAAAGGGAAAATTCGTTAGAACGATGAAGAATAGTTTTTATTCTTTTAAAAGTATGTTCAGTTTTGGAAGCAGTAATGCAAAAGAGCATATCTGAAAATAGGTCATCCTAAAGATTCCCATGATCCCTTACTGTTGGTTAAAACAAGTCACATACAGAAAACCAAGTATTCCAAAACCAGCCTCTGTTCAGTAGAATGTGGAAACTTAAATATGCTAAAGACATGGCCTGTACAACTAGAGAATTACTTCTTATGAAGAAGGAATTTGGTAATTTCAAGTATGATACAGAAGTATATATTAAAAGAATACTAAAAAGAATAATTTATGACTAGGCAAATTTGGGGTTCATGTAAATATTTTATATCACTTTCTTGGTTTATGCCCCCTACACACACAGGAGGTGTTTCTCTTCAACATTGTTTAAGCATTATTGCTGCTGAGTTTTAAATTCTACTTCTTGTGATTTGTTGGAAACAGTAGCATTAAGGAACCCATTTACCAACTAAAACTCTTCATCTTTGGATGAATATTCTTCATCAGTTGATTTGTTACTTCTAGTTTGATGATCTGAAGTTTCACATCTGCCAAAAATTGCCTAGGACTAGCAGAAATCATTATTGGTTAGATGGTGTTTAATGCAATTACATGAGGTCTATATGACATAATACCTGCAAATTTGTCTCTGATGCACAAGCTGTAATTATGAATTAGCTGTTTTGTTTCCCTGTGAGTCTGTTGTATACTCAAGTTTAAAATTTTGGTAAGTTTCTATTCAGATTCATATTTGTCTTCGTATTTCTGATTTTTTAAAATAAATAAAATACTTGTAATGCTGTTCTCTAACCTGTTGATGTTTTCTAGTAAAATTTCACTGTATTACTGTTCTGAAGTCAATCTATCCATTGTACCCGGTGAGTTCTTTAGGTTAAAAGACACTGTGAAGCTTGTAAGCCACATTCTGTTCTTGTTCCTTATGTTGTTTTCTGCCCCTAAAATGAAGAGTTTTCATTTCAATTGGCTAACTCTTGCATTTGATGCTATGTTGATGATAAAGCAAGGACTGTACATGTGTATAGTCTTACAAAAAGAGAAGCGTGAGCCCTGCACTCCAATACTTAAATTAAATTCACTTTTGTCTGGAAGGGAAAATTTTGGCTGATTTGAGAATAAAATACAACTAAGCATACAATACTTGCTATAAAGGTAAATTTTACTTTGGAAATCTGCTGACCTTAACGTTTTTACCAGTCTTTGCCTGAGCACTTGATTAGTATTGGATTCTGTCAAGAAGGACCATTTCTGTTATAGCTGGGATTGTAAAGGGGGTCAGCCACCTAGGAGATCTAACTTCTGTTTCTCATGAGTAATGTTCAATAACTCATAGTTTTCAGATTGACTAATAATTTAAAGTGATTTTTATCTACTTTAACATTTTTAGTCATTTATTTTTAAAGTGTTGCATACTTTGAGCAAGTAAAACTGCTTCAGTTTTGAGAGAAGCTAATTTTTGATCATATTTTCTTCAGGCCATCTCAGCTTTCTGCTTTCTCTGATCACCTGATCACATGGGAAACACTTAGAAAGGGGCTTCTCCAACATCCTTTAATTTCCAATTTTTGTAAAAGGGGTTCATTTTTGTAAGTAAAAGAAATTTTCATACATTTTTGGGAAAAATTAACTCATGAAGAAGAATATTATATGTTTAAATGCTAAAATTTAACAGATTGAGTCATAACTTGCTAGACTACCAAGACTACCTTTCTGAGTTCCTCATGTCCTCTTACGATACCAGTGCTGATTGTGCAGTCTGCTTTGTGCCTGTTTTCTAACCTGTTTGATTTTTCTGTTCAAATCCTTGAAGCAGTTGTTGAGTAATTTTAGTTGGGAGATTGGGGAAGAGGTGAGGAGAAAGCACTTTTCCTTATGATGGGATTCCCATGGCAGGATGCTGCAGTTCATCTTCATGCCTGTTGACTTTATTATTTTTTCAGATAATTCAAAGAGAATATAATGAATGGACACCATGAAAACCAGCTCAAAAATATGTTGTCTATAAAAAAATCTTGTCAAGATGTCTTGGATTGCACTTTTGTTGAGGGAAGCCAATGTAAATACTTAAAGAATGTTGATAAAATTGAAGAATTTGGGTTATGGAATCATGTGTGATGTTAGAGGGTTTCTGTATGTGAAAGGTGTGTATTAAGAATAATAAAATTTTAGAAACAAATCTTGAACTTTGCTTTAATCTGTTACTAGATTTTGTTGGGGTTTTTTGAGAAGTGGGGTTGTTTGGTAAGAAAAGATAATAGAGAAGTAGGGATATTCTCAGAGTTTAAAAGAAAATCCAGAAAACCCTTCCAAAGGCACTACTGCAACTAATCAGGACTAAAGATTCCAGGGTAGCGAGATGGCTCAGCAGCCAAAGGTACTTGTTATCAAACGTAACAACTTGAGTCTGATGCCTAGAATCCACATGGTGGAAGGAGAGAAACAACCCCAGAAAGTTGTCCTCTGACCAGAACATGTATGCTCTGGTGCGTGCACACATATGATAGATACATGTAGAAGAAAGAAAAAAGGGAGAGGACCCACAATTACAAATTCTTCACTGCTCACATATATGTATCACATGTAAGCTGCTTTTGCAGCAGTGTAATAGCAAATCAGCCTTCCCCTTGTTTCATGTGTATATTATAAAATTATTGCTCTGGTTATAAATAATTCTGTGGTATTGAAAGTGTTAAAAATTAAAAGAGTGTGGTTTTGAAACCCCCCAACCCCCAGAAGACATTGTCTTAGTTACTGTTCTATTGCTGTGAAGAGACACCATGACCAAGGCAACTCTTATAAAGGAAAGCATTTAATTAGGGCCTTGAAAACAGTTTCAGAGGCTTAGTTCTGGTGGGGAGCATGGTTGCAATGCAAGCAGGCACTGGAGCAGCAGCTGAGAGCCTTACATCCTGATCTGCAGGCAGAGAGACCTTGCATGGGCTTTTGAATCCTCAAAGTTCACCCCCAGTGATACACTTTCTCCAACAAGGCCACACCTAATCCTAATATCTTCAGACAGTTCCACTCTCTGGTGACTAAACATTCAATTATATGAGCCTAGGGAGCTATTTTTTTCTCCATTAATTTATTCACTTTGCATCCTGATCTCAGCCCCTCCCCCACTCCTCCCATTCCCTCTCCATAGCCCTTCCCCCCAGCCACCCCTCCCCTTCACTTCTGAGGAAGGAGAGGTTGCCCTCCTACCTGTGTATCAACCAACCCTGACGCCTCCTGTCACTGCAGGACTAAACACATCCTCTCCCATTGAGGCCAGACAAAGCAGCCCAGTTATGGCCTAAAGACTACCTCTTGGTAAGTCCCACCTTTCAGTGTCTGACACATTGATTTGGGGTGATGTATTCACACAGAGCAATCACATTTGAAAACATTCTACAGGTAGTTTTTAGTGGGGAGGAAAGGGAATATAGTATTCGAAACAATTGTCTTACCTATTTTTTTTTTTTAAGCATTAATTTGTTGACGTCAGTTCCTATTTGTCAAAATAGGTTACTGCTTGAGGAAAACTGAACAAAAGATAACATTTTAACAATCTGCTCTTAAAAATTCCCACTTTATTCACTTTGGGATCTTTGAACAATTTTTGAATTTGTATGTGTCAAAGCTTTCAGGTTTGATAGCATTAGGCAACTGATATCCAATCTGGGCAGGGTTTTGCCTTTTTATTAACTTTTAAAACAGTTTTTATATCTTATGTTCCATTTTCAGTTTTTCCTGATTTTGTTGGATGGAGATGTTGGTATCTCAGTTTGAGGGTCACTGTATTTGATAACTGTATATGAGTTTCTTATAGCCTTATAGAAAAAAAAAAAAACAACTGGTTACACATTTTTTAACCAACATTTCTCATGCTTTGGGGGCCTTTATCAGTGGTTCCTTTTCTGTTGCTGTGATTAAAACACCATGACTAAAAGAACATATTTTATTTTTTATAATAAAATTTAGTTGTTAGAAAACTTTAGAGAAATGTTTCCTATAACAGTACTTCTAATGAACAGTTTACCAATAAGTACCAAAGTATAAATTGTGCATAAAATTTTATCTAGTAAACTTATTTCTATGAGTTTATGTTGAACAAAAATATGTATGTACTGTGGGATATCTATCACAATATTATATATAATGGTGAATTTTGAGAAACGTCAAAATTACAGGATTAATAAATTATGAAATTGTAGACATTTCTATAATTAAAATGCTATTTTTTGGGCTAAAACTTTTAGAAGCCAGTATTATCATCATCTTATACTTTCACATTATAAATATGATTAAAATAAATTAAATCACTTTGTAAAAACATTATGCAATTGGAAATTATTTCTGACAGATCAACTCTTACAGTTTTATAGGCCATTCATTTTTTTTCCTTTGAAATGACAAAGGAAAGTTGACTTCAGTCAAAATAGCACACATAACCTAATCTCATAAATCACAAGTTTAATGTCACTTGTTTTCAGTAGACTTTGAAAATCTTACTACTGTCACATTCAACTAGAAATAAGTTGACAACTCCTGACTAAATTCAGAGAAAATAAATACTAGTCTTCTAAAATATACAGGACTCACCTCTCTAATGTGAACATAAAATTTAAATACCTCCAATTTTCTTCCTTGAAGATACGTTAGCTTCACTCTGAGCAAAGAACTACATTCCTTTGCGTTTCCTAAGGCTATTACACTGAGACTCATGACAGATACCTATAACACTTGCTGAAGTTACCCTTTAAATATTTCTAGTTCTGTAGTGACTATTTCTATAAAGAATGAAGTGTGGGATTTTTTTTTCAGGACATTTAAGTTTTTTAATAGTTGAACCACAGATGGAGAAAATAAAAGAATTCAAAGTATTAGCAACAAATAAAATTGTACCAGTGGACTTTGGTAAAATTCTATAAAATTATAATAATTTCAATTATAATCACTGTTTAAGGATGTTTTAGAAGCTCTTGACCCATCTACTGCGAGAATGAAGACCATTCTCAGCAATCAGACTGTCGACATTCCAGAAAATGTCGACATCACTCTGAAGGGGCGCACAGTCATTGTGAAGGGTTCCAGGAGAACTCTGCGGAGGGACTTCAATCACATCACTGTAGAGCTGAGTCTCCTTGGAAAGGAAAAGAAAAGGCTCCAAGTTGGCAAATGGTGGGGTAACAGAAAGGAACTGGCCCCTGTCAGAGCCATCTGCAGTCATGTTCAGAACAGGATCAAGGGTGTTACACTGGGCTTCCGTTACAAGATGAGGTCTGTATGCTCACTTCGCCATCAACGTCGTTATTCAGGAGAATGGGTCTTCGGTTGAGATCTGAAACTTCTTGGGTGAAAAATACTTCCTCAGGGTTGTGATGAGGAGAGGTGTTGCTTGTTCTCTCAAGCCCAGAAGGATGAATTAATCCTTGAAGGAAATGATATTGAACTTATTTCAAATTCAGCCGCTCTGATTCAGCAAGCTACATCAGTTAAAAACAAGGATATCAGAAAGTTTTGGATGGCATCTATGTGTCTGAGAAGGGAACCGTGCAGCAGGCTGATGAGTGAGACCTCAGTTTCCTGGCTCCAGAAACGGGATCCTGATCACAAATACAATTTGGGCTCTTTGGGGATAATAAAAGACTTATATATTGGGGGAGAAAAAAGAGACTGCTTTAGAAAACAATCCCTTAAGTCCTTCCTATCCTGAATGTGTCACCTGAACTGTGCCATATTTGTGTATTTTAAACATATTATTATACTGCTTGCGATTTTTAGAGCATATATGTTCAGAATTGAGAGTTCATCTTGGTAGATATTTCCTTTGACCAGTATGAAGTGTCCTTTCTTATCTTTTTTGATAACTTTTGGTTGAAAGCTGATTTTATTCAATATTAGAATGGGTACTCCAGCTTGTTTCTTGAGACCATTTGTTTGGAAAATTGTTTTCCAACCTTTTACTCTGAGGTAGTGTCTGTCTTTGTCACTGAGGTACGTTTCCTGTATGCAGCAAAATTCTGGGTCCTGTTTACGTATCCAGTCTATTAGTCTATGTCTTTTTATTGGGGAATTCAGTCCATTGATGTTAAAAGATATTAAGGAAAAGTGATTGTTGCTTCCTGTTATTTTTGTTGTTAGAGGTAGAATTATGTTTGTGTGGCTATCTTCTTTTGGGTTTGTTGAAAGATTACTTTCTTGCTTTTTCTAGAGTGTAGTTTCCCTCATTGTGTTGGTGTTTTCCATTATTATCCTTTGTGAGGCTGGATTTGTGGAAAGATACTGTGTAAATTTGATTTTGTTATGGAATATCTTGTTTTCTCCGTCTATGGTAATTGAGAGTTTTGCTGGGTATAGTAGCCTGGGCTGGCATTTGTGTTCTCTTAGGGTCTTTAAGACATCTGCCCAGGATCTGTAGCTTTCATAGTCTCTGGTGAGAGAAGTCTGGTGTAATTCTGATAGGTCTTCCTTTATATGTTACTTGCCCTTTTTCCCTTACTATTTTTAATATTCTTTCTTTGTTTAGTGCATTTGGTGTTTTGATTATTATGTGACGGGAGGAATTTCTTTTCTGGTCCAGCCTATTTGGAGTTCTATAGGCTTCTTATATGTTCATGGGCATCTCTTTCTTTAGTTTAGGGAAGTTTTCTTCTATAATTTTGTTGAAGATATTTTCTGGCCCTTTAAGTTGGGAATCTTTGCTCTCTTCTATACCTATTATCCTTAGGTTTGGTCTTCTCATTGTGTCCTGGATTTCCTGGATGTTTTGGGGTGGGAGCTTTTTGGATTTTGCATTTTCTTTGACTGTTGTGTCAATATTTTCTATGGTATCTTCTGCGCCTGAGATTCTCTCTTCTATCTCTTGTATTCTGTTGGTGATGCTTGCATCTCTGACTCCTGATCTCTTTCCTAGGTTTTCTAACTCTTGGGTTATCTCCCTTTGTGATTTCTTTATTGTTTCTATTTCCATTTTTAGATCCTGGATAGTTTTGTTCATTTCCTTCACCTGTTTGATTGTGTTTTCCTGTAATTCTTTAAGAGATTTTTTTGTGTTTCCTCTTTAAAGGCTTCTAGCTGTTTACCTGTGTCCTCCTGTATTTCTTTAAGGTAGTTATTTATGTCCTTCTTAAAGTCTTCTATCATCATTATGAGAAGTGATCTTAGATCCGAATCTTGCTTTTCCAGTGTGATATTGTATCCAGGACTTACTATGGTGGGAGAATTGGGTTCTGATGATGCCAAGTAACCTTGGTTTCTGTTGCTTATGTTCTTATGCTTGCCTCCTGCCATCTGGTTATCTCTAGTGCTACCTACCCTTGCTATCTTACTGGAGCCTGTCCTTCCTGTGATCCTGGTTGTATCAGAACTCCTTAGAGACCATCTTGTCTCTGGGATCCTGCGATTCTGCGATCCTGTGATCCTGGTGTGACCAAGCTCCTGGGATCCTGGGATCCTGTGATCCTGGGTGTGTGTGAGCGCCTGGGAGTGGAGCTTCCTCTGTGTGTTGTGGAACTGGCTGAGGAGCTTGTACCCGAGGTCTGCTCAGGGCACTGGTCCAGACTGGAAGAAACCCATGCCACTGGTCAGGCGGGGTTCCTGGGTCCCTAGATCCCACTGGTCCCAGTTACTCCTGGTGTTGGAACAGATGTTTTTGAGTTAATCTTGTATCCAGTCACTTTACTGAAGGTATTTATCAACTGTAAAAGTTCCTTGCTAGAAATTTTGTGGTTACTATTATATTATCTGGGAACAACAAAACTTTGACTTCTTTTCCAGTTTGTATCTCCTTTACTTGCTCTAGCTAGAACTTCAAGTACTATATTTGAATAGATATGGAGAAAGTGGACAGCCTTGCTTGTTCCTGATTCTAGTGGAATTGCTTTGAGTTTTTTCCATTTAATTTGATGTTGACTTGGCTTGCTATAAATTGCTTTTATTATGTACTTTGTATCGCTGATCTCTTCAAGACTTTTATCATAAAGGGGTGTTAGATTTTGTCCAAGTTTTTTTCAGTATCTAATGAGATTATCATGTGGTATTTTTCTTCAATTTGTTTATATGGATTACAATGACAGATTTGTGTATGTTTAACTATCTCTGCATCTCTGGGATGAAGCCTATTTGGTCATGGTGGATAATCTTTTTGATGTATTTTTGAATTTTGTCAAGTAATTTTTTGATGATTTTTGCATCAATGTTCATGAGGAAAATTAGTCTGAAATTCTATTCTTCAGTCTTTATGTGGTTTGAGTATCAGAGAAACTGTGGCCTCATAAAATGATTTGGTGGAATAATTTCAGTAGTATTGGTATTACCTCTTCTTTGAAAGCCTGGGTAGAATTCTGTGCTAAAACGTGTTTGACCCTGAGCTGGTTTTGGTTAGGAGACTTTAACTTTGGTATGTGGTATCTGTCTAGAACATTATACATTTCACCTAGATTTTCCAGTTTTGTAGAGTATAGGCTTTTGTAGTAGGTTCTGATGGGTTTTTTTTTGAATTTTCTGTTTATGATGTTATGTCTCCCTTTTTCCTTTCTGATTTTGTTAATTTGGATACTGTCCCTGTGCCCTTTAGTTAGTTTGGCTAAGGATTTATCTATCTTAATGATTTTCTCAAAGAACTAGCTCTTGGTTTTGTTGATTCTTCACATCATTCTCTTTGTTGCTAACTGGTTGATTTCAGCCCTGAGTTTGAATATTTCCTGCCTTCTACTATTCTTTGGTGTGTTTGCTTCTTTCTGTTCTAGAGCTCTCAGGTGTGCTGTTAAGTTGCTAGTGTAGGATCTCTCCAATTTCTTTACCAGGGCACTTAGTGCTATGGATTTTACTCTTAACACTGCTTTCTTTATTTTCACTGAATTCTATGAAGTCTTTCATTTCTTTCTTTATTTCTTCCCTTACCAAGTTACCGATGAGCAAAGAGTTGTTCAGTTTTCTTGAGTATGTAGGCTTTCTGTTGTTTCTGTTGTTATTGAAGTCTAGCCTTAGTTCATGGTGATCTGATAGAATGCATGGGATTATTCCAGTCTTGTATCTGCTGAGGCTTGTTTTGTGACCAATTATATGGCCAGTTTTGGAGAGGGTTGCATGAGGTTCTGAGAATAAGGTATATTCTTTTGTTTGGGCATAAAATATTCTGTAGATATCTGTTAAATCCACTTGGTTCATAACTTCTGTTAGTTTCACTGTATCTCTGTTTAGTTTCTGTTTCAATGACCTACCGATTGGTGAGAGTGGGTGGGATATTGAAGTCACCCACTATTATTGTGTGAGGTTCAATGTGTGTTTTGAGATTTTAAAGTTTCTTTTACAAACGTGGGTGCCCTTGTATTTGGGGCATAACTGTTCAGAATTGAGAATTCTTCTTGGTGGATTTTTCCTTTGAATATGAAATGTCCTTCCCCATCTTGTTTGATAACTTTTAGTTGAAAGTCTATTTTATTGGATATTAGAATGGCAACTCTAGCTTGTTTCTTGGTACCATTTGCTTAGAAGACTTTTTTCCAGACTATTACCCTGAGGTAGTGTCTGTCTCTGTCACTGAGTGTTTTTCTTGTATGTGGCAAAATGCTAGATCCTGTTTATGTATCCAGTCTATTAGCCTGTGTCTTTTTATTGGAGAATTGAGTCCATTAATGTTGAGAGATATTAAAGACAGATGATTGTTAGTTCCTGTTATTTTGTTGCTGGAGGTGATATCATGTGTGTATGATTCTCTTCTTTTGGGTTTGTTGTGAAATGTTTATTTCTTATGTTTTCTTGGGTGTAGTTAACCTCCTTGTATTGGAGATTTCATTCCAGTATCTTCTGTAGGGCTGGATTCATAGAAAGATACTGTTTAAGTTTGGTTTTGTCATGGAATATCTTGGTTTCTCCATGTATGGTGATTGAGAGTTTTGCTGGGTATAGTACCCTGGGCTGGCAGTTGTGTTCTCTTAAGAGTCTGCATGACATCTGTTAAGGATCTTCTGGCTTTTAGAGTCTCTGTTGAGAAATCTGGTGTAATTTTGATAGGTCTGCCTTTATATGTTACTTGGCCTTTTCCCCTTACAGCTTTTAATATTCTTTCTTTGTTCTATGCTATGTTTTGATTATTATGAGACAAGAGGATTTTCTTTTCAAGTCCAATCTATGTGGTGTTCTGTGGGCTTATTGTACATTTATAGCCATCTCTTTCTTTAGGTTAGGGAAGTTTTTTTCTGTGATTTTGTTGAAGATATTTTCTGGCCCTTTTAGGTGGGATTCGTCATCCTCTTCTATCCCTTTTATTCTTAGGTTTGATCTTTTCATTTTGTCCTAAATTTCCTGGATATTTTGGATTAGGAGCTTTTTACACTTTGTATTTTCTTTGACTGATGTGTCAATATCTTCTATGATATCTTCTATGCCTGCGATTCTCTCTTCTATCTCTGTATTCTGTCAGTGATGCTTGCATCTGTAGCTTCTGATCTCTTTCCTAAGTTGTCCATCTCTAGGGGTGCCTCCATTTGTATTTTCTTTACTGTTTCTATTTCTACTTTTAGTTCTTGGACCATTTTGTTCAGTTCCTTTACCTGCTTGATTATATTTTCCTGCATTTATTTAAGGGATTTATGTGTTCTTTAAGGGCTTCTACCTGTTTGCCTGTGTTTCCCTGTATTTCTTTAAAGGAGTCCTTTTTATCTTCCTTAAAGTCAGCTGTCATCTTCATGAGATGCGATTTTAGGTCATTATCTTGCTTTTCAGGCATGTTAGGGTGTCCAGGGCTTGTGGTGGTGGGAGAACTGGGTTCTGATGGTGCCAAATTGCATTGGGTTCTGTCGCTTATGATCTTCTGTTTGCCTCTGGCCATCTGGTTCTCTCTGGTTTTAACTGGCCTGAGTGTCTTTGACTGGAACTAGCTTCCGTGGAGGAGGAATTTAGAGCTGGTCTCCTTGGAGGCAGACAGCATTGTCTCTGGTTAGGGTGGGCCTCCTGTGTCTCTGGTTAGAGCAGGCCGCCTGTGCCCTTGTTTACTCCGCACTTCCTGGTATGCTCGTAGGCTATAGCATTTGGGCAGGTATTGGGCAGCTGATCTGGCCCGGGTGGGGAAGTGGGCTGGAAGGAAAGTGGAGCTCGAAGCTGGGGCTGGGGGCTTTGGGGGGAGATGGGCCTCATGGTTGTTCCAGCTGGCATGGGTACTTGGGTGAGATTCTCACCTGTGTCTTTGGTTTCTACAGACCTCCTGGAAGGCAAGTGGGCATTTGGGCAGGTATCAGGCTGCCAAACTGGCCCTGGGTGGGGAAGTGAGCCAGAGCAGGTTTGGTCTTTTCATAGTTTTCAAGATTTCCTAGATATTTTGTACCAGAAACTTTTTAGTTTTAACATTTTCCTTGACCAGTTTCTTTTATCATATTGGTCTAAAGGTTTTACTGTGTGAAGAGATACCATGACTGAGGCAACTCTCATAAGGAAAACATTTAATAGGGGCTGGCTTACGGTTTTAGAGGGTTAGTCCATTATCATCATGGTGGGAAGCATGGCTACATAAAGGCTGACATGGTGTTGAAGAAAGAGCTGAGAGTTCTATATCTTGATCCACATGCAGCAGGAGACTGTGCTACACTAGGTATAGCTTGAGCATACTTCAAAGCCCACCTCCACAGTGACATACTTCCTCCAGCAAGGCCACACCTATTCCAACAAAGTCACACCTCCTAATAATGCCACTCCCTATGGTCCAAGCATTTAAACATATGAGTCTGTGGGGGCCATATCAATTCAAACCACTACAGTATTTTCTATGCCTGTGATTCTCTCTTCCATCTCTTGTATTCTGTTGGTGATGTTTGACATCTGTAGTTTCTGTTTACTTACCTAGATTTTCCATCTCCAGGATTCCCTCAGGTTTTTTTTTTAATTGCTTCTATTCCTATTTTCAGGTCTTGAGTAGTTTACCTGTTTCTTTTTTTTCTTGATTCTCTTGGCTTTCTTTAAGGGATTTATTAATTTCCTCTTAAAGGGTCTTTTTAAAATTGGTCTTAAGTTAATTTTCTTGTGCTTCAGATGTCTTGAAATATCCGGGGCTTGTTGTAGTAGGGTAGCTGGGCTCTAGTGGTACCATATTGCCATGGCTGTGGTTGATTGGGTTCTTATGCTGGCCTCTAGGCATCTGGGTTTGGAATAATTATAGATTAGGTAGCGATTTCTGAGTTCATCTTTGTTGGATGGATGCTTTCCCTTTCTTTGTTTCCTTCCTGGTCATCTGGCCTGAGTAGCCTATGGTTCTGGTGACCAGCAAGTCCTTAGGTCCAGTAGGGTGTCTCTGCTAGGGTTTTTGTAGCCTATATAAGCTCTGGGGTTTTCATAGCCTATGTGAGCTCTGGGGTTTTGGGCGCCAGTATTGCCTCTGGGGCTCTGAGAGCTGGTAGAGCCTCTAGGGTTCCAGGTACTGTTTGTGGCCTCCCATAGAGCAGTGTGCTTCTGGTCTTCTATGTTGGTGGAACATGACTTGTGAAGAATATACAAAAACTTTTTTAAAATTGAAGTTTGAACATTAAGCATTCATATGATATTCCTTGTTCAAAATACTAATGTTTTAGTGTAGGTTTCACAGTGAAAACATTGCAGTAGAGGATAAGCATAGTCTACTGCTGAAAACTCTTTGACCTATCTTAAATCTGACACTTTTCATGCTGTGCGTGTGGGTTGCATTGGTTAAAAGTTTTAAGTAAATATCACTAACAACTCATCTTAAGCTGTACAAGAAAGCTCATTTAAAATTGTTTAGCATTAAAGTTAAAAAGATTATTTTTATCTAAAAAGAATAATGTTTAAAATACTCAAATTGACTTTTTTGCGTTACGTCAATTTTGAAGTTGGAGCAAGTACTTTAGCACTAAGTTTTGGGTTAGGTACAATTTTTTAAATGACAAAAATAAATCTGAAGATTTCAGAACTTACTATTAAACATCAAAGAAAAAAATCAGAAAGGTCTTTAAATAAATGGAATTCTCAGCTTATAGACATTTGTCTCTTGAAAATACAGACTTCCAGGTCAAATTTCTGTTTGGCTCAAAGATGTAATATTTCACCTCTTCAAAGACAATACAATCGTGACTCTGTATTATAAAGGGTTGCTTCTTTACCTCCTTGTGAATATCCAAACCCACAAATGCTCATAAAATAACTTAGTATGTGCTTTACATATTTATTTTATTATTTAAATTATGTGTATGTGTGTATGAGTATGTAACATATTTAGCATAGTTTCGTCCTGGTAACAGACTGGGATGATGAAGAAATAAAAGCTAGACACACAAATATCTACAGAAAGACTGGGATTGGGTGAGCTGTGCATGATCTTGTGTAGATACCAGCAGGCAAACCAGAATCCCAGCATATTTATTATGCAGTACACAAGAAGGAGTTAGCTAGACTCAGTAGGATGTCTATATAGAGGAACAGTCATTCTGGAAGAAGAGTCTATAGTTGTTGCTAGCTTTTGCATACACTGTCAATATTCACATACTGACTAGAGGAGGCTTTGTTAATTCTCTGAACCTGACCCAGGGGAGGTGTTGCCAATAAATACCCAAGAGTTTGAGGCATTGGGGCCCTTGTCAATAATGCGCATTTGCTCAGAGCTTTGGTTGCCCACTAAGGACACAAAAGGGTCAGATCCCATGGAGCTGGAGTTACAAGTGATTGTGAGCCATCTGGTGTGTGATCTGGAGACTAACTCTAGTCCACTGCAGGAGCAACAAACACTTAATGGCTGAGCAATCTCTCCCAGCTTTGTTCTGCACACTTGAAATCATTTCTTGGTTACTTACCATGACCAATGTATGTGCTATGAAAAAAGAAGTCATTCTTTAGTAATGGGTAATAGTAAATATTAAGTGGGAAAAAAATCTACAAGTTCAGTACAGACACTTTTTCCCCTGAATATTTTCAAAATACAGTTCGTTGAATCCATGGATATAGAATATGTGGCTAACTGCTGTCTTTTCAGTGGGGGGTGAAGCCACTTAAATGTAGTGTACAGAGAAGTTGTTAAATTATTTCATTCAGATTTATATATTCTTCATGAAATCTTTCAGTCTGGCTTGGATAGGCCTGTCACATCAAGGGTTACCTGAAGCCTAGATGGTTATCTGCAGTTGCTTCAGCAATGCCACTCTTTAAGCATAGCCGCCACTAGAGCTCAAAGCCAGGTCTACCTTCAGGAGGTGGGGAATCCTTTTGTAGATCAGTTTGCCTCTTTCTGGAGGGGATCAGAGCTCCACTGAGGGCAGTTTTTTTCCACTGTCCTATTTCCCACAGCTGTGGCAATCAGTCCTTTTAGAATCTTCTTTGGGGATGTCTTTTAGAAAATTCAATGCCAAAATGGCAACTAACAGGAAAGTAAATACCTGAATCATAAGACCTAACTACTATTGGAGGTCGGTAAAGATCCTTTCAGCTCCTACCCAGATAAAATGGGTGATTATCTTGGTATTAGACAATGTATTAAACAGGATACTTTGTATTTTGCTTTAAATTTTTCTTTATTTTATGTCTAAGAGTGTTTGCCTATATGTACATATGTGCACTGTGCACATGCCTGGTATTCATGAGGCCCAGAAGAGGGTGTCAGAATCCCTGGAACCAGAGTGATAGACAGTTGTGAGCTGCTGTGTGGATGCTAGGAACTGAAAGTGGCTTTTCTGGAAGCTAATGCTTTTACCTGCTGGTCCATTTCTTTATCCCTAGACGTTGTGATTTATAAACAAAAGACATTGTTTACATTCTAGAGCTTGGGAAACCTGACATGAGCTGCCATCAGATGTGATGTCTGGTAGGGACCAGTTCTTCACAGATGGCAGAAGGGATGCACACACTCCTGTGGACCTCATTATAAAGGCCCAAATTCCACTCATGAAGCTTCTGCCTCCATTTTCTAATAATATCCTAAAAGTGCCTTTTTAAATGCCAACATCATTGAGGTTATATTCCAGCATATGAACTTGAGGAGCACACAAACATCTAAATTATGTATGGGGTTTTCTTAGCTGAGATTAAAAGAACTATAGAATGCCGGATAGAAAGATTCCTTTCTCAACCCTCTCACTCTAATATATAGAAAGGAACAAACACAGACTGTGGTTGTAGAACACTTATGAAAGTGTCCAGTTGTTTCAGACAGTAATAACATCAAGTAAGCAGTCATAATGCTAAATTTTCATACAAAATGGGAAATGGCTTAACTTGGTCCTTGTGTTCCTTGTGAGAAATGCCAAGTTAATTTCAGATGTATGTCAATCAAATAATTCCCTCATGCTATAATTATATTATTATAATTATTATGTTAAACATAACTGCTCAACTTGGCCTTTTTTCCAAAGATCTGAGCATGCCATCAATCCAACTTTTGATAATATAATATTATTGGCTTTTTAAAGTTGTCCCTCTTATACCTATTGAACTTAATCAAGGTTGCCTTTCCTTGTTGAGTGCTTCTGACAGATTACAATGCTGATTGGATTGTTTTTTGTTTTCTTTTTACATTCTTTTTGTTGGTGTTGTTGTTGATACTTTATTTACATTTCCAATGTTTCCCCTTTTCTGGGTCTTCTCTTTGGAAACCCCCTATCCCCTCCCCATTCCCGCCTCTATGAGGGAATTCCACCTCCCACCCACCTGCCCATCCATCCCCATATTCCCACCTTGAC